>CM063503.1:68071243-68151243 GCA_032207245.1 Pardosa pseudoannulata
TACACATTACAAGTTATTGTCAAAAAGATTTTTTTATTTAAAATTCAAAAAATAAATAAACAACAAAATATATTTATTCACGTTATTTCTCAAGTGCGCATCAAAATAGACTAATTAGTATGTCACAACAAAATTTTTTGCTCTATTCCTTGCTACATTACAAATTCCGAAATCTGTTCAAAGTCAGTAATATATAATGGTCCATAAGAATCAAACTAGTTTCAGGTTTTAAGCACCTAGCTAATTACAAGGCTTACAACAGCAAATTCCTGAAGTTGCCTGCACTCGTTATGTTCAATTTTCAAGAAAAATTTCTTACTGCTCCTGATTCAAGTGTGCGAATAATTACGTAGATAAAATGATGAGCTAAAAAGAGGGGATACAAAAAAAAAACAGTGAAAAATAATTTCTTCTTTAAAAGAATGTACGTTATTCAGGAAAATCACATCATAAAACTGATGACTAATTAAAAGAAAGAGTAAATAAAATTTCTTTCTTTATTTTCGTAAAATTTTATCATTTTTCCAATATTTTCTGCACTTTAATTACTATGGTATACAAAAGATATATGACATTATTTTTACTTATGCTATACATGAAATATTTTGATTATTTATAATAGTATGAATAAATCTTTAACTTTACGGATGCAGTAAATACAGAATTTATATTTTTTACATGTTGATAATGTATTTAATAGTTAAAGACTTCGAATATAGTTTTATATAATTTCATATGAATATTCAATTTTAGAATAACCATCATATTTGCTTTATGTGTTTAATATTTTATCTTCATTTTTTTACTTTTAGACAGTTTAAAATATACTTATAATGTATTATATCGTAAAAAGGTGCTACCATATATATATATATATATATATATATATATATATATATATTATATATATATATATATATATATATATATATATATATATATATATATATATATATATATATATATATATATATATATATATTATATATATATATATATATATATATATATATATATATATATTTATATATATATATATGTGTGTGTGTATATATATATATATATATATATATATATATATATATATTTATATATATATATATATATATATATATATATGTGTATATATATATATATATATATATATATATATATATATATATATATATATCACACCATTGGTAGTGAACTGCATTTACCCTAATACATATTACCCTAATAAATGTGTTTCATTCTCGCTTTTGGTATAGGCACCCAGCCATTCGGCATGGTTTTAAGCATTAAGTCCTGATACAGTTTGTCTTCAAATGTCAGGCATTTATCATAGTGCTAAAAACTCAAAAAAATTTCATTTAATCTCAAATCAATGCATAAATATTTCTGTAATTTATATTTCTAAAGACATTGAGCTATTTGTTAGGTCACGATATACTGGAGCATATGTGTTTTGTTTTTTTCAGATGCAGACATTGTTTTCAACTCCTCGGTGTTGACTGTGTTTTTAATAGCACTTTGCATCCCGTCATACTCGAAGTAAGTGGCCAACCTACACTAAGGAAAGGAGTTAAAGCTACGAAAATCAACAAAATGAAGAAGAATATCATAGACGATGTTATTGGACTTTTGTTCCCTCCACTGACTTCTGTTGCCCGGGAAGTAGCTGAAGCTCTTCGAGGAGTTACATCGGATATAGGCATTCTTGTTAGTACATAATTGTTAAGTTTTTAGCTATATCATATATACTGGTACTAAATTTTATATTCAATGGCGAGCCAATATGATCCATAGAACAGTTCAAGTAAAAGTAAAAAGAAACTTTTAATATAAAATAAAAGTTGAAAAATGAAAATGTATTTCAAAAATACGCACAATTGATAGGAACAAATATTTACACATTATATTATTTACGATTTATACTTGAGCGATGGTCGCGTATTAGTACGGGTAAGTGTAACAATATGGTTTGATTGTGGGTACACGAATAACGGTATATACATAAAAATGAAACGAATGTTCTTGTCTTTCATTTTTTATAATGTAAAAATGTTTATATATAACATAATTCTAAAATATTAAAACTATATACTACTATTTCTATTTGATTTTTCACATTTACGATACTATTATAAATTTATCCACTAATAAAATATTTTTTGTTTTACAAAAATCTTATGGTTGTTATTTATATATTTCAATATGAAATACGAAAAGTTGGTTGGAAAATTAAATAATTTTCGATCTATTGAGATTTAACTCAATAACTAAATTTACGCGCAAAACTGCAGCTCCCGGTACAATTCCATTGTAAAATGTACCCGCACACAATGTGTTAAAATGAAGCACATAAAAAATTCACTTTTTTCTAAGAATATATATATCCCATTTTTCACCTTGAAAAATGTCTCAGAGAGTTTTTCAAGAAAAACATATCAGGTTTTTGATTTTATGAAATATAGATTTTATTATTATTGTAGTTTTACTAAAGTTTTCAATTTTTATTGAGGAATCATGTTAGTTTTTTTATTATATTGGCATCAATATATTGGTTGTCGGTCTTAATAGTTATGGATATTAATTTCTCTGTTTGGCTTTATATTTGAAAAGTTTTAAAATTCCAGAAGTATGCGTCATAAAATTAATATGTAACAGGGTATAGTAGAATAACGGAAACCATCAAAATGATAGAAGCCGTCTTCTAATATAAAGATATATTCAATGGCGATATAATATGATCCTTAACACATTACATGTAAACGTAGAAAAAAGCTTTTACCAGATAAAATGAAACTTAAAAAATAAAAATGCATAAAATTAATATCATAATGTCATAAATTAATTTCATAAATTAATTTAGAAGAGGCTATTTTTTTAAATACTTACACACGTTGCTTTTAAAAATTCTCATTGTGCATTTCTTTTAGATTTATTGGGTAATTTTTATTTATGAGACGCATTTATGAGATGCATATATTATCATTAAGATGCAAGACTTAAGTAAAACTAAGTTGTTATTGTAATAATTCATCAAAATATAAAAATGAATAATTTTAATAGAAAAAATATCCTCTCTTTATTTAGAAATGTATATAAAATTTGCTTTAGCTCTTAGCTTATATTCTATGCGGAAATAAAAAAAAAATATCCTTTGGAGAGTTACTATATTTAACCCTTTATAACCTGAATTAATTTAAACCAACTTTATTGCTGAATTTTTGCATCATTAGATAAGTTTTAATGGAGAATAAGAAAACTAATTTTTACTGTATTTTAGTAGTTCATTTTGCAGCTGATACTTTCTAGTACCAACGTATATTTTTGACTCTACGATAGAAAATAAAACATTAAATTATGAATAAAACAAATGAAATGCTTACCTTCGAAGTATAGAAGTCTCTAAAAAATAATAGAATGATATAACTGGTAATAATCCACTAAATTTACTCAATTGAACAACACGTGTATCAACTCTACCACAAAATGACCTACGAATGCATCATGCCAATTATTAAATCCCTACTATGTGAATAGAAAGGTTTCCTGATTGGTACTGTCATTTCTTTTCTGCTGTAGGAACTCCATCGTTCATATCCTTGTGAGTACCGTCAGAAAAAAAAACGGCTTTATTAGAAATATATAGGTGTTTGATTGAAGCAGTACTTATAAGTACCACCAGGATAAAAAAAGGTGTATATGGTATTCTAGATTATATATTAGTACTTATTGGTACATTGGTCACCATAGGAGATACAAATGACAGATATGTGGTTATTTCTGAAAAGTCATAGGACACCGGCAAAGAAGGCTCCTCCTTGCCGATGTTTGCCGGCTACCGTTCAACTGGTCACACTTTCGATATATTTCACTATATAACACGTTGATGCACTAGCTTTTGTTAGAATTTTGTGAAAATAAGATATATCATAGATGACACCCAGCGAGTTAAGCAGAATACAAGGAATTTCACAAGACGATAGGAAACAAATGAAACAAATCTGATAGGTAGATGGTAAATTTTATATTTATATTAGTAGTTTTAATTTCTTTAAAATAGCATTTTAAAAGAATTATTATTTGTAAATAGAAAAAAAATACTTAATGTTAATACTTAAATGTAAAGCCTAATACGAGGGATTTGTAAAGGATTCTTAAGTACCAAAGGCACCTATTTTGAATTTTAACATAAATTATTTTAAAAAAGTTTTTTTCCTTCGCTATAACGTAATTACGAGAAACCAAAACATTTTTGTCAGAATATAAGATGCAAAGCAAACGTAAGACCCAGTATGATTTTGTACACTGATGATATCTCTCACGTTCAGAACCGTACGATGGCCGAATGGGTAGACACTCCTCTTCAGTACCGGAATTTATGGGTTCCCTTGACAGCTTAATTGGGCGTAGTCGTTCGGCTTCAAGGAGACGGTCACATTTATCCTCATGGACAAAAAATAGACAGTAGACCTCCAATTAAACCAACCAATCACACACATTTAGAATGCTGCTCAGCTGTGAAATAGTTGTCTGTTTTTTCTATATTTATTTATGTTTTACTAAAATTGGCTTTGTATATTATGCTATAAAGTTAAATCACAACCATCTCAGGGTGATCGATAGCTCAATCGGTAAAGGTAGCTATCTTGCAACTGCAGGGTAGCGAGACTGAGGCTCGAACTGGTCAAAGATCGTCATTGATTATTAATTAGGACTGTTACACGAAAAATAGGCCCGTGGTCACAATGTCCTCCAAGTTGTCAAACGACACCTCTCGAGGTAACAGGCCAAGTCTCTGCTTATAAATTTCGGGGATACATTCTTGAGGTTAAGTCATTCTTTAGTCCTCGTGCTTCCTCGCTGAAAATGAAGCTGCATTTTATCCTTAGCCATGGACTAATCGTATACTGCTTCGTGGTCTATTGGACCTGGTACTCCTGCAGATGAGTAACAGCAATAACAACAAGGTAAATCACTGATATATTTCAAAACTATAAAGAAAAGCCCTAACAGGAACAGCTAAAAAATAGGCAAAAATGTAGTTTAAGATTGCTTCATGATATCATTATGTAGCCAAATTCTTATTTACAAGCTTCTATTCATTTAAAGTGTTGGTAAAACTTACTTTTTAGGACTGGAGCTGTCCAATTTCCAGCGAACTCTGCCTCAGTAGACAAGATTTGCAGTATCTTCTCAAATCCCGGCAGGAGTCTATTAACCAAGGGGGATTCAGGCAGGTAACTTCATAAAAATTTTAAAATATGGTAGTAGAAAGCGTAAAGGAATATTTTAACTTATTTTCTATGTTTTGTTTATTTTATTCTTTTATAAACAGCTGTATCCATCGGCAGATGCTGGTCGGTATGGGGTAGTTTTAGAGCAGTTACAGAAACAGTTCACTGAACACCAAACGACAAGATTATGGTTGCAATATCGGTAAGTTTTATAGCAGATAAAAGTAATAAAAATAATAAATAAAGTGTTTATAGTGATTATGACAGAACTGTATTGATTTTTATATATATTACTTAAGTCAGTATGCCTGTGAGAAGAGAAGAAACGAAACATTATAATAATCAGTTCAGACTAAAATCTAATCAAGCGATACCTATAACTAAAGATCTAGGCAATTCCTCCGTTGTAATTGCTAGCAATTTCTAAGAAACCTCTGACCTGCAAAGTTCAAGTAACCATATGACTACTGCTAAAAATAACTACCATTTTGGATTTAATTAGCATACTATTCTAATTTTGTGATTAGTGAAACTGAATATACCTCAAATATTTTGCTGACAGAAATTTTGATGTCCTTTAATAGAAGCAGAGAAATTGAAGAAGTTTAACAGAATGAGTAAAAACTTCATATATCATACACATAGATATAAATATTTATACATATACTTATCTTTGGAAGACTATAAGTATAGCACATCTATGTATGTGACTGAATAAATTAGACAGTGATATATTCCTTAACAAAAATTTATTATCAGTATCTAAAATTTATATATATATATATATATATATATATATATATATATATATATATATATATATGTGTGTGTGTGTGTGTGTGTGTGTGTGTACTAGATGACAAGATTTTATGGTAGTTCCTTACTAATCCAATATTTTTAACGTACAAAATGATATGTGACTTATGGAGGCATTTCTACGAAGAGCACTATGGTTCAATTTCCTGACAGCAAAAACAATTAGATTAGTCATTCTTTAAACATAGATCAATGTTCACCACATATAAATTTCCCATCATAAAACAATGACTATAAATAAATCTTGACATAATTCTCGTGTTTGTTATTGATATTTTTGAATTTGTCCTCGAGGGGCTTATCAATTCAGGGTACAAGGTGTCAGCAGACAAATTTTTCTCGTCTTTGCTCATAGTTACAAGTTGTGTTTATTTTACACTTGTGAAATAAGTACAGACTTAAAGGCTTCTCTTCTGTGATTACAAAAATATCCTGGATTTCAACGAGCAATTTAAAGAAAGGAAAGAGTGATAAAAAAACTGAAAGTATTGTTACTCTGTTGATTGGCTTATGCTTTGTTTTTTTATCCTATACAAAATCTCATTATTAGCTGTAAAAAGATAATGGAAATAACTCAAGTGCTGCTATCTAATCAACCTTGAAAATATTTATCATCTTGAAGAAAATAATATATCCATGTTACTTTTCTGTAGCTTCTGCTATGTCGCATTCGGACCAATAGAACGTATTCTAGAGTCCTCAAAACTGGGGAAATTATTTCTTGCTAACCATGTATGAGGTGTGTTGTATAACATAAAGTTGCGGTAAAGCAACCACCTAATGCTACTACCATTATTGAAGCAATAAAGAATATTTTGTATGAAAAGCTTTTTCAGTGTCACTGTGTCTCTTTCTTTTGGCATACCTAACAGGACTAAAGTAGTTATTAAATCAAGGGATGAAAAACAAAATTCTAATCTTAATTCATTATATAAAAATTTTATTATCTTCTAAAATGCTATTATTGCTGATTTCCATTGAATGTTAATTTTACTCATGGGTGGTCTGAAACATTTGTACATGTCGGTATTACTATATTGAATTTGTCACTTTATAAAGGAGAAGTAGTACTAAAGGAAATATATATTTTATATTTACAGTCGTCACTCAACATCTGATCTACATCGCTTACTCATCAGCTTAGAACGTTGGTATGGAGGAGCAGCGTCAGAAGAATATTACAGCGATATGGATATAAGCAGTGGACCTGTCATTCAATGGTATGTTGATTTAAAAATTCTGTATTACTTAAAAATTATTATAAAATGCTTTGATTAAGGGGACAGTCTTATGGGACTATTCACACTTTTTTTATTTTCTCGTAACTCACGAAAAGTAGTATTGTAATCGTCCAAAAATTCAACCTCTTGATTTTGAATGATCTTCCTGTTTTAAACCTCCTCTGTCCAAATATACCAGTTTTGGAATTATGTATGTGTGTGTCAATATTGCAACTAGAATACAATTTGACTGAGAGAAACCCTAATGTTGACAACTCTATGGGTAAATTTAGGTAAAATAAATCTATAGGTAAAGTTTTAATCAAATTCTGGATTAGGCCCAATTAAAATCCGGTTTACGATGTTGATATTTATAAATTCAAGAAGAAAATGTATTTGTAACGAAAACAAAGATATTTTTATGTTACAGTCTTCTTATGTTTTTCAAAAGTGAGAACAAGTGAAAAAATAAAACGAAAAAAATTACTTTTCTCTTCTATGACAATATGAGAAAGTCGAGGGATGCTACTCACGATTCATATTTTTAGGAAGAGTGAAATGTTTGTTTGTTTTTCAAATTCATCTGGCAATACAAGCACATATAACTTTATACTAACACATGTCTGCGAATCCGTAACCCGTTTAGCACCACCCGAGATGCACATGTAGCTTAAGGAATGTTTCAGACCTGAGTAACATAATCCCCGATGTATGTTCGTATATAAAAAGCAGGGACCAAGCAGAAGACCCTAAGACTTGGTCTGCTACCCCCAGAGGTATCTTTGAGAACTTGGAGGACACTGTGACTACAAATATATTTCATGTACCCAAGTGACCTTTAACGAACACGGCGAACCTTAGGCGGGCTTCGAACCCCGAACTTTTCTGTTACGAGATCGTTGCCTTTACCGACTGAGCTATTGCTGCTCTGGGAGTCAAATGTTGACGTGTTCACACTGAAAGCGGAGCTAATAAGGGAACTATAATAGATAAAGAATTATTCATGCTATACCATATCGGGAGTAACCACAGACTAATGGGTACCGAGAACAACCTAAGCTTGTTTATACGTATGTTTTTAATTTCTCATCTTAAAATTATGACACGAGAAAAGTGTTAAAGACAGCGTCTGGTTTTGTAAAAGTAAGAACAAATCATAACTAATGAAAATAATTGCTTTTCTCTTCTATGAGAATAGAAAAGGTCGATAGGTGCTGTTCACGATTTATATTTTTATTGGGAGTCAAATATTTGCGTGCTCAAACTGAAAGTGGTCAATCCCTCAAATACAACCAGAAACGAAGAACGAAAAAAAAAAGATAAAAATAGACACAATAAAAATAAGCGTTGTGTTATCCATACCGTGGCTTAACCTGACTTAAGATCTGTAGGAAAATTATAGAGCAACATTTTTTACATATGGGTGGGGACATGCTCTATGCTACTTTTTACTATCGAATCAAGTATATTTTGAATGAAATAAAATAAAAAAAATTATGAAATAAAAATGTGCAATTTCTTTTTCTATTTTTAACGCTTTGTTGAGCTTTTAAAAATTTTACTACACTTTATTAACAAATCAAAATATTTCTTGATTGTAATTAAATAAAAAAAATTTTAATTGAAAAAATTGTGAACATTTTTTAAATTATCGGCTTTTTATTGTGAAAAATAATATCATTCTTTATTATCAAATGAAAGTATATTTTGAATGAAATTAAATAAATATTTTGAATTAAATAAACATTTTGAATTAAATAGACATTTTGATTTTTTTTAATTTTAGCGGGTTTATTTCGTTTTTAAAATCTATATCAATATTTATTTTCAAACAAAAATTTTAAATGAAATTTTTAAAAATATTCTAAATTAAATCAATTGTTTGATTTGTTTTTGTTTTTGTTATAGCTAAATAGTTAGTTTTTAAAAACTGTTTACTGTACAACATACTCGAAGAAATATCTTAGAGCTTAACGCCTAAAAATGAAATTATTTGTTCTAGGAAGTCAATCAACATATCAGATATTCTAAAAAAGAAGAATGATGAGAGTTATATGTCAGCAGATGATTTTATACTAAGCGATGAAGGTAAGTTCTTCATTAAATGCGTTTTCAACAAAATAAATCTCTTTATACAGAATTTAGATGTTAGAAAGCGTTTATGTAAATTATTAGAACTATTAAACGTTTTGATTTTATATTAGTATAAATAAACCAATTCTATTAAACACGTTTTAAAAATGTGATTGCTTTTAAACTCAATGTTATTTTTTCTAAAATTTCTAACATGTTTCTAGCGTTTTAATTTTTCTTTTACTTTTGCCTTGTTTTTTATTAATATATGTTTATATATGTTTTCAACAAGTTCCTCTATTATTTAGTTGATTGGATAAATAGTTATTTTTCTTTAACATTTTTACATCAGTAAGTCGAATATTTAAAACAGGGGAACTTTCTATATTTAAATGAGCCGAACGATGGCCGATTGGTTAGGGTGCTGGCCTTCGGTACCGGAGTTCGTGGGTTCGAATCACACAGAGGCATGGATGTTCGTAGCCGTTCGGAATCGGCTTTAAGCTGTAGGTCCCGGTCTCATTAGCCCTCGTGTTGCAAAAAGTAGACCGTAGCACTCCAAACCAAACCAAACCAAATCTATATTTAAATTGGAAATGAATCATCTAAATAATCGAAATTGTAAGTAAATGTAAAGTTTTGTTTTAATATGGTTTAGGAGTGATGTGTAAATGTGTGGTAAAAATCAATGATTTTCTAAGTCACTAGGGGTGTTTTGAAATTTCACCAGAAACTTTAAAACAATTAGTGTTTAAACATTATCTAATTTAAGTTTTTTAATGTGAATTATTTAGTTATATTTCAATGCGATGTGTACAGTAATCTAAATTTCGTACTTTACAAAAGCGTTATATAGCTTGCACTGGAGCTTTAAATGACATAAATAGAATTATTTATTATGTAAATAAATTTGTATGATATTATTTTTATATCTGTAGTTTTATATATTTAACATTTTTATTATTTTATTTAATAATTATTTAACTGCTTAAATGTGACGAGTATAGAATTAGTACTGAAATCATTAAATAATGAGGAAGAAGATATTTTACCCAAATTATGGTATTTAGAAAAAGAGAGGCAGATCTTAAATGTAGTTTCTGATAGTACGAAGTTTCCTTGCACGATTTTCACTTGATGTTTAATGAAACTTATTGGAAGTATCACAAGAATTTCTGGTTTCTGAAGCATAGCTCAGTTTAGGTTCTCCCAGGGGTTCCCAGCTTTCCACATTAGAATTTGATCAGATAGAAGCTATAGAAATAAGCTGCAGAAACAGTTTGACCCACGTGCTGAACTGGTGATACTTGCTCCGGATTTTTCATTGCTTGTCGCTCTTGATTCCAATGGTTGTGCTATGGACACTAACCCTTCTGGTTGATCTTCTCCATCATCCTTTGGGAAGCCTTCCAGCTCCGGAGGTACTTGCCCATGACTCTACATTACACCTTGTGGCTTAAGAGAGTGGTGATTATGAGTCTCCAATAGTCTGTGTCCAATCTCCATCAGTCACATTGTGAAATATTAATGAAAGTCACAGAGGCAAAGCACTTGAAAAAAAAAACCTAGCATAATTTCTTGGGGTGTCATTCTGTTACCCAGCTATACTTGATCCTACGTCTGAAAACATTCAAGAGATAACTTCCAAATTTTAAGATACTTAAGATTTCATTGTTATCAGAGCGGTACTCATAAGTATTAATTTTTATGGATACAATATACAAAGCAAATATCTGAATAGCTACAAACTTATACAAAATACTCTCTACAGCTTCTGGAGTAATCTTCTGAACACTACTTTAGATCATACATAGCCACTACCGTAAAGGATTTTCTGCAGAAGTTCAGTGCAAAATAGTGATTCCCATATCCAATAGTTTAGATCAGTCCCGATGACTTATTAAAATTAAATGAAGAAGAATAGTTCTGCAAAACCGACCAAACCTAACTATCTTATATAGCACACACTATCAATAAATTAGGAATACACCAATATACACAAAATGAAGCGTATAGAGGCAAATAAATTGAAAAGTCCTAAAAACTTTTATCGGGGTGACATTCTGTTGTCCATCTACACTAGTCCATACAAAATGAATGCTATAAACATAACAGCTGAAACAGCATTTCATATATTTATAGCTCTCTTATATATGTATGTATACATATATAAATGTATATGTATATATATATATATATATATATATATATATATATATATATATATATATATATATATATATATATATATATCATATATATATATATATATATATATATATATATATATATACATATACATTTATATACATATATATATATATAGATAGATAGATAGATAGATAGATAGATAGATAGATAGATAGACAGATAGTAGATACAGATATATAATTAGAAATGGAAATCATTCATGAAATATGGAAATTATAAAAATATAGAAATTTATGATAGGGTCATTGTACCTAAACTAATAAAATAGTGTAATTTTTAAATTATGAAATGTCAGAAATAACTTATCAGACAGTCAATTTACATCTATGATCGATAAAAGGCCACATTTTCATAATGGAAAAGGTGATATTTAAATCCTGAGAGAAAATTTCAAATATAAAATGCTTCCTTTTAAGAAATGTAATTAAATTTAAGTTTATATAATACAGTCAATAAATAATACGGTGAAATAATTTTCTGTTATTCTAGAATGTTAAGTTCTTAAAATAATAAACCAAACAACATTACGGTAATTTAAAAGAAACATTTTAAAATATTCTTTCTGAAATCAATGTCTTTTTTTTTTAGTTTACACAGTTTTCTTCGTTCATATAAATTGTTATTTTATTATCATATTTCTGTTGAGAATCAAGATGTAAGGAATCTTCAGTAAATGAATACTATATATTAGTTTGAGTTTTTATAAATTTCATGTATCATATATCTATCTATATATTGGTTATTCTTTTGCAGATGACGAAAGGAAATTATCGTGTGATAATGGTAAGTATTTTTAATGCAAAATGAAAAGTAATGAAATGTATTTCTAATATTATTTGTCTTAAATTGCAAAAATATTTAAAATGAAAGAAATATAACCATTGTTTGTAAAGTTTTGTTCCAGCATTTTATTTTGTAAAATTGTTTTTCGCTGATCTTTCTTAGCATAACCAAAATAGTTGCAGAGTATCTAAATTTTTTGATATTGTGATGCCTCAACTACATGTTGGCACACAATTGCTTCTAGATCCACATTCACAAAGGGCACCTAATAATCTGGTCGAGTCGCACTAAGTGAAGTCACGTTAACGAGAGGGCAATTCACATTAGGCTTCAGGGTGACGTCAAAAGGTGTGAACTATCGGAGGCTCTGTGCAGATCTGATAGAGGGAAACGGAAGATTGGGCTCTCTGTCTTGCACTTAGAGAAGAGAGCCAGTGGGATATTTTTCATCTATTTTAGGAAATCCTTTATCCTTCTCTGTGCGAACTCACTCTTAGACACAATATTCCTGCTCAGTACAAAATTTAAATTATGAGATACTATCGCACCCGAAAGTTACTAGGACCGCATTCAGAATAAGGGCACCATATAATTTAGTCAAGTGGCACTAAATAACAGTAGATTCAATATGAGAGCACGTCTGATAAAGCTTCGCAATGTTGTGACGAATAAATACCTCAGACGAATAAAAATCCAGACAATCGATGACCTAAGCAATCAGAAATTCGAAGGGCGAAAAGTGAGCGAGAAGGCCTATTAACGTTAGGCGTCAAGGTGACATCAGAAGGTGTAAACTATAGAAGGAACTGTGGAGATCTGATGGAAGAATATAGAAAGTTGGTTGGTTGATTTGGAGTACAGACACTTATTTGCAACATGAGGGATTACGAGACCATCACCTATTACTTAAAGCTGATTACGGAAGGCTACGGACATTCCTGTCACAGTGAGACTCGAACCCACGAACTTCGGTTCCGAAGGTCAGTGCTCTAATCATTCGACCTTGGTTTGGCCAAATGGAAGATAAGACCCTCTGTTCTGCACTTGGAAAGGCGATCCAGTGGGATATTTTGTATCTATTTTAAGAGATCTTTTATCTTCATCGGTGTCGATTCACCCTGAGAACCATTTTGCATCCCAGAAGAAATTTTATTTAAGAGATAATGTCTCCGATTTATCTCCAGTATGGTTTGTCATGTGGCTGCATTTCTATAGTTATGTTAGCAGGCCAGTTTCTGTAGCAGTTTCTTCCTGAAAATCCCAGTTTCACCTGAAATAAAGAATTGTGTCACATTTTAGAGAAGGATTTATTTTTTTTTCTTTCGTTATTAAAAATTGAATGAGCGTTTAGCAAAAAGTTTATATTCCAGTCAAGACTAATAAACTATTTAAAAAATAAACTGTTTTACTGCAAAATAGATAAATTTTGAAACAATAATTAAAAAATTGAAAATTTTTAAATTACCTCATTGAATATTTTAACAATTTACATGTAATAGAACATTATGAAAGTCCTGTTATATATTAGTAACTAGATAGTCATCATAATTACTAATATATAACAGGATCATTTGAACATTCCTTTAAACGTTCAATATGAATATCTCAAGGCATCTGTGTCGTCTGAGTACTGTTCAAGTACTACCATCTTGTGGCGATGGGTAGTGTTAATATACTTTTTACTGAGATTTTCGTTTTATAATTATTTCTCTATCTACCGAAATTTTTCGCGATTAGAGTACTTCCTTTCCTGCATACCGGTAAGTAATGAGCATTTAAATTTACGTTTTATTAGCTGCAAACAATAGTTTTTAAATTTTAAGTTGACTTAACAAGTTTTCTTTGAAGTGTTAAAAAAGAACTGCTTCAAGGGCATGTAATTTCGTCGATATTGTACAGTTGTATTTTTGTACAGCACTAGAATTCCATTTGCAAGTAGCATTAATATCCGTTGTATAAAATGCAGTCTTGTATTGGAAATTGGGGAGACCATCTAGAGGTTACAATAAATCTAAATAGAACCTTCGACATGTGACCGTTTTTAAGTTGGATTACATGCCAATGATAATATCTGTCATGCTGAAAGTTTTCATTAAATAGAGTGCGGCTGGCGTGCAAAGCAGAAGCAGTTCCAAATATAACATTTCAACATTTTACGATTAATAGATTTTGAATAATGCAAAGTACATACATAAGTTCAGACATCAAGTCGAAATTATTCAAAATTTATTCACAAAGTTAAAAATGGATATATGAAGCTTCAAAGTTAAAGTTTTGTAATATGTACGTATATAAGTAAAGCATAAGCTAGTGAAAACTGATTCGATCGTAGTCAAAATGGATATTTCCATAGACATACCAACACAAAAAATTTTCGGAAGGTCATTTCTTTCCTTACAAATATGTAGAATGTATAAATATTATATTTATTATTATTAGTTTCTTTTTAAAATACTTTAAACTTTCGGTAATAAACTAAATACTGTTGACTAATGTACGCAAGTTTAGTATCACCATTTATTCATATTTATCAATTTCCAGCATTTACAGTCAGAACTTATAGACTGAAACGTATTTTCGATTAAAGATTATACTTTATGAGTAAAAAAGCATTTATAATTAAAGATCAGTATGAGATAAGAGTATTTGAATAATATTCAATATTAAATTCTAATCAATAACTCTGATGTTCGTAAATCAAAACTGATATATAAAACTAGGAATATGATTATAAGTAAAATAAACAAATTAAATAAAAGTTTCACAAGATTGGTAATAAATAATAAACTGAAAATAAATGCAGGGACATAACAAAAGATTTCGAATGTTTCATAAAACATACAGTTTTTAAATATGCAATAAATCGAAGACAAATATAAAACTTTATTTATTTACTATACTCCGATATAATAATGAAAAATACTTTTAATCATGTTTGTTACCCCACAGTTTATTTCAGGCAACCATCTGATCGTTGAAATCAATGATAAATATTTTGTAAACATCCCAATATATTTCTCAATTATCCTAAAAGTATCTCTTTTTAGTTTCACAATCGTTTGAATAAATCGTGTAAAAGCCTTGTCACATACTGAAAACTGTTTCACTCGACTGTTTTTTTTTTTTTTTTTTTTTTTTTTTTTTGTTGTTGTTGTTTTTTTTTTTTTTTTTTTTTTTTTGTAGAAATACTCTATCACTCAATATTCACGCACGTAGATTGTTACACATGATACTTTCACGTTAAACAATTGTCATTGCCTATCTTCCTCTCATGGAATACCGGCCATAGAGATTAAACAAACAAGATAATTTTAAATTTTAAATTTGTTCTATGTTTATTTGACGGCATTATACTTCTTCCAATAAAGATTTTTCCCAAGATAAACTAATCGTAAACTTTAAGAAGTCTAAGAAGTCTACAAATAAGTTACTAAATTCATTTTCATTTTTGTCACATATTAGGGTCTTATCACACTAATGTGTATACACTGACAACCATTTTACGTTACTCTTTTGAGTTACAGTTCGATGAAATGTATATGAAATAGGGTCACTTTTAAAGTCTGAATTTTCTGTTCCGGTATGGGAAAATTCGAGCTAGTCGAACCAAATCATCCAATCAGAGACGAGAATCGTGACAGTGCAAATTCAAGATGGCCGCTGTGTTAGGTATGATGGAGAAGTCTCTGAGTTGGATATAGTTTTTAATGAAGAAGTAATGAAAGAAAAGATGCGGAATATCAAGAATAATAATAATGGGTTGATAATATTCCTATAGATATTAAGACCACAAATGCCAATGCCCTCTTTATTTCCTTTCAGGTTAGTATTTGTATAACCATAAAAGCTCCTATGAAATTCCATGCCAATGAGTAAAAGTGAATTTGGATAGACAACTTCTACAGAATACTAAGCTTATACCCCTCAAACATTGGTCAAATTAATGCGTGAAGTAGTTTTTAGTGCATTAAGGAAAGAACACAATATTTGAATATCAACTATGTTGACATTGCCCTGGAAAACGTACATAGAAAATTTTCAAATTATGGAACAAGTAGATTTTTACTTATTTTCAGCACGAAACAGTCGCGAGAAACATATGTTATTATCTTCCTCTCACTTGATAACACTTCAAAAATGTGTCCCCATAAAGAAGTCACAAGGATTGTATAGTGAGTCCATTTTTGGTCATGGATGTGTTTGTTGACTAATGTAATGTTTTGTTGTGATAACTCATCACTCTTTCGATTTTCTGGTTCCAATTGACGTATATTCTTCGGATATACACTGGAACGTCAAAATATTATGGCCACTTTCGCATTTAAACTTTTTTACTTTTTTAAATTTGGTTACAAGATAGTAACAAATTTGGTTACGAAATTAAAATATTAATATGATATGATCTCTATTGTAATGTTTGCATGTGTTAAAAATATACAGTTTCGTTTTTTAATCCCAACTAACTTCAATTCTTCTCATATACACCAAATAGTCAGAACATTTGTCAAGAATGATTCCTAGTTCCCGAACGACTCCCACGACAGATGCCCCCTACATTTTGTTTACATTTTAGGGAGAGACTGAACCGCCAAGAGAAGAAAGAAGTACGCTAGGGCGTACGCTGACGTACTTGCCCGAGACTCCTTAGTAATTTCACTGTTTAAGATCCTTGTTTATTTTTTTATTTGTGTGCTTCTTTAGTGTGTATGTGTTGGTAAATAAATGTTTGTCCTTATAAAGACTGAAGTCAATTTCGATACCAACTTACACCAGAAAACCCAGACCCTCCGCCATCCAGATGACAACATTACGACTTCATTCGATTATTAATTCCTTCTCTAACTTTTGTCATATAACGAGCATACTTACACATTTTAGTAAGTTTAGGGCACTCGTATATTTACGGACCATATACAAAATTATTTTGGATTTCCTCGTAAAATGAATAGATGGAAACAATTAGAAAGTTTTGCTTAACATTTACCTTACGATGAGTGGGTAATTTTTTGGGAACATCTGATGTATTAACACATTTTGTGTTGGTACATTTGTACCGGAAACTGGTGTTTTGCACGTAAATTTAGTTATTCAGTTAAATCTCAATATATCGAAGATTTTTTAACTTTTTAACCAACTTTTCGTATTTTATATTGAAATGTATAAACAAATATATAAATAGAAATATATAAATAACAACCCTAAGATTTTTGTCAACAAAAAATATATTTTTGAGTGTATCAATATATAATAGTATCGTAAATATGAAAAATCAAATAGAAATAGTAGTATATAGTTTTAATTTTTCCCGTTCGCTGGTTCCCCATCGACTGGTGTAAAAAATAGTTTTTTTTGTCTAAATTTTTCCAGAATCTATGTAGTAGACAAGAACGTTCAGCTTCGTTTTCCTGTATATAAAGTTACTTTTGTACCCATAAACAAAACATGTTGTTACACTAACCCGTACTAGTACGTCATCCGCGTTCATGTATCAATCATCAGAAAACGTACTATTGCGTGTCCCGCAAATAATGTGTTAAAAGTGATAAAAAGGTATTTCAAACACTGCAAAGTCTTACAGTTTATATAAAAATTATAGAAACTTCAGAAAATGTGTAGTTTATTAGGATAAATATAATAAGGAAAGTTTACCTTTTTATTACTTGAATTGACCACGCTATATTAGTGCGTAGAAAAATACTATGTTACTGCATGTGTGTGAAATGTACCCATATTTTTTTAATAAAATTATGACATAAAAATATAATTTTTTTTTAAAGTTCAAAAGTATAATATGAAATTTTGAAAGCATTGATAGTATTTTAAGCAGTATTTCAGTTAATCTCTTTAATAAGCTGGAAAAATTTGGAGTTTTTCGGAAAATGCTAAATGAAAATATTTAGAAATAAATTTATAACAAATAAGAACTAAAGCTGGTAATCAGAATTTTTGGGCTCTTCAGTATATAAGATTTAAAATTAGGTTTATAAATTTAAAAATATTTTCTCTTTAGATTTCGAGCATTTTTTTTTAAATATTTTCATTATTTTCAATATTTTTACCATCACCTATATACCAAGTACCATTATGGTCACTGAGTACAAAACATTACGATACTTTGGAGATTAGTCATTTGTTTAAATTTTAAAAAAATATATGTTTGACAGTTCATTCACTAACTTTTCCCATGTAAAGAACATACGTAACTTATACTTTTCAGTTAAGTTTGGAAAAATTTCGTAGTTAGTGTACAATCTACATATGTTAAAAATGAACGAAAATAGTAATTCTGTATCCTGAATAACTGGGGATGATTTGTACCGTTTAAATAATATTTATCCGACACCTGACAAGGATTGTGTAGTTTTTTAGATACATACTTCATACATTAAAAAAGATATACAAAGTTTTATATATTTTTATCATGTCTGGAATGTGGGTATTTTCTTGTGAAACGTATTTACAAACTAAAATTCATAACTTTTAAGCTAAAAATGTTTATATTTTTGTAAAACACTTTATAACGACATCGGTTAATTTAAACATTTCTGTTGTAACTTTTATTTACGATGTTACAAACTACTGAGAATAAACCATTCTGTTTTTTTTTTATCCAGATTTTAATATTTTAGTATTCTTCTATTTTCAGAAATCAGTACATTAACACTAGAAGGTCCGTTGACACCGATTGGACACCGGTGCTGTTTAGTTTTGTTCTCCTTTCCGCATTTTTGCAGGGAATTCGGCAATTTTTCGTGATTTTAAATCATTTTTCATGAGGATTACGCAGAAAATGTTTTAAGGTTTTACATTAATTAGGAGTTAATTTTTTAACTAAATATACCTAGAACTTCTTCTGGCGTCTAAGGCAATTTATCGTTATAAATAGCTGTCGTTCAACAAAAAATAGTTCACTAAGTAGATATCATTAGTAAAACAAACTTACCAAAGTACTATCGCACATTTGTTTGATCTAGAGTGCAGTGTTATTGGGCTTTAAAGAGAAATGAATCAATTATACTAAAATTGTTGAGTGTAAGTGTTTCGTTGCACAGCATTTGTTTTATTACAGTTTTTTTATATAAAGGGTCATAATATATATAATTACATGAAAAATATTAAAAAGTCTTAAACCTAAACCCTACTGAAGAGTAGTCGTGCAACTATTTAGTTGTTACAATTACTTTATACATTTTATATCATGGTGTCGGAATGACACCAGCAGACGTTTAAGGGTAATCAATACACTGGTCTCTCTAGAGTTAATAATTTATTAACAACAGCAAAACATGAGTGGTGCATCTACACATACTCAGACAGAACGAAGTTTTACAATGCTTTCACGTTATTGAAATATTATCTTTTAAAATAAGCAGTTGATAATTGAATTTCTCTACTCTGCCATAAAATAATTTCGAATAAACACTATACTTAATAATTTATGTTTTCATAATTTCTTGATTTCCTGCACCTGTTTACCCTTTACTTTTCTCGCATGCAGTTTTTTAGTAAGAGCGAAATTTAGGACTCTCATGTTCATAACGTGTAGAAAAACCAGTGAATGGTGTCCTTGTTCTGTGTCGCTATTAAGATATCCCTATTAACGATGAGTGGATGTTATAAATCAGAGGTTCTCAACCTTTTTAAACATACCACCTTTTGAAGAAGCAAAACAATTTTCAAAGTTTCCCACCAACTTTTCATATCCTGGTAACAATTATGTTAATAAAAGTAAAAAAGTTTAATGGTGAAATTTTTATTACACATATATTCTCTAAACAAGACATTAACAACGCGTAAACGAACAACGCTGAATTTTTTTTAATTTCGGGGGCCAAATATCAAACAGGTGAAAACACAGAAAATTATATTTAAAATCCTTGATCCAACGTATAAATTTGTTTTATTACTAGTACAAATGATGTGTATTGGATAATCAATTAATCAAACATGTTGGAGGGTTTTAAAGCTACTTTTAAAAGCCTAAATATGCTAATATTTTCCCCTTCCATCCAAAATGTGTTCACTACAACTCAACATATTTTTACTGCACCAGGGGGGTGGTAACTCATCCTTTGAGATCCTATGTTTTAAATAATTTATGTGTTCAGAATTTTTTACATCTGACCTTCCAATCTCCAAAAATCCAATAAGAACACAAAAGTTCTACAAAAATACAGTTATTATATAAGTCCTAGTCATGTATAATCTGAATATATCTAGCATTAAGAACCAATTATAATCCAAAGTTATGTCGGAAATTATAACGTTAACATCATAATCTTTTATTGTAGAATGTGGAAACCTTTATTTCTCTAGCTGGACTACTAAATTTAAATCCTGGAAATATATAATAACCAAAGATATCTGTAGTTATGGGCCGAATATTATTCGAAGATATGTCGGAAATTATAACTTTAACATCATAATTTACTTTGAATTTAAGAACCTTTATTTCTTTATCAGGAAATCAATAATTCGTCAAAGGTAATTGTTATTCATCTCATGAATTTTACTTCTCAAATCTTGATTTCTTGACTTAAATCTTTGAGGTATCGTGTTTAATTCTTTTTTTAGATTCCGTATATTTATGATGCATTAAAATTTTAATTTGGGACAAGAGGAATTCATTGAATGATATTAAATTGTTCTTATACCTTTAAAGAAACAATGTAATTTAATATACAGCTTACGTGTTACATATTTTTTTCTCGTAATTTTTGAGGAATCGATTATTTTATATGCTTTTCGTTTCTGAAAGACCACTTATTTCCCTTCGTTTCAGCATTCATCTGCATATAAAGTGAAAAATTAAAAAGATCATTATCATTCTTTATAGTCGCTAATTTATTCAGTTAAGACTTATGAAGAAATATCGCTTGATTAATTTCTTTTTCAAAACGAAATAACGCAGTCTAATTTGATTAGAATATAATACACCTATTAAAAGATATCTATGTGAAATTTTATGCTAGTGTTAAACTAGGGGCTGAAAAAATTTATATTATTTTATAATTTAAAAGAATCATCAGAAGATGATTTTATAAAGCTTTGGGAAAATTAGAAATATGTTATTTCTTAGATGATATAATTGGTTATTACATGTATTATTTAAATGTATAAATTTACAATATGGCATATATTCATAAAATATTAATAAATTTATATGTGCAGTTTTTACAGTCTTTTATTTGGTTTGTACTTTGTAATTAATTCTTTTTGCAAGTATAAGATCTTGTACTCAATTGTTACAATCCAAGATATTTCAGCTAAATTACTTTTAAAAATGCATACTATGTTATAATTTTATTCAGAAGTAAAAAATATGGAGGAAGGTATGTAATTAAGAACATCCCATTTTATAGTTAGTTGGATATCTAAACCTGCGATATTTACTCTATTGGTCATGAACTAAAAGAGCCTACAGATAACTGTCAGAAAGTTGCGAAGTTATTTACAATTTAATAATAAGATGAAATGCATATAAGCTGCAATTTAGTCTAGGTCCTTCTTTGCATTTGTTTGTTTTCCAAATTTCTAGTCTTGAGTTATTTGGATTCGAATTAATTAACACGGTATTTAGCATTAACTGTTATATCTTAAATTTATTTACTAGTTACAAAAAGAGAAATAATATGAAGTCTGATTTCCCGCTTAAAAGACTCCACTTGTTAAAATAAAAAAAAATATTCTGTTGGTTTGCACACACTTTGTGCTAAGCCTTACTTCCTCCTCTCTCTCTCATTGTTGCATTTTCCGACGACTGGCTTTTTATAAACCTCGTTAAGCGTATTCTTTTATTTTACTTCAAGGGAAGACGCAGGCTTTTATAGATAAGTAATGTTATAAAAATATTCCAAAGTAAATTTAACTAGGTAATTAAGACAAAATCACGTGTGGCAAACCATTTATACTTATTTGGTTTTCAGAATATTAGTTCTTTGACCTTAAATTTAAAATGCCAGTAAGAAAGCCACAAAAAGCTGTTATCTTAATAGAAGTTTATGAAAAAGTACCTGTAGAAATATATATAAGATACAATTACGCATTTTACCTATTTTTTATGGAGATATCTTCAAAACTAAGGTTAAGAAATGGAGTGGAATATCTTTCAGCAGGTCTGTAGATAGTTGATAAAAGGAACACACTTTCCACGATCTCTAAACCTGCGTTCATTGTTGTAAGCAAATCGCTAAACTAGTCTTAAAACTCAGTTTACGTTATTTCTCGTATACTGAGCATTAGGACAAAAAAAACTATGTTCAATTTCAGGCAAAATAGGATCAACTGCACTTTTTTCATAACTTTAATGCATTGAAAAAGTTCACTGTTTTAATCAATAAATAAAAAATAATTTTCATGAAATACAAGTATTAACCCAAAAATATCTACAAGAGATCTAAATAATTCCTACGGTAACTGTAATGTAAATCAGTTTTAGTTTTGTTTAGAGCGGGACGGTCTATTGCTTTACCCCAGACGGCTAATGAGTCCGGGACCTATGGTTTAAAGCCGATTCCCAAGGGCTTTGACCATCCATGCCATCTGGTCAGATTAAAACTCTTGAACTCTGGTATCAAAGAGAAGCTCTTTACTCATTCAACCATCGTTTAGAGTAGTACAAATTATGCTTGGGCCGTAAAACTCTGGCCTGTAGGTACACCAGGACTCTATAGAGCACTAAGTAGAACTTAGTAAAGCAGACCTAATCAGTAATACTAAGATGCATGTATGCCTCTCAGTATTGCTCTCAGTATTGTATCGTATTTTCTTTGATTTGAATGGTGTAATGTCTCTGTTAAGGTCGCGTTACACTCTATCGAAATCAGCAAGAGGAAGAGTGAATGGGAAAAAAAATTGGAATTTTTCTACTTCGAAGATCATTTGCAGTTCCGTATTTATTGTTTCTAACCCAAACATACTGCTATAACAATTCAGTTATCGTTCAAAATTTACATAAAATCAAAATATATGAATAAAGAATATTTTATAATTTCATGAAATTTTTAATGCGATGCTTCAGTAAAATATAGAGGGTATTTTGAAAAGTAGCATCTTTTAATTAAAATATTAAATTTTTTGAATGTAAGGATAAACATCTAAAAATCCTATAAATTTTATTAATGTATAAATTACTCCGAGTAACTTATAGGAATTTTTTTAGAAAAGTTATATAGGAATAGAAAATAAATTTTTATTCTGTATGAATGAAAAGAGTTACAACACAGTGAAGGATTATGGAGGCACTGTGACATCTATACATTTTGTAAGACTCGTGAATATGTATATTTTGATCTAGAAATATCGATGTTTCAAGATTCTCTTTTATATATTCTTTTTCCAGATCCTGCCACAATGCCTTTTCTTTCTGCCATTCGGACGTTACCTGCACTCTCTTTGCAACCATCTTTTGATCCCCGGGTGACAGAGTACTATGTCAACGTCAGTTTTGAGATAATGCTGCTCAGAGTTTCGGCCACTGTACTCAACTGTCAAACTGAAGCCCGTCTCGATGACAGATTTGGTCCATCTAGGTATAATATTTCGGAGACTTTACTTTAGAAAAGTTGCATTTTCTTAAAGTAGTAAAGTCCAAGAGTGAAAAATACAGAAATAAAAATTATGTTTTAAATCTGACATAGTATTATATGATTAAAAATCAACTTTAACCCTTTTCACTACGTTGCTGCCGTAATTGCGACATTAAAATGCTAACATAAAATCCATTGTGTCTTTATAAAATAGCTAAGAAATAAATGTTTTGTCTTATTGCAACGAATCCATTTTTCTTTTAAATCACAGGTATGTACTTGTAACTAATATAGTGCTTGAGTTATTGGTACCCTCTATGAGTTACTAGGCTGGACTGCAAAGTGTTAAAATAACGATATAATATTAAATTCATTAACATATTTTAAATTATTAAAAGTCCTATGTTGGTTTTCTCAGTTCATGTACTTAATGAAAAGTAACTCAATATATCGCCGAAATATAAGTTACCCAATAGTGATGACTATGAAATTGTAGTAGCACTATGAAAATTGTAGTAGTCTTGTGTATGCAAAGATAAAATTTCTTCATTTAACCAGCGAGGACGTGCGTTACCTGTACTTACACAAGAACGTGCTCCGGACCTCGGAGACAAGGTGCAATATTCCTTAGCCAAATACCAACAAAATTGATTTTGATTAGGTTTGGTTTTTCTTGCTACGGTCTAGATCTTTGTAACACGAAGGATAATGAGACTGGGACCTACAGTTTAAAGCCGATTCCGAATCACTACGAGCATCCATGCCACAGTGGGTTTCGAACCCACGAACTCTGGCACCGAAAGCCAGCACCCTAACCAATCGCACATCGTTCGGCTTGGTTATGAACAGAAAATTTGTATTACTAATAATACTTATTAAAAGTCTAAAATATATTTCGTATCATTTGAAATATTAATTTTTAAAAGTAGTTTAGACTGTAGATCTATTTTTATGAGCATTCCGAAAGTACATTAGGCATACAAGTTCAAACTTAAATCACATCTCAATATTTCATCATTTTAATCAGATCATGATGCATTTTTGACAGCATCTCTCCTCCGACCACAAACACTAAATAAAAATTCAAACGTGTATGTGTGTGCAGTAGGTCTGTGAGCCTGAATATATTAAAATTATCTCTTTGTGAGAAAAATATTCAGAGAAAACTGCAGAAATGAATGTTATCGGGGTCCATAAGATCTATAAGACAGCTCCTGGAAATTTGAGAAATTTATTTCTATTGGGTGATTTTGTGTAGAATGCTTTTATAACACTCAGGCCTCAGAGGTCGGGCGTAGTCTTGTTGTATGACCCCTGGAACATTTTTATCCAACTTCGTTGTTCTTGTTTTGAAAACATCCTGACAACACTTTAGACCGCAAGCTAATACAAGGATCAGTTCTTTGTGTCACTCTACATGCGCATGACATAGGAAGGACGATTCTTTTTGTTAAGAAGTAAGGTAGGTATGTAGCTCATGTGTGGTATACGTGATATTCTTTGGTTTTGTTGAGTAGCTTTTTTACAGCATTGTTGCCACTATTAAAGTTCCAACCCTCGTATTTTTTAATTACATCAGCTTTACAATTTCTGCCTGCACAAATATATTGCCCTCTTTTATGCAGTGGAATTGCTCGAACTTGGAGTTCATTGCTCCTAACTACCTATTTTATGCCTCAACCGCCATTAGACGATGTTTATGGCTGGATCAAGTCTCAAACACACAATCCTCTGGTGATGAGTCGACGCCTCTGCCAATTGAGGTACAGCGACTCATGAAGTATTTGTCAAGCATTAATTATCGATGAAAATTTTGTTTAAAAATCCAGGGGTCATACAACAAGTGCGGGTTAAGAGTCAATAATTCACCTATTATTTGATATTGTAGAAGGACGAGACTCTTTTATTTCAAAAGGCGTTTAGAAATAATTAGTCTATTTTCAGGAACTATTTTTATGTTTTTTGCTATGTTCCACAACACATTACACAAAAACAACAACATGTACAACGAACACATTCTGAGACATCATTGGCACTATATAAAGACACACTAGATGGCTCTCTTAGCGCCACCTATCATCAAAGAAGAGTTGAGTAATTTACCAGCTACAATACGGAATTTAAAATTTTATTGAAATATGAATGCTATTGTTTGTAAAATAATCTGTAAGATTTGTAAAATTTCGTTAAATGTTTTTCCCGTATTGATCAAGCATCGTGCAGAAAAGACAAAAAAAAAAGTCTATTTTTAAACAATCGCTTATTTCAGCTTAATTGAATCTCATTTCTATGGGAATATGCACACAATTGCATTTCCCATTTCTCTCCTATCGCCAAGATTTCATAAACTTTGCACCAATAAAAAAAAATCTTCGCATAATATTTTGTAATGTGTTAGATATAATTTAGTTTGTAAGTTAACGTGAAAATAAATTTATATGTTTGTGCATATTAAATCAAAACTTTCTGTTGATTGAAGTTTTCAATATTTTTTGTGATAAACTTAGTATTATTTAAAACGTGTTTATATTATTATACTTATTAAAAATAAAATTTAGATATGAGTGTTATTGTTTGTAAAATGACGTGTCAGATTTGTAAAAATTAGCTAAATATTTTACTCGTATTAAACAAGCATCGTGCAGAAAAGTCATTTAAAATAAACGTCTATTTCAGTATAATTAAAAGTCCTTTTCTATGAAGATATGCACACAACAATTGCTTTCCCTATTTCTCTCCTATCGCCAAGATTTCATAAACTTTGTACCAATAAACAACAAACTTCGAGTAATATTTTATAATGTGTTAGATATAATTTAGTTTGTAAGTTAACGTAAAAATAAATTTATATATTTGTGCATTTAAAGCAAAACTCTCTGTTGGATGAAGTTTTCAATATTTTTTGTAAAAAACTTAGGAATATTAAAAACGTGTATATATTATAATACTAATAAAAAATTAAGAAATAACAGATATAGATTGTAAAAAGATGAGAAATATTTGTAAAAATTGGCAAAATGTTTTACACATAAAAACCAAACATCGATCAGAAAAGTCAATATATAAAGCCATTAAATAAAACGTGTTTATATTATTATACTTATTAAAAATAAAATTTAAATATGACTGTTATTGTTTGTAAAATGATGTCTAAGATTTGTAAAATTTGGCTAAATGTTTTACTCGTATTAAACAAACATCATGCAGAAAAATCATTTAAAATAAACGTCTATTTCAGTATAATTAAAAGTCCTTTTCTATGAAGATATGCACACAACAATTGCATTCCCAATTTCTCTCCTATCGCCAAGATTTCATAAATTTTATACCAATAAACAACAACCTTCACATAATATTTTGTGATGTGTTAAATATACTTTCATTTGTAATTTAATGTAAAAATAAATTTATATGCTTGAGTATGTTAAAGAAAAACCTTGTTATTTTCCTGTTGATTGAAGTTTTAAATATTTTCTTTTGTAATAAATTTAGTATTACTTAAAACGTGTTTACTTTATTATGCTGATGAAAAATAAAATTTATATAGGCGTAGTAGCCTAGAGCTTGGAAACTGCTTGTTTACGGTAAGGAATGCAATGAACACCTTATAACTAATAATTCATTTGTTATGAATTGTTGAAGGTGAATTTTGTACCTCTGACGCACTTTCATCTCTTTATATTAGTATATCTTAACAGTATCAAGCATATTTAATATAGAAAAATATATTTAATATAGTCATGTCTCTTAAATAGCTGTAGGACACGCTGTAAATGTGTTTGTTTCAATAAATTCTTAAATATTAAACAGAATTGAATACAATTCATAGAATATTTAGGACATGTTTCAAGGCATATTGTAAAGTCTTAAATGTTTACTTTTAATTGGTTGCAATAAAAGTGGATGCAAAATTATTAATATGTGAGAACTTTTTTCTTATGCCACAATTCGTAATAATTCAAATATTTATTCGATGAATTGTTCAAATATTTCTGTACAAATATCAAGCCTTTTTATTATTTAATGAGCTAAACTTAAGAAGATAATTAAAATTTTATCTTATTTTTGTTATCTACTTAGATATAATTTCATTTTACTTTTACTTTCATTAAAGTTTACATCAGTTTTTGAATTACTTATGTTTGAATATTTCTATAATATAGATTGAATTTACAGGATGCGAGTTAGAGATTATTTTACTATAAACTTAATTATACATAAATTTTTAAATTTTCTTATTAGCCGTTATAAAACATAAAACGTGTTATTCAAATTCATCATAGAGTAGTTTTTTTATATTCTTATTTTTCAACCCCATAAGATGCGTTATATGGTAATTTAGTCACTAAAGCGTGTTTAAGTATCTTGTAACTTGTTGCATAATTTTAATTAGTACATAAAAACCTTGAAATAGGTCGAAATAAATGCCCTTTATGAATCCACCAATACAGTTTACAGTTTAAGTTTAAAAAAGAAACAAATTAAAGCATGAATAGTATTTTGCCATCGCAATTAATTTTCTTTTAATTTAATAAAGATAATTTAGCCTTTTTAACTCACATAATAAAACATATGTAAAACCGTATATGAAACGTAAAACACAGCCTGCTTCATATTTATTGACATTATTTCTGTCTTATATTTTGACAGGACAACCAATATCACACTTGGAGTTGGAGAAAACCGCATCACTTTTATGGTCGTTGATATCAGTCACACAGAGCCTTGGATCATCAACAGCTATACACTAATTGTTCATCGTTTACCTGTAACTCATAATGAGGGTGTTTTTCATTCAAAAATCAAGCATGAAGTTTGCAGCCTTAAACAGGTATTTTGCTCGTGTTCTTTAACAGTAATTCTATATCTAAAAATAATTTCTCTACTTTCATACTTTGTTTATGTAAACTTGTATTTCTTAAAATTATCTAACAAATTTCACATTCAACCATATTTTTTATTGCTTTTTAATTCTGTTTTTAATTCCTTGAAGTTCTTTAATGGATAAGTTTTCTCGCACAATTTTCATTTTAAATGAAATGACAATTTTTACTTTTTTAGAATATCATCTACCAATGTTTATGGAAGATTGAAATTAAACTATCATTATTAATTATATACACTTAGCAATTGACATACATCAGCAGAATAACTACTAAGTTTGTATATTATTACCACTAAGAACAATTGGGACTCAAGTTACGGAAAACAACCACAGGAAATATAAACAGGGAAATTGAAATTTCAACATTCATTGGCTAGTTTTCCATCAACATCTCATAAAATCATTATAAATGATGGTTGGAAAATCGATAGCAGTATGTTGAAGTAGAAAATATTATACTTTGCATAAATAGGTAGAGATTATAAAGACATCAGGCAAGTGAAACTACTTTTAATCCCATGTAGGACAATGTAATTAAGTTGATTGATAGGGACGTTGTCTTGCTTCTTAAAATGTTTCATTGTTTATAATTATTATAATAGATGTTTTGACGTCTTATACAATCTACAGAGTGATGGGTGTTCTCTGTTTTCTACTTTCACTGTTTTCTTAAATTCTTTACTTGCAACATCATAGCCCGATAATCATTTCGAGATATTGATCAAAGTATACGAGTGTGTAAGGAAAGGTAACTCGAATGGGAAATGGTGTTGTAGCTTTACACACAAGCAATGGGTCAAAGACATAAAACAAATATTGTGTTATTTCATAAAACAAATATTGTGTTAATAAAGTGTTATTTATTTTTTATTGCACAACTTTTTGTCTGTCTTCTTGAAACCGTGGTATTAGTTGTTCGAAAATTTGCTTACTGCTGAAGAAACCTGCAAATAAATCTTACACAATGCTTTATAAGGTTTATTCAAATAATACATTAAGAAATATTTCTGAATAGTATTTGTCTTTTCGCAACTAAAACATTTAAAGCTCATATTTTCATTGATATACTTTCGTTTTATAATTATTATAAATAGACAATTTATCTATCATGGTCAGCCAAAAAGTAAGTCTGTAATAGTACTTAAACATTTTGACAGTTATTTTTGTGAATTTAAGGCAGAAAGAGCTAAACGGGTGGTCTAACAATACAGGTGTATACTAGGTCCCGGCTTAATTGAAAACTCTTCGTGTGCTGCGGCCAGCGCGTCTGAGCCTTGACTGTTACTTGACGTGAGACTGTTAAGTGAAAAGACTCTACGAAATGATTGTAAATAATTACAGTGCCATGTGCGCCCATTAGCGTTAGCGAAAAAGGCAATTAAGTTGTTTGGGTCGGCTGATTTGAAGACGGCTTTTCGGCCACATATGGAAACGAAACAGCTGATTCAGGCGGGAAGTGACCGCAAGATTGCATCATCCTGCTTCTGGAAGTTTCCCGAAGAATCGCGTAAGGGGAACCGGGACCGCTATAAAAGAAGAGTGGCGGTGCCAAGACGGGGCTTTTTCTTCTTGGGGTTTCTTCCTGAGAGTTGCTTTGTAGCTCGAGAGGAACCGCTTGTATCTCCGATTGTGGAGTTTGCTTGATAAGAGCCCGCCAGCGTCTCTGTTTGCTAAGAAGTCGACCTTCGACTTGGGAATCCCATTCCCGTTATTTTGATAATTTTTTTTTTACTTCGTGCATAAAAGTAAGTAGCCGAGAGTGACACTTGCTCTCAATTTGGATCATCTTGCATCCCGAGTTTTCCTTCACGAACCCCAGCGTGATAAGCACTCTGAACTTTCGAACCTTGGTGTGAAAGCCGACTGTACTAATCGTCAGCTCGGAGGTGATAGTGTGAGCGTTTATTACCGGCACTAATTAGCGAACAATTCCAGTGATTAGAAACCCTAGCCATACTGTATCCGGTACCCACGCATCCTTATTGTGTAAATGTCATCTCAGCACGAGATCCCAGAATATTTAGAAATCTACTGAATCTGTACATAGCTGTACATAATTTATTCACCTGAATAAAATATTTAGTCTAGATTAAACAGTTTTCTAGCCTGTTTCATTGACGGCTTCGCCTATCATATCTCCAGTACGTTACACCACAAACATATTTAACGTGACCCAGTCACCTTTAACGAGAACGGTGGATCTTACGCCGGCATGAGCCCCGAACCCACAACCTTTCCCTTACAAGAACTGCTGATTTAGATCGGATTTACGATTCTGTATTCACTTTTTTTACTTGACGTATATACTTTTAACAACAAAATGTTTTTTAAAGGAAGGAGAACTTTAAAATTCTAAGATTTTAAGAAGTGAAAGCGATCAAAGGAGAAATAAAATTGTTTTAAAATTATCTGGATAAGTTTTAGAGCTGTTTTCCCTAATGGAAACACATTAGATAAAGGGATTGCCTCAAATTTGGAATACTTTGTAAGAAAAAATACTTTTACTAGCATATAGCCCGTCATATGACGGGAGCAGTAAATATTTTAATTTTCCAAAATTGTAAAGCCCCCTATGAGTCAGGTAAAAAAAATGGCTTATTTTTTGACTGAGAATTATCCAGCAACAAAAAATAATCGATGATTAATTTAAAATTACCACCTAAGTACCTAATCTATTATTTAAGCCAAATATACAAGAAAATTCTTTACTTAATATCTAGGTTCAGGGATAAAGCGTATGAAAATAATGCAGACGATATTTAAACAATTTAAAATAACAAATGATTAAATGAGTTGGTTAAAGGAATGACGTCATAATGTTTGAAAAATTTTTTATTTTTACCTATTTATTGTGTGATAAATTGAAAAACTAACCAGGGTAAATAGGGCTTGAAATAATAGCATTAAAGGCTTGAAAAGAGGGAAGGGGTGGATTTCGAACGTATTAAAGATGACAGTATTTTTCACTGTGATTTATTAATATAAGTTTAAAAAAATAGTAGTTTGTTTTTTTTTGGTTCCCAACACCACCAATCTACACACAAACACCTTGACTCACATAGCCTGTGTGATGATGGGAGGTCACACCTCACAAGTAGAAAGTATGTTTAACGCCGTGGAATTTGCAACTGTTGAAGTCGACGTCGACCAAAAATTAATAACAATTTTAGAGCATTCATATTTAAAGCTTCATTCACAACCCTATGTAGTGCCTGATTTGTATATATCTTGATTAGTTAAATACAAAGAGCATTAAATTAATATATATCAAAGATAAATTAAAAGAATCTTTAAAATGGCTAATAATGTTTTTTACATTTTTGCATAGTTTAAATGCTTTGCACCATTTAATCCGTCACATATTTTTTTTTAATTCACCAAATACTGCTACCTGGTACTGAAATAAGTCTGTTTATTTATTGTATCTATTTAAAATTCCTTACATCATTTCGATTATTAAAATTAAACTAAAGTTCAGAAATGTTTGAATGTATTCTAAAGTTTAAAGTAAAAAAGTAAAACTATTCCCTATCAAGGAAGAATATATTTCTAAACAATAATAAGTGAAAATTAGAAGAGAAAAATAAAAGTTGTGATGGAAAGTTTTCTTAAAAATTAAGAAAATATTTTTAAAAATTCAATTTATAATTATTTGATTTTTTAATAATATGGGATTAACTTATATTTCCGCTTTTGTAAGTGGAAATTCTGCAATAATTTGGATTAACATTACAAACGCTATTAATATTAATTTAAATACATTTTTTCAATGTTTACAGTCTCCTTGCGCAAGAAATCCGTCATCGTATGCTTTTGTTATTCTATACCGAGGCTTATTTGAAATTTCATATTTGTCTTTTTGTACGTATGCAAATACACCCAATTTTTTCAATGGGGACACGATGATAGAGCTATTTAATGTTTTTTCTTATGTTAAATGCAACCTATTTTGTGCTACATTGTTTCATAACGTATATTTTCCAATATAATAGAAAGCGTCGGAATACAAACTGCATGCTTATTGTTCCGTTTTATGGCAAAGCGTTATTCAAATCCCATTTCTACCTTTCTGCACGTATACAAATTTAACTCATTTTTTTATTGGTGATATGATTGAAGTCCTAATCTTTTATTTGTTTTATTTTAAATGCTTATCAAACTTTTCTTTAAATGTTAAAATTGTCATTTTCATAATATATAGGTAAACTCATGTACTGTATTCATCATACTTTGCGCAAAGCGTTTTTAACACGACAGTTCTCATACTGGTGTCATGAGTATATGAAAGAATGCCGTAACAATAATGAAAATGTTATAAAAATTTTATCCATATAGTTTAATTTCAGTACTGAAGACAAAGAAGTTATATTTGCAATATTGTTTTTTCATTTACATGGTAATTAAACCACTCAATACATAGCTGTTCCGTGAATTTTTTAAAAACCCGACAAGTGTGCCGCAATGAAAAAAAGTTTGAGAACCGCACCTTGGTCATTCAAGAACATGCAAAGAGCTGTTCTTAAACTTTTTTAAAGCTGAAATTCTTTTTCATTTATTGATTAAAGCTCCCACAAGCGTATGTGGAGTACAGTCCATATATTAGCTTTTTAATTTATTGATTAAAGCTGCCACAGGCTTATGTATTGTACAGTCCATATATCAATCCTGCGGCTCAATCCGCTGATTGATTCCAGTTACAAGACATTCTAAATAAGGGAACGTATAATTATAACCACGTTGTATGTATCACATAAAAAATATAACTCTCTAATAAATTAGTTCAATTTTCAATAGTATTAATAAAAGTGGTTTTTCCTACTCTTAAAAAATTACCTTTAATAGATCTTTGCATGCTATACCTTATCCGTTCTTGGTTTTTTTAACTACATCTCGTCTCACTCCTGATGATTTTAAGACTAGTGCTGGACCAGTTGTACACTTTAACCCCTTAATGCACAGTTTTTTTTAAAGACCGGCCAAAAAATATCAATTTTTTTTAATTTAAAAAAACACAATTTAGAACGTTGTCTTGCCAAAATAATTACAAAAATACAAAAATTATCGAAATTTTTATTATCATTTTGGATTCTGATAACATTTCAGAAAATAGTCGAATATTGTAATGTTACACTCACATCGACTTTTTTTATCTTTCTTTTCGAATTCCCATTTCATAATAAACATTATTATCAGTAAATATATCTGTGCACGCTCGAATTATCTCGAGTGTGCACAACTTTGCCAGATTAGCTCGCTCTAGTTAACTCGAGTGTGCACGTTAAGGGGTTAAAGTACCAAAAATCAACAGTCTTTTTCTGACTTTGCCTAAAGTCATCAAAAGTGTCTATCTTTTCTACATAACTTACAGACCTTCGTCTTCTAAAAAGTATGGCAGAACTAGTTATAATAATACACATTGTAAAATTAAAGAGGCAACTAATCTAGCATGTTTAGACCATTTGAGAGTAAAAGCAACAATAAATTGCTTGTGATTCTGCAATACGATATATCAATTTGTCACCTATATTATAGTTATTTTTTTCAGGATGGTATAGCACATCATAGTAAAAGCAACATTCATTGAGGCTTTCCTTGCAATTAGCGCCGCTATTTTATGCTTAATATTTAATCGATACATTCAGGAGATAATTATAGCAAACGTGTTAACATTAATCTTACATTAGTATTTCAAACAAAGCAATTCTTTCAGGCAGTTTTATAATTATGAATCATAATTTAAGAAAGTAATTAGTGTTTAATAGCTTTACAAATTTAATTATCTTCAAAATCAACATGTTTCAAAAATTTATGTCGACTAGAACAAATTGAGGTATAATCCGTTCATAAATATTAGAAAAATATCCTCATTTCACACTTTTCCCCCACTTAAGTTTACCTTTTTTATAGAAAAAAATACCACTTTCATTTAAATATATCCTTGACTAAAATTCACTGAAAAGTAACTGCAAAGCCTTACAAATTATAAAATTTAAAAGATCATAAAATCTCCCATAGTCATTATACTTCGAAAATTATTATTATCTGTAAATAACGAGCATTAATAAGACTTTTATAGTTAATTTAAATGGAAACTATTGTTATAAAACATTTTTGAATTTAGTCTCTGAAAGTGTTATTCAATTTTAAGAAAATGTGCACTCAAATTTACTTTCCATTTAGCCACTATAAGTTTATCGCCCATTTAAATAATTACTTAAGTACAGTGTACTTCAAATATATTTCTCTATTACCAGAAGATACACAACGCCAAGTTTTGCGTGGAGTCATTTTATATCTTTCGTAATAATTGTGTACACGGTTGATAATTATACAAACAATACTGACAATAAAATAAAAGGTAATGAGTGTTTATAAATTTAAACAGGTGTAACTTTTTGTTATCTTTTAGCCAATAACCATAACTTTGAGACTCATTTGGCACTTTTTAGACTTTCTACTATATTCTACATATTTTTTTTTAAAGTCTAGTAGATTTTAATTTCTGTAATAGGTGACAAAGTCAATATTGTTTCATTCTAATGCAACGAAAATAAATATTTACTTTTAAAGATGAAATATTTACTCACGTTAAGGTGCATTACATTTTTAACAGTGTGAGATCATTTTTTTTTTTTTTTGAGGTGGGGATTGAAGAGAAAGGTTTTTAAACATCAGAGCTTCAATTATTTATTTTCACAGTTATTTATGACAGCATTTGAAGCTTACGTCTTTGAATATATAAATTTAAAAGATTATTTATAGGATTTCTATATTCCTTTATTAAAAAGAAAATAAGTACAAAAATATTAATAAAGATAAAATATTAAAACTCTACAAGCTTGATTTTACCAGTCTATAAAAAAAGGTGTAACAATAAGTTATATTCGGTCACCCCGTGTGTCTTCGAAGGTGACATGCCGGGGCAAGACCGGTTTGAATGCAGAGCGACTTCGGACTTCTCCCAGCCAATAGCGGTTTCCGTGAATTTTGGGGAATTTGGACCCTCTCCCTCCGCCGTTCTGGAGTGGACTCTTTTTTTTTTTTTTTTTTTTTTTTTTTTTTTGTCTCCGCGAGGGTCGGAAATTTTTTGGACGGACAAGGTGGTTTCCAGAAGGAGGAAGGTGAACGACTGGTATCCGTGGCGTGTGGATGAACCTCTTTGGAAGATAGAAATGATAATATTTTTTTTTTCATAATTGATGCCGACTCGAGAGTTGTCTTCAATGAACAAAATGATAAGTTGATTCATTTGTATTCCTTAGGCATTTATTCTATTGTATAAATCTTTTAATCAAGACCTATTGTTCATGTGTTTCTTGAGTTTTAATTTCTGTCTCAAACACTAGGCCAACGTAATATTATTATTTTTACATTTTTTGGTGCCGTGACCAGGACCGTGAAACTCGGTTATAAGTTAAAAGATTTAGATTTTATCTTTTACAACGTTTCGTCTTACAAAGTTATATATATTCCCTCAGGAATGTGAAATGAAGCTTTTCTTTCGAGAACCTTGTGGTGTGCTACGAGATACATCTCATCGTCTAACATGGTCTCAGTATCTAGCAGAAAATGAAAAGAAACCTCCTTGCCAAACTGGGGATGCAGCAGGTATCTATTTTGCTTGTTTTAATCCACATGATTATATTCGTAATATAAAATCTCTTTTTACGAATAGCGAGAGCTTTTATTGAGGGTTTAATTAATTAATGGTCTCGAGTTTTTCTTGAGTTTTGTTATTGAATATACGAGTCTCATCCAGAAAGTAAGTTTCCCGTTTTTTTCCTCTTTAACCCATATTGGACCGCTGTCCTATAAACAGGACAGCAAATAAAGTTCCATTTAATAATACAGTTATAAATATTTTCTGAGTGGATTTTATTTTAACACCTTTAAAATAGACGCACTTTAGCATAGTAACAAAAAAACTGAGAAATCAAATTATATTGTATTGTAAAATTTATTTTCAGCTACCTCTTAAAATTGTCATTTTTTAATCTTTAATTTTATATTCATTATAATTATTTTTTAAACATTGTGGAGGTGACTTTTAGTTTAAAAACAGAGCTAATAATGTAGCTGAAAGTTTTTGTTGAAAAATATATTTTACATGTGTATTTTGTAAGTATAAAAAAGGAACACTAAAATTAAGACGACGGTCTAATCCTGATTATTTTTCTATAAATTCGATATTGCATTGATAGCGCACATTATTTTCTTATCTTTCAATGAAAACCAGTTCAAACACCTGTTCACACACCTGGATACAATAAGGGGAAATAGATGTCTATTCTATTCAGAAAACTGGAGATATTTTGCAAGATAAACTTACTCTCTTACTGCCAGTTCAATAACTGCAAGAGAAAACCTACAACAGTATGCTTAAAATGTAATGTTGAATTTTGTTTTGACTGTTTCCCCAAATTTTATCTATGAATCAGCCTAATGCAATGTAAGTGATATTTGTTAAGTTGTAGTAGTGTAATGGACCGTTGTCCTATTTATAAGACAGCCAATTACATAAAAAATTAAAAATATTTTTTTCAAAATTTTGGTTTTATATACTTAGTTACACCATATTAATGATATGGATTAAGTTTTAATAACTTACAGAAATATTTAGTTGGTGTGGTACAATATGGGTTAAAGTAAACTTAATTAGCCGTGTAATTTTCGCGTGCGTAACAGATATATGACGTATTAATCATATACCGGCTTGACAAGTCCCGATTCGTGCCAGTAGCCGGGTAGGAGTGGTCCGAAATGGAAACTCTAATTCCTTCTCCAGCCGCCTGCAAGTTTCGGTCGGTGATCTTGAATGCACAAAGCATTGAACCAGCTGAAATTCATCGTCAGCTCTGTCAGGTCTATGAACCGAAACTGACACCCGAACACAAAATTCAACGATTAGGAGCAGCACTGACATTTCTGGTATGGTATCACGATGACGACGACGAGTTCCTCGACAGGATCATCAAGGGCAATGAGACTTGGATTTCGTAATTTACCCCGCAGCAGTCAATGCATTGGCATCATAGTGGATCTTTGGTCAGGATCAAATTCAAACAGACGCTGTCGGTACAGAAATAGATATGCATGGTGTTCCATTCACAGGAGGCAGAGTTCTACGACAGAGTTATACGAAAGTTGATCTCACAATACAACAAGTGTCTCAATTCTGGTGGTGGCTATGTTGAAAAATAGCTGAAACATTACTGTACTTGTTGCCAATAAATATGTCCTTGAAAATGTAAGTTCTTTTTTTCTTTTAAATAGGGAAACTTATTTCTGGATGAGCCTCGTAAAATAATGGTCAAGAGACTGCAGAAATGTAAACTGCATATTTCAAAGTACCTATCATATTTTCTGCCACCGTGTATACTAGTTCATCATCTCTTGTATTCCACAATAATCACATCATATAAAAGTTCTTCAGATTTTATAACGCTATTATTTGTAGGACACTTAATTAAGGGGTCTTAAACACCTTAAACGTTTTCAAAATATCTAGTTTTCAGAAAAGAAATGTTTGAAATTAAAGTTATTTTTGTACAGTTAAAATAACTGTAGAATAAATAATAGAGAAAATGTATCTGTTGATTTAGAGAATATGGATGGTAAAAAATCTTATGGAATTAAAAGTAGGAGGAGAACGATTAATAGAATGAATGGTGCGGTTAAAAGATATTTTACTGGAAAATATACTAAATGTACAAATTACTATGGATACGCCCATTTGTATAATCAGGGAAACCTCTCCGTTTCATTGTAAAAGGTATTTGCAACCTAATTACAATCTCGAATTACTGTAATTAATCTTTTAATCAATATCCCAAAGAAAGAGAAATATTCTTTGAGTTTGTGTAGACTTTGAATTTAAATAACTCTGAAAAAGTTTACTACAGAGGAGTTTGCTTTACGGTTTTGCTTTACAGTTCTTAGAATGATTTAAATTTTTTATGAAATATTATGATATGGAATAAATTTTAAAATTTACAAGTACTATACAGTATATGCTTATCTTATTTGAAATATTTTTATAATTGGAGGAATAATTGGTTTCGGTGATAAAGTTTTGTTGAGAATTTTACTATACAATTGTAAATGTGTGTATATTTGTGTGTGTGCATGAATAATTATTTATTTTTTCGTTTTAAATATTTTTAGGTCGATGGGTTCTGCCTTGCAAAAAATGTTCAGATAGGCATACATGTTACTGGAGCAAAGCAGTGTGGCATCCGTACTTCTGCAAATACAAAAATATTACATCAAATGCCTTAAGGAAGTGCCTCAAGAATCGTAAGGTAACAAAAAACATTAATCTTTTAATATCTATTATGAATTCCTGACCTCTTTTATTATAATGTGTAGTTTATATAGCATTATACAATTGAATTTGAATTTAACAACGAGTTGAAATTTATTTATGTCACTTCATTGTGGCACTAATTTGTATGGCTTTAATGTTCCCTGGATAGCCTGCAGTCATTAGAAAGTTGCTAACGAAATTTTGTATCATTTATAAATTTTTCTTGCAAATTGGTTTTAATTTTAATAGAACACTTGAAGATATCTTATATTAGCTGAACCACGTAGCAGCTTGGATGTGAGGAAAATGAGTAAGTGCTTAAAAGTTATGTACGACTATATGATACATATAAATATCATGATACATATAAATGTCTAAATTGTCAACGTAAAGAGCAAGATGATACAGTTTAGATGGGCTAGTTGCTAGAGTATGAAAATGTATCCTAAGTAAATTATAATTTTTTAGAAAGTAAATTTCTTTAAAAGCTACAAATGAACTTATATCAGGAATACAAAGCCAAAATTTACTTAAAGGAGCACATAAGCGGTCGAAAATTGTATTCAGATGAGGAGGTTAAACAATTCGCAACAGTGTGGCTTAACACGAAAGGACAGGGGTTTTACACGGAGGGAATATTCAAATTCGATTCATAAAGCCTTCAGAACAAGTGCCTAAATTGAAATTGAGGCTGTTTCAAAAAATAAAATCTTACATGTGCTATTAGTTGAGTGTATAGCTTGTACAAAATGAAATATACACGTTAGACTGCAGGGTTTGTACTCTTTTTTTTATCACCTCTCTTTTTCCTAAAGATATATTACTTTAAAATATTTCATTTGATAGAGATGATAAAAAGATAAAGAATTTCTTTCAGCTAGCTAAATATAGACGTATTCTGCGTATTATTCCAATCAATAATGGAGGTTATTTTTATGATAGCTTTATTGTCGAAAGGTAAGATTTTCATTTGTAGTTTCGTTTGGATACTTTTATAGATATTTTGAATTCTTTTTATATTAAAAGATCTAAATATAATCTTTTGAATCACATTAAAATGTGCTTTATCTGTGCGTTTGAAATTATACTCCTAAAACTGATAGTATTTAGTAATCCTAGCCTACAGCAATGACATAAAATGCATTATTTTATTAATTTCTGAATGCTGAAACACTAATTAGTTTAATAAATGGCATTTTTATTCATTCCACAAGTTCTGATTTAACAAAATAGATTATATCAAATGAGAAATAAAGTTTTTTTAATAAAATATTATCTTAAGTGTATCAGCAATCTACAAAAGTATTATAAATGACTTTCATACATAAAAGTATTGAAATAAGTTAATTATCATTTATATATATATCCCAGATTATAATGCTATCACTATTCATCAGACATAGAAAATGATACTTCCCATTATAATTGTCATTTTTATCGCCCTAATGAAATAAATCGGAATAAAAATTTTTACCAGTATGACTTTTGAGATAAAATTATAATTCCCACAAATGCAATTTCCTTGAGTTTGAAGTCTTTTTTGCAAATACACAGAAAGAGGTTTCTTCCGAAACACAAAATTAATTATATATCGAAGGAGTTTTAATGATTTATTAAATTAAATTTGAGTACTTAATATATACGAGAAGTTATCAAATGTAAGGTTACAAAGCCTTTAGGGAACGTGTATATCTTATTTTATGCAACCAACATAATCAACTGATAGTATAAACGTGGAGTTATTTTTCGACATAATTTCCTCACATCTTTAGGCAGTTTTACTTTTTGTTAAAAATTCTGTACTTGCGTATTCAGCCATTTGGTCTGATTCTGTTTCACCTCCTCATCTTAAGAGGACTCCTGTGTGCTCTTGCTAGTAAAGAAAGAGGTGAAACTCTTTTGGAGTAAGGTTAATGTTATAGAGAGTTTATTGATGATGCTCTTTTCTTCAAAGCATGTTGGTTTTGTATGCCATTGTGCAACATCCTGACTAGACTTCACAGGCATTCCAGAAACCTCTACCAGTTGCCGGTAATTTCTGTCACGAATACATGTTTCATCCACAAAAATCGAATAATTGAACAGATTTACAAATGATTCGCCATTTGAATTTACATTAAAATTAGAGTTAAAAATGAGTGATCGAAACTGGGGGGGGGTGACTGAATTTGTTTTTCACTATAATGAACTGAGTCTGCTACAGAGAAACTGAGTTTCTCTATGACAGATTTAACTCCAGAAATATCGGCGTTGTATAATTTTCCTTCGGATATTATTTAAACACACACACACACACACACACACACATATACATATATACATATATATATATATACATATATATACATATATATACATATATATATATACATATATACATATATATACATATATATATACATATATATAGAGAGAGAGAGAGAGAGAGAGAGAGAGAAAGAAGAGAGAGAGTGAGGGGGAGATAGAAAAAGAGTGTGAGTGAGGGGGAGAGAGAGGGAGAGATTGGGAGATAAAAGGAGAGAGAACGTGAGTGAGGGGGAGAAAGAGGGAGAGATTGGAAGATAGAAGGAGAGGGAAAAGAGAGAGAGTGAGTGAGGTGGAGATAGAGGGAGATAGAAAAGTGAGTGAGAAGAGATATATATATTTTTAGAGAGGGGGAGAAGGAGAGAGGGGGAAAAGGGAAGAGGAGAGAGAAAGAGAGAAAAATAAAAGAAGGAGGAAGTGAAAGAGACATTGAGATAGAAATGGAGGGGAAGGGTATATACATCTATTTGTTTACCCGAATTTATGCTTACAAAAACTACCCTAATATACTCTATAAAAACATTGGTGTATTTCTATTCATTATACTTTTTTCAGTGTTGCATATATTTACTATTCAATCCGTAAATAGTTTAAAAAATCGGGTAAATCAGAAAAAAATTTGCTGTTCTCCTCTTTCTTGGAAAATAATATTTATTAAAATACATAAAGTAGAGGTAATATAAATAAGGAAATTTAACCTATTCGCAGTTTGATACACTATCCAGAATTATTAAGTAAGTAAATTTTTCCTTTATTGATTTTTTTTATTTATTATACGTTATAAGCTTAGACGGAGATGGAAATTTTACGTAAGTACATATTTAAACTTTTGACGTAAATTTTGAATGCTTTTACTGCAAATTTGTTATTTGTATACAGATATTTTACACAATGGAATTCTAAAAACTATAGATATATATTCTACTACGTGTAATCAAAAAGCAATTCTCATAAAAATTTTCTTTGAAATGTACCTGCAGGCAATTTGAGGAAATCTTGGTGATTCAATATGCATGAGTAAAGGTCTTATACAACGTCAACCTTTATATATTGATTTATCTATTGTTGAATTCGAGTTAAGGGTAGGGGTAGAAGTAGGAGTGAGTTGTGTAGGGGAGGAAGATAGACATGTAAGTAGGTAGGTAGGTCACCACCTGCATTTATAAGAGTAATACAAATAGGAGTTTAGACATATTGAAGTGCTATGGTCTTTTTTTTCTTTTTTTTACTTTTTTTTACTATGCAAGGGCTAATTAGTCCGAAAGTTACTTCTTAAAACTGATTTAGAACGGCTACGTATTTACTGCATATTCAAACTTGAGGACATCATGAGCTAACTACGACAGGAAGAGACAAAATAAGCTAATTAAACAAACATATACATAATCCAAAACCGGGAAAATTTCGGAAGCAAGTGTTCTGCAGGTACTCTATATGTAAGGATCCTGATGTTTCTACTGATGACCGATTTAGACATATATGTTAGCCTTAACGAAAATAGCATTCCTTAATAGGGGTAAGTGTAGGGTTAGAGGTAGAGTAGGTGTAAGAATAGGGTTAACGTAAGGGTAAGGGTATGGGGAGAATTGGAGTACGTGGATTGAGGGTAGGGATAAGGATTCCTTTTCCAACAGAAATGCGTGGTTTTGTCGTGAGATAAGGAAATATTTTCAACTGATTAAAGGCTTTATCGTACGCAAATCTGAACAAAAAAAATCAGTTACAATTTTTTAACAAGATATATCCGTGCTTCCTTCATTAGGAAAATTAATCAAAAAATTATTCAATTGATTTTGGAAGGCGTACATGAGCACTGGTGATACGTCCTTTAGCCATCGTTAATAAGACGTTTGAGAATATATCGTCAACTTTGGAGAAATAATCAATAAAGATAAGTATTCTTTTAGCACAGAGAAAAGAGTCGAGAGACTACTCGAAAGTAGTGTACATTGACGTTACAGACTGTACTGACCGTATTAAAATGGTAAGATAGTGAAAATGTATAAAGGCGAGAAACGTGAAAGGAGCACTATGACAGTGGCTCTACTAACAATCGACGGTTTGTATGAGATTGAGAATGATTTAGCTGTAAGATAAACTCATCAACATGAAAGCAACTTTTTTTAAAAAGTAATAAATTTGTAAAACTCTCATTTTTGTTTCGTATTTTAACTAATTTTATTATTTATAAATTCGCATAAAATTTTATGCAATACTTATTGATAACATCTGGTATATATTGGAATATATAATACTTCGAAAAAATAAATAAAGCATTCACAAAGAAAACCTCAATCCTGTCCAAATTTAGCATGGTAATTTATTTGTCTTAACCAAGAAAATGATAAAATATTGCTGACCAATGACGGGAAAACTTGATCATGGGTTGCATTGCTATATAGTGCAATAGTAAAAGATGTAGAGCAACTTATATAAAAATTTCATTTTAATATATTTAGATACATAAAATATTAACCATTATCTAAATTCATGAACCATGTATTTTTCAATGGATTCCTGTGAACGTAAACACTGAAGGAAACCAGTGTGCAAACCTTCTTGCTTAAGGAAGTTGAAGCTTGGAGCAGTGTGCTGTTATCAATTTTGTGGATATAATTGCAGTTACCATGTGCAATATACTACACTTTTTTAAATCCTCTGTATTCAACTGCCAACTCAGATTTAAACTAAGACATTTATTACCTCTAATAACAAGACGCTGAACTAAATATTTGAAAGACATGAAAAATTCAAATATAAAACAATGTTCTACCCAATAGAGTTAATCAAATACCAACAGGGTAAAAGGATTCCTTTAACAGTCCAGCCCTAGTTGATCTACTCTTTAAACGTAGCTCAGCACACCAAGAGATATGTTAAAATCATCAAGCATCTGATCTTACTGCATTTGTCATTAAATATTTAAAACAGTTTAAGGCTCATGTTTCTACTTTTGCAAGAAAAACAACAGTAAATATATGGACAATTTATTACATACCTTTCAAGTAGTTAAGTCGACAGATGATAAGGGATTTTCAGCAAAATAAATTTTTATTTTCTGGTTCCCACCTGTTTGTTGCAAGTCTAACCAAACATTCCATTATTAGCACCACACAATGGATCAATTATTTAAAAATTTGAATGTGTTACTACGAAAAAGTGTTTAATTTTTGCATTAATTAAAGGAGGGGGTCGTTTGAGGGGAACGGATATAATATTTTGTAATATTTTTATGCTTTGTTTCAATGGATTTCAGTTATCAATGCTAAAAAGAAAAGAAAATCAGTAATCATAGTATCAGATTCCTTAATACAATAAAGAATTCATTTTAGCAAGATTAAAAGGATTTGCCCAATTCAAAGTTATTGCCTTGCAATCAAATATTATATTTTCTTTAAGGATAAATTTTGAATAAAGATGAACAGCATAGAATGTATTGCAAAAAAATATGAAGAATGGGCAAAAATAAGAAGAAACCATATTTATATATAATTAAATAAGAAGTATATAAAATTATTTATAGATGATAAAGGGTTTCAAATTTAATTTCTCAGATCTTTATTTATGTTCTATAAATTTTAGTATTATTTATGTACTGCTAAATTCTTTTTAAATACTATTTTCTAATGATGTACTTTTCACGGAGATATTTTGTCATGATTACCCAGATTTGATAAAATACTCAATATATTTGACAGCAAAAATATTGTGATAGAAAAAAAATTAAAAATTTAGTAAAGAAAATTATTTAGTTTAATCTGTGAAAAGTTTGAATGCTTATACGACTGAAGAGCAGCAATTACACTTGAATCAAAATATGCAGGTAAGTTTTAATTAGATTTTCTATACTCAACTTCGTCTTGAATAAATCTCAATCTAAATACTTGATATTTTGAGGATATTTTCAATGTGCCAAATTTACTTTAACAAAATTTGAATGAATGTTTTGAAGTCTCATTAGATTACTCTGTTTTATGCAATAAATCTTTGATTTTCAAATATTAGTAGAGTGAAAAACAGGCATAATATTTTCCCAAATGAGTGTAGTTAGTACAGTTTTCAGGAGACAGTTCACCTTTGAAATTGACAAAAATAGATTTTTAAGAGTTTTACAGGAAAAAATTAGAGCTTTAACTGTTATTGTTGTCTTATGCCACTTGGTCAAACCAATCACAATCTACTCGTATTAAGGCAAAATGGTGCGCTTTCTCTTTTAACAAGCACTGCTAGGCTGAAAGTACAACTTCTTGCTCAGTACTTGTAATTTAAGCAGGGACCAACAGAAGACCCATAGGCTTTTTCATCCCAGATGTATTTTATTGAGAATAATGATTTTGTGGCATGGATATAGTTTATATTCCCAGTCATCTTTACGAACACGTATAAATTTTAATCTTCCAAGCAACCGTCATTAAGAGTTGTTTTGCCACTGAGTTACCGCGGTTCAGAGTTAACTATAAAGTATAACAAAAAAGTTCAAAACAATGCTAGAGATATTATTGTCAAATCTAGATTTTAAGACTGCTCTAGTTTGGATATTTAAGCATTACTCTCGGTCTAATTTGTAATTAAGTTAAAAACATTGACAGCAGTTTTCCATGCAAATATATTCATGATATTAATATTAATTTGAATATTTAAAATTATTTTTCGATTATAAATAGTTTGTTTTAAAATTTAATAACTCCAAACATGACTGAATGAGTAGAGTGTTGCCCTTTGGAAACTGGATTTCTTGTCTTAAAATCTAGATTTGGTATCATAGTTAGAAGCAAAGTAGTAAGCTTTGTAAGATTCATAGACTTTTATAAAGAATCGAACTCAGTCTTCCTATTAATCTTATAAAAAAGTATTCAAAAGTATCAAAGTATTCAAATCACATATTCATTGCGATAATAAATGTGGTGTCTTTGAATCGACAAACTTAGAAAGAAAAACTAATGTCGACAAAAAACATTCCTTCTCAAATACACTTAGATTCTTTTTACACCTAAACCTACCTAAATTTTTTTAAACATTTTTCTCTTATTTCTTATTTTTATTTGTTCTTAAGCAATTTTATTAAAGTATTTTTGGAGTGTGAACTATGTAAGTTTATTCAGATTATAAATAAACATTTCTTTTGATAAACTTATAAGCGTGCTTTTCCAAGTTACAATCAAAATTATTCACCTGTTCAGTTACACTCGTACTTAATCAAGTAACTTGTTTAGCGAGGATGAAATTCTGTTAAGATTACGATTTATTTTAATGAGTTTAGCTCCAGGGTATACTTCTTTATAGATTTCATTCTATAAAATAAGAGTCTCTGAAACAATTTTGTCTCTTTGCTTAACGAGCATTCATTTCCTATAAATTAAACAATACCGAATAAATAGCATTTCGTTTCACAAAGAAAGATCTCTTGTTATTTGCTCATTTTAAAATAAATCCACGCAAATAAGCAATGCTAGAATAAACAGTTAGGGTTTTTCTCCAAATCCTATTTAAAAATCTAATCAGCATAAATTAGCTCTTAATTAGTAATATTGTAGTGTATTTTAAAATTAAAACTTTTATATTTTATAAAAAGCACAGGTCTACGGCTCTTATTGAAGGGATGATAAGATATTGGTAATTTGCTTTTTAAGGTAAATCATCCTTACTATATGAAGCTCAAATTCACAGTATAATTGTAGATAATTTATTTTAAATAGAAAAATGTAAAATAGTTAGCTTTTAGCAGCATATATGCACCAACTACATACCACAGACATAATTAATATATTCAATAATATATCGGTAGTATTGTAACGTCTTTAGAAATTGAAACATTTATATTTTATAAAAAGCCCTGACATATGTCTTATATAAGAGATGATAAGATATTAGTAATTTGCTTATTATTTGTTTTTCGTAAATTATCCCCACTATATGAAGCATACATTTACAGTATAATTGTGATGATTTATTTTAAATATAAAATATAAAATAGACAGTTTTTAGCAGCTTATATACATCAACTAAAGATAACAGAGGTAATTAATAAATACAATTAAATTAATACCTAAAGCATTACATATATGTGGTTTTCAACTAAACTAAACTAAATTCCTCGGCGCAACAGCTCCTAGGGGGCCAATCTTCGTTTATGTGATCCAGGTTCCTGGGGAGCGAAGCATATATTGCGGTTAGGTGGTCAATCTTACGGGGAACCCCCAGTGTTTAGTTCCCAAGCACGCTTGGTGCTCAGTTCATCTACCCACGGGAGGTATGAAAGAATGAGTCAACTTTGCCCAACCTGGGAATCGAACCTCGGACCTCTACCATTGAAGTATGAAGCGCTACCCCAACGCCATTGGGCTTTATATAGCATTTTAGCAAATGCAAAATTATCTACATACAGATGTTCATGACACATTCATAACTAAAACCGTTACTTTAGAGCCTCTAAATTTCATTATATTCAAGTCGGTTTCTCAAAAAAAATCAAATAACTATCAAAATTTAAATTTAATAAATACAGGTAATTTCTTACTTCAGAGATTTACACAGTTCTTTAATTTTTTAGATGATAGTTTAATTTTGTTTAAAATCATCTGCATTAAATCCAATTAAATTAATACCTAAAAGGTTACATATACGGTGTTTTAGTAAATGTAAAATTATCTGCATATAGATGTTTTGATACATTCATAACTAAAACCGTTACTTTAGAGCCTATAAATTTCATTACATTCAAGTCGGTTTCTCAAATAAAATCAAATAACTATCAAAATTTAATTTGTATAAACATAGTTAATTTCTTACTTCCCTGATTTACACAATTCTTAAATATTTTAGTTGATAGTTTAATTTTGTTTAAAATCATCTGCATTAAATCCAATTAAATTAATACCTAAAAGGTTACATATACGGTGTTTTAGTAAATGTAAAATTATCTGCATATAGATGTTCATGATACATTCATAACTAAAACCGTTACTTTAGAGCCTATAAATTTCATTACATTCAAGTCGGTTTCTCAAATAAAATCAAATAACTATCAAAATTTAAATTTCATAAATACAGGTAATTTCTTACTTCAGTGATTTACACAATTCTTAAATATTTTAGTTGATAATTTATTTTGTTTAAAAACATCTGCATTAAATGCAATTAAATTAATACCTAAAAAGTTACATATATGGTGTTTTAGTAAATGTAAAATTATCTGCATATAGATGTTTGATACATTCATAACTTAAACAGTTGCTTTAGAGCCTATAAATTTCATTACATTCAAATCGGTTTCTCAAATAAAATTAAATAACTATCAAAATTTAAATTTCATAAATACAGGTAATTTCTTACTTCAGTGATTTACACAATTCTTTAATTTTTAGTTGATAGTTTAATTTTGTTTAAAAACATCTGCATTAAATCCACTTAAATTAATACCTAAAAGGTTACATATATATTGTTTCAGTAAATGTAAAATTATCTGCATATAGATGTTCATGATACATTCATAACTAAAACCGTTACTTTAGAGCCTATAAATTTCATTACATTCAAGTAAGTTTCTCAAATAAAATCAAATAACTATCAATATTTAAATTTAATAAACATAGGTAATTTCTTAATTCAGTGATTTACACAATTCTTTAATTTTTAGTTGATAGTTTAATTTTGTTTAAAAACATCTGCATTAAATCCAATTAAATTAATGCCTAAAAGGTTACATATATATTGTTTCAGTAAAAATTATCTGCATATAGATGTTTTGATACATTCATAACTTAAACAGTTGCTTTAGAGCCTATAAATTTCATTACATTCAAGTCAGTTTCTCAAATAAAATCAAATAACTATCAAAATTTAAATTATATAAACATAGGTAATTTCTTATTTCAGTGATTTAAACGATTTTTCAATTTTTAGTTGATAATTTTAAAAATGTCTGCATTAAAAAATTAGTTACAAAGGAGATTCTAAAAAGTTCTTGAATTTCAATTATCGATTTATATCTCTTTATTGGATAGAAACTTTAAATGCTTTGTTAGATATAAAAGCCTTTCTTCAATTGCAGCTCCTCTTTATCGGGGATTCCACTAACAGAGGTATGATGCATTATCTAATTGAGAGACTGAATGGTACGCTAACAGAATGGGACAAGACACATGACATACGTTTGTATCGTAATGTTAACAATCAAAGTACAATGGTCAGCTTTGCATATTATCCTCAGTTCTGGTTACCAACCAACCAGAGGCCTGTATTTGACAAAGCATTGTATCAACTTATTCAAAGGTATGTAAAACTTTGTTGTTACAAATCTAGTTCGAAATTTGTTGTTAAAAGATTGTATAGAATACTATCTCTATCTATATTAGACCTAATATGAAAGATAGGGAATATTCGACTACAGTAAAACATAAAATTTTATATAGACAATTGCATTAAAAAGAACGTATAGCAGTTATATAAGATCATTTTTTATGTTTAAGCAAAATGTAACACAGACTAAAAACACTTTTTTAACCCTTTCGTGGGCCATTTATTTCTCATTCCACGTTTCCAAACTTTTAAAACAGAGATGCTAATTTTATTTAATCGATCGAATAATTAATGACAGCACATAACTGAAGCGGGAATCAGTCTTCCTGTCGTTTCAATAACAAGACCAATATATTTGGAGACCAATGGCTTTTGCACTTCCCACAGGTTTATTTTGTAAGATCGTGTAGGAAGTAATCTTCCCACGGCCCACGAAAAGATTAAACATATTCTCTGACAATTTTGCCTTTTACATGTATTTAAAATCAGCATAGTTTCCACAGCTTTAAGTATCTTGATGCATGAATATTTCAGCAGTTCATGATATTTTAACATCTTTTATTACAATTTTATTTTAATTTCAGAATTAGAGTGCACGAAATACCTAATTTTTGTTTTAAAAAAGTGTAATTCTATTATGTTTAATACTTTCTATACTTGCTGTTATTCAAAGCATTATGTGTGGTTTAAGACTGTAATAAGTTTGATATTTCATTGTTATTCATAATATTTATTATTTATTAACTGTTGTTAAAAGAATGTATAAAATGCTTTCTCTATCTATATTAGACCTAATATGAAAGATATGAAATATTCGACAACAGTAAAACATAAAAAAAAATTATATAGATTATTTTATTAAAAAGAACGTATAAAAATTATATAAGGTCAACATAAAAAGGTACAACATAAAAAGTTTATATAGATTATTACATTAAAAAACTTCAGTTATATAAGATTATTTTTTATGTTTAAGCAAAATGTAACACAGATTTAAAAAAAACTTTTTTACACATGTTCTCTAATAAATTAGCATTTTACATGTATTTAAAATAATTATAGTTTACACAACTTTAAGTACCTTAATGTATGAATATTTCAGGTTAATTCATGATTTTTTAACGTCTTTATTAACAATTTTATTTTAATTTCAGAATTAGAGCTCACGAAATAACTAATTTTTGTTTTAAAAATAGAAAAATGTGCAATCCTATTATGTTTAATACTTTCTATACTTGCTGTTGTTCAAAGCATTATGCTTAGTTTAAGACTGTAATAAGTTAGATATTTCATTGTTATTCATAATATTTATTATTTATTAATTGTTGTTAAAAGTTTGTATAGAATGTTATCTCTATCTGTATTAGACCTAATATGAAATATATATGAAATATCTACTACAATACAACATAAAAAGTTTACATAGATTATTAAATTAAAAAACTTCCGTTATATATAAGTCATTTTTTATGTTTAAGGAAAATGTAATTCATATAAAAAAACGTTTTTTACACAAATTCTCTAATAATTTTTCCTTTTACATGTATTTAAAATCATTATAGTTTCCACAACTTTAAGCACCTTAATGCATGAATATTTCAGGGGAACTCATGATTTTTTAACGTCTTTATTAACAATTTTATTTTAATTTCAGAATTAGAGCTCACGAAAATGCTGAATTTTTGTTTTAAAACTAGAAAAAAGCGTAATCCTATTATCTTTAATACTTTCTATACTTGCTGTAGTTCAAAGCATTATGTGTGATTTAAGACTGTAATGAGTTTGATATTTCATTGTTATTCATATTATTCAGTAAGAAAAAAACTACATATTGGTAAGTTCCTAGGTACTTCCATGTCAAAGCAAAAACAAATGCTCAGTAATAAATATCAGTATGTCTCGAAATAATTCTTACTTTTAGCTGAGTACTGTTTCTACCGGTCGAAGTCCAGACTATATTGTTGATATCACCCGTATGTGCAATGAAACATGTGTGATGTTATAGTATAACTAAACTTGATTTCTATATTTTATTCTTAATATTTATTACTAATGAGAATAAATAAATAATTTTTGGTGCATTCATTTTCTTTGAGACAGACAAGCTTAATTAAAGAGATATGTTTGATAACATAAACAAATATATCATTATTGTGTAGTATATATACTCGTGTATATATATATATATGTGTGTGTGTGTGTGTGTGTGTGTGTGTGTGTGTGTTAAGTTGCGGTGCAGAGTTAAGGTGAATGGAAAACAGTCTTCTTGATAATAATAAGTTTTACTAACTCATCGTTTTTAAAGAAAGCAACATGCGCCATTTTTAATAATCAACCTGGAGCTATGCGTGAAGGTGTTGACCGCTCCATTTCCACGCGCCAAATCTAACTTATCTCTTTGTAAGCTCATCAATTAGCTGAGAAATGCTTCCGCATGATCAGATTATCCTGAAAACTTACGCGAGCGTGAGTCTTTTTCATTTATTTTATTATTATAAAAGAGTTATCTTTTTAGAATCGTTTTTAGCTTACATAATTTCCAACTACCCCTTTTTTAGACCTCACACACACACACACACACACACACACACACACACATATATATATATATATATATATATATATATATATATATATATATATATATATATATATATATATATATATATATATATATATATATATATATATATACATGTATATATATATATATTATATATATATATATATATATATATATATATGTATGTATATATATATATATGTATATATATATGTATGTATATATATATATATGTGTATACATATATATATATATATATATATATATATATATATATATATATATATATATATATAGTATATATATTATATATATATATATATATATATATATATATATATATATGTATACATATATATATGTATATATATATATATATATATATATATATATATATATATATATATATATATATATATATATATAATATATATAATATATAATATATATATATATATATATTTATATATATACTATTATACATTATATAAAAACCTAAATTCACAAGGTTCTAAAGTACATCCACTTGACATTCAAATAATATTTTTAATATTATACGGGTGTCCGATAACATGTGATCTAATTATTTATATATAAATTAATTTGATATTTTATTTTTTATAAAGGAAATGGTATTAAACAAATTTTTGGTTAGAATAAAATATTAAAAAATACATCGAGCAATCTGGCTCTTTCATTTCCTCCTGAAATAATAATTAACCCTCGAGGACGTGCCTCGAACCTTTGAGGCTCGAGCGTTATAAAAGCATTCCACACAAAATCACGCAATAGCAATAAACATCCCAAATTTTGGGTAGATGTCTTTTAGGTCATCTAGACCCCAACAACATGCATTTTCGTAATTTTCTCTTAATACTTGTCCCGAAAGAGATACTTTTATTTTAATCTGTCTTCGGAGACCTAATGCATGTACATACACTTTTACATTTTTATTTATTGTTTTCGGTCGGAGAAGAGATTGTGTCAAAAATACATGATTATTTCATTAAAATGATGAAATATAAAGAATTGATTTAAGATTTTAATTTGTGTGTGTCTTATGTTTGTACTTTCTGAATAAATAGATCTACAGTCCAAAATACTTTTAAAAATTAATATTTCAAATAATCCGAAATATATTTTAAACTATTAACCCTTTAACGGACAGTGGTTTCGTAGAAAAACCACCTATTAAACATCTTTTTTTTTATACTCTAATATTTGGATTACTCTACTTTATCTTTTTATAATTATTTACGGCTCGAATCTCATACATCTGTGATATGTGGAAGCCAATGATGTAGAATCAAGAGCTTTTGCAATTAAAAAAATAAACTTTTTGGAGACATGGATGAGTTTTTGATTATATATATATATATATATATATATTATATATATATATATATATATATATATATATATATATATATATATATATATATATATATATATATATACAGATATATGTACATATATATACACATATATATATATACATATATATATATATATATATGTATGTATATGTATGTATATGTATATATGTATGTATATTTATATATGCATATTATACATTTTATATATATATATATATATATATATATATATATATATATATATACATATTATACATTTTATACATATTATATTTTTGATATTTTAAATATATAACAGATGATAGTTCTACGTTTAACTTATTTATTTCTTTTTCTATTGAAATATATGTATTTAAACTTTCCGTACTTGAGAAGCCAAATTCAATTTATCTTACTTATGACCTCAAATAAAAGTATCTGTACAAACAACACTTTTAAGTTGTTAAGCTATTTATTTATTATACCAGTTTAAGGATTATCATTTATTGTTTTTCCAGTATAGTTAAACTTTTAAAAAGGCATAATGTTCAAGCTGTACAAGGGTAGGGGTTAGTCAGTTAAACCACTTCTCAAACCCTAATTTGGTATCCTCTAAGGCACACCCTTCTAAGGAATGTAAAAAAAAATTATATATTTTACATATACAAGGCTTATAGATAAACATTATATAGATAAACATTTATAAACATTATATAGATAAACATTTATAGATAAACATTTATAAACAAATTACATTAAATTCCCACGAATTTATTTTGGTGACCTTTAAAAGGTTAATGAGATATTTTTAGTAATACGAATTTTTTGTTCATAATCGAAAGCAATTTTGTTGGTTACCGTCTGAAAAAAGTTGGCGTCAGAGGAATAGCACGCGTTTTTGTGTAACTGGGGGGTAGAGCGTACTAATATCTAAATTCAATACATTAGAAATCAACATCATAAAATAGAAATTTGCAAGACATACAGATTTATTTACGATCTTAAAATAAGAAAAATTAAAAAGTCAAAACTTTTATAAATATTAAGATTTTTTTCTTTTCAGATCTCGGCCTTTAGAAAATAACAGCAATACGATTCTTATTGTTGGTGGGGTTCACTGGTTAGCTACTCAGCACTTGCATATGCTTCTTAGAGCGATAAGAGTGTAAGTATTTTCCCTTTAATCATTAACCTATATTATCTTTAACTTTAATTCCAAAATGTCTTATATCTCGTAAAGCAATCTAAATTGATTATTTTATAACCCTCACAAACAAATTTTCAACGACCCTTAATTCATATTTTAATATAAGTTTAAGAAAAATCATTAAATGCATTTAGGGTTTAGATTTGTTATCAAACGTGCGTGATTATCATTTAAAATATGTTTAACACGACACCGGAATTTTAAGATGGTAAAATCCAACCGAAAATATAAAATGGCTTTTTATCTCCATAAAAGTCCTTTTTTTCACTTTATGATTAAATTAAATATTTCCAACTGAATAATAACTTTATTAAAAAAACTGTTTTACGTCATGCCATTTTATATAAAATCTTAAAAAATACATTCTGTAGTTTGATGATTTTAAACGTTTGAGTGATATCAAAATGATCCAAGTACATATTCTAATTTCCTCACATGACATACAGTTTTTCATCTTTGCCCATTGATGTATTTGTCATAAAACTAGGTAAGTTTTTTAAGACATATTTTTTCCGGTTGTATCAAAATAAGACTGAAAAACTTATAAAACATTGCATTATCAAAATTAACTGTTCATATAAGTTATATTTAAGGTAAGTGAAAATTGAAACTCAGATTTGATTCTACATAATGCTATATGTACAATGTTCTCGGAAAATGTATTCAAACTTTTAAGGCGACTGCTTGCGTGCCAGGATTCATGATTGGCTATCAACTATAGTAGCCCAAGAGGACAATGTTTAGAATTAAAAATTAAGAAATGTAAATTGGCAAACATTCAAAAAACGGTAAAATTAATATAAAATTGCAAGTATTCATAAACGTTTAAAATGAAAATGTAATATAAAGATGCACCACACAATTTCAAAGAGTATATTGGGAAGTAAAATCAGCATTTTTTATCTATAATGTATGTCTGCGAAAATTTATACATTAAGTGTCAGTAGATGGAGCAGGTTATAAGTGTCAGTGTCATCTAGGAGTATAGACGTCATTGATACATAGGATACAGAATATCATGTACCACTTATAAGCACAGAGCTCTTAGGCATCCATATGATGTAAAGGGTATTTAATTCAAACGGAAAAATCTGCTCAAAGGCTGTACAAAAAAACTTTTCTCGAATAGACAACTACCCAATTGACAAACCTTTCTACTGCCAGATGTATAAATATGGATCTGGTCATGACTAGGCGACATGTTGACAGGGCAGGGCTTAAACTTCGAGAATTTCTGTATTCAAAGAAATTGCTTTAGATGCAGTTAAATTTAATCCATCTACCCTAAGTATGAGATATATAACGACTAATGCGTGTTTAAGTCATTCACTTATACAGGAGAACTTAAATGATAAATGCATGTATCAATTTTTGCTATATAGAGTGCCATGAAATGAAGACTATCCTCTATGTGTAAAGTTGCTAATCGGTACATGGGATAACAATCTCGACAGCCGGTTCTTCGCATTCGTCCTATCCTTTCATGAAGCGTCATTTACACGAAGGTAGTTTAGTGTCCCATTAAGCACATGTTTAGGCGGGTGAAAATCAGGATGGAACAAAACTACATGCATACCTGTGGATAGTGAGGAACAAAGCTAGGAAAGCTATCGTGAATAATTTTCTGGTTGAACTATACATCATTCCTATTCGGATGATGCCAGGCCGCACTCCATATTCCTGAAAGATACACTACCGAAATTGCTGCCCGAAACCTCTGCCTCTATTTGGAACAGATTATCATTGCTCCCTACTGTCCTCGTATACATTTTAGCACTGACGTCTAAAATTACCTCAACATGACGTATGTAAACCATTGAATAGGAAGAGGTGAACCTACTGGTTGGACACTACGATAAACAGATTTCTCATTTTTAGACATTTTTTGTGGAGGCATTTGAAAAATATTGTTTATGATACCCCCACTAACTCTCACCGCGATCAATATTTCGTCGCTTGACTGTCTGTCACTATTCCAGATGTTAAATATATACATGGCATCCTTGAATATGTATGACCATTTATGCACCAATGGTAATATACGCGATCCATAATCAACACAATCATAAATCACCGAATTTAGGAGAATTTAAATGATAAATGCATGCATACATTTTTTATACAGAGTGCCATTAAATGATGACTATCCTCTACGTGTAAAGTTGCTAATTAGTATGTGGGATAATGAACTTCAGAAAATGAAGACGCTTTGAAGTTCTCAGTCATGTCTAAAATGGCTGAGTGACTGGTGATGTCCCAAGTGAATCCGAGTTGTTTCTTAGCGTTGGCTGTGAGAGGATGTATATTGTAGCTCAACACATTATCTTCGTTAACAACACTTTTGTTTTGTTCTATACTGCACTCCATGTTTTGAGGCTTTAAGAATGAATCAGAAATGTGTGTTTGATATGGTGGTCGCTTGTTTAAACATATGTTGTAAATAAGTACCCTTTAAACAGTTTGTTGTCAAATTTTCATTAATTTTACTTCCCCATTTTGTACCTCTTTGCGACCACTGTTTAAACGTGGTATTCCCGGATACACATTCTGTGACAAAAAATGCTTATTTTGTTCTCATTACATCCCATTACATCTTACAGTTATTATCCTAGTATCCTCTATAATGAAAAAATTAAAATAATTGGCTAATACACAGAACAACATTTTTAAACAATTTTGTTAGACTTCTATTTTTTTAAAAATAATTTGTACTTTATTCGAAAATTATTTCTATAAATACATTTTAGCGCCTTTCCTTATATGTTTACATAAAATTATTTTTTAACGGTCTTATTAAAAATAAAGTCAATAGTTATTTATTTTAAACTGAGGCTCAAAATCTCTTGTTCTTTTTATAAGAAGAAAAAACTTAAGTTTAGATTTTTAAATATTCCATTTTAAACTGAATTCTTAACAAGAGCCTACAAAGTGCTACTTTATTAAACATATACAATAATAATTTTTTTAAAAAGGGATTATAGTAAGCAAATTTTTTTTTCATAAAAATAGGAATTCGCATAAAATTAAAGTGTTTTAAGGGAGTTATATATTAGGTAAAGTTAAATTTTGCATTGTATAATATGCATTTATACAGTAATAAACTACTACTATACTTTAACTATAGTTTTAATCATTACCACAATTCTGTAAATGTGATTACCAGCCGAATGATGGTCGAATGGTTAGGATGCTGGCCTTCCGTACCGGAGTTCGTGGGTTCGAATCAGACTGTGGCATGGATGTTCGTAGTTGTTCAGAATCGGCTTTAAGCAGTAGATCCTGGTTTAATTAGCCCTCGTGTTGCAAGAAGTAGACCGTAGTACTCCAAAAAAGACCAGACCTAATGCCATTTAATGTTCGGAAAAGTTATCTATCAATCATGCACTATATTTAAGACCACTTTTTAATTCAAGTTATTTAATTTAATTTATTATTATTCAAATAGGTCAAACAAAGAAATTTTCATAATATATTAAGTTCATTGTTTTTAAAATGATATATTTTAAAAATTTTTCTTTTAGAGAGCATCTTCATGGAATGAAGCTCGTAATGAAAACATTGGGTGCAGGTTTTCACCAGCCGGTTGACAGCGTTCATTCCTTATCAGTTGTAAGTCCATATTGATTTTATTAAACTTAACAATAATACAATGCAAGTCTAGTAAATAAAAATACTCCATATTTTAAAATGTAAAAAAGAAATATAAGTTTTAATTATTTTAAAATTTAAAAATATACATCAAACGATTCTTCTTTAAGTATTGGATTAATATTTTCATAATTTTTTAACGAAATTCAAAATTTTTAACCAAAGGATGAGAATCCAACTTTGCCAAGAATTTATCCCGCCACTTCATAGAATCCTATTGTTGACGTCACTACCGGCAAACGGACCTCATTGTGTACCTAAACTTATTTTTTTATCCATGATCGACATCATAAAAATGAAAAGATGACAGTGTGAACGTGCCAAATCAAGATGATATTTTAAGTGACTGATGATCTCTTAGCCAAGTGAATCCGAGAATTGCGTCCTAGCTTTGGTTGTGAGAGAATGTATATTGACGTGGAATATACACAGTATTTCGTAAACAATCCGCTCGTTTTATTTACATGCTGCTTTCTGATATTAGAAACTTTCGCAGTACTGAAATTCTACAAATTTTTTCTCTGGCGCAACAATCGTGTTCATCCTCTTATCATTCAAGATTGATTGCAGATTAATTGTTGATTATCTTTCTCCAGATATCTTGACATTGACATTAGAATGCCTCTTTTATTGAAAAATCCTCTATTTTAATATAACAATCTTTATATCAATATATCAATATTTTTTCTTAATAGAAGCTCCTTTCATTACTGTTATATTTTACATACTTTCTTTCACTACTTAATGCCATATATTAGAATTGTAAGACTAATAACGATATGAATTTAAATAGGATGAACAGCAGAAACTGATTAGGAAGACAGTACTGAAACTCTACAATTTTTTCTTCTGGCGCAACAATCTTATCCATCCTCTCAACACTCAAGATTGATTGCAGATTAATTGTTGATTATCTTTTCCCAGACATCTTGACATTGAAATTAGAATGCTCCTTTTATTGAAAAATCTCTATTTTAATTTAACAATCATTGTATTTTTACTTAACAGACGTTCCTTGCATTACTGTTCTATTTTTTAGACTTTCTTCAATACTTAATGCCATACATTAGAATTGTAAGACTAATAATGATTTTTAATTTAAATAGGAAGAACAGCAGAAATTGATCTTACATAATAAAGGACTTTCTGAGTTTGCGCATCATTACAATTTTGAAGTCATTGATACGTTCAATATAACAGCTGCAAGATACAAGGATTTTATGCAAGGATTTTATGCAAGGAAAGTGTGCTTGCCACTTCCATCGTGTAAGTAAAATGAATGGGAAGAATAGAAATTTTCATAATATATTAAGTTCATTGTTTTTAAAATGATATATTTTAAAAATTTTTCTTTTAGAGAGCATCTTCATGGAATGAAGCTCGTAATGAAAACATTGGGTGCAGGTTTTCACCAGCCGGTTGACAGCGTTCATTCCTTATCAGTTGTAAGTCCATATTGATTTTATTAAACTTAACAATAATACAATGCAAGTCTAGTAAATAAAAATACTCCATATTTTAAAATGTAAAAAAGAAATATAAGTTTTAATTATTTTAAAATTTAAAAATATACATCAAACGATTCTTCTTTAAGTATTGGATTAATATTTTCATAATTTTTTAACGAAATTCAAAATTTTTAACCAAAGGATGAGAATCCAACTTTGCCAAGAATTTATCCCGCCACTTCATAGAATCCTATTGTTGACGTCACTACCGGCAAACGGACCTCATTGTGTACCTAAACTTATTTTTCATCCATGATCGACATCATAAAAATGAAAAGATGACAGTGTGAACGTGCCAAATCAAGATGATATTTTAAGTGACCGATGATCTCTTAGCCAACTGAATCCGAGAATTGCTTCCTAGCTTTGGTTGTGAGAGAATGTATACTGACGTGGAATATACATAATATTTCGTTAACAATCCGCTTGTTTTATTTACACGTTGCTTTCCGATATTTGAAGCTTTCGCAGTACTGAAATTCTACAATTTTTTTTTCTCTGGCGCAAAAATTGTGTTCATCCTCTCATCATTCTAGATTCTTTGCAAATGAATTGTTGATTATCTTTTTCCAGATATCTTGACATTGACATTAGAATGCCTCTTTTATTGAAAAATCCTCTATGTTAATATAACAATCTTTGTATTTTTTCTTGACAGACGCTCCTTCCATTATTGTTGTATTTTACATACTTTCTTTACTACTTAATGCCATATATTAGAATTGTAAGACTAATAACGATATGAATTTAAATAGGATGAACAGCAAAAACTGATTAGGAAGACAGTACTGAAACTCTACAATTTTTTCTTCTGGCGCAACAATCTTATCCATCCTCTCAACACTCAAGATTGATTGCAGATTAATTGCTGATTATCTTTTCCCAGACATCTTGACATTGAAATTAGAATGCCCCGTTTGTTGAAAAATCTCTATTTTTATCTAACAATCATTGTATTTTTACTTAACAGACGTTCCTTGCATTACTGTTATATTTTACAGAATTTCTTCAATACTTAATGCCATACATTAGAATTGTAAGACTAATAATGATTTTTAATTTAAATAGGAAGAACAGCAGAAATTGATCTTACATAATAAAGGACTTTCTGAGTTTGCGCATCATTACAATTTTGAAGTCATTGATACGTTCAATATAACAGCAGCAAGATACAAGGATTTTATGCAAGGAAAGTGTGCTTGCCACTTCCATCGTGTAAGTAAAATATATGGGAAGAATATTTTATTAATTTTAAATCTTTAATTTTTTTTATTTCATATTTCATTTTTTGTACACAGCCAAAGAATATATATATATATATATATATATATATATATATATATATATATATATATATATATATATATATATATATATATATATATATATATATGTATATATATATATATATATATATATATATATATATATATATGTATATATATATATATATATATATATATATATATATATATATATAATATATATATATATATATATATATATATATATATATATATATATATATATATATATATATGTATATATATATATATATATGTATATATATATATGTATATATATATATATATATATATATATATATGTATATATATATATGTATACATATATGTATATATATATGTATATATATATATATGTATATATATGTATATATATATATATATATATATATGTATATATATATATATTTATATATATATATATATATATATATATATATATATATATATATATATATTCTGCAAATTATTGCGCAATTTAGCCCAAAACAAATGTAAGAGAATCTACATTGTCTTGAGTGTAGTAAGTAAACACTTAGCCGAAAGAGAAAAGAAAGAATTTCTTTAATAGAGAAATGCAGTTTATTATAGAATCATCCCCCGAGATCTTCTGGAGTGAAAATCACGTATAGGTAAATTTACAGGTGTGTGAGCCTACCAATAAGTGATTCAAGGTTATTCCTGTGATGGCAGGAGGGGAGCTAAACTAATTATATAAAAAGTTTTAAAAAAAGGACAATTAATTTTTAGCGTTTTCGAACTCGCCAACTCGGTAGAAAAAACGAAAGATAGTAGCAAATTTTTGTCATAAAAGAATAGAAATTATGATAAGATAGACTTATAATTACGTTGGTTAGTTTTTTAGGTTAAAAGTTGCATTACATATTATATATATATATATATATATATATATATATATATATATATATATATATATATATATACATTAATATACACTTTGTGTAAGTGTAAGTATTTTGTATACGTTTGTGTATAGTCATATATACACATATATTTATATATTTTTGTACAGTGTGCAATTTTTCAGCAACTTTTCTTATTTTGACTATAATTCCGCAAAAATTAACTGAAGAACAGGAAACTTATAAATTTTAGTACATAAAGGATAATAAAATTATTGCAACAAAACAATCAAGGCAACAAATAAACAAGCAATGGAGGGTTTACGGAATAATTGCTTTGGTACCAAACACCGTCTAGAGAAGTAGAAGAATAACAAGAGTTTTAGAAAAAAAATTTAACTTACTCGTCAAGAAACATCTGCAATGCTATCTTGGCACTATCACTTCATATTTAGCTCTTGATTATCTAGTAGTCTTGAAATAAGAGTTCGTACTCATCAAGAAATATCTATTTAGGTTATTGATGTTTCCGGGAAGTTCTACCGTACCGACGATTGCTCCCTAAATTATTCCACATATACTCAATGGGAATTATATCATTGAATCCCACTGATTAATTCTGCAGATATCTTTTATTTCCTCAGAAATTAAAAGTCCTGTGTGACCGTGCAATATCGTGCCCCGAAAAATAACGGTTGTGGAGAGGATAAATTGATCACGAATCATCGATCTAGACTTTGTTTTTATGGATAGCAATTCCCAACCACATAAAATTCTTGCTGTTGAGTAGTGCCTGGAAATGGAAGATATCCCCAGAAAAGATTCCACAGGGGGCTGCAATTATTTCAGTTAAATTGTACAAGGGGGCATACTTTAAGAAAAAGTATGGAATCTTTAACGTACATTAGACCTTAATATAAAAGAATGTAAATTTATTATAATATATTTATACATCTATTTACAAAACCAAAATGATGCTAATTTTCATAAGTAAGCTTAGTCAATGTATTCAAAATTAGTTCTGACAATTTTTATACACTAAAGCAAATATTGTAAGTAGAGAGAGGACTAATCTCGATTTCAAAATGTAATGCAAAATGGATACATTTGTGGGTCTAAAATGTTGGGCCTGGAAGAATTCTGGTTGAAGGGTATCAATGGCTGATCAGGAGAGGGAATCTATACATCATCCGTTGATCTGTTACAGACATCGTCAGGGGCTTTCTCCTGAGTCTTTGGGGGTGCGGCCGTACTACTTTGTGCAGGAACACTTCCTGGCGGACTTGGCTGGACTCTCCTAGTTGGACTACCGAGCACCTTCTTTTTGGACCTCCGAACCAATATCTTCTGGGACCTCCGAATCAATCTCTACTCTGGGACCTTCTAATCAATCTTCTCATTTTTTAGATTTTTCATATTTTATTATCTCAAACTTTGTCCCCTTCTCCTTCTTGTCTTCCAATCGGGATAGTTGCCAGAATTTCATTGGTCTGACCAAACCCCGCCCTGAGACCACCAACGTGAACAATCCCTTCTAATTGGGCACTGTCCCTTAGGGACTCATAAATACTCCACAAAGGTACATTCTTATTTAATGTCAAGTACGGAGACGGGATTCTAATCTGGGACTGGAATCAGAACCCCACCAGAGACAACCGTACAAGACTACAATATCCGTTTTATCGAAATTTGTGGTCCTCTATCTACAACGATGTGATGAGGTCAGATTTAGATCCCGAACATTTTACTTCTTGTATGAATGAATCAATTATATATCAGATCTAAATCGCCTCATCACATGGAGAAGGATAAATTGATCACGAATCATCGATCTAGACTTTGTTTTTATGGATAGCAATTCCCAACCACATAAAATTCTTGCTGTTGAGTAGTGCCTGGAAATGGAAGATATCCCCAGAAAAGATTCCACAGGGGGCTGCAATTATTTCAGTTAAATTGTACAAGGGGGCATACTTTAAGAAAAAGTATGGAATCTTTAACGTACATTAGACAACTGAAACAGATGCCACTTGAGTAGTCAGTACTCTTGTGCTAAGATTGGTAGATATTCTTGAGTTGGACATGGAAACATGGTGACAGGCAACCACTGCAGATAAGTTACACTCTTTACTAAGGCTATTTTTTGTTATTCACCCTCTTAGCCAGTGTTTTGTACCAATACCTAAGTAAAAGTACCCTTTTTTATTTCAGGGTATGTTGTGTCCTACTGATTTTAATAATATTATACTTTCCTCATTCTTTCAGTGCTACAGTTTCCCCCTGTAATATAAATTTTATGAATCACAGTTCATTTTTGGGTATCTGCGCCCCAAATCAAAAAAGTTACTTAAGATTCGATTTATACATTTTAAGTTTAGAAGATAGTAAATGTTTAAAAGCTTAATCACGAAAAAGACTTCAAAATAATTGTAAACAAATAAAAAAAAATTTAATGTAGTTTAATTTCTGTTTTAAGTCATTAGAATCTCTTTCAGTTACATTGCCTCAGATCATTCTGGAGTGATGTTTATAGATCTTACGATTGGTTGCTTTTGAGTACTAAAATCGACTAATTTCCAATGTTAGGACTTAGTGCTAAAGTCAATTTCTAATGATTACGAGGATCCAAGTATCCATACATATGAACTGCTAACCTATGAACTCCGGTAGTGAAGAACAGCGCCTAACACATTTGGTCATCGTTCGGCTTACGAACCCTATGTGAGTGAAAGAAGATAAATGAGTGCGCTAAATTCATAGCTTGGAGTTAGAATTTTATCCTTCGTGCTTCTTTTTCTTATACAGAATATAAAACATAAAATCGATTTATATATATATATATATATATATATATATATATATATATATATATATATATATATATATATATATATATATATATATATGTATTATATATATATATATATATATATATATATATATATCAAATATATATATATATATATATATATACATATATATATATATATATATATATATATATATATAGAATCAACTATGGCGAATAATCTCTAAAATAACTAGCAAAAAAATTCAAAAGAACTATACCATCGGTACTTCTATTATTTAGCTAAAATGTCAATAATATTAAAATTAATACAATTATGCATTTAAAATAATATAATTTCTTTTCAGCTTTACCAACCGATGACTAAATTACTAGGAATTTTGTATTCAGAATTGGTATATGTGTACTTAAGTTTAAATATGAGTTTGGACTATCTAAATCGGCTTAGATACCAGTCCAATTATTTCTCCAAATCTCGAAACAGATATACCGCTGTAATCAGCCCTTTCATACTCATTTATATACTTTATGCTACACAAATATAAATTTTCAAAATTGAGCATAAAAACTATACTAAAAGCATGGTATTAATGCTGTTTATCAATAACTGTATTGCATGATAATAACTTTTGAAAGCATTTAAATTTTATCGTAGAATTGAATCTTTATGAGTTAATTCAATGATGGTCAAACATTTGAGTCAATTTATTATAAAATTAATCACCAAAATACAGTATGTTTTAAAATCCTTATCATACTAATGAAATGATTGAATCCCCGATAGCATTTCAAAAATTTTTTGAACTGGTATCCAGTAAAATGCAACGATTGTAAGAAATTGAGTTAAATTCTGAATGTTTAGCTTGTTTTCAAATAAAGTTCTTTGAAGAAAAAATCTAATATATTGTCACGAAGATTCGAATGAACACACCGTTTAACTTAACAGAAGAATTTATTAAAGCTAAGTAGCAACTCGCAACTTTACAAGATTGGGAAGTTGCCTACAACTAGTGGGTATCAGCTTTTATAGCCGAACAGAATATTCGAGAAATAACTAATTTGCATATTAAAGAAAGATCTAGAATATTCAAGAACATAAGGAAACAATAAATAACATTTTTAAATTATAAAACCGTACTTCGGATAAACTGCCATGTCAAGCATCGAACACACAATCTCCGGGTCTGGATCGCGTGCTCTGACCATTCGGCCACTGAGCTAGTTGGCTACGCTTCTTTATCCGGCAATATAAATGAAGGAAGAGATCAACTCATCATTAACATTTTGTGCAAATAAAGACATTTTTTGTATTGAGTATAAAATCAGTGCAAAAAATATCCGATTTAGGATTACGCAAATGTTAAAGAAAACTTTAGATGTAATATATTATACCACAATAGTTTAACAGCGTGTATATTATTACCTAAAAATAATATACACACTGTTTTATCCTAAAATAGAGGTTTGAGAGATTAACCGAAAGCTGAGCAATCTTTTTAAGAATGATTTCCTTCTGTTCCCCTTAATCTAAGCGGTTCGCACGTACAATTCCGCCAGGTGTCACGTACAATTTTCGACCTCCAAAAACGTTCCGAAAATAGATGCATTGTACATTTCTGCCAGTGCTTTCCCCATGGAGTTTTGAGGTAGGAGTGTCAGGTCGATTGTTTAGGAACTACACCCCTCTTTGACTGACATTTATTGAGGGATACACCCCTACTCCCTGAGGCACAAAGACTCTGATAGCTTCTCATGGCTTTGTCAATCTCTATTTCGAATTATTTCGTTTGCCATAACACATGCATCTCTAATTGCACCACTTAAATATCTTGGATGACTTTCGTAAAAAATATAAATAATTCTCTTATAAATATAAATAATTTTTATTCGTGCTTTTAGAATCCATTATTTCTTATGGAATGATTTTTGAGACTTGATGAGCTTTATGTGTATTAAAAATGAACAATCTATAATGTCTATTTATATATCTATTTATAACCGGAAGTAAAGGGACAATAACGAGGGTAGGTTTCCCGTATTCCAATCTAGTCGACAAAGGGTGAAGTAAAAAATCATCACTTTGGTCAAAGACACAATAAAATTTTAGCTTATTTTTTGGAGACTTTTTTTCCTCGGTGTGTTCCACTTGGAGGGTTAAAATAAAAGGAAAAATAAAGAAATTTAACGTGTCTGAACAATAATTACAAACACTGAAAAATTAGTATCTAATAAAAATTGTAATATTAATGAGATGATCAAGGCTTTGCCTGCAATAAGTTTTTTAACTAGTTACAACCAGAACTCGGAAGGAAATCTAAAAAATGTAGTTGAAAGCTCCACTGCCAGTCTATTTTTATCAAAATTCTCCCGAAGTATGATTGTAGAAAACACCTGTCCCCATTCATAGGATGAAGCAAAATAGATCTTTCTTTCTGGGCGTGAGATATCAAATTTGGAGAACTCAAGTTTAAAAGACTTTTAGAACTCTTTAATTTCGGGATATCGAGAAGAGGAAAAGGGAATACGCCCTTAAGGCATAGTGAGCTTTTAACAAGCAGTTAATCTGACTGAAATTTCGATATTTGTATCTGTCTAATAGTGATGAGTCTACGAATAAGAAGTAGATAGGATTTTTTTTGCCAACCATCATGTTATAACGATTATAATTACTACTGAAACTTCATGTGGATTTCTAATAACCATTTATCTGTTTAATTTATTGACTTTTTATCTTATATCTTATGAAATAAAAGATATAAAAAGAATGTATTTTAAAAAAGAATAATTTTGAATTCTTTACTTAGATGAATTTTTATAAACATTTTGTGTAATGAAATGGATATGTGCAATATCACCTCCCTTCTTAAAATTTTCCTTAAAAATGTAATATAATAAAACGTTTCGTTCTAATTATTAAACGTTAATCTTTAAATAAAAACAGCCATATTGTATGTAATATTAATACTTCTAGATCCTTTTCTACTAACCGAAACATATATTAGTGAAAAAACTTTAAAATAATTCATATTTTATCATAAAATTTTAATTACATTTACATAAAAATATTGAATTATAAAGTATTATTAATTATAATACCTTATACTTAATAATACTTTATAATACTAATATATAAAGTATTATTAAGTATAATAATTATTAAGTATTAATTATATAAAAGATGTATAAGAAATGGGAGCATAGAAAGTATTTTTTCGTATAATAAGAACTCTCAATTTTATATATTATGAATTCTACATATTTATCTTCCAAGCAAATTTAACTATAAAATTTATGATACTCATCGTCCATATACTATAATATAGCAACTTTTCTTTTTACCTTAATTTATGACTTGATTGTTTTTCAATCATATGAAAGCTATTCAATGCATATTCAATTTTAAGGTAAATATGGATTACCATATTTTCATACCATTGAATGTACATGCAATTTCTACTACAGGTAGACCCAATTTTAAATTCCAAATCCGGATTTTTGTCGGTATTTTTAGTACAATTGTGCTCATATATAAAGTAGAAATATATTAAACTTTTATAAGCTTTTAGTTTAAGCCTCAATTACTATAAAACATTGAAAAAAAAGAAAATATCGAAAATATGTTTTATAAGATGATGTGGACCTGATAGAACCTTTAAATTTCGCTTGAACGTAGAAGCTTGCCTTAATTATATTAACCAATGGTATCCATAAGAATTTATCATATAGGGTGCCAGCCGTTTTCTGTTAAAACACATCCGGAGTACTGTTGTGGAAAATGCCTGTTGACATATATAAATTCGCAGGAAAGTAGAATGAATTTCAGAAACATCAAATTCGGAATTGGTTATACGAAAAATACTCACATTTGGGAACATTGCGAATAGGGAAAAAAACACACCCCTAAAAATTCCTGCAAAATCTGAATTACGGAGAAGATCATTTTTGTTCTTTGGAATCCTTTTTTTTTACAACGTTTGTATATTTCAGGAAAGGATACTTTCCAAAATTTATTTTTTTCTTAATACGATATACTTTACTTAAATATCCTGATAAGATATTAGATAGGCTTATAAAACTAATAGCAGTGCTAAAGACCAATAATATGTGTTTTGCTTTTGCTTTGCAATAATAAAATTCATTTATTTTACTAACATTATAATAGTGGGAAATTTATATATTCATAATATTAAACGTTTTATTGTAATGCGCATCAATTACAGAATTTGGGAGTAAAATTGCAATGATCGTTTAATTCATTATTAATAATACATACTATCTCATAATAATAGAAAAAAGTTCAATATGTCGTTGATGACGTGAGCCACTAAACATTCAGTTTCTAAAAATGTTGCATTAATATTTAAATGTTTGAGAGCCCTTAATTTATTATATATAAATGGTAGAATTCCATAGCCTATAATGTAAAACTCTCTTCGAAATAGTCATATATGTTGGCAATTGGATATTGTAAACAAGTACTAACTTTATGGGTGTAAAATACTTAATTTGTGACACTCGAACTCAAGCAAATATAAAATTCTAATTTTGAGACATTAAAAAAGGAATCAAAGGCAATACTCTCCTTAACCCTTTCGTGAGCCATTTATTTCTCACACAACGTTTTCAAACTCTCAAGACAGAAATGATTACTATATTCAACTGATAAAACAATAGATGACAGTGCAAAATTGAACCGGGAATCTGTCTTCCCATCGTTATAATAGTAAGGCCAATATATCATAATCGATTTTGCGCTTCCCATAGGTTTAATTTGTAAGATCATGTAGGTTGGAAATAATCTTCCCATGGTCTTCGAAAAGGTTAATGAATTGTTTTTCAAGAATTGAAAAATCATAGTTTATTATACTGTGATATTTAAATTGTGTTATGTGTCGAGTAGAATATCTATGTGGACTACATCTGGTGAGAGATATCATTAATAGTATTAACTCTAATGGTATTTATATGAAATTTGAGATAAGTGTAATTATTATTTCAGGTCGTTGCGGATACCAAGTTCGATCCACACAGGCTGTTAAGAACGCAGAGCAGGTATCATGTGGAGGGGCCAATAAATGCGATTTACAGTGAAATTCTCTTGAGCAGATTATGCAGTGACTTCAAGGACCTGAGCTGACGGAAGCATCGTTTACGTTTCAAGAAATAAAGTATTAGCTTAAGCACGACTTTAAAATTTAAATTTACTTTTCCGACTGTTATTACCAGGTAAAGATTTCAAGGACCAAGGATGAAGAGAGAAATTGAGGACGATCGTAACTAATATTTACAAAACTAAACATATCATTAAACATGTATTTCATAGAATTTCATATGTTCTAATGTAAAACTGAAATGTATCTTTGAAATAGTCAACTATGTGAGTATATGAGTCCAGTAGAAATAAATTTTTTTAACATTCCAGTCTATTATTTATTTATACTTGCAATATATGAGAAAGAAGACAACAAAATTATTCACTATGCGATTGTGAGGAAAGAAAGAATAAAAATCACCATTGATGTACATGTAAAAACTGCTCAATCTATTCTTTTTATAAAAAATTAGATTTAAGATTTCACTTTTGAACAATACGAGAGTTTTATATTCGGCTTTTGATATCTTGAAGTCGGCGGAGGAAAATGTTCAACACAACCAACGTTCAAAGAACCCAAAAAATCATATACATTTTTTTTTTCTAAAATGTTTTTTTAAACCAAAGAAGCAGGATTTTTTTTAGAAAACATCTCAGATTTTTCAAACTCTAATCTTATTACAGCCCTCTCTCTTAAAATAAGGAATCAATTATATACGAACCCCAAAAAAATGTTTTAAGATAAGTTACGTTAAACCTAAAAAACTATTATTTTTTATAAAACAAATTCACTAACGTTCTTTTACGAAATTATCCCCCTATTATTATTATTTCTTATAAGCCAACATCTAAATTGAAATGAAAAAAAATTCTTGTTCTTTAATGTTGAATAGCGTAATGTGATCAAAAGAGAGATGGAATAAAATAAAATAAATACACATACCTCAAAAATTATATCACGTGATTTGGAGGGTAAGAATATTTTTCCATCAGTAATAAGGTTTTGACCTCGATAAAAATACCTTGGCTTCGATATGAATAGAGTCTGCTATGAATATTTTGATTTGGAAGGAAGGGATTTCGATTTCTCTACGACTATTTGGATATTTATCGTACGTATATATGGTAATAATATTTCAACTTGCCACCGCTTAATAAATATTCTTAACGACACCTGGATATAGAAGTTAAATTGATCGTAGTGTTAAAATTATGTTTGTATATATACACACACACATATATATGTATATATATATATATATATATATGTATATATATATATATATATATATATATATATATATATATATATATATATATATATATATATATATATAGAGAGAGAGAGAGAGAGAGAGACATAGAGAGAAATATACATGATATATATACATATATATATATATATATATATATATATAATATATATATTATATATATATATATATATATATATATATATATATATATATATATATATATATATATATATATATATATATATATATATATATATGTAAGGAAAATTCTCAGGGGTTTTCAAAACTTAAATCAAGGGTAAAAATTCCCGCGTCATTTCCATTCCCCTTTTTAACCCCTAACCTAAATTGACCACTGGGGCTACAGGTTACGCCCTCAGAGAAGGGGCCTGGCCAATTATAAACCTACATGACCCTAGCGGACAATTTAGGAAATTTCCAAATAAAAAGGGGATACACGCTAGAGGAGACAGATTTTTCTAGAGATATTTTCCCACAGATGTTGACCCAGGTGTTAAGTGTCTTGTACATAGAACTTCATGCTAGCTGACCCTTCAGTTTGTCACTATGATGAAGTGGGAACCCGTCCTTCAATGTTATCTTAATAAAGGTGTTTAGCTGAAACGGTATCATTTTTATGGCCATGACTGCAAACCCCCATCGAGAAGTCAGTCTCATTACACACACACACACATATATATATATATATATATATATATATATATATATATATATATATATATATATATATATATATATATATATATATTGTTTCATTTTCGGGATTTTTCTTAGCTTTACATGGTATGAAATAGTGAATTTTTTATTACTCAACAGATTTTAGCAGATGAAAATAACTATGGAAATGGAAAAGTAACTCTATTAAATAATGTCTAGTTTGAAAAATCAGTTTCTTTCCTAAAGTTAATAATATGTTATACAATCAGTTATGAAAGAGTGATACTACTAAAATATTGACTAAATATTACTTTAAATCATATAAAATTCATTAATTGTCCCAAACGGGATTATATTATTCCAGTAACTAATGTTTAGTTAAGGAAATAAAAACACTGTCGCAAACAGTTCGTAACATTTAAAACAGGCAGAACATACCACATATGTTCAAAATATTGTATTTTATTAATACTTTAACTCATTGCTCTACTCTTTCTACATGCACATGCAAGAATTGAAATCTCCATTTTCAGTGTTTCAACATATAGTCAAGTATATAGTTTCCCTTGGAAGGGATTTCTCAAAAAAGGCTTTTTCCTCTTTTTATTCCCCTGCGTTAAAAATGCTATTAAAATTTTTAATCTTTATACTGTAAACAAAGACACTTCTTTATTTAAGATATACGTGTTAAAATTGTAATACAGTCTTAAATAATACTATAAATGGAGCTAACAGCCAGCAGCTTATTTCGTTTTTATATACAAAATATAGCAGGGATTATGAAATTTTATTATATTTTACTATAAATATGATTTTAAAAAATTATGAAATTTAATTTTAAAGATATATAGAAATTCTTGCATGGTATTGTTCAGAAAATTTACGTAAATTCTGCGTCAAGACTATTAATTTTTAAAAAAAATATTTGAGATATTTCAAACTCATAAAATATTAAAAACTTTAAAATTTAGAATTTGTATAAAAAAAGAGTTTTAGCATATTTGACTTGTGGTTATACTAGAAATTAGGGTATGGAATATTAAACAATTTCATTGTTTATTGCAAGAGTAAAATGTGTGCTCTAAAGTAGAGTTTGTGGGTACGAGAGCTATTGTTTTCACGAATATTTGTGAATATCAAGGATTGTATTTAAGGAGAAAATGTCATTCTAAATAGAATTTGAGGAATGGAAAGAATAACTATTCTTTTAATAACCTTAAACTTTCCATTACCGTTATTCGTATTGAAAATAACGATGTTGCATAGAATCAAAACGTTTAATATTTTAATTTAAAGGCATTTACTCTAGAAAAGGCATGTAGTTAAACACTATACATATCATTTTCAAAATTTTTGTTAGCAACTAACTTGATCCACTTTCCTAAACATTTCAGCTAATATTTGGAAAATGATACTTCATTGTATTCTATAATGTAAGATCAAGTGAAACTGTTTAAGGGCAAGTGCTTTAACAATCAAATATTTTCTGTTATTTTGTTATTACTTTGTCACCAATGAATTATGGTAGGAACTAAATGCTTATATATACTTAATTACAAGGGTGATCTAGTTTTTCTTCTCATTTACAAATATAAGAAAAAAAACTTTTAAAGAAAAGCTTTAAAACAGCAAAATAATTGCTTGGAGTTACTCTTTTCTGCACTTGAATAATATAATGTTTAGTGACAATTTCCGACTTTAAATGTAAACTTCAAACAGAATACAGTTGTCCAATTAATGACCCGTCCTTTACATACTCAAAAGTGACAGAAAGGCAACATTAAACTGTTTCACTAAACAATTCTACTTAACGGAAACTCCAAACAGATTATACCTGTCCAATTAATGACCCGACTTCTATACACTTATCTTTCGTTCAACAATTTTTCAAATTCTGTACTATTTACTGTAATCCTTTTAACGTGCTATTAATTTACAAAGATTATATTAAGTTTTAAAGGATGCTATTGCATACTTTGGTATAGCACTTACTGTGACACTGTCATTCAAAAAGTCTGCATTATTCTTCACCTCCCATTATGTACACAAATAATTTCAGCAATACAAAACAAGCTTCAAACTACCTAGTTTATTATATAATTATTATCAAGTTCATGCGTCTTTAACAAAAAGTAAATACAGTTTCTCTTGAATTACAGAATCAAATACTTTGTTTGACTATACAAATGCACAAATTAGATAGACAAGGAGAAGCACATCAAACCACAGCCCGTTTATAATAATTACGATTTAACTACATTTCTCATCTGATATTGAAAATGAATGCTAAGCTTGTATAGTAAAAGGCAAATAATGCCTCTTTAATTACCGAATTAATAACTCTACTTTTATTATATAAGTACTCTAATTAGATTGGAAATTTTTAGTACATTACATACCACAGCTGGTTTATAATAATATGTAACTTCATATCTCATCAGGTACTGGTATCAAAATTGTATGCAATAGAAGACTGTGTGAATGAATAGATGATATAAATAACTACCGTTACAAGTGTTACATTTGAAAATATCCACAACAGACATGTATAATTTACGATTTGTAAATTACGAGTACAAGAAATTAATTAACGGCTCCAAATTTAAACACAGATTATATAATATTTATAACGAACAATGAATTTACTCAAAAATAAAGAAAAGTCATTTCTTGAACCCTTACTTGTACCTTACGTGTTTATTAGGAATCATTCCTAAAACGACATGTTTAATTCAAAGGCAGCTGGAATATTTATTTACTCCTCATTTCATTATTCAAAAGAGCATAGTGGAGAAATAGAATTCATGCCCACCATCTTCTTTCAAAGTGAAAAGATCAAAGCAATAATTTAAATTTCCGATTTCTTCTAACGGATCAAAGGGTTTATATAATGTAATAAAAGTTAAAATAAAGACAGAAAACGAGAAAATGAAAACTGTAATGAAAAATACTTTTAATGTTATTTAATTTATTTCGATAAGAATCTTGTTTCCACTGCAAAAAAAATGTACTCCTATACTTTGTATAAAGACTATAAATAAACCTATACATATTCAAAGCAGAATACTAAAATGTCAGAGATATATATGCAGTGCATTGTTTATTTTCTCTGCGTTTTATTTAATTTGATTTTATGAAAGATCGTCGAGTTCAAATGTATTTGAAGCTTTAACCGTTTTGTGCTGTTGATATTTTTCATTTTCTTCGCAAAACATTTTGTTGATACGTAGGAAAAATATTAAGAATGTTGTGCTACATATTTGCATAGGCAATAAGAATAAAATAATATTACTTGGATAAGTAAAATAGAACTTAGTTTTAAGAGAAGAGTAACACTTAAGTAACTTAATAATGCATGATGTTGAGTTTAATTTTTTTTTATTATAGATTACCTTACTATTCATTCAAAGACATTAAGTTTAATAAATTTGTTTTATTATAATATAAACTTAAGTTTGTAATACACATGTTGCTTTTCTTATTTTTATCCAAAGCATTAAATAACTAATTGCAAAATTGGTGTCAATGAATATATAAGAAAAGCAAAAATAAGGCGATGCAAGAGTGGGTATGGCAAATATATTAATAATATTGCAGTAAGTTAATATAAAAAAAAAGTAATAGATAAGGAATATATAGCGTAGACATAGCTGCCATGGCAGTTAACCCTTTAAAGGTCACCAAAATAAATTCATGGGAATTTAATGTAATTTGTTTTTTAAATGTTATCTATAAGCCTTCTACATGTAAAATATATAAATTTTCTTTACATTCCTGAGAAGGGTTTGCCTTATAGGATACCAAATTAGGGTTTGAGAAGTGGTTTAACTGACTAACCCCTACCCTTGTACAGCTTGAACATTATGCCTTTTTAAAAGTTTAGCTATACTGGAAGAACAATAAATGATAATCCCTAAACTGGTATAATAAATAAATAGCTTAACAGCTTATAAGTGTTGTTTGTACAGATACTTTTATTTGAGTTCATAAGTAAGATAAACTGAATCTGACTTCTCAAGTACAGAAAGTTTAAATACATATATTTCAATAGAAAAAAAAAATCAATAAGTCAAACTTAGAACTATCATCTGGTATTTAAAATATCAAAAATATATATATATATATATATATATATATATATATATATATATATATATATATATATATATATATACATACATATATACACACACACACACATATGAAAATTTTAATTTGATACTACCAGGGATTTAGTTTACTAAACAAAGCTCTGAAGGACAGTGGTTTGAAAACAATAATGAGGTCTAAACTGCAGCTGAAAAGGGATTCCATAGGCAATCGCAGAATTTTATCATTCCTTTTATTTCGGGGACCTTTGTGACACGTTCTTTAACCCTTTAACGGACAGTGGTTTCGTAGCAAAACCACCTATTAAACATATATATATATATATATATATATATATATATATATATATATATATATATATATATATATATATATATATATATATATATATATATATATATATATATATATATATATATATATATATATATATATATATATATATATATATATATATATATATATATATATATATATATATATATATATATATATATATATACATATATATATATACATATATATATATACATATATATATATATATATATATATATATATATATATATATATATATATATATATATATATATATATATATATATATATATGTATATATTTATATATATATATATATATATATATATATATATATATATATATATATATATATATATATATATATATATATATATATATATATATATATATTTATATATATATATATATATATATATATAATATATCCATATATATATATGTGTCTGTGAGTATTTGTTACGTTAATTTGCGGTAAATATGTTATACAGGAATCAAAATAATTATTCTTCAACTAAAATTATAACATTTGAATAATAATTGTGCCTTATATGTAATTTTTTATTGACTGTTATATATTATTCACTTTTATTAGATTTAAAACTCGACTTAGAAAAGTAACAGTGTAGATATTACAATTAAACTTTTCAAATCTTTTTACAACATAAAGCTAAATACTTTACTTGCTATGTATTTATTGGTTGTTTTAAAATGTCTGAAAAATTAAAATCAAACCGTATACTAATACTATGTTCTCTTTTTGATTTTTTAAACTTTTTATTTTCAATATATGATTATAGCATGTTAAAAACAAAAATGTACATAGAAGAAAAATTATGCAGAATAAAAGCATACATTATATAATGTAATATATTTATTTATTTCAGGGGTAATAAGTACGAAAAATCATAATCAACACAAACTAAGGATTGTAAAATTTATTCGATTCTGTGGGGTTCATCACATTTATATTTTTCTTCCATTTACAATGCATAAATTTGCAGTGCTTGGAGTTCAAATGAACGGAATTATCGGTAAAATAATTCAAATTTATAGCACAAATACAGTTTATTGGGGAAAATTATTGTATTTGAAATAACTTCTTTAACAAATGCATCAATAAAGGGAAAAAATTAAGAATTTTTATTCATAGCGAAGCATACTTAATGTGTTAAATTAATTATTATAGATAAAAAGTTTAGTAAAGCTAACTCAAGTGCAAGTTTCTCTATAAGATTTAAAATTACTATCTATAAAATAATAGAGGGCAGCAAATAAACATAATTTCCCATTTTCATTGGAACTTTCTGAATAAACATTCTTTTAATAATTGCATGAATTTAAAGAAAGTGCTTGATTTTCATAATTCAACAAATTAGTTACAAGTTCATTATTTTACATCAGTGCACGAGTAAAACTGTCATTTAGATTAATTCAATAAACCTACATGGCGAATATTTTGAAATTCTGAACAAATCTTTCCAGTTCTTGGTCTCAAACGGTAATTTAAAAAATTATCATTAATGGCTCCACTGATTTAAAACATTTCTTCAACCAAAAAAAATGTCTTGTCGATATTTTATTTTTTTTAATAAACTGAATTACAAATGTCCTGTTTTAATCCACTCGTGAAATTTAAATGAAATTTATAGAAATTACGCCTGGAAATAAACTCACATATACATCTAAAGCTTTCTTAAATTAAGAAAAACATAAATTCTACTTCTAGCTAATTTATCTTATTTGTCTGTTTACAATATTTTTTAAATCGATAAATACTATCTATTTTATCTTAAATTAGTAATTAGTTTTAAAATCCTTACTTGCTTAATTTATATAGTGCTTCTAATAACGTAAATGAAAAGTTTAAATAATCAATAAATGTTTTAAAATGTTTGCAAATTAAATTTATTAAATATAAGATATAGAATAAAATTTTTATTATCTACCAACAAGTAATGTTTCAAAATAAAAATAATTTTAAATTATGATTGTTAACTAATGAAGGTTTTACTGCATTTTTAATCTGATAAGAAACAATCGTAGTATATAATATATGAAAGACAATTAAATTTACAATAAACTTATATCATGTTCTTTAAAAATGCACCCTGTAAATATAATAATTTAACTACATTTGTTTGCAGTATATTTATTCAGTCTATAAAAGCAAAACTGTTTACTGAATTTCGGTTTCATGGAATACAATTTTTACAAAACAATTATATAAATTTATACACATCTAAATTGTATTTTCTTTTAGATTTTATTATATTCCCCATGTATAAACTCGGCAATCTCTTTACTTTTAAATAAATGATATTCAGTTTTATGACAAACATTTTTTTTAATGCCAATTTAACATTTCCAACTGCTGTAAGAATTCTTAATACTCAAGTGATAAAATTGATCGTGAACATTTAAAAACAATTGAGATTTTGGAATCTTTTAAATGTCATGGTTATTTTTCATTTCTTCTCTCAGTCGTTAATAATTGTGTAAGTTTTAAAACTTTATGATAAATAATACTATATTGCCGGTCATTTGTCAATAAAATACTTTTAATACACAATTCCTTCTACATCTAGCACTATTCACGAGATGTATTTAAAAATATAAAGGAATAAATATAAAAAGTATTAGTAATAATAAACATTAACGTTCCATCTTTTTAACAGACACCATTGTGATGTGTTCTAAATATATATACACCAGTGAAATAAATGTTGTTAAAATCAAATTAATTTTATTTTAAAAACTTAATTAATTTGAATTAATCACTTTATAAATATTTTAACTTACTATTGTTGTAAATAGATGACCTGTTAAATGGTTATCAAATATAAAAAAATTACCTAGACATTAAAATTTCACTTTCGTTGAACACAATTTGTATAATACCATCATTTAACTTTATACATCATTTAAAATGTATTTAAGAATTCACTGTACTCCTCACACACAAGCTCTTTAAGCTATTCAATTATAAAATAAAGCATATAATTTTTTATGGAAAACATTTGTTTACTGTGTATTTAATTCTTTTGAAGACAGTGGTAAAAATTCTTATCACCCAAGTGGTAAAATAGTTTACTATAGAGAATTGAGTAGTCTTCAATTTTTAAATTTCCATGGTAAGCTACTTTAATAGTTTTCATGTGTTCTGTCATTTGTTAATAATTCCAGATTTTCTAAACTTTAATTGAAGTAATATTACAATGTGAATCATTTATAAAATAAAAAATAAATGAATAAACAATCCCTTTTGTATTTTTTAGTGTTTTCAAAAAAAGTTTAGAAAATATAAATACATAATAATGAAATGAAAACCATAAGAAGTAAAAAGCGTAACTTTCCTACATTTTAATATATCTCAATACGTAATGTTCTAAATATACTAACCACAAAGTTATCTGATAAGCTTAACTAATTTCTTTTCTTTAAAAAAAAACAATTTCACTACAAAAATATTTTAGTATACCATTACTAAAAATAGCTAGCCCTTTAGAGGGTTTAAACGTGTAAAGAAGGTGTAAAGAAATATAACTGGGAATCAAATCTCACTTCCACTAAATGACATTAAATTAAAACAATTATTTAAGTTTAGATAACATTTAAATTTTTAAAATTTTTTTGCTAT
>CM063503.1:68155271-68160271 GCA_032207245.1 Pardosa pseudoannulata
TTTTGCTGAGCCTGTTCAAAGAAAAAAAATCTAACGTAGAGACCATATGACTTCCTAGTAAGTCTAATAACTTATACACATTTTTAAAATTTTGGTATATAATTAGTTATCAGAACTAGAACTAGTAATTACATATTCCCTTAAAGATTCAGAATTAGCTCTGTTTCTCAAGGTATTGTATAAGTAGAATTGAAGGATTACCAACAAGTAGAAATCAATGACGTTATGCTTAGATTTTTTCATTAAATATTTTTTTTATAATTTCGGTGTAAAATCGAATATTTCTCTTTCTAGAAATCCAAGAAACCTATGTACTTTTTAATTTGGACGGCTTTAGCTCTAGATCATGAATATTTAGATGTAAACTTATTCATGACACAAGATTCGAAGCTGATTTTCTTATTAAATCAAGTATATATATATATATATATATATATATATATATATATATATATATATATATATATATATATATATATATATATAGCTATCATCATATCTATTAATATACATTTTCCTTTCTTCAGTGGCAATATGATAAGCTAGTAACATTAACAGTGGGTAATTTTATTGAATCAAACACTTTTAACATATTATCCTTAATTTACCAACTGAACTCTTAACTGAAAGAACTTTTAGTAATATAAATTTCTCATGGGCAGATGGGTTGTACCAACAACAATTATGGAAACAATGGCAATTATTTCTATGATATGATTAATCTCAGAACTATACATGATGTTACTACTCTTTTATTTTATTTTTAGAGACTGAATAGCGAATTAAATATATATGAATTATTTTAGATTTTCAAGGAAATGTTCACAGGGAGGAAATACTTGAATGAAATCTAAGAATCCCGTATGTATTATTAAGACGAATTTTGTTTATGTTTCAAATTTTTTTTTTTTAAACCGGCTTCGGAAAACCAGTTTATGAGGCTTTGGAAAACCAGTGTAATGAGTATTTTTTTATGCAAATATATCCATGACACCAATTTTGAAGCTAAATCCTATGTTAAATCATATACAGGATGTCAATAATTATACGGCCCTACTTTAAACTAATAGTCGAAACTATTGTTTAGAAAGTTATGAAATGTTGTGTAGACGAAGAGAGGGCATTTTTCATGAATTACGCACTAATCCAACTGTAGTGAAAAATATTTATTACAACAAGACATGTTCAATATGACTATAATTTATTCAGCTATCATTTTAAATCGCAAGATATCATGTTCTATAGTTGAATACAGTATGTTCGGGGAAATGCTGAAAACATGCCATGAAATACCGTCTTTCAGATGAGGTATAGTTCTTGGTCTCTCGAGACAGACTAAATGTTTCAAATGCTCTCAAAGCCAGCAGACAAATGGAGCTCGTCGTCTCATTAGACCAAAAATCATCAGACCTCAATGAATTCGACTTTTGGCTTTGGGAGTGTTTGAAACATCTATTCAGTCTTGATAAACTAAGAACTGTACCTTGGCCTGAAAGAGAGTATTTCAAAATACGTTTGTTCTCACCATTTTCCCAGACACACTGTAGAAATACCATTAAATGCAGAACATGATAGCTTATCATTTCAAATGGTAGCTGAAAATCATGGCCGTCCTGTTGAACTAGATGAACGTCCTGTTCGTGTAATAATTTTTTAATGATTGAATGTTGTCTAAATGTATAATTCAAAAAGTGCTCTGTGGGTGGAATTTTAAACTAATATTTTATTTTGTTATTCGCTCAAACAAATTCTCATTTCTTTATTATATTTTACACAAATTTTATAAATTTCTAAACAATAGGATCGACTCTAGACAACTTTAAAGTAGGGAAGTTTAATTAGGGATACCCTGTATAAGCAATATGACATATCGATTAACATGTATTTCATAATCATTTTCCCATTCAGAACCCATTCAGAACATACATATTCCTTTGAACATATGTTCGTGTAATAATATTTTTTAATGACTGAATGTTGACTAAATGTATAATTCAAAAAGTGCTCCGTAAGTAGAATTTTAAACTAATATTTTATTTTGTTATTCGCTCAAACAAATTCTCATTTCTTTATTATATTTTACACAACATTTTATAAATTTCTGAACAATAATATCGACTCTAGACAACTTTAAAGTAGGTAAGTTTAATGAGGGATACCCTGTATAAGCAATATGACATATCGATTACCATGTATTTCATAATCATTTTCCCATTCAGAAATTACAGTATGTCAGAAAAGTAACATTAACAACTTACCATTATAGAAGTAATTTCTACAGCTTAAGTTACGAAAGGAATTCTCATTTAGAGAGATTCTCAGATGCATGAAATCCTCATGGGCAACAATGTTATAACCAGCAACATTTATAGATACAAAGGCAATTATCTATAGAAATGATTAAATTTAGAACTAGACGTGATATGCCTACTTATTTCTTCCTCCCTTCGAGTTTGAAAATTTAATTAGTTAAAAATGAATTACTCGGAATTGCCTCGTATAAGAATTAAAATTTACATTTAAAAAAACCAAGAAATATGTTTGCGCTTTAATTTCCAAGAGGTTTATCGTAACGAATATATTTAGATATACTTATGTTCTTGACACCAGTTTCGAAGATAAACCCTTTTTAAAATAAATACATATAAAATGACTTAACTATTAGCATTGTTTTATTGTATTTATTTATCGGCTTTCATGATACTAACCGAAATAGGATTTACCTTCTACCTTAGATAATGAAATAAACTCTCAATTCGATGAGAATTAAAAATCTCTAGTTCAAAAGTCCTTATGGGCAATTGGGTAATAGCCAGCAATAGTTGTGGATGCGAAAGCAATTATCTGTATAAAGAGTTTAAATTCAGAACTAGAAGTGGAGCGATGAGTCATTTCTTATTTCTTTGGGGACTTTCTCATTTCTTTAGAAGTTGATTATACATCTTTGAATGAATCATCTCCGTTAGATAAAAGTTTAATGAATCCTAAGTATTGGATGTTTGTTTTAAGAATAGATTTCTTTCTAGTAATTTTTATTTAATTAAACTGTTTAGATTTCTTCGTATTTAAACACAATAACAAAGAATAAGTACAACAAAGTTGTAAGTGGAGAATAGTTTAAAATTGACAACATTTTATAAATTTCTGAATAATATTATCGATACTAGACAACTTTAAAGTAGGTGAATTTAATTATGGATACCCTGTATATACAATATGACATACCTGTTAATATGTATTCCATAATAATTTTCCCATTCAGAAATTACAGTATGTCAGAAAAGTAACATTAACAACTTACCATTATAGAAGTAATTTCCACAGCTTAATTTACGAAAGGAATTCTCATTTAGAGAGATTCTCAGGTGCATGAAATCCTCATGGGCAACAGGGTTATAGCCAGCAACATTTATAGATACAAAGGCAATTACCTATATAAATGATTAAATTTAGAACTAGACGTGATATACCTACTTATTTCTTCCTCCCTTCGAAATTTAAAATTTAATTAGTTAAAAATGAATTACTCGGAATTGCCTAGTATAAGAATTAAAATTTACATTAAAAAAAACCCCAAGAAATGCGTATGCGCTTCAATTTCGAAGAGGCTTATCGTAACCAATATATTAAGATATACTTATGTTCTTCACACCAGTTTGAAGATAAACCCTTTTTTAAAAATATATATACATATATATATATATATATATATATATATAAGGATTTAACTATTAGCATTGTTTTGTTGCATTTATTTATCGGCTTCTATGATACTAACCGAAATAGGATTTACCTTCTACCTTAGATAATAAAATGAACTCTCAATTCGATGAGAAGTAAAAGTCTCTAGTTCAAAAGTCCTTATGGGCAATTGGGTAATAGCCACCAATAGTTTTGGATGCGAAAGCAATTATCTTTATAAAGAGTTTAAATTCAGAACTAGAAGTGGAGCGATGACTCATTTCTTATTTCTTTAGGGACTTTCTCATTTCTTTAGAAGTTGATTATACATCTTTGAATGACTCATCTCCGTTAGGTAAAAGTTTAATGAATCCTAAGTATTGGATGTTTGTGTTGAGTTAAGAATAGATTTCTTCCTAATAATTTTTATTTAATTAAACTGTTTAGTTTTCTTCTTATTTGAACTCAATAACAAAGAATAAGTACAACAAAGTTGTAAGTTGAAAATAGTTTAAAATTCAGCATTTTTTACAATGTTTATAAATCAAAAAATGTCAGAAAAGTAATTGATATTTCACATTCCTAAAATGTAAAACTTTATTAGTAATTAGATTCTTCTGAAATGGAAATATTATATTAAAAATTAATTTTAAACTTTTAAAATGCATCAATATAAATATGGCAGTCAATGAAATTTTGAATGTGATGGATGACTCTTTCATTGAAGAAGTTTTAAATAAAATGTTTTGTATAATTTTTTACTCAAATACAAAGTAACTTATTGTTACCTAAATACAAAGTAGCTAAGACAAATTTGAAATATTTTAATAATGAATGTGGAAATCTATATTTGGCAGTGTATTTATATGTAACATTAATTTTAAAAATTTGCTACACCTGTAATTTATGCATACATAGAGTTACGTAAACATAAGCATACAAGTGACTTTCCAAATTGCAAACCAATTGTTACAAAAAAGCCAAATAAAACTGATTCCAACGTGGTTTTAATGTCATTCTTCAGACATCACCCTTCTTAATAAAATCCTGGACGTTTATTATCATTTTCTGAATTTTTTGGGAAATCTTTGGTTACATTCAAATAAAATTGTTGGGTGAATTTGTAGACTTCGTGCACCAAATTATAAAAAAAGCATGGTGTAAGATGGGTTGCATTTTCTTTACTCCTCTTATTATAAAAGAAAGAAGGTTTTTGAAGAACATATGTAAAGAGGATCTAGTTGTGCTTCTGTAGTTAATTTGCAAGTGCTTCAGAATACAAAAGAAAATTAGAACCACTGAATATCAATTCGAAATTA
>CM063503.1:68170271-68192771 GCA_032207245.1 Pardosa pseudoannulata
TAAATCAATTATAATAAATTTTCATTTCTTAATTTAACTTTGGATTTTATGCTATGATCCGTTATATTAGAAATGACAAGTAATCAATTCAACTCTTCTACATCATACTGAAATTAATTCCTGCATTAAAATAATTATAATTAAAATGGGCTTCTGGGTGATTTTTCTTTAACAACATATGAATGAACCACAAAAGTTTTTTATTTTGTCTATTCCAGTGGGAAGAAATTCGGGTATGCATTATAATTATAAAACGGAATGATAATATACAATTGAAAGAAGTTTGTCGCAAAGTCCTTAAGCATGAAATTTAAATGATTAATATTTATAATTATTGCAAATGTGAAGCGACTAGGAAAGAAAATTACTCCAAATAAAAAAATAGTATCTGTGCAATTTTAAAACAACTAACTACAGAGCTGAAAAGTTTTATTCTATGCAATTTATCCCTTTTCCTAAGGTAAAACTCAAAAATATCTACTACACATGCAAAACTACCTTAGTAGAATTATGTATTATGTACCTGTTACTTTGACAACACTGCAAAAGTCCTTAAGTTTGAAAAGTAAGTCATTGGTATTTATGCCAATTGCAAATGTGAAGTGCACTGATGAGGAAACAAATTGCCCAAAATGAGAAAAATATGCATAAAAAGTTTTATTCTATGTTATTTTTCCCTTTGCCTAAGGATAAATGCAAAAATATGAACTGTACATGCAAAATTACCTTAGAAAAATTATGTAGTTGTTACTTTGGCAAAACTTTAACTTAGAAACTCCTATAATTTTAACTGTTAAAAAACTGAAAATTTCGTATTTAATTTTGATTTACTTACACTAGATTAGCATTTTATTCTAATTTAAGAAATATATAACTTCCACTTTGAATGTATGTTTAATATTCTTGCCAAAAATAAATATTGTTAGTTTAAAAATAGTTAGTTTTACACTAAAAGTATAATTTTTGTTTTGGGACTATCTGATTTTACACGTTTTTAGGTCTTCCGAAATTGCCATATATTTAGTCTTAAACTGTATGTGTCATTATGTTTTAGTGATAAACATTTATAATAGATTTTCTTAAATGTATATCTTTATTTTAAAAATAGGGTCTCGTCAAATGTTTTTGAGGAGCTTTTAACTGTTATATGCAAAAAGAATCTAACTAAATCAGTAATTCTATGAACAAGTTAAATATTTTAATTAAATATAACAAATATTTTAAATAAATCTAACTGTATATTTTAAGCAAATATTTTAAGTGAAACTATTTGTATTCTTAGTTAAACTTATGTTTAAAATATATTTTATAATAATATGTAATTTATCAAGTTATAAATAAATATTATTTGGATTGCACAAAAAGATACTTTTGTACTCTTTTTAATATTTCTATTTGTTTCGATTAATTTAATATCTGTTTCAAATGCGGCTTGTATATATGGCTTTTGTAATTTAGTTATACATTTTCCTAATCTGCTTAGAAAAATAGCTATTATTATGGGCATCAGGAACTACATAGAAAAATATAGTGTCTAATCATTTTGTCAGGTTAATTGAGATGTGTCAGAAACACACGTCTGTTTCACACGTAAAGTTAATGAAAGCATTCCTATTGTATTGTATAAAGAGTTAATTCTCCTCCAGGTTAATATTAATAGCTTCTTCTTGGTTAAATATATAAAAGTTAGAGGAAAAAACTAATGGTTTAACCATGTTTTCTCTTATATATAATAAGCATTTAGAAACATCAAGTTAAAAAAATTAAATGCATTTATTTAAAAATGGTTTTAGAAATTTATGACTAGCTGTATAGAGGTTATTTTTACTGAATTACATATTTATGTAAATATCCATATTTTATGAAGTGTAATTACATAATTCTTTTTCAAGAATTTTAACAAACCTTCTAAATTTTAATGCAATTATACTATTTAAGGTTATTAGCCCGAATGTTGTAATTGTTCATCATGTTTGAAACGTTTACTTAGATTAATAAATCACGGTCAAGAATAAAGAAACCCCAAATGCATTAAAATAATTTACCCTAAACTACTTTTCTGATTTTATTATATACTTTATATAATTAGATTTAATTTAGAATATATATTTACATGGATGTCTATAATTTACCGTGAAAAATTATTTCACTGTTTAAAAATTTAAATAAAGATGCTAGATTGGTTTATGCAAGTATAATATTTAATTATGTTAACGGGAATGTGTCTAATACTTTCTTAGACTAACGAAATACAGTCAAGTAAACGAAAAAATGAAATTGCTATGAAAAAAAATACGTATACTCTAATCTGTTTTTCTAATTTTTTTAGCAGTTGTATACAATTTATATATTATTTTTGCGGCACATTTTTTTAATTTATTTTGACAGTTGAACTAAACACGTTAGATCCGTTTATGCAAATATATATATTACTTAAAATAATTAGCAGTAATGTGTTCAAATTTTTCATTAGATTAATTAAAAGCAGTTTTAAAGAAAGAATTAAAAGATTATAATTTTTGTAAAATGATTTTCTAATTCAATTGTTTTTCTAATTAACCTTTTGCCTGTACATCACATACCACATACACATCTAACATTTCTATACATTTCTATATCACAAGTGATAATAAATAATCATGTAAAATATAAAATGCTTAAAAGTTTGTATATAAAATATAGATTGTTGTGAATCACATGTAATATACACGTATATAAAGCATTAGATGTGTATATCATATATGTTTTACAGTACATGCATATAACTTAAAATGTTGTATGGAGTTTTGGAATTCGATACTGCTTAAAGTTTTCGTTGTATGGAATTCCATACAACAAGAATTTAAAAAGAGTATTGATATATTTTATCGATAGTGACAAGAATACTGCTTTAAGAGTATAAAGAAACATGCTAGATGTGTATATGGAAGAAGACTGTTAGCGAAAAAGCTTCAAATATGATTATAAACCAAAATCCAAAATCTTACAACTTACTTCATAAAAATAATTCTACATAATTTAAGCTTAAAATAAAGTAATACTTAGTTATATTTACATGTTTCTTATAAAAGCTATACTAATTTATACTTTCATAATAAATATAAAATGCTTAAAAGTTTGTATATAAAATATAGATTGTTGTGTATCACATGTGATATACAAGCATATAAAGCATAAGATGTGTATATCATATATGTTTTACAGTACATGCATAACACGTTAAACTTTGTATGGAATTTTAGAATTCAATACTGCTTAAATTTTTTGTTGTATGGAATTCCATAAAACAAGAATTTAAAAAGAGTATTAATATTTTACCAAGAGCGATAATCATATTGTTTTAAGTGTATATATAAACATGCTAGATGTGCATATGGAAGAATACTGTTAGCGATAAATCTTCAATTATGATTTTAAAACAAAATAGAAAACCTTACAACTTACTTCATAAAAATAATTCCACAACAATTTGGCTTAAAATAAATTAATACTTAGTGATATTTACATGTTTCTTATAAAAGCTATATTAATTTATAGTTTCACAAGAAATTTCTAAAATAGTAAATGACTTAATAACTTCTTCAGATCTGTTAACAACCTTATTACTATATTCGTGTTAAATTAAAAATGTTTGAATCACTGAAAATTATAAACAAAGAGACCGTAGAAGCATAGCGAGAATTCATGGAAAAGTGTTAAATATTAAATATTTTAAAATAATTAGAAGCTTTTTTACAAAAAGTTATAAATTAAGTTAAAGACTTAAAAATTTTTGAAGAGTAATGATTGTACACAGATATTTCGACAAAGTTTAAAAATCTAATGGATTAAAAATTAGTTTTAAAATGGCAGCTTCAATTAGCAGCCGAGGTAATTGCTTTTATAAAATTTTAAGGCATGAATAATTCTTTACAAAAATTTTATTTCAGGATAATTAGACACGCCAATTTATTTTTAATAAATTAAGAAGTAAAATTTTACAAGTATTAATGAATTCTAATGCCACATATATTTACATTGTCTGGAAGAGATTATAGTGAAATATATTAAACACTATAAATATATAACTAGAGAATATATATTTACCACGCACTTACACACACACACAGGAATATATATACATATATATATATATATATATATATATATATATATATATATATATATATATATATATATATATATATATATATATATATATATATATATATATATATATATATATATATATATATATATATATATATATATATATATATATATATATATATATATATATATATATATATATATATATATATATATATATATATATATATATATATATATATATATATATATATATATATATATATATATATATATATATATATATATATATATATATATATATATATATATATATATATATATACATATATATATATATATATATATATATATATATATATATATATATATATATATATATATATATATATATATATATATATATATATATATATATATATATATATATATATATATATATATATATATATATATATATATATATATATATATATATAATTTGTGCTTAAATATGTTTATACATATACCACTTATTTTATATTAAATCTAACTTTGAATTAAGAGAGTTTCGAGAGTAGAGAGAGGTAGAGAGAGTAGAGTTTCGAAAAATTTATTTTATTAAGGCTAAACAGCTAATAAAGGCATAAATTTGGCTGACTCTATTATTCTAAATTCTTTAGATTTAGAATCTTTTTTGTAAAAAGACATTTTTAAGACATTCTTCTAAACAATCTTAGGGAAAACCACTATCTCTTTCGACACATTTTAAAGGAGATATATTTATTTTGAAATTTCTGGTCGTAGAATGATATTGCATTCTTTGGTTAGCTTTGAAAACAAATCTGGAAATAAAGACAACAAAAAGTTATATAACATAAACAAAAATTCATTGGCTGTGCTGAAATTCTCAAGGAAATGTTATTTATATAACTCAAAAAGTAACTTCAAAATAGCTTCGATCTCTAGAATTTCTCGCAATTTCTTAAAACGATAAATTGATGGATAAATGCACTTTATTTTAGTTTATTTTAGGAAATTAGTTTTAACATGCGTTCAATCATTAAAAGTCACAACATGTTATTATGATGTAAAATATATTTGACCAATAATTTAATTTAATACATTTTAAGCGTTATGCATGTATAGATGTTCAAAAAATATTTAAGCATGTGTTGTGATAATTTTTAAACTAGTTTTGACTAGTTTTTTCTTTACTTATTTATCTACGTATGTATCTCACATTTCAAAACCTATTAGCAGTAAAATGTTTAAAATATCTTATAAGACTGTTATATACTCTATTTTTACACATTCCCTTTTGAGTATGTTCTGATATATATATATGACAAGTCGTGATCCAGAGTTAACGCCAATGGAAAATAGTCTTCTTTATAATAATAAGTTTTATTAACTCATCGTTCTTAAGGAAAGCAACATGCGGCGGAGCTATGCGTGAAGATGTTACCGTTCCATGTCCACGCGCCAAATCAAACTTATCTGATTGCAAGTTCATCAAATAGCTCAGAAATGCTTCCGCCTGACCGGATTATCCTGAAAGCTTACGTGAGCATGGGTCTTTTTATTTTATTATTATAAAAGAGTTCCCTTTTTAAAATTGTTTCTAACTTACATAATTTCCAACTACCCTTTTCTTAGACCTGACATATATATATATATATATATATATATATATATATATATATATATATATATATATATATATATATATATATATATATATATATATATATATATATATATGTATACATACATATATACATATATATATATACATATATACATATATATATACATACATATATATATATATATATACATATATATATATATATATATATATACATATATATATATATATATATATATATATATATATATATATATATCGAAAAATTTCAACAGAAATTGCGTTGTGATGCTTAACTGAAAAATGTTTAGACGCAGGAAACGAAATGTTGTATTTGAGACTATAACAACAACTAGTTGAACTTCCCGTCTTTTGAAAGCTATCTAAATTCTTTATAATGTAAATATATAAGCCCATATCACTGCATACATCACATTTTTCAGTGTGCTTTCCTTTTCACCATTGTCGATGTGGGATCATCTTCAAAGACCCATACTTTTCTTTCTTGACGTTTTGAAAGTCAAAAAACTGTATGTACGTTTCATCACCCCTTACAATTTTAGAAATAAAGCGGTGGCCACCATCATTTAGCAATATAAGAGTTTCTTTACTGATTCTCCCTTTTTGGTGCAGAATTACGTTATGGGAAACCCAATGGCAAACTACTTATTTCATATTTAATTCTTCATTAATAATTTTGTGTATGGATGAGGATACAATGTTAAGTTCCTTCTATACAATTTGATAGGTACAGCGATAACATTTTACGTATGACAGACACATTATCCGGGATTACTGCCGACTTCGGCCTTCCTGTGTGTTCTTCATCCTGAAGAAAATTGTGACCTCTGCTAAATTCTTTAAATCTGAATGCACTAACACGATCTGGAGATTCATCACCAACTGTCAATTGCAACCGTTGAAAGCATTCTTCTTGATTAAAACCTGCTTTAAAATCATAGAAAATCATAGCGCGAAAATGTTCTCACTTCAACTCTGTTTTCTCTTCTATTTAAAATTTATTCTACGCTAAACAAGTTGAAGTAAGTCAGTAAAAAATCGTCTCCTGTGTTAAAATACTTTGTATTTTAAAATTAAGCCGTTATTTTTATTTTGTAAATTCTCGTCTCCGCGTATCTCAAAAATTTCAAAGTAACCCTCCTATAATAGGTTCACAAGGAAGCCATTGGTTCACACATGAGGTTTTTTCATATATTTTAAAAGTTTTTATATAGAAACTAATACATTCCATTATATTATTTAGTTAAACCTGCGTACATTTCTAAAGTCATATGTACAAAAACATAAATTTCATTAACAGGTAGAAACCAAGGAAGCCCAGTGATGTTGGGGTAGCGCTTCGTGCTCTCGCGACACAGGTCCGAGTTTCATGCCGGAGCTGTGCAAGATTGACTCAGCCTTTCATCCCTTCAGTGGGTAGACAAACTGAGGACTAACCAAGCTTGGTAACTTAAACACTGGGGGTTCCACGTAAGGTTGACCTCCTAACCGGGACATGTTCTTCGCATCCGAGATGCCCTTGGTCTTGAAAATGGATATTGGTACAGTAGGTAATGACTCCCAAGTTTGACTGTTGCGCTGATGAGAGAGGTAGAAATCATAAAATATTACATGTCTAATTATGACACTATAGAGTAAATATTTGGGCATACATATATGTATGTATCTGTGCGTATAAGCATGAAAATTTTAAAACGGAGAGCGTTTTTATATAAAAACTAATACATACATTTCAATATATTATTTAGTTAAACCTGCGTACATTTCTAGAGGCATATGTACAAAAACATAAATTTCAGTAACAGGCAGAAACCAAGAAAGCCCAGTGGTGTCGGTGTAGCGCTTCGTGCTCTCGCGACACAGGTCCGAGATTCATGCCGGAGCTGTGCAAGATTGACTCAGCCTTTCATCCCTCCAGTGGATAAACAAACTGAGGACTAACCAAGCTTGGCAACTTAAACACTGGGGGCTCCACGTAAGGTTGGCCTCCTAACCGGGACATTTGCTTCGCATCCGAGATGCCCTTGGTCTTGAAAATGGATATTGGCACAGTAGGTGCTGAATCATAAGTTTGACTGTTGCGCTGCTGAGAAAGGTAGAAATCATAAAATATTACATGTCTAAGTATAACACTATAGAGTAAATATTTGGGCATACATATATGTATGTATCTGTACGTATAAGCATGAAAATTTTAAAACGGAGAGCGTTTTTATATAAAAACTTATACCTACATTCCAATATATTATTTAGTTAAACCTGCATACATTTCTAGAGTCATATGTACAAAAACATAAATTTCATTAACAGGTAGAAACCAAGGAAGCCCAGTAGCGTTGGAGTAGCGCTTCGTGCTCATGCGACACAGCTCCGAGGTTCATTCCCGAGCTGTACAAGATTCACTCAGCCTTTCATCCCTTCAGTGGGTAGACAAACTGAGGACTAACCAAGCTTGGCAACTTAAACACTTGAAAAGGTTCTTTTTCGTGGAATTAAATTACATCCTTTAGTTTGCCTTGACAAAAGAAACTTAGGATTTAAGGCGACATCTAAAGGACATACCAAATTTATGTGCTGGATTTCTTAAAAATAAAGTTCTTTTTTATATATATGCAAAAAATCCTTGAAAATAGTTTGTATCTCTCAGATTTCTGACGCTTTCTTTGAATTGTATATTTTAGTGCAATATCTTCGTGACTTCTGAATGAAGTCATTTTAATGATCAATAAGATTTATTAGATATTTTATTCACAAAAATGTCATAAAAAGTTTTTTTGGGTTTCATGTTTTGTCAATAAGTATCATTAAAGTTGTAAATTAACTTCTATATTTTTTTCTTTAATACCCTTCTGCACTTACATGCCATGTATATACCACGGTTATGAACACATGACGTCACTAACGGCACCATTTCAATTTTTAATGCAAAGAGTCACAAATTAGAGGCATAGATCTCTAACAACAAATATTTAAATTTTATTATAATTTAGGTTCGAAGTCTGCTCAAAGTCTTGTGCAATAAGACATTTAACTAAGACGAGAAAAAGGCAAAATATCACTGAAGAATTTATCTATCTATGTATATATTATATTATATATATATATATTTATCTATATATATTATATATATATTATATATATATATGTATTATATATATATATCATATATATATATATATATATATATATATATGCACGTTCCACTAAACGGCACTAGAGTCCTGAGTATTTTCATTTATTCAAATCTCAGATCGCATACTCATCAATCATTTCAATGGCGTCTCAAATTGGAGCCCAACTTTTAACAAAGGCATTAGCTGCTTGGGTAGCCACAGCTCTGTCGTGGAATGTTCAACTGCTCTCTGCTCTAGATCACTGCGCGTGATCCGTATTTATGTGGCTCCTCAAGCCGCGTCACTCTCAGTAAAGAATTTTAATTAAAATCTTTTAAAAATCCTGACACACACACACACACACACACCATATAATATTATATATATATATATATATATATATAAATATATATTTTATAATATATATAAATATATATATATATATATATATATATATATATATATAAAATATATATATATATATATATATATATATATATATATATATATATTTATATATATATATATATATATATATATATTATATATATATATATGTATATATATATATATATATATATATATATATATATATATATATATGTATGTATATGTATATATATAGTATATATATATAATATATATATATATATATATATATATATATATATATATATATATATATATATATATATATGTGTGTGTGTGTGTGTGTGTGTGTGTGTGTGTGTAATATGATAAAAATATACACTGACACGCAATTATTTTTTTCTCCAGTTATATTATTATATTATCATGAATCAAATATATCAAACCTCAAAGCACGATTGATTTTTTCCAGGTGTAAAAGTCTTTAATTAACTTGCAGTTATTTCCTCTTTTCAGTGCGATTTGTAAGCGGATTTTAAGCCAGGTGTAGGTTTTAAATATTTTTTAGAATTGTTAACAAAGTAAAAATTCTGAGAGATTATAACTCTCGTGGAAGTTGGCACTAGTGTACCTTAGTGGACAACAGAGTTTCTGCTTGTTGGTAAATGATTTAGTGGTGTAAAAATATACAAGATAGTTATTTGAAATTTGATGGGAAGTTATTGCAGGGCAAAGATTGCTATTCAATGCCTTCATCTATCACGAGCAAACCAAAATATAAAAACCCTACACATTAGAAAAGACAAAATATTGCAAGAAACCAAAATATTTTAATCAATTTATTATTAATTAAATGAAGAAGTAATTTAAAATTTGATGAATGGGCTTCGTAATGTTTTGTGCATGGTCAAGAAGAACTGTAGCAACTATTATGTTTTTATTTTGTACGTTTACGCATATTCGTGTTTATATATATCAACACTAAGTATTTTAAGGATTAGATATGTATGAAGCCTATCTAAAGTAAAATCCTTCAAATATTTGGATCTTTAAATTATATTTAATTATTTTTACCGGAATGTAATTGTTTACTGCATATAAAAATATATTAATTTTCCTTACAATGATATCCAGCATCTTCTTCTTTTTGTTAGATTTATTATAAAATAACAAAATCTTTCTCTCCTCATTCTTCTCAAATAAATGTACAAAGCTACCACATGTTTCTACATGTATTGATGGAAAAATTTTATTACCTGATATTTTTGAGGCATATTGCATCCTTTGGTTTGCATTGAGAAAAAGTACTAAAGTCAATAAAAACTTTTAAAGCATCCTTATAAAGTGCAATTTCATGTGCTCATTTTGTTTAAAAATACAGTCCTTTTTAGGTAAATTAATTTAATAACGAACCAATTATTTGATTATTTTATTATTATTATTTTGCAACTTTGTAAAAAACGTATAGCATTTAATTATCATTTAAAGTACTACAAATATTTTGACCTTGCATTACTATTTGAATATTCTATAAATAAAATGTATTTATTATTTACTGCCATTAGATATATGATAATAGCCCTTACATCTTAGATTTAGTAGCTTTTAAGTAAAAGAACTAAACACATACCTGTTATTTTTCGAAAATAAATCTTGAAAGCCACAACCTGTTTCTAGAAATATTGATAGAAACAAAGAAAAGTTAATATTCTGAAATTCCTTCTCGTAGAATTAAATTGTATACTTCGGTTTACTTTGGCAAACTAGTCTCAAAGTAAATGCAATGAAAACATATAAAACTTATCGTAAAAATATAGTGTGAGGGATGAATTTCTAAAAGGTACTTTTATATATCTTAAGATACTTGAAGATAGTTTATATATGTAGGAGAATTGTTAATATCTCTATGACGACTTATTTAAATGGTATATTAGTGCAAATTAGTTAAAATGGTTCATATGATTTAAATGCAAATTAACATAATTTTTTATGTAAAACTCACGCCCACTGAAAATCTTGGTTTTATTACCAGCGATGAATTTTACGATGTAATGCATTCATAAAATGTTACTACTTTACATATAGATCAAAATTATATTTTAACCACTAATTTAATTTACCAATAAACCAATAAATTATGTTCTTTTTTCTTTATTACCTTACAACTTAGCAAGAAATCTATTAAATATATCTAAGACAAAATACTTTAAACGTTTGGATTGCGCATTTTTCATTAACTGCTTTATAAATGAAAAGTATTTCTTATTTTCTAAAACTAGATACATGGTAATCTTTCTTACATATTAGATTTATTAGATTTAATAAAAGAACTAACTACTTATCTGTTATCTTTCTAATATATATCTTGAAAGCCACATCCTGTTTCTAGAAATAATGATAGAAACAAAGAAAAGTTAATATTCTGAAATTCCTTGTCGTCGAATTAAATTGCATACTTCGGTTTACTTTGACAAACGAGTTTCAAAGTAATGGCAACGAAAACTTATTAAACTCATCGTAAAAATATAGTGTGAAGGATGAATTTCTAAAAGGTGCTTGTGTATATATCTTTATACACTTGATAGTTCCTATATGTAGGAGAATTGTTGATATCTCTATGACGATTTATTTAAATGGTATATTTAAGTATATTTGAAGTGCAAGATTTAAGTGCATCATTTTTTTTATGTAAAATCACGCACACTGAAAAGCTTGAGTTTTATTACAAGCGATAATTTTACGATGTATGCATTCATAAAATATTTACTATTTTACATATTGACCAAAAATTATATTTTAACCACTAATTTATATTTACCAATAAACCAATAAATTAGGTAGCTATTTTTTCCTTATTACCTTACAACTTAGCAAGAAATCTATTAAATATATCTAAGACAAAACACTTTAAACGTTTTGATTACGCATTTTTCATTAACTGCTTTATAAATGAAAAAATATTTCTTATTTTCTAAAACAAGATACATGGTAATCTTTCTTACATATTAGATGTATTAGATTTAATAAAAGAAAACTAAACACCTATCTGTTATCTTTCTAATATATATCTTGAAAGCCACATCCTGTTTCTAGAAATAATGATAGAAACAAAGAAAAGTTAATATTCTGAAATTCCTTGTCGTCGAATTAAATTGCATACTTCGGTTTACTTTGACAAACGAGTTTCAAAGTAATGGCAACGAAAACTTATTAAACTCATCGTAAAAATATAGTGTGAAGGATGAATTTCTAAAAGGTGCTTGTGTATATATCTTTATACACTTGATAGTTCCTATATGTAGGAGAATTGTTGATATCTCTATGACGATTTATTTAAATGGTATATTTAAGTGCAAATTAGCATCATTATTTATGTAAAACTCACGCACACTGAAAAGCGTGGTTTTATTACAAGCGATGAATTTTACCATGCATTGCATTCATAAAATATTACTACTTTACATATTGATCAAAATTATATTTTAGCCAGTAATTTTATTTGCCAATAAATCAATAAATTATTTTATTTTTCTTATTACCTTACAATTAAAATTTGTATCCATTAATTATTTTTAAAACAAAATACTTTCAATGTTTGAATTAAGCATTTTTAGTTAACTCCTTTATGAAGGAAACATATTTTTTATTTTCTAAAACAAGATACATGGTAATCTTTCTTACATATTAGATTTATTAGATTTAATTAAAATAGTTAAACACCTAACTGTTATCTTTCGAAGATAAATCTTGAAATCAACATCATGTTTCTACAAATATGGAAGAAATTTTAATACTCTGAAATTCGTTCCCGTGGTATGAAATTGCAGTCTCAAAGTAAAGGCAACGAAAACATACTTCGGTAAAAATTACTTTGAATTTCTAAAAGGTGTTTGTAGTGTTTGTATATATATAAATAACGAAATATATAAATATATATATATATATCGTATATATATATATAATATATATATAATATATATATATATATATATATATATATATATAAATATATATATATATATATAGTTATATATATGTACACATATATATTATACATATATTATATATATATACATATAATAACATATATATATACATATATATATATAGTGCAATATATATTATATTATATTATATATATATAAATATACACGCACACATATATAAGCTTTTATATATATATATATATATATATATATATATATATATATATATATATTATATATATATATATATATATATATGAATATCTTTAGATACTTGAAGATAGTTTCTATATGTAGGAGAACAGTTGATATCTCTATGACGACGTATTTTAATGGTATATTTTAAGTGCAAATTAACAACATTATTTATTTTACTACCTTATATTTTGATCAAAAATTATATTTTAAACAGTAACTTAATTTACAACAAACCAATTAATTATTTTTTCCTTATTACCTTAGAACTTAGCAAGAAACTTGTATCCATTAATTATTTTTAAAACAAAATACTTTCAATGTTTGAATTAAGCATTTTTAGTTAACTCCTTTATGAAGGAAACATATTTTTTATTTTCTAAAACAAGATACATGGTAATCTTTCTTACATATTAGATTTATTAGAATTTAACAAAAATAACTAAACAGCCTAACCTATTATCTTTCAAAAATAAATCTTGAAAGCCACATCTGTTTCTAAAAATATTGATAGAAACAAAGAAAAGTTAATATTCTGAAATTCCTTCTCGCGAGATATTACATACTTCGGTTTACTTTAACAAACTAGTCTCAAAATAAAGGCAATGAAAAACTTATAAACGGCATTGTAAAAAATATAGTGTGTAAGAGATGAATTTCTAAAAGGTGTATGTATATATCTTTAGATTACTTGAAGATAGTTTCTATATGTAGGAGGTTGATATTTATATGACGAATTATTTTGAATGGTATATTTAAGGGCAAATTAGCATCATTATTTATGTAAAACTCACGCACACTGAAAAGCTTTTTTTATCGCAAGCGATGAATTTTATTGTTAAAATTAATCGCATTAGTGTGTGCCCTATAATGAAACATGTGCTGCTATGTTCTGGAAAGTGTACTCTTCAACTAAATAGACCAATCAGAGCCTTTAATATTATATTAATAAAATGCTAAACTTTATATTTTATCAAAATTATATTTTAGCCAGTAATTTTATTTGCCAATAAATCAATAAATTATTTTATTTTTCTTATTACCTTACAATTAAAATTTGTATCCATTAAATATATCTAAGATAAACTACTTTAAATGTTTGGATTATGCATTTTTCGTTAACTGCTTTATAAATGAAAAATATTTTTTATTTTCTAAAACAAGATACGTGGTAATCTTTCTTACATATTAGATTTTCATTAGAATTAAGTAAAAGAACTAAACAGCTACCTATTATCTTTCCAAATAAGTGTTGAAACCTACTATCTATTTTTTACAAATATTGATAAAAACGAGAAAAAAGTTAATATTCTGAAAATTCCTTCTCGTGGAATATAATTACATATTTCGGTTTACTTTGACAAAAGAGTCTCAAATTAAAGGCAACAAAAACTTATAAAACTTATAGAAAAAAAAACTGTAGTGTAAGGGATGAATTTCTAAAAAGAGTATGTATATGTATCTTTAGATACTTGAAGATAGTTTCTATATGTAAGAGTATTGTTGATATTTATGTAAACGAATTATTTGAATGGCATATTTATGTGCAAATTAACATCATTATTTATATAAAACTCACGCACACCGAAAAGCTTGTTTTTATTACAAGCGATGTATTTTAATTGTTAAAATTAATCGCATTAGTGTATGCCATTAATGAAACTCGTACTGCTATATTCTGGAAAGAGTAGTCTTGAACTAAATATACCAAGCAGAGCCTTTACCGTTACATTAATAAAATACTACTACTTTAAATTTTTTATCAGGATTATATTTTCGCCAGTAACTTAATTTACCAATAAACTAATTAATTAATTATTTATTTTTTCCTTATTACCTTATAACATAGCAAGAAACTTGTATCCATTAAATATATCTAAGATAAACTACTTTAAATGTTTGGATTATGCATTTTTCGTTAACTGCTTTATAAATGAAAAATATTTTTTATTTTCTAAAACAAGATACGTGGTAATCTTTCTTACATATTATATTTATTAGACTTAAGTAAAAGAACGAAACGCCTACCTATTATCTTTCTAAAATCAGTCTTGAAACCCACTATCTGTTTTTACAAATATTGATAGAAAAGAAAAAAAAAGTTAATATTCTGAAATTCCTTCTCGTGGAATGAAATTACATCTTTCGGTTTACTTTGACAAAAGAGTCTCAAAGTAAAGGCAACGAAAACTTACAAAACTTATCGAAAAACTGTAGTGTAAGGGGATATGAATTTCTAAAAAGAGTATTATATGTATCTGCAGATACTTGAAGATAGTTTCTATATTTAAGAAGATAGTTGCTATCTCTATGACAACTTATTTGAATAGTATGTATTTAAGGGTAAATCACCATCATTATTTAAACAAAACTCACGAACTCAGAAATGCAAGTATTTTTACCTTGTAAGGCTATTATAAAATCTCACTTCACTCCATTTTGATCTAAGTTGTATTTTGATAAGTAAATTAACTTACCAGTAAACCAATGTATTGATTAATTTAGTTTCACTATTAACACTGATCTTTACAAAAAACGAACAGACATTAGTAATATCTAAGATAAAATACTTCGAATATTTAGATCGGGCATTTTTATTTGACTTCTCTAATACGAAGAGTATTTATTATTTACTACAGCTAAACACATGATAATATTTCTTACATCTTAGATTTAGTAGCTTATTGAGTAATAGAGCTAAACACATTTCTGCTAACTTTACAAAATAAATCTTGAAAGCCACAATCTGTTTCTACAAATATTGGAGACAAAAAAGTTAATATTCTGAAATTACTTCTCGTGGAATAAAATGTCACTACATTGCATTTTGACCAAAGTTGTATTTTGATCAGTAAATTAATTTACCAGTAAACGAGTGCATTGATTAATTTATTTTTTACAATTAACACTGAGCTTTACAAATAACGAATAGCCATTAATAATATCTAAGAAAAACACTTCGAATATTTAGATCGGGCATTTTTATTTGACTTCTCTAATACGAAGAGTATTTATTATTTACTACAGCTAAACACATGATAATATTTCTTACATCTTAGATTTAGTAGCTTATTGAGTAATAGAGCTAAACACATTTCTGCTAACTTTACAAAATAAATCTTGAAAGCCACAATCTGTTTCTACAAATATTGGAGACAAAAAAGTTAATATTCTGAAATTACTCATTGTGGAATAAAATGTCCCTACATTGCATTTTGATCAAAGTTGTATTTTGAGCAGTACATTAATTTAGCAGTAAACCAGTGCATTGATTAATTTATTTTTCACTATTAACACAGAGTTTTACAAAAAAAAACGAATAGCCATTAATAATATCTAAGATAAAATACTTCGAATATTTAGATCGGGCATTTCTATTTGACTTCTCTAATACGAAGAGTATTTATTATTTACTACAGCTAAACACATGATAATATTTCTTACATCTTAGATTTAGTAGCTTATTGAGTAAAAGAGCTAAACACATATCTGCTATATTTCAAAATAAATCTTGAAAGCCACAATCTGTTTCTACAAATATTGGAGACAAAAAAGTTAATATTCTGAAATTACTATTCGAATGAAATAGCATCAGTTGGTTTATTTCCACAAAATAATCTGAAAGTAAAGGCAAAGAAAACTTGTCATAAAATTGTTTTGTTAGTGAAGAATTTCTAAAAATAGTTTCTGTATATATAATAAATCTTCAACGAATTCATGGAGATATTGTTAGATGCGTCTTATTAATATATTTAATGAAGTATAAATTATTAATATATTTAATTAAGCTATAAATAAGCAATAAATACAATGCAAAACTCATGCATTCTAAAATACGTCCCTTTCATTAAGCTACTAGTTTTATCATTTATTTATTTCTTCAAATGCCATAACAATACACTATTATAAAATGTTAGCCTAGTAAATTAACTAAATATAATTAGTCATTAAAGAATAAATTAATTATTTAATTGTATTTTTCCTTATCATATAGTATTGCATGAAGTGTTTCTACCGCTGTACGCATGATATTAGCAAGGGCCCCATTTTAAATAATATCATATTAAAAAGAAAGCCACTATATTACATAATTAAGAATACATAAATCTTAATATAATTTAATTAATATAGTTATATGTATTGCATAAGTTTATTTGGATTGATTTTCAAACAAAAAGGTCTATTTATAATTACACCTTGGCTGACGTACGAGTTTAAAATGCTAGGTAATATAAAATTAAGAAAGATGAAACTTATCTTGGCTTATGTGAATGAACATTATTTTTTCTGCTACCATAACAAAAGTATTTTTAATAACTAAAAGTTTTCACGCTCTTCTATAACATGATTTATTAATTTTTTTATACTGTGGCGTACAATGTCAGCGAGTACTATTTTTAATCAAATAGTCAAGAACCGACTTAAGCAATGGTGTGGGCAGGCCAGTGGTTGCTCTGGTTTGTTAGGCATGGTGTCATAACTTGGCTTAAAAACTATTTAGAGAAAAGGACAATAGAGTGGAAAGAAAAGGAATTATCATGTAAACAGTTATAATTCATCTTCAGGCAAAAGTAATTATTAAAATATGAGATCTAAAAACAATTTCCGAGAACCTATGATTAGATGAACTGTTTTTAATTTATACAATTTTCTTTAAGCTAATTATCATATATTTATCTGTTACGCCAGGGCAATTTATCTATACAAATTATGTGTATGAAATATTTCTCATACAGAATGTTTTAAATATGTTATAAGTAAATATATATTATGTTAATATGTTAATATTTATAAAAATATATGTTATATGTTAGTATGTTGATATATATATATAAATATATGTTATATGTTAATATATTTATAAATATGTAAATATATAATGTTTATATATTTTCTATATGAAAAGTAATATTTACTGCCTCTAAGTACGTAATATTTCCCGTTACAATGATATGGAATGCTTTCCTCCATTTAGTGTCCATATGAAACAATAATGAAACATCTCCCTGTTATTCTTCTAAATATAACCTTTGGAAGCCACCATATATTTATATATATTGATGGAAGAAATATCATGAAACTTACATTCGTGGAATAAAATTCCATACTTTGGTTTACTTTGAGAGAAGAGTCTTTCCGTATAGACAACAAAATCTTGTAAAACAAATGTAAAAACTGTATTGTATATGCTGAATACCTAAAACACGGATATTATTATGTATCTGCAAACAGATACTTCAAGATTGTTTCCATATCTAGGAAGTCTAAAGTTTCTTCTGATTGGTTAGTTATGCATCAATGTATAAAAATATAATATATATATATATATATATATATAAATATATATATATATATATAATATATATATATATATATATAATATATATATATATATATAAATTGATGGAAGAAATATCATGAAACTTACATCCGTGGAATAAAATTCCATACTTATTGGTTTACTTTGACGAGAAGAGTCTTTCCGTATAAACAACAAAATCTTATAAAAACAAATGTAAAAACTGTACTGTATATGCTGAATACCTAAAACACGGATATTATTATGTATCTGCAAAACAGATACTTCAAGATTGTTTCCATATATAGGAAGTCTAAAGTTTCTTCTGATTGGTTAGTTATGCATCAATGTATAAAAATATATATATATATATATATATATATATATATATATATATATATAAAAATTTGATGGAAGAAATTATCATGAAACTTACATCCGTGGAATAAAATTCCATACTTTGGTTTACTTTGAGAAAAGAGTCTTTCCGTATAAACAACAAAATCTTATAAAACAAATGTAAAAACTGTACTGTATATGCTGAATACCTAAAACACGGATATTATTATGTATCTGCAAACAGATACTTCAAGATTGTTTCCATATCTAGGAAGTCTAAAGTTTCTTCTGATTGGTTAGTTATGCATCAATGTATAAAAATATAATATATATATATATATATATATATATATATATATATAAATTGATGGAAGAAATATCATGAAACTTACATCCGTGGAATAAAATTCCATACTTTGGTTTACTTTGAGAAAAGAGTCTTTCCGTATAAACAACAAAATCTTATAAAACAAATGTAAAAACTGTACTGTATATGCTGAATACCTAAAACACGGATATTATTATGTATCTGCAAACAGATACTTCAAGATTGTTTCCATATCTAGGAAGTCTAAAGTTTCTTCTGATTGGTTAGTTATGCATCAATGTATAAAAAAATATAATATTATATATATATATATATATATATATATATAATATATATATATATATATATATATATATATATATATATATATATATATATAAATTGATGGAAGAAATATCATGAAACTTACATCCGTGGAATAAAATTCCATACTTTGGTTTACTTTGAGAAAAGAGTCTTTCCGTATAAACAACAAAATCTTATAAAACAAATGTAAAAACTGTACTGTATATGCTGAATACCTAAAACAACGGATATTATTATGTATCTGCAAACAGATACTTCAAGATTGTTTCCATATCTAGGAAGTCTAAAAGTTTCTTCTGATTGGTTAGTTATGCATCAATGTAAAAAAATATAATAATATATATATTATATATATATATATATATATATATATATATATATATATATATATATATATATATAATATATATATATATATATAAATTGATGGAAGAAATATCATGAAACTTTACATCCGTGGAATAAAATTCCATACTTTGGTTTACTTTTGAGAAAAGAGTCTTTCCGTATAAACAACAAAATCTTATAAAACAAATGTAAAAACTGTACTGTATATGCTGAATACCTAAAACACGGATATTATTATGTATCTGCAAACAGATACTTCAAGATTGTTTCCATATCTAGGAAGTCTAAAGTTTTCTTCTGATTGGTTAGTTATGCATCAATGTATAAAAATATAATATATATATATATATATATATATATATATATATATAAAATTGATGGAAGAAATATCATGAAACTTACATCCGTGGAATAAAATTCCATACTTTGGTTTACTTTGAGAAAAGAGTCTTTCCGTATAAACAACAAAATCTTATAAAACAAATGTAAAAACTGTACTGTATATGCTGAATACCTAAAACACGGATATTATTATGTATCTGCAAACAGATACTTCAAGATTGTTTCCATATCTAGGAAGTCTAAAGTTTCTTCTGATTGGTTAGTTATGCATCAATGTATAAAAATATAATATATATATATATATATATATATATATATATATATATATATATATATATAAATTGATGGAAGAAATATCATGAAACTTACATCCGTGGAATAAAATTCCATACTTTGGTTTACTTTGAGAAAAGAGTCTTTCCGTATAAACAACAAAATCTTATAAAACAAATGTAAAAACTGTACTGTATATGCTGAATACCTAAAACACGGATATTATTATGTATCTGCAAACAGATACTTCAAGATTGTTTCCATATCTAGGAAGTCTAAAGTTTCTTCTGATTGGTTAGTTATGCATCAATGTATAAAAATATAAAATATCATACTTTAAGTTTACAAATTTTTGATAAATCTTAGTGTCTTGTTATTAAATTTAATCTCCATACTTTGTTTAATCTATTGAGAGAAGAGTCTTTCCGTATAAAAATATGCTCTTATTCAAAACTAGGATTCGCAGATAAATATGATTAGCTTCTATTGCTGATACCTAAAATTTCTAAGGATATTTCTAAGGTACAAATCTTTCAAAAGATGTTGAAGGTAAGTTGTTTTCCATATCTATTTCGCTATAGTATGCTTCTGATTTATGCTTATTTATGACTTTTAAAACGTAATGTTTCGTATTACATAACTAAATTATAAAAAATTAGAGATTTATTAATAATTTAGGAAAACTTGCAGAGTATAAATTTTATTTTGTTATTCTTAAGAAATAATGTGTCGTAATGCAAAACTTTTCAGCATGAAAGGTGATATGTCACCTTTAATAACAGTGACCGTTTTTCGAAGGGTATTTTATTAACCGTCTCGCTCCGTATTTATGTTATCAAAATATGTTCAAAAATTGTGTATTTTTTTATTACATATTTCAAATCTATATACATTTTAGAGTTATGCTATACAAAAAATTTTTGTAAAATAGTTTTTTTTATTAAATTTAATTAGGTCCTAGAGATGGTTGTTTAATCCTAAAAAAATTATAAGAATAGTATATATTGCTCTTTTGAAAATTAATCTTGGTTAAATTATCATTTATTTTATAAAATACAAAAGCAAAACGTATATACTAATTAAAAAATGCAAAAGACTTACAAAACATTTATTAGAAATGAAGTCTTGTATGATAAATTTCGAAACAAGGCTCGATGCAAAGTCCTACCTCGCAATCCTTGCACCAAATTCGCGTTTCTTTTCGAATTTTTTGTTCCACCTTCAGTTTTTTTTAACAACAGACAGCACACTATCTACGAGGCTCTTTCTTGATGGGATTTGGGTGTATATGGCTAGCAAAGTGTCGAGCAGTTAGTCTCATGGGTCTATTACTCTCATGTACTGTTGGTCTCTTTTACTATTATTTGCAACATAACATCGTCAAAATAAAGTTCAAAATAGTCCAAAACAGTTGCATTATTTGCCATAGTGGAATTTAGTCCGGGATTTCCAAGGAAAGGAAATGAAGCAGGAGCTGGTGGAATATTTTGCATATCAATTTTGCACCACTGTCGAACATTTTAAATAGAAAATAAATTTTCAGATTCATCACTATCCGCAGAGGAATCCGAGAAATTCTCATCAGTTTCGCTATAACTATCTTCAATATACTTGAAATAAGAGTCAGAAGTGCTATCAGTGGCGGAAATATCGTCAGGAGTATAGGTTATATCACTCGCGAAACGCTTCCTGCCAGACATCTTTCAGCTATGAACAGCGCGCTCAAAATGCTACAAAAAATTCTTCTATATTTCGCAGAAATGTGGACAATTAAAGCCATCTGCTAGTTTAAAGCTAAATAAACAATTAAAAATCACAGTAAAGCCAAAATGAAAGAATAAACGGTGAAAGAGCAGGTTGCA
>CM063503.1:68197771-68220271 GCA_032207245.1 Pardosa pseudoannulata
ACTCTAATAAGATATAATTCTGAATAGAATATTTAATACACTAGATGATGGACACTACAAAAACATTTTGCAAATTAATAACTTAGAATAATGTAACTTTGCATGAATATACATTAAAGTATGAATACTTTATTATCATTAATTATTTTAAATCAGATAATTTTTGAATTAATTGTTTGGATTATTTTGCTATTTTTTTAAGTTCATGTCACTTAGTCTTCGTATATTCCAACGTATATTTAACATCTAATATACATTAATAACACATCGAATATACATTAAAATACATATGTGCAATCCTTTAAAGGTTTATATTCATTTAGATATTTCAAAATTAGATTTAAATTTAGGAAACTCTAACTTATCTATTAGATATTTTTACTTACATTCCAAAATAGCTGTATCATTTATTTTTGTATAACATACATGAGTGTATAATATAAATTATACATGAGTATGTAATCTGTTCTTTTACAAGGAACAATGACGAAAAATTAATCCTCGTATAAAGAGGGGGGGCTAACATCTGATATACAAATACCATAGGTTGTAAAATAATTGCTACACTTACCAAATGAATCATTTTCCCATGTTTTTGTTATGGGGTATTATAAGATGCCATACACTTTTTATCTAACATCTGATATTCAAATAACATCTGTTTTAAAACATTTGCTACACTGACCCAAAGAATCATTTTCCTATATTTTTGTTGAAATTTGAGGTTTTATCTAATTTTTATAAATGTGTGTTTCATACAGAAGTTAATATGGCATTTCCTTGATGGAAAATCTTAAGTCAAAATATAAGTAAAATGCACTTTTAAGTAGTCATAATGCAAAATTATGAGAAAAAAATGAAATTTTAAAAATCAGCAAAAAGTTTTATAAAACTAAATATAAAAAAATGAATTCTATATTTTTATTTATGTGGTTCATTTAATTATACATTTATATTCGTAAAAATATTTCAAAATTTGAAATAAATAACTTACATAAATTTTCATTTTAGAGCTATACTTAAAAAATATCTCCTAAAATAAAATGTTACACAGTCTTATAAAGCTAAATTTAAAAAACTCTTGAATTCTAAATTTTTATGTATGGGGTTGATTTAATCATACATATAAATGAGTGAAAATTTTTCAAAATTTTAAGTTAATAATTTACATAAATATTTATTTTAGGGCTATACACAAAAAATATCTCCTAAAATAAAATGCTCCAGATTTTTGTTATAAATAACTCACATCATTTATAAGAAAATTCACAAGCTTTATATTTTTTTTCAGTTAAAGTTGCGTTTTTACCTACCTTTCTGGGTTATACCTTTTTTTCTTTAATGTATATAAAATTATTTATTCATTATTCAATATTTTTTAATATTTTTTTGCGTTTTAATAAATATGATTATGTAATTTTAATTTAAACTTTAATGCTAATTCACTTCAAACTGTAATTAAGACATTTTTTTAGTTTCCCTTCATTTTAACATAACCCATATATTATATCAAAATGATCCGCTATGAATAAAAATTTAAACTACGATGGAGCTATTTTTATAATTTGACTTCCTGAAGCCATTTTAACAGAACCCATATATTATATCAAAATGATCCGCTATTAATATAAATTTTAACTATGATGGAGCTAGTTTTATAATTTGACTTTATGAAGCCATCTTTGAGACATTGAAGAAAAATCGACAAGAAAAAAAAAACAGTTAATTATATCACACATTCTATTCTGTTGTTGAGTTGGCTTCATTATTACTCGATATTACTCGTAATGTAAATATATTTGATGATTTCCACATATATAACTATGCAACTTAATTAAAACTGCGTTCTAAAATAAATTTCATGTGATCCTGTCCTTAAAACTACAATCTTTGGCAAGTTACCTGAGTTTCTCGTCTAACTATAGCACAGCCAAAATTCGCATGGGTTGAAATCTGGGAATAGGTTGGCTACATATTAGGAAAGTGGCAGTTATGGTAATTCTATTCTAAAGTGATTTTTGAGAACATTCTTAACAAATATGCTAATGTGTGGAGGAACTCCATCTCACCTTTGAGGAGAGTTGAAACATTTATTCAGTCTTAATAAACCAGAAACTATATGTGATCTGACAGATAACATTTACCGACATGTCCTCAACTTTCCCCGAACATATTGGTGACAATTATAGAACAAGCTATCATACAACTTTAAATGGTCTTGAAGATAATGGGCATCATGTTGAATATGTCTTGTTGCAATATTTCTTTAATTACAGTAAATGTTGTGAAATGCGTAATTCCTATAAAAATGCCTTCTGGTGGTGAAAGTTTGAACTTTTTTCATTTACCTAAAGAAATTACCACCCCTTCATTATGTCCTACAAAACATTTCATGATTTTATGAACAATAGTTTCAACTGTAAACAATTTTAAAGTAGAAAAGTTTAATTATGGATATACTGTATCTACCTATCTATCTATCTATATATATATATATGTATGTATATATATATATATATATATATATATATATATATATATATATATATATATATATATATATATATATATATATATTAATATATAAAGACAAAATAAAAAAAGGCAGAGTACAGAAGCTGTGGTGAAAATCCGAACTAAGCAATTTGACACGAAATGTTTCGAAAAAGCTCCTTAAATAAAACGAATGTAGAGGCCGATATTTCTTTTGTGTTCTTAGTCATATCGTAAATCCCTCTAATTTGATTAGTGTAATTGACTCAAATTACAGTAAGAAGTAGTTAGTGTTGTTTAAAGTAGTTCGTAATTATTCATATTGATGTTACTGTACTTAATCTAATTTATATCTTGAAATAAAAATAACCTTCATTTCTCAAAGTTAGCTACCCAAAGATTGTTCTCAAACGTTTCATAAACAATATATTTCTGTAATACATTTTGGTAATTTTTATAAACCCTCTGCCTCTATAGTCAACTAACTTTTTATCAAACAATTACGTTAAACAAATATTATTACAAATTATTATTTTCATTATTTAATCTTACAAATAATTCCCCATAAAACGTTTACTGATACTTTAAATGAATTATGTATTCAAATCCAAAGATAAAATCCGTTGGAAACATATTGGGTATTTTTATACTGAATTATTTCAATCCTACATCTAGTGATTCCACGTGATTCTTTTTATGGTTCTAAAAATACTATTATTTCTTTCTGTGGATATCATATAGTTCTTTTATGAAAATTTCATTGATGTTTTCCATCAGCTCTGATACAATGTATTATATATTTCCGAGACTATTTTTCTGTGATCCATTGAAGTTGTTCTTCAAATGCTTTTATCAAATTGTATTTGCTTGCCTCTTAAATATTTGTGCTTTTTTTCTATCTAGAAGAATTCAAAACTTATTCGTGCCATATTTACGATATTATTTACAGCCTACATTTTTGTTTGTATTTTTTCGATGCTATAGAATTTTCTTATGAGTTATTTTAGCTATATAAGATATTATACTAAAAACCTATGTAAAGTTTTATCATTCGACCCTATTAGAAATATTATATAAATATATTAAAGTAAATTTACCTAAAGCATTCATATATGAACAATTTTATGAGAGATAAAAGTTAATAAGACATCAAAGACCCTGATGAATAATTTATGAAACTCAAAAACTACTAAAATTAGCATTAATTCAGTAACATATTAAAATAGCATTATTTTAATATGTTAGTGAGTCAGATCTAATAACCAATGCAGAATGTAAACAACGATTAAGATTTATTACTGATTCAGAAATCAAAGCATTATCTTGTAACCTATTTTCCCATTATCATTGGTATTTTTAACAATTATTTTTAGAAATATTTATACGTGTTTCTCAAAAACGTGTTTCTATATATATATATATATATATATATATATATATATATATATATATATATATATATATATATATATATATATATATATATGTGTGTGTGTGTGTGTGTGTGTGTGTGTGTGTGATTTTAAGAACAATATTAACAATCTTGATGTAAAATATTCCACACATTTAAAATTTGCTTACTTTTAACGCTCTTTTATTTTATCTAAAGTAACACTTTCTTCGACTTTAGCATGTAATAGCTTCAAAAGCACTTTCTCTATTTCTCTTCAAAAGTACTTTCTCTGACATTTTTCATTCGCTTTTCAAATATTTTATATTTCCTGTAGAGAAGTTTCCTCAAACTTTACATTTAAATTCTATGCTTTATATCGTTTCTTATTTCACAGACTTTAACAGTCTTTCAGGAAACCATTAATTATTTATTATTTTATATGTCACCTTTAGTGGATGGAAATTAGCCAAAGTTAATAAGGCAGTGCTTCTGTAACATAGGAAATCGTTTACCAGGGTCACAGGTTCGATTCTTGAATGAATTGATAGTACAAGCTGAATGTGAATTTCCTGGCATTATTCCCATGTATCATTAAGGTGAGTTCGCTATCAATAGATGACCTTAAAAGGATCAACCCTTTCCCTCCCTTCATATTAAGGAAGTGTATATTAATTTGAGGTACATTCGAAGTAGCTCTCAAAACAATATAATCTACAGCCACAACGTTTCTTGGGCTAAATATTATAGTATGTCCCTCTGTCAGCTCCTCTTAAATAATTCTCTTCTAATAAACATTTTTTTCAAACATTTTTATCACTTTATGATTTTAACTTTTCCAGTATTCTTGAAATAAACGACATGGTTTCATTAGACATTTATTACCATAATTAATAATTATGATTTCTGAAATTTATCCGTTTAATGCATTTTTATATAATCTTTTACATAATCTTTGATTTTCATATCTCTATAATGTTAAATTTTTAAAAAGTTTTGCTTTGTTAATTATTCTCAATATATAATAGATTTACACCTTAGTTTTATCCTTTCTGTATTTAACCTTGTCTTTTTAGTGGTAAAAAATAATTATGTAGGATAAATATACAATACTACGCTCTCTTAGGCAATAACACTAAGTTTACAAAAAAAAATTACATTTTTATCTTGAGGGGTGCACCCGGGGCAACTGTAAAAACGAAGTTTACCGTAGTCTGGGCTTCTCTTTGAAGAAACATAGTCTCTCTGTCTGTGACATTCATTGAGAAAAAATAAATGTTTTCTTCTTTTGATAAAAGATTTTTCTCGACCTATATTAACCGGTTTTATGGCTTTTATTTTAACTTTGTCAATATTCTTGAAATTTACGACAAGGAATTATTTGACATTTATTAGCATCAGCAGCAATGACAATTTCCGAAATAGTCTTTCACTGCATTTTGAAGTAAGCTTTATTTTTCGCTTTATATCTCTAGAATCTTATATTTTTACAAAATATGCACTATTTTACATTTCTTTTCTAAAATATTATGGATATTCAGTACATTTAATTTCTATTTATTATCCTTACTTTTATGTTTTAGCATGATGTTTCCTTTTTAATTGTAAAAGATAATTGTGAAAGTTAAACAAATGATATTATAGTTGTTCTTTAAGGTATCATAAATAAAACTATATTTGTAAGAAATATAAAAGAAGTATTAAATAGTTACAGATATGAACATTAGTAAAATTATAAATTTATTCATTAATTATATTAACTCTGAAAAGTATTCCAGATTTAAACGTTTATACATACATATATATTTATTTATATATACATATATGAATATATATTTATATGTATATATTTATATGTATATATGTGTATATATATTTATATGTATATATGTGTATATATATTTATATGTATATATGTGTTTATATATTTATATGTATATATGTGTATATATATTTACATGTATATATGTGTATATATATTTATAAATATATATATATATATATACATATATATATATATATATATATATATATATATATATATATATATATATATATATATATATATATATACATATATATATATATATATATATATATATATATATATATATATATATATATATATATATATATATATATATATATATATATATATATATAAATATATATATATATATATATATATATAATATATATATATATATATATATATATATATATATATATATATATATATATATATATATAATATGATAAAAACCTCTAAAAGTGTGAAGTTTTAACCTTGTTAACACTTTTTGGAAATAATATTGATTATATAATAAAAATTTAAACTGTGAACTACATATAGAAAAAAAATGTAATGAATAAAATCCTTTCTGAGATTGTATATATTTAACTTAATTACTTCAGGAGATCAAAACAAGCCTCTATTGTGACAGGAAATTTATTCGCAACATTTACTTTGAAGATAAACAATGAAAAGCGATGTTATGTATATTTACTTATAAAATAAATAGTGAAAGTATTTTCACTGAATAAAATACTTAATTTAATTTTGTTTACGTATTTTATGATTCAACATGTTTATTTAGTCTTTTGTGTTTTGTAAATATTATGATTCTGTTTCTGGTTATAATCGTTGCTTGAATTTGTATGTACGCTAATTGTTAAGCATTTACAAATACAATTGCAGATTCATTGAAACTAATACATATAAAAATATTTCTCGAAAATCTGCATTAATGCGGGATAACAATGACTTCATTTATCTACAAATTTTTCGGAGTAGGGTATTCTTTTTTAAACAATCACATGTTGTAAATTATAATCAGTTTTCTTTAAAATTTCCATTGATATTTATAACTGTTTTTACTAGTCCATATTTGAATATAAACAAATTTTTAAAAAGACAAAACTGCATTTCTATTGCATAATTAAATACAGTTTGATTAAAATATGTTATTTATAAGTTACAAACAGTAAAATAAGAAATCGTAAGTGCAGCTTTATGACTTACTAAACTACCGTTAAAAGGAATTTCTGCCAAGTAAAACGTAAATGTGCAAATCGTAAATATAACTATCTGTTCGTATAGTTATGTACAATATAATTGAATTACGCAGTATATTTTATTTTATAAAAAAAGTTTTCGTAAAGTATATATTACCTTTACATCAGGGTTAATAACATTTCATTACAGATTTGTTACCTTGTATTTTTGTAACAGCTAATTGCTAATTTTCTTAAGTTGACTATTAAATCTGGAAAATTAATCTTCATATCTTCTTAATATAATCCTCAATCAACCAACAATAATACCTGATCGTAAGTAAAGCTATGTATGCGCTGTGGCTCATAATTTATACAGGGCAACTCAAACATGCAGTATAATTTACATCTTAAAAAATGTAAAATATCTGTTCTTTTTACTTCCTGGTCATTTTCAGCTGATGGCCAATTATTCACCATGCATTTTCGTTGTAATTAATTTGCTTAAGTTCATTGTTAAATCTCAACAGAATACCTTTTAATACCCTCTTAAAACAATACTCAATTATTGTTATCTCTGCTGTATAATTCATTGGCAGTTATACATTAATTAACTTTAAGAAACTATCAGAAAACTATGAGGTTGCAAATGTAGCATACTAAATGTACTTGTGCTTCGGATAATCTTTATTTATAGTTGCGTGTTGCCGGCACACCGTTAATAAGTAATGCACATTTTAAGTGCTACAAACGGTAGTGATTTCAGTTGTGCAGAAGTACAGCTATGAAAGAAAGCGTAGTCAGAAATAAGATTTTTTTCCATACCTTACATTAGTTTATTACCTATAAACATACATTTCTAGTAAAGGCGAAGTCTATTTTACTAAAACTTTATAAAAATAAAACAAATGGAAATTGAACTGTAGATAAGAAAAAAGTTGAGCTGTAGTTAGTTATATATATTAGAAATGTAACAACACATTTTTCAAAGCTATTAACCTTAACGAAATTATTTCAAAAATGAACATTTTTTTAAATATCCAGAGATTAAACATATACTAGCAGCCATTTAAATATAGTTGTTCAAATGTTAATCGGTTCTCTGTTTCTATACTGGAAATTTCATACTGAAAAAAAGAAACATCGTCTTCACTTATACACGTACCTTGGTCAGTAATGGTCATTTATGTTGAGGAACAAGGAGCTAAATATTTTCAGAGCTTGAAGAATGCACTTTTCAAGATAAATCATTTTGAAAATCGATCAGTATCAATTCCATTCTAGAAGAAAAAGAAACAATACACTCTCCCATTCAACCAAATGCTTATGACTACATAAAGGATAAGAAAGGAGAGAAAAACCAAAACACCACTAGCTGAGCACATTTAAAAAAGGGAGATCCATTGCATCCAAATGACACTTATAAGTTATATTTCAACAAATAAATATATAAACAACTGTACGCAATAACAATTGGAAGTTATATTTTCACAGGACCTTTAGCTGTTTGAACTGTGACAGGATCGCAAACCTGCAGCAACAGATTATTCTTTATGATAGTACAACTTCAATTTCAGTATGCCACGATTGCTAGTGCACCTGATTTATCCTCTGATGATTTTATACAGAACTCTCATGTGATGTAATTGACGTTTTGATGTTCAATGTCATCCGTTGGTTATTACTTTTTTTGGTTTAAATAAAACGCTATGTCATTCCCAGCATATGTGCCAATTTTTACTCTCTACCTACAATATCTGTAATAAATAAGTAGACCTTAACGCTCTGGACAAACTAACTATTGAATTTTCAAATACATATATTAATGGATTTTGGTGTCACCCGTAGATTGACATATCATGAACTAGAGTATAGTCATAAAGTTTTAATTAAGCTTTAACCCTAATTCACCATCATTTTCAAGATAATATTTCATAGAATATTACTGTGATGTTAGAGGAACAAAAATTTTGATAAAATAAATTAAGATACAGTTTAATTTCTTTAGTAAAAATAAAACCTTTAGAGCCCTAAAATCTTCCGTCTGGTAGACTTTTTGTTCATTAAACAAAGGTCTATTTCGTTTAAAACCATCCTTTTTTATGTTCATTTTTATTTTATACAAATTATTTTAACATTTCATTCAATACATTTAAAAAGAAATAAATTTCCTACATCGAAAGGGAAAATATTTATTAAGAAGATAATTTTTGAAGTACATAAGTATATTTTTATATCAAATTGAATAGGAATATCAATTTTATTGTATGAATCTCAGTTACTTTTGTGCGAACAACATATTTTATTCTGATACCATATAAATACTAGACTTTTCAATTTTTTCAACTTCTGAAAGATTAACTTTTTAATTTTAAAATATTTGATCCCTTTAAATTTTTTAAGTTTTCCCCATACAAATGTATTTTGCATCAATTTGATATAAAAATTTCGTTCCCAATACTTACTTTTTTAAAGTTATCTTGTGGGTAGCTACATTTTTCTCTTTTATTGGGAATGTGCATTTTATGTTTTTTTTTAAATTATGGTACCAAAAGTCATAAAACTGGATGTTTTAAAAATATTTAATCTTATTAAAGAACTAGTAGTTTGTAGTCAGGAAAAATTTAAATATTAATTCAATTTTAATTTGTTATAAGTATTCAGAGCTCAGAAAGACAATTCACAAAGTTATTAGTATTATTTATTTATTAATTTACTGACTTTAACCGTAAATATGGGGAGGAACAATCAAAACGTTCCCAGTAATTTGCATAATATAGAACGAATTTCTAACTATTGTTAATTTTTTATGGAAAAAATACTCGAAAGAAAACTTTTTTATTGTAATTCGAATTCAGTACGATTTATGTAAAAAAGTATCTGTTATTATATGTTGTAGTTGTTATATTCGTATTTCAGGCTTGTAAGAGTGAGACGGTATATTTTTTTTTACCATTTTCAATTGTCAAACTAATTTTTCTTACCATTATTTGAATTATCTCTTGTGTGCATGTTGCTGTAGTCTTATGCATGCGTAGAGCAAAATAATTAAGAATAAGTGTTTTAGCTACGCATTTAAGCATGTGCAATTATTTTAATGTGTTATGATTTATAGGGTCATGCAGAAATCTGCAATGTGTAAAAAGAATGAGCAATGGCTTTAATATAAATTAATTATAGAAAATCCAGGTCTAGCTGAGTGGGAAAAAATAAAGAAATTGGACTACGAGCCTTACATACATACTGCATAATCACCTTTGGCCATTTATTATTTCTACATATTCAGAGTACGTCGGACTAAATATTTAAGATATTTGATCACGAAGGTGGAAAAGCACGGAAATCCATTATGGGATTTTGAGGTTCATACAAACTAAAAAAGAGCTTGAAATGGTTCTTGGACATTATTCAACTTTTCATAAAACCAATGATATTTTATTTTGACAAGTAGTAGCATTTTGAATATTTATATTCTTTTCCATGTTAATATTCGTGAATAAATGTTTATACAATCTACTTGTGAATGATGTATACTTTTGTTTTTATGGCCTATTTTAATTTAGATAAATTATGTTCTTGATTTAATCCATGAACAGTCGGAGGAAATAAATTTTCGAAGAGTATGAAGTTCATATAATGCACGGCACATACACTATTTATTTTGGTCATAAAAAAGCTAATTCTTCCGAAAAATAAAACAAAACATGCAGGTGTGAAATCCTCTATTTTACTTGAATCAATTTTATTTTATGTGGATAGGGTGTAAAATGAACTCATTTAAAATTTTGTATTTCGGTGAAAGAAAATTAAATTTATAACTATAATTTTATTTATCTTTTCATTGCACTAAACTTTCATTATGCTTAAATTACTTCGTCTCTCTGATTTCCCAAGTCGTTTCTTTATAAAATAAAATTTTGCAAAGAGCGAATAAATCTGTAGGAGAAATTACAAAGTTCAAATTGTCCCTATAACATTAAATTTTTAAAACTAAGTATAAAGTAAACGTGAAATTTGCCTTTAAATACTAACAATACTATGGAGAAAAATAATGTTTTTATAGAATATGAATAAGATTTATCGTATTCTAAAAGTGTTTACTGAATTCCAATTTTGAGATAGCAATAATTTTGGTGGTAGTCGTTGAATTTTGGTACCTTTGTTTTGCGAAAAATAACACGTGAATTAACCTAAGATTAAATAATAGGATTATATTTAAATGATCTAACAAAAAAACTTTAGAAGAGACGGGTTTTATTTTCCAGAGTCTTAGTGTTTGTGAATTGTCAGTTGCAGTTTCTTATACTACATTTTTTTTTCTCAAATAATGTAAATCATTTATTTAACAGAGTAATATTTTTAATGACGAGATTTTTTTCTTAATTTCATATTTATCAATATATTCTACAATTTAATAGTAAATTATAAAAAGATTTTCTTACAATATTTTATTGCTATTATTTTATATATTTTTATTCCATTTATCAGGAATTCACTTTAGTTTTATAAAACAATATAAAATTCCAAGCCTTTAATTAATGTTTGATAGCAACTGCACGACCAGCATGGTTGCTTTTACTTCTATGTTTTTCATTTCAAAACTACTCAACTGAAAATTAAAGATGTGAAACAACGATGGCTGAATGCTTTTGCAGTCACTTCTTGTAAAACAATAACTACTAAATTATTCTTTGCATTTTATAATAACCTGCATAATTGTATGGAAATTCATTTGCTTTTTCTCATTATCTCAATTTTTTTATACTCTCACCCAAATGCTGTTATTTTTTATTTTATCTTCCTTTAAAATAACTCTATATCATTTTTATTGATAACTAAGCCTTAATCATTAAATCTTCTATTTTCTTGTGTTGAAATTTCATTATTTCTTAGGCTGAATTTCAAGTACTGGGCTATAAAACCGATTTTATCGGTCATTTATAAAACTCTTTTACGATCGCTCAGGAGTCACTCACAAATCTGTAAAAATAAGGTATATGATCTTGCCAGCTAGCACACTGAATCAAACTATTATGATTTATATCACATGTTCAATAAATAACCTGAATTCTGAAAATTCATTCACTGTCAATTTGATTTAAAATGTATTATTTCCGCAATATACACAGTTTATAGCATGTAATACAGTATTCCAAACTACAAGTTTGACTATAATACAACTTAAGTAGTTAGAGATTAAATAGCTTCATGGTATAATTTTGTATTGTTTGTTAATTACTTTGGTGCAATTTATGAGAGTAAGAAATAAGATTTAGTATCCGTTGGTCATGTTGTTAAGTAATGAGTCTAACTCTCGTAATGTTCTACATATATAGATTTTCAATCAACATACATCAATGCTAGAAAAATTATTCAACTCGAAAACACTGCAATTAGTTGTGAAATGTTTCAAAGATTTCTCCTGTTCATATTCTTGTACACAAAAGTAATGATTGATATTTTTCGTTCTGTGTGTAATTATACATGTACTTCAATCATCATGTCAATATTTCATAACATGTTTCATTCTATATATTTTCACGTCTAAGTGATTTAAATCTCTTGGATTTGATTTAAATTCAGTACCAACTGTTATTTTTTAAGATAATATTTGAATAATATATTTAAAGTTTTAAATATTAGATACTGGAATTGAGAAATAAGTAATTTAGTAAGTTAAGAATAATACTTGAAAAACGTAATAAAACTTGAATATTACAGATAATTGAATGCATTATTTATATTGGTAAAGATAAAAGGTATATGGACTTGGGAGTGAATTTTTGAGTGATAGTTGATAATTACAATGAATTATACACTTAAAAGATCTTTATTATATTACAAAAGCTCATGTTTGATAAAAAACTTCATTTACAAAACTTCAACATGCATTCAAATCCTCAAAGTTAGGACAAAACTATTGCTGAAAGTTTTTACAATATTTACCTTTTATACTTTTGTTGTATATTTCATTTCTTTTTGTTTATATTTTAATATTTTCTGTGATTTTGTAACATTAGCTGAAGCTTTTTAATAACAGCTGGGACTTTCTCAGCACCTACAGTTAACAAAACCCTTCGCATTGCATGTTATTCCTGAATTTATCATATCTAATGAATTCTTTTCCCATTTCTAATGTGGAAATAATAAATTTATCATTGATTTTAAGTGAAATAATTTAAAAGCTAAATTCCAATATTAGTTTATTATCAACAAATCTCATTATATTCTTGCTACTGACGATGATAGGTTTCTCTGTTGTTCCCACTGTTTCATTATTTTCATTTGTTATATGATCATAATGATTATTTGGCAAAATATTGTTTTAATGCTGGTATCTACAAAGTATTATTGTCATTTCTAGCTTATTTTTGAAATAAGAACTTGCCATCAGTAAAAGAAACAATTACAGCTGTAACAAAATGGTTGAAATACACTTCTTTTTACAGAAATTTAATGTTAAGGTATCTAATATCTCTTATTGGTTTATCCACAGGTGGATTATACTTTAAAATTAAATTTATGCTAAAAGAACGTGTTTATTAACTCCTTATATTAACTAAAGAGAAAAAAATCATTTGAATGAGTTGATTAAAACACACTTTCTCTCAGAAGTGTATCAGACTATGTGGTTATATTAACAAAAATATTTTGCTAATTTTTAAAATGCTCTTTGGAGCTAAATTTGTCACGGATTTGTATTGCATTTTTACAAAATATTCTTTATACATTTTTAAATACATTTGGTTATCCCTTTAAAGCTTCATTTCCCTTATATCATTAAAATTCATCGTTAGAGTTAAAAAATTACATCATCAAAATTATAAATGGGAAATAAATCTGATGGAACATTAAAAAATGAATAAAAAAGTTTAAAATAATAAACTATAATTTGACTTCAAAATAGTTTAAGATATTTAGTATAATAAAATTTCAACAAACAAATATTAAAATTTGTCCTACATATTAACTATTTGATTAATTAACATAATAATACTTAAATATGTTCAAACTATATTTGTATGTAATAATAAGCATAGTTTTGATTACAAAAAAAATCCATAAAAAAAAACTGAAGTGATATTCAAAACATGAATAAAAAATTTAAATTAATAAACAGTTATCCAAAATTTTAAATACTTTAATTTGATTGATTTATCTTCACGATTGATTGCTTCAGTTTACAAGTGTACAAAATTTCATAACTTAAATTAAATTAATAATTTACATAAACACCTTGTAACGATCATCGTCGTTTAATAAATAGCCATATACTCTGAAGCTTCAAGTAAATAAAATGTAAAACTTATTACATCTCGTTCCATCTTGTATTTAACCTTTTCTATTAACTAAAAATGTTCTTATTTTAGGCAGACAATATAATATTATGTAGTGTTTTTATATTTTTAATTATCTCTCATTTTAGTCAAAGTATATAGCAACATTACACGTGTTCAAATGTCTTGTGTAATTTTGTGCTTGACATTTTAAAGATTATAAAGCCTCACACATGAATTTCCTTTGGTGCAGGTACATAAATTAAAATAGGGGAGAGATTTCACTATAGAGTTAGTTCTCTTAATAGAAATTTGTTATCTTAAAATTTTCTAATTTTATAAACATCTTAGAATATTAAAAATTAAAGACTGTACACTAATGAGACCGTGCTGTTTTTGTAAAATTAATGGAGAAAATGCTTTGATTTCATATGTAATTATACTTTTAGGATGAAGTAAGCATTTTTCTGAGCAGCCCTTCTTTCTTAGCATTTTGATCTTGCCGTTCCGGAACCACCACATCTGTTTCGGTCCCATGCCATTTTTGTTCCAGAATAGCTTCTAACATTTCAATATTGCCTTGGGAAAATTTGGATATCAATTCGACTGTTGTAATTTTACAACACTGGAGCATCTAGATTCTCCATCTAAAAGGAAGAGTAGGAAAAAAATGTATTTGAAAGTAGGGGTATCAAAAGTATTTTGCCTTAAATATAGGTAGAAGGCTTAACAGTTTGTAAGATAACACTGCCTCAAATATGTCGAAAATATCAAAAAAGGTAAAAGTAATCATCGTAAAACAATCACTGACGTCTCTACGAACTCAAAAACAAAATAATTCCTCTTTTCGATAAAATTTCCCAATATTAAGCAAATGTGATGCAACATTTTGGTAAAAACTGAAAACAAGTTCCGTGTACAAAGATATTTTGTATAAAGAATTACTAAACGATGTCCATACTAAACAACTAAACCAATGGGATTAAAAGAGCGAAAACTGAGTGGACTGATTTTAGGAATCCTTCATAACTTAGATTTAATATATTAATCAATATACATTAAATAGAAATGATTCAAGACTTAATATATTAAGATCCCATGATCTGAGCTATCTGTTATATCAAACTGAAAGAGGATTAGTATGAATCTATATTTCATTAAAAACTCTGTAAAAAGGTTCTAGCACAAATATTACACAAGCATGTAAAAGAAATATTCGTCAGCCATGCCGGTGAAATAAATCATGACAAGTATAAGTAATGGCCTGTAAACACCGAAATATCAAAGTCTGTAACGTGTTAGGTATTTTAGGTCCCTTCCTTGGAAGTAATGACATTGAGTCATGCGAAGATTTGTTACGTTTTTCTTACAGGAAATAACTTGTTGTAACAGGAACCTTATTAGATTATATTAAGATTATAAGCTTTTTTAAGGTCAAGAAATTAAATAAACTATCTTTATAATTACAAATCGCTAGGTAGAACATTTTTTCTGAAAAAGGGTACTACTTTTTTTATAATAAATTTTTAAAATGTTTCTATTTTTAGAAATATCGCTAGCTTTGTAAAAAGATATTAAAGATATTCAGTTTGTCATTTCAACTACTGCTTGTTTCAAACGAGAAGAAAAGTGCTTAAAAATATACACCAATTTAAAAAAGAAATTCACTCACACGCAAGATGCCTTATTTATATATATATATATATATATATATATATATATATATATATATATATATATATATATATATATATATATATATATATATATATATATATATATAATATATATATATATATATATATATATATATATATATATATATATATATATATATATATATATATATATATATATATATATATATATATATATATATATATATATATATATATATATATATATATATATATATATATATATATATATATATATATATATATATATATATATATATATATATATATATATATATATATATATATATATATATATATAAATATATATATATATATATATATATATATATATATATATATATATATATATATATATATATATATATATATATATATATATATATATATATATATATATATATATATATATATATATATATATATATATATATATATATATATATATATATATATATATATATATATATATATATATATATATATATACATATATAACATATATATAACATATATATATATATATATATATACATATATATATACATATATATATATATATACATATATATATATATATATATATATATATATATATATATATATATATATATATATATATATATATATATATATATATATATATATATATATATATATATATATATATATATATATATATATATATATATATATATATATATATATTAGAAACCAAATTTTTATCTGATAAAAACAAAATATCTATTTGATTCTGGAATCCTAAATCGTCAAATATATCTGACATTTAAAGGTTTAAAGAGAACTGCATATTGTCCAGAAATAGATAATTTTAGATGAATTAGCATCTTTAATTTTATAAAATAAAATGTGTTATTTGTTATTATATATTTTAATAGAATAATAACAATAATTAGTTTATTTTTGAAATATAAAGTTAGTTCATAATTTACAAATTAAAAGCTATTTTGAGAGTGGGTGGGTTATTACTTTTTTAACTGGTGTACATATTTTATGTTTAAAAAAAAGGTATTACTTTATATAACACAACTAAATAATCTTTTGTAAGATTTAAATCTTATTAGGGATTTAAGAAAATATCATATCAAACAGAGATCAACATTTTATTTTGTAGTGCATCAACATTAGCTTGTTATGATTTTTGAGTTCAATAGACAGTATGTCTCTTAAAAGCCCAATAAAACTTTGCAGATTTTTTTCTAAGCATGAAATAACATTCGGGAAATATGATTCCCATTAAGGATACATATTATCTTTCCAGTCATAAAATCTTCATTAAGATAGCCTTTATTTGATCAATCATAACATAAAAGTTCGCCTCCTTCTACAATGAAAATTTAACAAGTTGTATATTAACATTCGTACTTTGAAAAATTACTTTGTATTTTTATTCACAAATTTAATTTTCAAAATAACATACAAATATACACCAAATGCAAAAACTTTTCGCTGTTTTGAAACTCTTCATATGAGGCTCATTTAAGCAATTAAAAAAATTTAAAATAATTTTTCAACAATTTTCATTCATAATTGACACGTTTTATATATCTGGGAATCACAGGTAATTTCAAATTTTTTTTTAATTTGGTATAATTGATCGTATCACAATATTTCAAATTTAAATCTCAGATTTTTTAAAGAAATCAATACAAAATAAAAAAAATGTTTCGCTTTAATTTTATTCTGTTTAAAACTAATATTTAAAAAATATTATTTGTAGCATAGAAATGTGTGAATATTCACATAAAATGTTCCTTCGGATTAAACTGTTATTTTAAATAAATTTTTTAAATGTGTCCTTTCAGCTACCCCAGAGGCATTCAAGTTTTCTATGAGACACTTTGTGTTTTTTAAGCCTTTGTATCACCGAGTTGCAGATAAATATGGCCTTACCACATGACAACGTATACGCTTAGAATAAGCAGTAGATTAAGTTTACAATTCCTTTTGCCAGATGAAGATTTCGTGGATTTCAAAAGATTGCGTAACACATCTCTCCCAGAAACATTGCTGATCTGAGGCTCTTAGAATTTTCTTTAAGGTTTTGTATTATTCTGTTGTAGTTCTGTAAAGGCTTATTACACGTCAATCTGTACCCTTAGAATAAGCTTTAGACTTAGTTTGCGATTCCTTTCTCCTGATGAAGATTGCACGGATTTCGAAAGATTACTTAAAACGTATACCCTAGAGACAGTTAAGACTCTCTAAATTTAAGTTTTTGTAAATCTGATGAACATCTGTATAGGCTTATCAAACGTCAACCAGTGTGCTATCAATAAGTAATAGATTCAGTTTACGATTCCTTTTTACCGATGAAGTTTGAGTGTATTTTGAAAGATAGCATAAACCATATACCCTAGAGACAATTACGTCTCATGCAGATTCTCTGAAATTAGTTTGGTTTGGTTTGGTTTGGAGCGCTACGGTCTACTGTTTTGCACACGAGGGCTAATGAGACCGGGATCTACTGCTTAAAGCCGATTCCGAATGGCTACGAACATCCATGCCAAAGTAGGATTCGAACCCACGAACTCCGGTACCGACGATCAGCGCCCTAACCAATCGGCCAGCGTTCGGCTTCTCTGAAATTAAGCTTTTGTACATATGTTGAACATCTGTAAAGGCTTATCACACATCAACCTATGTGCTATCAATAAGAAATATATTCAGTTTCCGATTCCTTTTTACCGATGAGGTTTGCGTGAATTTCGAAAAATTGCGTAAGACATATACCGTAGAGACAATTACGTCTCATACAAGACTCTCTGAATTTAAGCTTTTGTACATATGTTGAACATCTGTAAAGGCTTATCACACGTCAACCTGTGTGTTATCAATAAGCAATAGATTCAGTTTGCGATTCCTTTTACCGATGAAGCTGTACGGATAAAAAAAATTACATGAAATATGTTCAACTGATTTATTTTTGTTCAAGCTTTTTACGCCTTTAATCAATTGAACAGTTTTCGTATCCTACAACATATCCGGGCATTCTTTATCGGAAAATGAAATCGTAAACTTAATCTGTTCCTTTTTTAATGTTACACTTTGATATGTGATAAGGCCTAGCGATACCTAAAGCTAAATACCATGATACTCATAGAAATCTTAAGGAAAGTCCAATTTTTAGAAAAAGAATCTATTTACAGTGAATAATTTTCAAATTTTATAGCTTATTACTTGCAGGTTTTACTCTGTTATTACTCCAAGAAAGTGTTTTAATCTCTAAAAATGTTGATTTAGAATTACACATACACACACAAACACACACATGGTTACCAAATGGAAATGAATTTTAATTTTGAAGATTTAAAGGTTACTAATTTTTATAAATTTCATGTGATAGTTAAACATAATCAAACTTTTCACCTTCTTGATCATACTCATATATTTCTAATCCGAGAAGTTTGTCATAGAATTTCTATAACATCATATATCAGTATTAAAAATTATGCAGAAACAGGTTTAAACGATTTCTGTCCAAACTTTCCTGCAGACTATTACATATTTACAAGATATTTATCATAATATTGCACGCATGAATATTTATTAGTCGTTCGAGTCAAAAATTTAGCAATGCGTTCTTATACTCAATGTAAATAAAAACAATCCAAAATAAAAAAGAATCTGCTTTAAAGTTGGATGTAACCACTCTATTTAAATGTCAATGTTTTGTCTAGAATAAAATATTGCACAGATATTGAAATTTTTAGGCACGCATGATTGTGCTTAATTTTAGAAAATATTATAGCTACTTCAGATAAAAGGTCTTTTTTATTCTTAAAATTTCAAAAGAAAATAATTTAGCTTCTTTTAGAGAATTGTTATCGGTGCTTCTCTTATAGGTATTTTATTTTATTTTTATTACTAGTTTTGATGATTCGTGTTTATTTCTACGAGATATTACGCTTCCCCATTGTTATATCTCGATCTAAGGAAGCTGTATTAGAACTATCAGCCGTAATTGAAAAATCATCAGGAAATATACAAGTAACTTTAAATGGAAATAAAACAAAGTATATGTCTGTTTGTAAGACACCAGCTACTTTAAATTTCCTGGAAATTGGCTGTCACAAATTTTAAATGGGAAATGGTTTCAATAATCTTGGCTCCAATGTGAAAAGTCAAAATAAATTAGACGACGAAATTAAAAATTCTACTGATTCTGCTAGTAGATGTCTAAATGAATTTTTGAACTTCCAAAAGTCAAAACTTGTAAAACAAATTTTTTTTCTATAAGACCTGTGCTTACGTATGGTTAGAAACCGGGGCTATTGCAAAATCTCATGAAAATAGACTTTTCTGTTTGAAAGAGAACTTACAAAAGATCCTGACTGCTGTAAACAATTAGTGAAGTCTGGCACTACTAAAAACGCAGATAAAATAAAGAACTATACAAGATGTAGAGAGACATTGATATTATAAATTTTATAAAAGTAAACAGGATGAAATTTGCTGGAAATGTATGCAAGATGGATACATCATCTGTAACATCAAGGGTTTCCCATTTTAGACCAATTGACACCCGAGTTAGTGGCAAGACCATGCTGAGATACGTCGACTGCATACAAGAGGATTTTAAGGTACTAAAGGTTACTTCCATGGCTAAGAAGAGAGAGGAATGGAAGGGGATTCTTGGGAAGGTATTGACCCTCAAAGGGCAGTTAAGTCCTTAAAGAAAAGAAAGAAGATATTATGCCTGAATAAAATATAAATATTTGATATGCATGTATTTAATTGAATGTATATTAATTACCATACCATTTCTAGATTCATCTGTATAAAATAATGAGTGGAGAAATCGTCACTAATTTTTACATTACCTTTTTAAAATTACCTTTGTTTAAAATTACATTTACTACTAAACATCTTCTTTTCTATTCTTAAATTAGGGATACTGACGGTCCTGACAGTTAAAGACTTATAAACCCAAACGAAGACTCAAAAACACAACAGTGTGAGGTAAACATGAAGACTGTTTAAAACACAAATGGAGCAGAAGAAATGGATGCATTTACTATGGTACTAATAAAGATAAGTGATATGCTTCTTGAGATATCTAGAGAACATACCTATTGCTCAGAAAATTTAACAGCTTGTAGTCTGTATGATGGTAAACTGGTTTCATGTTTTTAATGAGATACAACTCAAGTAGTACAACGGTGACATAATTTGGGGAAATACTAAGCACACATTTTCCTAGATTATCTTAGAGAACACCACTTCAAACATCAATCTTATGCTTCATACAGTTCCGAAATATTCCTAGAAATATGATTAATCGGAGAAACTTTATCCCATACATGCTTGATTGGATTCAAATCGGAAAATATAGAACAAGTTTCTAAATTAGTAATATCCTATGTTTTAAGATATTAATCCCCAATATATGTAAGGTACATCGGGCGTTGTATACATAAATGCAAAATCGGCGCCAAGAGGCGAATGAGCCGTCTGTGTGGCACGAACAAAGGATTATCTGTTGAAAGAACCAAAACAGGAAATAGGCAGAACAAAATTTGTTTTCAATGGAAACAGTAAATGACAGAGATCCTGTGAAGGGAGAAGGAATTCTTGAAAACCTCGGTTGAAGAAATTGGGCTTTTTCTGTATTCTGACCACATAGTCCAAAGCTATGGCTCTTAACGAAAGAATAAATGAACAAATGTGTTGTAAAAAAATCTTAATAGATCTAAGCATTCTTGATAACACGTTAAACATGGATATATGTTTGAAAGCTCGTGATAAAGTCACTCCAGATTAGTAGACATTAACTACTCTACCGTTAGCATCCATGTATGTTTTCCTGGATGTAACAGGTTCTGGTATGATAATTCGGCTTGTAATTGAAGCTGACGACGGTCGTCCTGATATCTGTAAAGTAGAATTACGACTATTTTTTGGCAACTATTGTCAAATGCTTGCTCTTAAGTGGAATTATTACCCAAAGAGTATATGTCTTGTAATATTCACTGACGTTCCCATCCACCTGGTTATTGCATTTGGAACAAGTCCGAGTTCTTCCAGTACCTCCATCAGCTTACGTCCACATTTCAAATATTTGTGAACTACTTTGTACAATCCCGAAGATTTGTTTGATAGGCTACTCTGCCTCACATTTCTTTCTAGCATAAGAGACGAAAACTGCCAAATGTCTTAGGTATTAGAATAAAGTACAATTTTAGTAAAGTGTTAACGATTTCTTATCACATACCCATATAAATATATATTTTATAGTTATAATAGATATGTTCTGTATTGTGTTACAATAATAACATGTATATGGTATTAGGAATTGGTAACAAGAACGAATTGTTTTAGGTTAGGAAATCCATTATTGCTTTGCACTTCAGAGAGTTTAATATGCTAAGGTGAATTCTAGGGGAAACATTTATTTTAATAAAATATTATAAGAAAAACTTTATGTATATTTAATCACATGCTCTATATACTATAAATATGTTATAACAAAAAGCAAATATTTTACTTACTTCTATATTCTCATAAAATTCTTTCATTTGTATTTGTCACGTTAGTGATTTTTTTTTCTGGCAGTCAACCCTGAAAATATTTTTGCTAATACTGAACTATGCATTTACCAATGACATTTCTGAGAATATGTGCTGTA
>CM063503.1:68225271-68231147 GCA_032207245.1 Pardosa pseudoannulata
ATGGTATATATATATATATATATATATATATATATATATATATATATAAACAGACATATATATATGTATATATATGTTATATATATATATATATATATATATATATATATATATATATATAATATATATATATATATATATGTATATATATATATATGTATATGTATATATATATATCTATATATATAATATATATATATGTTATATATAAAGTACATATATATATATATATGTATATATATATATATATATATATATATATATATATATATATAAATCAAATTTTTATCAATATTATCATTCTGAATGTTGGTATATATGTAACTTTCATGTATATTTTAATATCGACACCATTCTTTGTATACTGTGAAGATTTTGATGAGTCTACGTTACACCTTATGTGTATGAATCTCATTTCAATCAATATTATTATTCAGATTGTTGATTATTTAGTTTTACTTTAACAGAAATTTAAGTATGTAAGTAAGTCTTTGTAAAAAATTTATTGCTTCAAAATTTACATTATTTGCAATATGCTATTTGCATAATTCTCTATAATTCTTCTAAAAACAAATCTGTTTGAAACAGTTCATGTTCATGGGGTTTACTTACATTACCAAGCATATTTGCCTAGTTAAACATGAACGATTCAATGCTATAAAGTACACTTTCAGGAATTTTTTTCCTTTTCGAGATTATATTTAATATAGTGCATAATGTAGTATATTGTAATGATTTAATGTGGTACATAATTTAAAAAGCTCTAGTTAATTTATTCTGGATTGTCATATATACTTATTACGAATAGTCACGTCTAAATAATATTTGATGTCAAAAATTGCCACTGATTTATGATTTTTTAACACTTTCTTTTTGTTTCGAAATAAAAGGCTGTGTTATAATGGTTTTAATAAAAGATTCTGAAATTATTTTAAATGCTAAAATTTTGTCATAATTTTACACAAATAATTAAAAAATTTAAAAAAGAAAAATAATGTATTTTTTTTGTTTTATTTGTATTTGACAAGGTTAATTCTAAGTAAAATTGTTGAATAGAGGAACTGAAAAAATTTTTGCATATAGATAACAAAAGCTGAAAAGCAAATATATCTAAAAGACACTACAGATTTCTCCTTGAAATGTGCTATTTTTGGATTATTATTGACGCAGTCTCTTTTTATCTTCTAATAATAGCCGACTATCACTTTCCCTCGTGTCTGTTTTCCATTAATTTAATATCTTGTTGGAAGCTCTACCCATGTTTTTCCTTACAACAACCAAGTTTGTCAGAAGAGTAATTTAGATGAGTATGAGGAAAGTTTATTTTTTACATTGAAGTTTCCAACCAAAATATTTATAAGATTCCCAACATTTTGTTTAATAAATTGGTTGCCATAATAAACCTTCGTCTCCACGAAATTATTCTCCTGTTGTAATATTTCTAATAACTTAAAGTGGAGAATCATACATAATACTTATTGTTTATAAAAATGCAAAAATTATCATCATGTTAATTTTGTGTGTGAGTTTTAAAAGAAGTACAAATATGTAGTAGTTTTAAAATCTTTAAACCTTTAACGGGCAGTGGTTTCGCAGCTAAAAATGCAAAAATTATCATCATGTTAATTTTGTGTGTGAGTTTTAAAAGAAGTACAAATATGTAGTAGTTTTAAAATCTTTAACCTTTAACGGGCAGTGGTTTCGCAGCGAGCGAAACCACCTATTAATACTTTTTTCTCTTCTTTTTAAAAACATACTGTTGTAATGTACATACAACCTATACACCAGTGTTCGTTACAAGGGGGAAACACAGAATGAATATAATACCTTATATAGATTCAGACATTTATTCTATACATTTATTTACAAAAATACTTGGTTAACATAATCAATCATTTATATTTTCTATTTACAGATTAATTATCCCACATCACTTTATAAGGAATTATTATTATTAACAGAGGCCTAAGTCAAAGGACTGTAAATATTATTTATAAATTACCTCCATTGAAGTCGCCGGGGAGCAGGCAGGGGCTTTTCTCACGGGCATACGGGACGAGTTGGTGATGTTGAGCGGGGCGGTGTCAGTCCGGGCGCACGGGACGAGCTCGTGCTAGTGGATTCTTGTTCCACTTCTCTCGACTGCCCACTTCTCACTCTCAGCTCTCAGCCTTCAGCTCTCACTCCGTTTCCAAAAACTTCACCTAGGTCCCAACGCCCCTCCTTTTCTTGTCATCCAATCCCTTCTCTTTGGGAAATTTTCCCACATCACATGCCCTTCGGGAGTGCAGGTGGGCTCATTAAAGTAGCCCCTTTTTGTTCAAGCTGACATTACATTTTAGCCCCTGCTCCCATAATTCACGCTTACAGTTCTGTGCGAGCTTGACCGTTATGCTGCCATTCCGTGAAGTATCCTTTCTGAAGGGGTCCCTAAACTTGACGTAAATAATTGGGGTCTTAAATTCGTCAAGGAAAATCCTCTCACGGCTATGCATGCACGTGCAACCCGTGAGAAAGTACCTCGGTAAACACACATTTTTCAAAACGTAATATTCTTAAGTATAAATTTGGACAGTTCTTTTACTATAGAAAAAAATGCGATCAGGGCCGGAACTTGGTCCTTTGGAGTCCTTGACAAAAAAAGTAGGATGCACTCTAGTCCAGAAATGCACCAATTGCCTTCTTTACAACCGCAGCACCTCCCCCGTGTCAATCAAAGAAATTTGCAAGGGGGAAGGAAGAAAGAAAAAAAGCCGGCTCAGCCGCTTTAAGAGCGTTTTCGTGAACGGAGAAAAAGCCGGCTCAGCCGCTTTAAGCACGGTTTCAGAGATACGGAAAAATCCGGCTCAGACGTTTATAGGGTTAAGTGATATCTTAAACTCTGTTCCGCATCCAAACATTTATACATTCTTAAAAGTTATAGGTTTTTTATCCTCACATTTGATTATGTAAATTTTAACTTTATATGACGTCTACTTTTTTTAATATTATCTTTTTGTATTGTTGTTTACTACTGCCGACATTGTTGCTGTTTAATATTTTGTGGTTGTTGTATTTCCTCTCCACATACCATTTTATGACTAAATTTTGCACTTATATTCTATATCTTATGTCTGGCACATTATGTCCTTATAGGATCCAGTGCCATAAAGCCCTATATATATATATCAAGCAAGCATTAAAATTTATGAATAACGTGATTTTTTATATTATTTTAATACACGTGTTCGATCTATATTTACCCTCAGGGGTTTACCTACTTTAAGTAAACACGGGTATCGCAATCCCGAGGTACTCCAGCGAACTTTAATCTTCTTTCCGTTTCCTCTCCTCTTGTCTTCTACTTTGTCCTTTCCCTTTCCTCCTCGTTGTGGTTACCTCTTCGGAGGTGAGGGCTTTTCTAGTGATGCTATGTTCCGTTCTGAACATAGCCTCTCGCGAACTGTTGACTGCCCACGTGTTTGCTGTGCGTGGAGACCCGTATCCCCGGAAATGAGGATCCTGGTAATTGAGGAGTTTCCCCGTGGGGGAAATCATCATTATGGAATTTCTATTTTGGCGGGGAGTTTCCAACACGTTGCTTTGGCCTCGGCTTCGTGTAAACGGGAGGTACATATTGGTCCACATGTACCAATCGGCTGGTCGTTTTTTTGGCTTGGACTAAGTGATCAATGTACTTTCTGGGCTGCTGCGTTAAGGGTGGTAGCAGCTTCAGGAGTACCTGTCACTGTATAGATCCCGGTTAGCACTGGTGCAGGTTTCTGCATCCCCTTGTTGGGCTCCGTGGTGGGTGGTGCCGCCGGGGTCCGAACTTAACTCTTTCTATCATGGCTTCCTTTCATCCCCCCCAATCCCCTAGTGGGCGACAAAATGTTCCTAACCTTAATGCTGTTCGATTTGTTATCATTAAATGGGCTGACGGAAATTTTACGAATGTGTCCCCATTCCTTATTAATAAATCTATCACACAGGCCTGCGAAATTGAAAATTTTTGAAAAATACAAGAGAAGTTTTTTTTTCTTATTTTTAAATCATTTGGTATGCTGATTTCGAAAATGACCTCCATTTTTTTCCATCACGTCAGGATTTTTTGTAAAATTGATGTACATATTACTGGTAATATCCTATATGGAAAAAATGCTCTCGAACTGTTAGATTGTACTGAGTGGCAACAATGGGTTTAATCTATTCATGTGAGTTTATTTCATCTGTTTATGATTAGGCATATTGATTTTTAAACAATAATTAAAATTAAAAATGTATATATTTTGTATATAAAGAATGAAAACCATCGCAACCAGAACTCACCAGGGCGAGACAAAAAGTTCCCTCTTTATTAATTTTTTTACATTAATTTTATAAGAAAAACAGTCCTAAAAAAACCCCAACTACCTGTTTTTACGTTTTATTAAGGTTTATATATAAAAAATGTAAGTTTGAAATATATTTTGAAAGACATTTAAATTTAGTTACGTACATTTTTTCCGTTAAAATTTCTTTTTGACGTTCTTCTTTTATGTTCAATCTTATCTTCATCTCTTGCTAACATCCAACAATAGTCAGCAAGCATATTCTTATTCCACCTACCTTGATATTTTATCTCCATATCCTTCATGTCTTGGTGGAACCTTCTCCCTGTTCTTCTCTGACGGATCCTAAATTTTCGGAAAAAAAGTCCAAATGCGATTGGAGGAAATGCAATTTTATACACATGGAGCAGCCCAACACTTGAAATTTGTCTAGCACGTTGCCAACAATTCTTTTAAATTTATGGATCTTTGTGATTGCACAGAAAGTTTTCCACAACATCTTTGAAGGCAACCCAAGCTTCTCTTTCTTTTAATGACATAGTTGTCTCAAATTTGTTATTCCTAATAAGTTTTCGGTTGTCTGGTCCTACGAAGTCTCCCTCTTTCAATTTGGCTTCAGAAAATCCAGGAAATCTTTTACAGATATATTTTAAGCACTCACCATGTTTTGGAAGAGCCTTAACAAACTGCTTCATAACACCTAATTTTATGTGAAGGGGGGTAGTAATATTTTTTTTTGATCAACTAAGCTTTCTCGAATTACATTTTTGATGCCTGGCGCAAGATTCTGCCTTTTGAGCTAATCTTTTCTGACCCAATATTGTGTTCTGTCACGGCTCTCTCACTCACAAATAAAACACGAAATTTTGTATACCCGTTTTGTTGATCGAGAAGCATGGTGATGATTTTTAAATCACTGCAAATGATCTAGCAGTGGTTTTCATATTTTATTTTGTTGAGAACGAGATCTAGGTTTTCATACCATTTCTTTTAAATGCACCGAGTATTCAACTGGCACAGACGCCCGTTGGTTTCCTTGATGAAGTAGGATAGCTTTAAGGTTCCTTTTTGATGAATCTATAAAAAGCCTCCATTCATCTTTATTGTAGGTAATCTTAAATTTTCTCATCAATCAAGGAACATCTGAGCAATAAATGAGGTTCTCGTCTTCGTCAAAATACTGAATAAATTCCTTTTCACGATTCCTCTACCAATAAAAAGTGGTTCCTTTGGACAATAAGTTATTTTCTTTCAATTCGGAGCCTAATAATTGAGTTGCATCTTTCAGAGATTAAGTACTGGTGTTTACATGAGGTCACTGATAAGGATTCGAGCGTCGCTATAGGTTAACAGTGATTGCGACGGGAGGGAGGGATGTTGAAGAGGGATATTGCGCGTTCCTAGGCTCTTCCCAGCCGAGCGCGCTTCCAGGAATCTGTCTAATTGGTGATCTGGATCAACATTGAAACTTTCAAAGCTCTAAAATACTAACTGCGATGTTGTAGTTTACCACTGAAGGGCAATTTTGAGGGTTTCATCATGGTAAAATGTCAAAATACGAAGGAA
>CM063503.1:68231247-68236247 GCA_032207245.1 Pardosa pseudoannulata
AGAATTGTACGAGAAGAGATTAATCGAGTAGTAAATCAAGTCGACGAGTTTCCGGACCCCTATTCCCAGCCGCTACAGACCGTCATCCAAGACGAAATCGAAAGAGCTTTGGCGCCAGTGGTCGCAAAGTCTGCAGATGCCCAACGACGTCCCACGTATGCAGCCTCTGTAACGAGGAAAGTCAGAAGTGCTGTCCAGAGATCAGCACCACAGCCCATTAAAACGGACCTATGGAGAACGACCGACAACAGACCAGTTTGTTTCCACTGTGGACGCCCTGGACACGTAGTACGCTATTGCCGTGACAGGAAGGCCGTTTTAGACGATTATCGAGCTCGCAGACAGAACTTCGATGACACTGACGATGAGTTTCGCAGACCAAGCCCCGAACGCCGTTCTTTTCCTAGTCCAACTAGAGGCCGATCACCAACCCGTCGTTCCCGATCTCCGTCGCCATATCGTCGATCAGGTCAATCTCCAAGCCGCCGAAACGCGGAAAACTAAGCAGAGCGACCTTTCGAGGAGGTGAGGCCGCATGTAATGAAAATCTTCCATCGGGCGCAAGGATGTAACCACCTCAATGTTCTAGTAGATAATCAGCCGAACTGTGCTCTAGTAGATTCTGGAGCCTCGTTTTCTGTCGTCTCCGATAAGTTTCGTCGATCCTTAAAGAAAGTTATGTTCGCTGACGCCAAGAACACTATGCTGAAAGTCGCTAATGGCAATTTTGTTAGGCTACTGGGAAAATGTGTTCTGCGTGTCGTTATAAATAGACGAGAGCTGCATGTTGAATTCATCGTCCTACAGCATTGTAGTCACGACGTAATCCTCGGATGGGACTTTTTGGAAGCTTCTCAAGCTGTGATAGACTGTGGTAGAAGTGAACTGTTGATAGAAGATACTAGCCAAGAAACCAAGGAACTAGACGCGTGGAAAGTGTATGCCACGAAGGACTACAAGCTTAAGCCACGCTCAATGACAAGAATAGCAGTATCAGGACTAGATATCGGAAGAAACATAAGCGTAATCGTGGATGGCAATAGACACTTGCTTCACGAAAGAAATCTTGCTATACCATCTATGGTATCCTCATACCATAATGGACGAAGTCAGATTTGGATTGCTAACATGCAAGCCAAAGATCAAGTCATTCCTAAAGGAATGTACGTAGGCGAAGCTGAGCTCCTGGATGAAGGGCACATATGCGATATTGCGGAAACAACAAAAAGTACGTGTACTCTGCAGGAGCCGACGAATTCCAATACAGATTACACCAAGATGATATCCCCTGAGTTGAGCAGCGAAAGAAAACGAAAGTTAGTCAAGCTCCTACAAGCCTTTTCGGAAATCTTTACAAAAGCTAACAAGTCGACAGCCGCAAAGACAAATGTGAAACACAGGATCAATACGGGTGACCATGCTCCAATTTACCAAAGGGCTTACCGAGTTTCACCGACTGAAAGATGTATCATTAGAGAAGAGGTTCAGAAAATGCTTGACGAAGATATTGTCCAGCCATCTGAGAGTCCGTGGTCATCTCCTGTGGTACTCATAAGAAAAAAAGACGGAAGCTGGCGTTTTTGCGTGGACTATCGCAAACTGAATAGAAAACCGAAGAAGGATGTTTATCCTCTGCCCCGTATTGACGATACTCTAGACTGTTTAAAAGGCGCCAAGTTCTTTCCTTCCATGGATCACCGATCTGGTTACTGGCAGATAGAAGTGGATGAAGCGGATCGTGAAAAGACTGCCTTTATTACTCCAGAAGGTTTATACGAATTTAAAGTCATGCCGTTTTGACTTTGCAATGCACCGGTGACTTTTGAAAGAATGATGGATAATTTGCTACGCCATCTTAAATGGACTATGTGCCTATGTTACTTGGACGACATGGTAGTTTTCTCAGAAAGTTACGAAGACCACCTTATCCGATTAAGGACAGTTCTGAAATGCATTCAAGAAGCTGGACTCATACTTAAACCCAAGAAGTGCCTTTTTGCTGCTAAAGAAGTAAAAATCCTAGGCTATCTCGTATCCAGTAGCGGTGTCCGTCCAGATCCTGACAAAGTGAAAGCCGTGACAAATTTCCCTACTCCGCAGAACTTATATGACGTTCGAAGCTTTCTTGGGCTTTGCTCCTACTTCAGAAGGTTCATTAAGGACTTTTGCTATCTCGCCGAGCCCCTGCAGGTGCTGTTGAAAGGCGATGCAAAATTTCATTGGGGTTCTAAAGAGGTAGAGGCTTTTGACAACCTGAAGAAGGCGCTTACATCTGATCCAGTATTGGGGATATTCGACGAAAGATGCCCTACAGAAATTCATACAGACTCCAGCGGATATGGTATTGGAGCAGTTCTGGTTCAAATTCAGAATGAAGCCGAAAAGGTCATAGCGTACGTCTCTAGGACCCTGACAAAGGCCGAAAAAAATTATTCTACTACAGAACGTGAAAGCCTTGCCGTCGTATGGGCTATCAATAAATTCCGGCCATACCTGTTTGGAAGACATTTTACGGCTGTGACAGATCACCATTCATTGTGCTGGCTTATGAATCTCAAGGATCCCTCAGGCAGACTGGCAAGGTAGGCTCTTCAACTCCAAGAACATAATTTTTCAGTAAAATACAAATCGGGTAGGAAGCATAACGAGGCCGACGCTCTCTCCAGGAATCCAGTAGACGAAGAGACTGAGACGCAAGAGCAATTTTTAGCTGTAACCACGAGTATAGACCTCGCTGTCGAGCAGAAGAAATATCCAGACATAGCAAAAATGATCCTTCCTAAGATCGGCTCATCCACCGAAAGGCAATTTGAGTTAATTGATGGAGTCCTATGCAGAAAGAATTCTGATCCAGCTGACATGGTTGCCCGTCATTCCCAAACATCTACGTGCAGACATACTTAAACATTTTCACGACGCGCCTACCGCAGGGAATCTTGGATTTGTGAAAACGTACGACAGGATCCGGCAAAGATTTTATTGGCCGGGGATGTACCGAAATGTTGTTAGATATGTCATGCACTGCCGAGATTGCCAAAGGAAAAAATCAGTTACACAACTACCACCTGGACGCCTGGTTTCTATCCCTCCTGCTGTCGCACCTTTTCATCGAATTGGGATAGATCTCCTTGGGAGATTTCCTAAATCTGCCCATGGTAATAAATGGATCGCAGTCTGCACCGATTATTGTACTCGCTATGCAATAACTAAAGCTTTACCAACTGCTGAAGCCGAAGAAGTAGCCAAGTTCCTGCTTGAAGAGATTCTTCTAAAACATGGAGCTCCTCGAGTGATTATTACAGATCGTGGTGCCGTTTTTCAATCCAGACTTGTTTCCGCTCTCGTCGAATTGTGCAATATCGATCATCGCAGGATGACTGCCTATCATCCCCAGACAAATGGTTTGACGGAGCGCCTTAACAAAACTCTAGCCGATATGCTGTCCATGTATGTTGACACCGAACAGAAAAACTGGGACGAATTTCTACCATTTGTGACGTTCGCCTATAACACTGCCACGCAGGAGACAACAGGATTCACACCTTTCTACCTAGTCCATGGACGTGAAGCCGAAACGACGCTGGATACGATGTTTCCATTCTGCCCTGATGATGCAACTTATGATTACATAGCCAAGACCATTTCCAGAGCAGAAGAGTCGAGACAGTTGGCTCGAACGCATACTTTGAGAGCGCAAGATAAAAACCGTCGACGTTATGACTCTAAGCACCGAGTGGTGTCTTATAGTCCTGGAGACCTCGTATGGGTTTATACCCCGGTCCGAAAGGTCGGTCTTTCAGAGAAGCTCTTAAGGAGGTATTTCGGTCCCTATCAAGTGTTGCGCCGTCTATCCGACGTTACCTACGAAGTGCAAGATTTCGATCCTTCCTCCCGAAAAAGAAAACCAAAAGACGTTGTCCATGTTTTACGTATGAAGCCGTACCATGATCCGACGAAGCAGACCGAAAGTGAATATGGACGAAATCCAGGTGTCGTTCTTCCGGAAGAGAGGTCAAAAGAAATTTACAAGGGACCTGTGACACGTTCCAGATCTAAATAGCAGCGAGACGCTGTCTTTTTGAGATAGGAGCAATGCCGCTTAAAGAAGCTTAGCCAACTAGCTCAGCGACCGAATGGTCAAAGCACGCGATCCAGAGCCGGATGTTGTGGGTTCGATGCTTGACATGGCAGTTTATCCAAAGTACGGATTTTTAATTTAAAAATGTTGTCTATTGTTTCCTTATGTTCTTGAATATTCTAGATCTTTCTTTAATATGTAAATTAGTTATTTCTCGAATATTCTGTTCGGGTATAAAACCTAATACCCACTAGTTGTAGGCAGCTTCTCGATCCTGTAAAGTTGCGAGTTGCTACTTACCTTCAATAAATTGTTCTGTTAAGTTAAACGGTGTGTTCATTCAAATCTTCGTGACAATATTATACATATACAATGTATAATATATATATATGATATATTATACATTGTAGAAACTCTGTAGTATATTTGCAAATAATTAATCAGATTAGCTTGTTGAACATTTCGACCAAGTATAATTTTGCACACATAAATCATATATATATATATATATATATATATATATATATATATATATATATATATATATATATATATATATATATATATATATATATATATATATATATATATATATATATATATATATATATATATATATATATATATATATATATATATATATATATATATATATATATATATATATATATACATACATATATGTGTATAACTTTAATTGATATTTTAATAATGATAGTATTTATTTTAATACTGTGTAGAATCACTGGATATATTTTGGAGAGTTATATATATATATAAATCAAATTTTTATCAATATTATCATTCCGAATGTTCGTATATATGTAACTTTCATATATATTTTAATGTCGACACCATTCTTTGTATACTGTGAAGATTTTGGTGAGTCAACGTTACACCTTAAGTGTATGAATCCCATTTC
>CM063503.1:68241247-68261247 GCA_032207245.1 Pardosa pseudoannulata
ATAGCATTATATTCAAGAGGATAAATCGGAAATGTACTGTAAGTAATAATAATTGGAATTTTCATTCTTTGCAATTTTTTATAAGTCTAGAAAATATTTCATCACTTATAAGAAGAAAGACTGCTTAATATTCGATAAATTTGATCATTTTTCTAATATAAAAAAGTTATTCTCAAAACTCAAAATAAAGAATTTTTTTAATTTATATTGCTATTTATCTTAAAATGTGATTTTCACACCTGCACACATGATTATTACAGTAGTGCACATGTATTGTCACAACAGTTTGAATATAGAAGGGAATAGTGAGTTAGATACTGAGGAAAATAGTGAAATGGTTCCGTATAAGGTCAGCCACAACCCGCAACTTGTTCTTATAAAACAATAAAAAAAATAAATAAAAGGTTGCATGATTAACTCATGTTCTGGTTAATATAATAGTTATCCTAACTGAAAGAATGCTATTCACTCGAATGATTTTTTTTAAACTAAAAACTTAATTTATCTGCTTAAGTAAATCATACCTTATTACCTTTATTTTCAACGCCCTAATATCATTCTAGGTAATTCTATGTCAGTGTTGTTGCTTACAGTTATGTAATACATTTATGCAGGTCTTTTCAAAATTTTATTTGGTGTAACGCTCTGCCCTAGAGGAATGTTTTACTTGTTTGTTTTTTTTTGGCATTGAAAGCATCATTTGACATATCTACCTACATATTTTCTATTCCATCCGCATTTTTATTATCTCTAAAGAATGCTCTTATAGGTCAAGTTTAGTTACGTTCACCTAGTACATATTCTAAATTTGACTTAAGAAAGTACTATTTATTTTGCATTATATTTCATTATATAAAAATTTTAGTTGAATTTTGTAGCACTTAAAAGGTACCAGATTCCTTAAAGGAACAAAGTACTGTTAAAGCGTGTTCGTAAATTATTAACGGAAAGCTTTTAAATTACAACAAAGTAAAATTATATAATTTAAATTAAAATTAAAAAAAATTCATAATTTCTTTAAACATTCAACATTTTTTTTAATTGCTCTTACTGTTTAAAATACTACTTGCAACCATTTTAGCACTGATTGAGATTTTGGTAAATATATAAATTTGTTCATATATATTAACTTTAGCATAATTTAGAATGCTAAAATTCAATTTAAATGTAGCAAAATCTGGAATTTTCATTATAGCGAAGGCATGAAAGCTTTTTCTATACATTAAGAATTCAATTATATTCAATATTATAATTCCCCAAAAATGTTTAAAATATTTTAATAAGAATAAGAAAAATTAAGATAAAATATATAGAATTACAAAGGAAGAGACACTTTAAAAATTTAAGAAAATGCTATTTTTCAACTTGATTCATTATATTATACTTTAATTTATATTTGTAAAAAGTTAACTCTGAGTTAATAATTTACATAAACAATTTATGACATCCAATATTTCATTATCCTGGTTATTGCAAAGATTTTTTTGTAGATTAATTAAAGATTATGAATCTTTCAACATTTACTCATTAATCTATAAAAAGCAATCGCATAAAATAAGCTAATAATTTTTAATTACTTTAAAAAAACTATGTTTTAATTTTTAAAATGTATTATGCAACATCATTTTAATAGATTTCTTCAAACTTTTCACCGAACATTGCTAATATTTATTTTAAGTTTCATCTTAACTTATATTAATAATACCGAATATAAATTAATTAGAAAATTTTAAATTTTCATGATTATTCATTGGTAGACATAAAACATTTTGTATAAGCTAAGCAGACAATCTTTCAAAAATATAATACTCAGATGCTTTCAAATTATATTTTTTATAAATAAGAAGGAAAAGTAAATCATTAAGAATTGAAAAGCAAGATACCCTTTAAAATTTAACATGCTTCAAAAATATTTTGTCAACTTAATAGATTATATTATACTATAATTTATATGTGTAAAAAGTACCATAACTTTGAGTTAATAATTTACATAAATCCTTTGTAACATTTAACACTGTATTATCATGGATATTATAAAGTTTTTTTAAATTAACTAAAGGTTATGAAACTTTAAAATATATTCTTCCAAACTTTTTACCTAACATTGCTAATATTTATTTTAAGTTCCATTTTCACTTAGATTAATAATACTGGATATAAATTTAGAAAATTTCAAATATTTTTTTATAAAAATTCAACTTTCAGACGTAAAAATTAAATAGTAACTTTACATAGAGGAACTAACTAGTCAATCAGTCAAAAAAAAACCAATACTCAAATATCTTCAAAATATATATTTAAGTAATAATAAGGAAAAACTAGAAAAAAATGAGAATAAAAGCCTTAGGTACATTCTAAGAATCAACAAAAATTTAAAATTTAAAAAATATTAACTGCCTTTTAATTTGAATTATTTAGTAATATTTCAATGTATAGGTATACATAGTTTCATACGACTAAGTTAATGATTTACATAAACGTTTTGCAACATATACTGTTCCCTGGAATCTATTTAATGCTACACTCAGAATTATATAAAACAAACCTGTGATATCATTAACAAAGTGGCATCATTGAATTTAAAATTTTTACAATATAATCAGAGATGCAGCGGAAAAATTATTTTAGGAAATACTCATTATAAATAGTAAACTTAGTGATATGAAAGGCATCATATGGATCTTTTACTGAATCTTGCTAATATCCATTAAAATATTGATTTTAAAATTTAACCTCACTTAGGTTAATAAAACTGAATATAAATCTACAAAGTTTTCATACATAAATTCAGACATAATAATATTTCTTATAAACTAACAATCAGTCTATCGACAAAAGAATATCAATCAACAAAATAGTACTCATATACCTTGAAAAAATATTTAAGAAATAACAAGAAAAATTAGCCTAGAAATCCGAAAGTAAATGCTGTATGAACATTCTAAATATAATAAAAAAATATTAAATTCATAAAATGCTAACTGGTTGTTTTTTTTTATTTGAATTACTTAAGTATACTTCAATATATCTGAATACAAAACAATTTCGTAAACTATTAATTAAAACTTATTAAAATTTATTCATATATACATTAAACTTTAAGTATATAAACTGCAATTAAAACTTTATTAAATAGGGATAACTTATTCTAAACATCTAAGTTTTTTCATATTTTTATTAATATATAAAATGTTTTTGCAACCATATTTATCATAGATTCTGGCAAATATTTCGAAAACTATGCATATGTATAAATGATGTATATTTATGTGAACCAGCACAATTTAAAAGCTGGTTACATAGAATTGTAGCCCCTATTGTTTGTACTTCACGGGGCAACTGGGTAAGGAGAAGGCTAAGAAACTAAACTATTGAAGTAAACAGTCGTAGCACATTGAAGAGAACGGTGAGTCCGTAAAAGAACTTAAACTTTAATTTAAATCTATGAAAGTGGCATGCTTCACAGTCAAAGGAAGAGAAGTGAATGATCGGGAAAATATGTGTGGATTACAGGGTTAAACCCCAGAGCAAGACGTGGAGGACGTATTCTTCCCCAGAGAAAGTAGCTTAGTCAGCGCTCTCAACAGTAAAATAGAAATTAGATCATAAAAAAGTTAATAGTGACAGCTGCAAAATGTGGAGAATGGACAGATAGTTTGCATTAATTTCAGAGTTATCTTTGGGAAATGGGTTCGTAAAATTCAATACTTATTTAGATAAGATATTTTGTGGTTTGGAAAATAGATTTGAAAGAATAAGAAAGGAAAAGTTGAATTTTTAAGAGATATTTTAATAATAATATTTTTGATATATTATATGTATACTGCGTTTGGTAAACTTAACTTATTTCGTACATAATTCTAAATTCATAACTAAGTTCCTAACTTACATAAACGCTTAGTACATGTTCGCTAAAATCCATTTGCTGCTATAATCATAACTATAAAAAAAAAATCTGAGGTTGTACTCTTAATAAGGCACCAATGAGTTTCAAACTTTTTAGAATATATCAGAGACATAGCAAAAAATACTGTTATTTTAGGAAATATTCAATATAAATGGTAAATTTAGTGATGTGAAAATCCAACATCTGGATCTTTTCTGAACACGCAAACAACAAGCTCCATATATTCGGAGATTATTATGTTTTTTGAGGTGACACGGAAAGACAGTATCGACCGTTTTCGACGCGTAGCGTGCTGTTGTCACTTTTTGTTGCAAGCTTATCAATATTAATGAGACGGGAAGTATCAATAGTTGGACGAATTCGGTGTAATAAAATATTGACAAGATGTTCTGTAACAGAAAGTATCATAAAATTTGGTTTATACTTTTTTGTTGCTAAGCTGGATTTAGAAGAAAAGAAGCTTAGGAAATAAAGCGTGTGCCTCTAACAAATATCTTTTCAAGTTTTCTTTTCAGTACTTAAACTTCTGTTGTAACAACAGTGTCTATTACGATGAAACTAAGTAAGTGTCACTTTAAAGAATTGAGTAACATATCTGTTATGGGTCATTCGGCTCTTGTATGACAGCATAAGGTATTTCTGGAGAAAAAAAATTAGGCATTGTGACTTCATGAAATATTGAAAAATGAAATATATAGATTATATATATTGAAAAATTTTGTAGAATATTTTATTCGTATTGTATGTTTTGAACATTTTATAAGTTAGATATGATGTAATAGTACTTATATTTATATGCATAAGTAATATATTATGCAGTTCAAATAAATGCTAAGCTTTAATGAAAATATTTTTAAAATTCAACCTTTTCGTTGTATAAAGCTTCTGTTGATAAGAAGTAAAAGCAACAAAAAATCTAGCAAGATTTGGAGAAAATGTGCATGTAATATTTTGAAGCAGTGACTTCATGAAATATTAAAAAATGAAATATATAGATTATATATTTGAAAAATTTATATAATGTTTTATCCGTACTGTATCTTTTGATAAATTTTTAACTTAAATATTATGTAATATTACTTATATTTATATATATAAATAATATATTTTGCATTTGAAACAAATAAATGCTAAGCTTTAATGAAAATATTTTAAAATTCAACTTTTTCGCAGTATAAACCCTTTGTTGATAAGAAGTAAAAGGAACAAAAAATCTAGCAAGATTTAGAGAAACTGTGCATGTAATAATTTGAAACAATGACTTCATGAAATATTGAAAAATGAAATATATAGATTATATATTTGAAAAATTTTATAAAAGGTTTTATACGTACTGTATCTTTTGAAAACTTTTGTAAGTCAGATATGATGTAATAGTACTTATATTTATATGCATAAGTAATATATTATGCAATTCAAAAAAAAAATCAATGCTAAGCTTTAATGAAAATATTTTTTAAATTCAACTTTTTCGCAGTATAAATCCTCTGTTGATAAGAAGTAAAAGCAACAAAAAATCTAGCAAGATTTAGAGAAAATGTGCATGTAATAATTTGAAACAGTGACTTCATGAAATATTGAAAAATGAAATATATAGATTATATATTTCGAAAAATTTTGTAGACTGTTTTATTCGTACTGTATCTTTTGAAAATTTTATAAGTTATATATGATGTAATAGTACTTATATTTATATGCATAAGTAATATATTATGCAGTTCAAATAAATAAATGCTAAGCTTTAATGAAAATATTTTTAAAATTCAACTTTTTCGCAGTATAAAGGCTCTGTTGATAAGAAGTAAAAGCAACAAAAAGTCTAGCAAGATTTGGAGAAAATGTGCATGTAATAATTTGAAACAGTGACTTCATGAAATATTGAAAAATGAAATATATAGATTATATATTTGAAAAATTTCATAAAATGTTTTATCCATACTGTATCTTTTGAAAAATTTTGTAAGTTAGATATGATGTAATATTAATTATATTGATATGCATAAGTAATATATTATGCAGTTCAAACAACTAAATGCTAAGCTTTAATGAAAATATTTTTAAAATTCAAACTTTTCGCTGTATAAAGCCTCTGTTGATAAGAAGTAAATGCAACAAAAACTCAAGCAAGATTTGGAAAAAAATTGCATGTAATAATTTGAAACAGTTTGGAAATGTTACAAAAGACTATGTGCAACAAACATTTTGAAGATCTATCAGTGCAATATCTTTTAAAAAAATTATTCTGGGATATATAATATTATTGGATATGATATCAAATCACTTGATATGATATCGTGATATAAAAAAGCAATATAAGCAATATTCATTCAAACATATTTGTCTTAATGCTAATGCATGAAATTCAATATTTTCATACCTCCGTCAAGTTTTATCTTAAAAACAGTATCATGCTTTATTTGGCAACGCATTAGATTTATAAAAATTGTATTTAAAAAGTTCATGCCCTGTTTTATGAGAAACCATACTAAAAGTAATCAACAGAATTATGGATGGATTTGATTAAATGTGCAGGGAGTATCGGAACAACAAACACTACTAACGGGGGAAACAGTTGCAGTATTTTAGTAATCTTAAAAGATTGTATTTCCTTTTTAAACAGCCGGAAAAGATTTAAACATCTTCCGATGAAAAATAGATATTTAAGATAAAAACTTCTATTTCTTTGGTTTATTAGTAGATAAGAGGTTCATCCAAAAATGTCAAGTATTTAAACTATGCGTAATCTTGCTTCTCTTCGTAACTGTAGAATCGTGGAGGTAACCCATTAACCCATCATTTCGTTAACTCGTAAAGTAGAGTAACAGGTTTCAACTTTGACCAACTGAATTTTTTTAAAAAAAGCTTATTATGTTTCGTGACAAATAGTACTAAAAACAATCAACAGAAACTTAGAATAATGAGAGAATATGTGCATTATGTTTTGTGGATGGAAACGACAAATATTATTAATGGTGGAAACTGTTGCAGTGATTCAGTGGTATCATACGACCACGCATTCACTTTAAGTAGTTAAAAATAAAAGTATAAATATCCTCCAAATAGTACCCTAAATATCTCATAAAACTTATAATGCCCTAAAAATGCTATTTTTGTTCACAGTTCACAGTGCCTCGTTTGGAAAGAAAAGGTGAATTTGTTAATTTCAGGGATTTTAATGCCACTTGTTTCCTTTACACTAAAACTGCGGAAGAGGTCATTTTAGCCCATTTCAAATATTTTTACTGTAATAACGTTTGTATTTTTAAAATGTTATTTTCTATTCTTGAATTTAGGTAACTAAGCTACTTTATATTTATTTTATTTGGAAAATAAAGATTCTTTTGTAAATTTGAAGGATTTTGACTAACTATTTTAACGATACCTATTTCTGCTTTTCGTCTGAAATGTATATTCGAGCAAGTTGTCCGTCAATTCTAATGTTAGGGTGATATCTTCGAATCCGGTATCAATAAAACTTATGTAATTTATTTATAATACATTATTATACATAAATCTAATTTCTTAAAGTGCGAGATGTATTTTTGATGGTTAAGGAGTACGCTGTCTTTTGTTACTGAACTTTTTGGTTCAAATCTCACAATTGTATAAGTGTATGTAGCAGTTTAGGCAGTTTTCAATAAATATTTTCATTATTTTTCCTTGATTTCATGCTAAAAATAATCTACCGATCAGGTTCCTTGTAGTTTTCATAGCTCTACTATTTTGTAGCACAAATGAATACAAATATCGAAAATCGAATCTTTTTGGTTTTAACATATGAATTAAGCATTTGTGATTCTGAACTATAATGAAGAAAATGGGATGCTTCTATTCTTTGTAGAGTTGACATTTTATGTCCCCTTTAGTTAAAAATTTGAATAGTTACATATGCACTTCATATCATTTTGTCCTTTAATACAAATGATGGCATTTTCAAGTGTTCACTTCACTTTTTGAATTAACGAAACATATTTGTGATTAAGTTTGAGTCTCTGAAATTGCTCCTCTAATTTTCTGGTGAAAATTTTTGCAAGTGCAGAAATATAGGGTAAAGATACCCATTATGTTTTCTTTGGTGACTTCGAACATTACATTATCATTGATAGTTTACTTTCAGTAGAATCCTTAATAGGATTTAATTTCAGTGATTCAACACATGTTCCATGCACCCTTTTTTGCTGCGACAAATATAAACGTTAAAATTTATACCATCTGAAAAATACATTTTTATTTCACCAATTTTTTTATGTCTTTAGAACGTAAAATGTCTTCCTTCTGTACGAAGATAAGTTTTATTCCGTTTAGGTTATGTTCGAAATTTTATCATTGAAGGCCTTATCACACATCGACATGTACGTGCTGAAAAATGGTACATACTCAGTTTAAGACATACTCGGATTAGGATTCTCTTTCCTGGTGAATAATACGTGGGTTTCTCATGAGATAGGGAGAAATTTTCAACCAATTAAAGACTTTATCAAAATTTATCCTGAACTTGTTTTAACTCAAGATATCTGTCTATTCTTATCCAGTAAAGGGAATCATACACTAATACATAATTGCTGACTGTGATAAGGCCTAAATAGTTACAGTAAGTTAATCTTGGCAGATTTACCCTGTTGAAGTCAAATATATGTGCATAGCAGGTGGAGACTATTAAGGTGATTTCTGAAGTAGTAACTTGATTCGGGGACTCAACGGATGGCAATGGACGGGAACTAACAAGTTAATGGCCCATTAAGATGTATTAGTGGAAAGGGGTCACCTAAGGCTAAGGGGTTTGAACATGTGGTCACGTGCAACGTCAAGATGTTTCCATGAGAAAAGTGATGTAGGACCCTGGGATTCATCTTGAGAAGGATACAAAATCCTCATAGCAAATAGAAAAAGAGTTACGCCCAATATTTATTGCTATGGGCAAATCTTATTTCATTATAAGAACGATTGGGCTTGAAAAGGAAAAGAGACGATGACCCGAGGTTGAGGATTATGCGGAGATCCCTGAGCTGTGCCTAGACAGTCGCTGGCCTCTGCTATTGTGGTTACTGCGTCCAGAGAGGGGACCCAGCTCCGTTCCTGTTAAGAAAGCGCCAGCGTCAAGCCCCAGCTGCCCTGTTCCATGACTCGGCAGTCGTACGTCTCGATTATTATAATCGCCCATTCACCTGCGTCCCGAGTAAGTCGCTGCCTTTAAGACTATAGTGACATCTCATAGTTAAAAAATATTTAGTAGAGATTATTAGATTAAATAAACCCCTTTAATTCTGTGTCATTATACTATACTAATTATATGCCTATAACTGTAAATAATGTTTGTGAATAATAAAATATTAAGTTTGGAGATTTAAGCATTAAGCTTAATGCTTAATACTTAATTATTTTGGCCAAGTACATAGCCTGGGTTAGATCTATAGGGAGCTCAATGTTAGGAGTACGAATTAAATGATACACACATTATAACAATAGTTAAGAAGCATACGTTTTTACATGTCCTTTTGGTAAATGAAGTTTGATACTTCTAGGAGAGAGAAGAATATTTTGAGAAATTATTACTTACATTTATCTAATTGAAAAGTACCGAGGAATAGTATCATATTACACACACAGAGCATCTAAAGACAGAAATCTCCCTCGTAAGTGAGGACGAATTCCTTGTAGTTCTCTGAAAACAAATCCAAATAGAGTGAAGGTATTGAAAATCCTTTTTACTCTCTAGGTAACGGATTAGTCTTCCAGTCACCAATTGTAGAAACAAAATTGTATACATCTTTATAGTGAGTGAATTGAAAAAATATCTTTTATCCAACTGTAAAAAATTCCCTTGAAGTATATGTAAAACTTGGGACGATATCTACAATCCTAATTACTTCAGGATAATAGATTAGTGACCTTACTCACAGCCATTCAAGAAAAGGCATGTTTTTTATAATGAATGCTTTAAAGAAAACCTCCTCTTTCTTTCAACTAAATATCATACCGTTATAGAATATAGGGCTCTTATACATTGTATATATGTGCATAAACAAATTCTTTTTTGGGAGGGTATTATAAAAGTATATAAATATTGCAAAAGTTTGGTTTAACCTACGGTTGTCTGACGAAATTAAAATGTTTTAAACTCTTTTAAACTTTATCTAAATTAAAAATATCATTTTACTAAAAATACTTTTGCATGTTATTCTCCACCTTATATTAAAAGTAGTTTTTTATATTAAGTATTTTCTAAGTTTAAATTGAAAGTTCATGTTTTCAAGAAATACCTTTAAGAATTTTTTTATCCTTGGAATTAAAATTCACATTCTTTTGAATTGCGATAAGGGAGAGCCAAGAATATTTATTACTCACTACAAAAGCAAACATCTGAGACACGCAATATGTTACTGTACAAACAACCTTTAGAAATTTTAGATGAATTACAGAACCAAATACACCTTCAAAGTTAGTCTATAAAAATATGGTAGACTACACAAAAGAAAATCATCTTTACTTGACGGTGGAATATTACAGCTAAAAATGTTTTTCTTCATCTTGCTTAAAAAACATTATTTCAGTGCTTTCGGACATAGTTTTTTAAGGTTGAGTTAACTAATATTTTCGATTAAAAGTTTTTATCTTGTAAATTAAAACATTAATTTTATATATTAAAATTAATGCAATTCTTAGTGAGACGTGACAACACTTCAGCATTTAAAAAATTTAAAACGGTCTGTAAATTAAAAAGAAAGAAAGTAATTAAAAATAAGAATTGTTTTTACTTCAATAATTTAGCGAAACAAACTTGAAAAGAGTAGAATTTATTGTTAATTTGAATCAATTATAGTGATTGTTGGGGACCAATTAGATCAAGAAACTTTTTTTTATATTTTTCAGAGAAACAACTTTCAAAAATATCTTATTTCGAAATTTGAGTGTTTTACTAGTTTTAATCTCGACACAATTACAAAAATAGTACAAAAGCAATTAAAAGTGTTCTTTAGTTGTTATTTCTTTTATTTTTGATTAACCTAAATAATTTAAATATCGAAAAGTTTGAAAAATTTCAGTTGATGAATATATTTAAAATTTTAGCTGAAATTAAATTAATAGAATGTGTATGATCAAGAACTGTTATTATTTCTTTGAATCTATCTAAATTTATCAGTTAAATTCATATAACAGCTAAAATGTATTTCTCAATCTCTTTTTATGGCGGATGATTAACATCACAGTTCAAAATTTTAACTGCGTACTATATTGATTCATTTAATTGAAATGCTTTTTTCAATTCATGAGAATAAAAGTACAATTTTATGTAAAATCAGATAACTTTAAATAGAATCAGTCATTAAATTTTAATATTTTAAAAGTCTTTTTTTAATATAGAAACATTTTAGTGCCCTATAATCGAAGCCCTATAATCAGTGACCTATAATAAATATGTGCTGATGATAGGTTATCATTCAGCACATATTTGTGTTAAATATATATTTCTTAGTTATAAAAAAATAAAAATAGGCAATTTTGCTAATAAAAAGTAAAGACTCTTTAAATTGTTCCATCTTTATTGTAGCATTTAAAAAATAAAAATTATCTATAACATAATTAATATAGTTATTAATATAATTTAAACAGTGCTAAGAGTTTTTGTAAATTATTACCTTTACTAACTTGAAAAGTTGTAGACCTTTTTTATGTACATACATATATATATATATATATATATATATATATATATATATATATATATATATATATATATATATATATATATATATATATATATATATATATATATATGTATATATATATATATATATATACACACTCAAGAGTCAAAACATGACACCCCTACATTTTGCAATCAACTCGCCTGGATGACGTGGAATCCACGTAATCAGGTGGCAGTGGTATTTAACTGCTGCTGGAGAGTCTGAAGAATCATTCTTTCACTTACTTCTGTGTCATGGGAAAGGCTGCAGATCTCAGCGATTTTGATAGAGGACAGATTGTAATGACTCGAAGTCTCGGAACAAGTATTTCCGAAACTGCTCGACTCATAGGTTGTTCGCGATCTACAGTTGTTAGTACTTATACAAAGTGGATGAATGACGGTGAAACTAGCAGTAGACGACATGGTGTTAGACGTCCACATGCTATCAAAGTAAAAAGTCTTCGAAGGCTGTCTCGCATGGTGAAGCAAAACGGAAGCCAGATAATGGCTTAGCTGACAACTTAATGCAGGGCGAAGTAAAATAGTATCGGAGCACACTAATCAGCAGACACTGTTGAATATGGGGCTACGCAGCAAACGTCCCACTCGTGTGCCATTGCTGACCAAGCGTCATCGCCAAGTGCGCCTACGCTGGACTCGGAAACATCGCGACTGGTCCATGTATCAGTGGGAGAGAGTTGCCTAGTAAGATAAATCACGGTTTGTCATTCATAACGCCGATGGCCGTGTCAGGATACGCCGTGTTCCAGGCGAACAGTTGCTCTCTCAATGTACAGTAGGTAATACACAGGCCGGTGGTGGCGGTATTATGCTTTGAGATACGTTCTCTTAGACGTGTCTGGGACCCGTGTTTGTGGTAGAGCAGACCATGAATGCTACAGGGTATCTGAACATCATTGCGGACCAGTTGCACCCTTACATGTCCTCTGTTTTTCCAGCTGGAAATGGAATGTTCCAACAGGACAACGCCCCGTGTCACAAGGCTAAAATTGTGTTGGAATGGTTCCAGGAACATGATGCTGAATTCCAATTAATGTCCTGGCCTCATAACTTACTGGATCTCAATCCGAGAGAACACAATTGGGATGTCATGGGATGGCAGCTCAGAGTTGAAAGACCACCAATTCGCAATATCTCGGATTTGCATAACCGTTGCTTAAACATCTGATACAATCTGTCTCCGGCCATCTACCAAGGACTTGGTATCCATGCCAAGGTGGGTTGAAGCTGTGTTGAGCTCCAACGGTGGGCCAACTCGTTATTGACAGGTGGTCATAATGTTTTGGCTCTTGAGTGTATATAGATAGATATACAGAAGTATAATAAAGTAATACAAGTTAATAATCCAAATATAAAACTAATCATTCTTTTTTTAAATTCTCTATTAATTTTTGAAATGTTTCTTGTGCTTAATATATTATCGAATTAAATAAAATTATTAAAAATAATTAAGTAAATATTTAATATACAGTACAATAAATATAAGCCTCAATTTTGTTTCGACATTATTTAGATTATGAAAACTGAATTTAAATTTAGAAACAGCAGAATTTTTCAGAAATTCAGAATAAAGAGAAGTTTCTAAGCAATAACTACCCAATCAGTCAGCCAACCATACATACTGATAACCATACATAAACAATATACACTCATGTCCATAAATTAAGGATAATAAAGTTCAGGCAATGAAAGAGACAAAAGCAAAACAAATTTGACTTATTTGTAAAGTCTATTTATTAAACAAAAGGTAAAGAGCAAAAAAGATGCTATATGTTTGACATAATTAATAAAAATTGCGATTTTTACTCCCTGGAGCAAATTTCAAAAAAGAACCTATTTACAGAAAACAGTATAACATGGTTAGTATGATGGTTAATACGGAGTATGTCTCCCGGACGATGCAATACAAGTGTTACAACGCCTACGCATGCTGAGTATCAGATTATCAATCTGATCTTGGGGAAAATTACACCACTCATCAAGCAATGCCCTCCGAAGTTCTGATAGACAGTTGGGAGGGGGTTGACGGGCTGCAATTCGTCGGCCAAGCATGTCCCACACATGCTCTATTGGATTCAAGTCCGGTGAGTATGCTGGCCAATCCATACGGGTGATATTCTCCGATTGAAGGCATTCGTCTACAATGTTTGCACGGTGAGGTCGGGCGTTGTCATCCATATACAGAAATTCAGGACCCATGGCGCCCCGAAACAAACGTACATGTTGTTCCAGACTGACATCCCGATAGATGTGGCCTGTCATCGTTACACTCTGAACATGCAGGTCAGTTCTGGAACCAAGAATAATTCCTCCCCAAACGAGCCATCCTGCACCACCGTAACGGTGTCGTTCAATGGTGTTCTCTTGGTGGTAACGGGTACCTGGCGCTCTCCATATGAAAGTCCGGCGAGAATCAGAATGTAAACTGAACCTGGACTCTTCGGAAAACATCACACAAGACCACTGTTGCGGTGTCCAAAATGCATGCTCTCTAGCCCAGCATAATCGCAGGCGACAGTGAGTTGCGGTAAGGGGAACACATCTGACAGGCCTACGAGCATATAGACCAATGTTCTCTAAGCGTCTGTACACGGTCTGCCTTGAAACTGTCGTACCGGTAGCTGAAGAGAGCTGACGAGACAGGTCTGATGCTGTGCTCCGTCTGTTTCTTTTGGCAGTAACTGCCAAATACCAGTCATCATTTGGCGTAGTAACTCGGGGGCGACCTGTGCTGTAACATCTACTCACATTACCATCATGTTTCAATCGTTGCCAAAGCCTGGAGATGACACTCTGGGCGATTCCAAGTTCCTCGGATACTTCCAGCTGGGTACGTCCACATTCCAGTCGTCTGATAATTCTACCACGTAAAAAATCATCCAAATGCTTCCTTTGTGCCATAACTATGCGGTTATTGCACTGAAAGGCTTTTAAAGCGCTTGTGAACAATTTTACTTCTTTGCTACCATTCCTTATATACCCCTTTCATACACTCTCGTCATTGTGACGTACTATCCGCGCCATTTTGTGGTTTCCTGCAATTTGCATATTCTTCTTCAAAATGTGTGTGATAATTCTACAGGTGAAATTTTTATTTTAGAGATCAATTTCTGTGTGATTCTGAATTATCCTTAATTTATGGACATGAGTGGATATTTAAGTAATTAAGATAAATAAAGTATAAATTAAATATAATTAAGAGTAATTAAGTTACGATAATTAAAGTTTAAGAAATATTTTTAAAGCTAAAAATTTTTTATTAGTTAAAAAAATTTCTGAGCATTTTCAATTAGCAAATATTATTGTTTGCAAACCAGTTTCATAATTCTAAATTAATAATTAATTTTAACACTTTTTAACAGCATGACCTTCAGGTATTCATTTTATGGATATAAATAAAAATTATAGTATACTCACATTTTTCACAGTAAATATCTTAAAATAATTATAAGTTTTCACTTCGCTTTAGCTGACATAAATATATTACGTTGTTGCCTATCGTCCTTGTAATATTTTTTTTCTGTTTTATTTATAAAGGAAGAAATCATTGCAATAATTTCATAGTGTATTATTATTGTAAACATTTTCGTACTGTATTAACTTAGAATTATAAAACCTTTGTACGCATATATATTTGAATTTAACTAAAGTATTCTTATATGTTCTATTATTATAACTAAGTTTTTATAACTGAAGGATTCTTATATTATCAGATAATCAATTGTTGGAATTTATTTTGACAATTTCTTATCTCAATTCTATTTCTTTTCTCAATTTCTTTGGGACTTACTTTTTTATTAACATGTAACAAAAAACCTCAAATATTCGTTAAAATAAATCTGTTTATCTATTTTAAGTTTCAATATCACTTACATTTTTCAAACATGACTTTAAGTCAAATAAGTTTTTATAAATTAAATGTTCAGAAATAAAAGCAGTTATAAAACAACTATTCACTTAATTAGAAAAAAAGAAACTGAAATAAACTGAAAATATATTTTTAATTGGTCGTAATAGAGATCTAGGGAAATTATTACAAAATAATTCACAGTGAAAATATTCAAAATTAATAAAAACGTTTCTCACTGGATTGATTTAATTATACGTAAATTTATGTGGGTACAAAGTTTAAAAAAATCAACATAAATAATTTACATAAATACTCTATGCGATCCATCATCCTCTTAAACAACAGAATGTACTCAAATTAGAATATTTAAAATCGATTTAAAATTTAAAAATTCAAAATTATTTTTGATAAATCAAACTTATGAACATGAAAGCATTTATTATAAATCAAATATTTACTTTGGTGGAAAAACTAATCCCATGTAATCTGAAAATATACTTTAATTATGAATTTAAGAATAAATTAAGTAATATTTTAAGAATTAAAAAATGGCAAAAAATCTTTAAATATCTTTAAAACTTAACAAAATGTTTCACAATCTTGAATATAGAAAATTATGTGATTTTTTCTGCAAAGCTTCCTTACTAAAGAGTATAAATTACATAAATGTTCAGTAACCTCTACCGACCCCTTAAACAATTAAATGAGGTAAAATTTCCAAAATAAAAATGATCGATCGCATGTCGTATATCTAACATTTATTTAAGATTCACAGGCTATGTTCTCATTTTTCATTTTAGGAATATGCAAAAAAAATATCTTATAATTAAAATATTTCACGGTGTTCTGTATGAACCATTAATATCCTAAATAAATAGAATATTCATAAATTTTATATTTCTCTTTAGCCTGCGTAAATAAATTGCGATGTTACCTATCTTCGTTGGCCATATTTCTTCATGCTTTCTTTAGTTACATAAAATGAAATTATTAATTATTCAGTCCCATTTTTCAGTATAGCTTTATGAATTATACTTAATTACACTTTACGTACTTTTATTTTAAACTTTATTACTTTTCGCATTTTGTAGTTCAACATAAGCAATCTTTTATTTCATAAATAATATTTTTTGTTTTAATCAGGATGAAAGTTTTTATAAATATTTCTTGTTGGTGAATCACTCTGGTAATTCTAGCTTATATTTGAAGCACATATATGTATTTTTCATGGTGTACTAATTATGATATTTTTTTATAAATTTCTAATTCATCAGCAAAGCACTTAATATTCAGATAGTTTATGGTGCATTTTAAGTTAAAAGAAAAGGCTATATTTTGTAAGTAATACATTTATGTGAAAATGTTTTTTATTCTTTTTCTACATTTCTCTACAGAAATCCTTAATTCTGCATTACTGTCAGTAATTTTGTGTTTTAATTTCAACATAACAATAAAAAATAATTATTTACACTTAGCTGTGACCGGCTCAGTGCAATTGAATGGAAATGAAAGAAAAAAGACCATGTTTTTGATATGCTTAATTTAATAACACTGCGTCTGGTGGGATTCGAACCACTGCTTTCATTCTTCGGTGCTAGGAACTTTATCACCGAGCTAAACACACAACAGCCAATCAAATTGCTGCGAGACTCTAAGAGATTTTAAACTTTATGTATAAACGTTGTGGATAAAAACATACCCGAGCTCTAGTACAACGTTATGCTAAAATATCAAGCCAATCGGTGCAATATTTTCAGAGAATTGGGGTTAGGAACAAACATTTACATCTTTATTTATAGAGATAACAGTACCAGATTAATGCATATTTAGATTGCTTTTAAAATCCATGTTTTACTGTACAATATTTTATCAAGATAAACATTTGCATCAACATATTAGACGTAGTATTTCTAGTTTATAGCATTCATACAAGAATCTAAAGCGATATTTTATAAATAACTATTCTAAGCCCAAAAAAATCACGTCACAGAGATTTTAAACTTTATATGTGGGAATAAAATCATACCTGGACTCTAATACAACGTTATATAAAAATTTCAAGACAATCGGTGAATATTTTCAGAGATTTTGGGTTACGAACAAACATTTACATGTTTATTTTTATAGATAACAGAACCAACTTAAAGCATATTTAGATCATTTTTTAAATCCAGGTTATGCAGTATAATATTTTACCAAGATAAACATTTGCATCAACAAATCAGACCTAGTATTTGAAGTTTATAGTATTCCTGCAAGAGTCAAAAGCGATGCTTTTTACATAAGTATTCTAAGCAGAAAAAAATTGTCGACACAGAGATTTTAAACTTTATGTATAAATGGTATAAATAAAAACATACCCGAACTCTATTGCAACGTTATGCCAAAATTGTAAGCCAATATGGGCAATATTTTCAGAGATTTTGGGTTAGGAACAAACATTTATATTTTTATTTATGTAGATAACAGAACCAGCTTAATGCATATTTAGATTGTTTTTTAAATCCAGGTTTTACTGCATTTAAAACCTGACAACATTTTATCAAGATAACCATTTGTATCAACAAATCAGACCTAGTGTTTATAGTCTGTAGCATTCATGCAAGAGTCAAAAGCGATGTTTTATACATAAATATTCTAAGTCCAAAATATTCTCGACACAGATATTTTAAACTTTATATATAGACGGCGTAGATAAAAACATACCTGGGACTTTAGTACAACGTTATGCCAAAATTTCAAGTCATTCGGTGTAATATTTTCAAAGATTTGGGGTTACGAACAAACATTTACATTTTTATTTTGATATATAACAGAACCAGCTTAAGGCATATTTAGATTGTTTTTTTAATCCAGGTTTTGCTGTATAATATTTTATCAAGATAAACATTGACATCAACAAATCCGACCTAGTATTTGTAGTCTAAAGTATTCACACAAGAGTCAAAAGTGATGATTTATACATAAGTATTCTAAGCCTAAAAAATTCTCGATACAGACATTGTAAACTTTATATATAAACGGCGTGGAAAAAATTATACCTGGGACTCTTGTACAACATTATGCCAAAATTGCAAGCAAACTGTGCAATATTTTCAGACATTTTGGTTTGCGAACAAACATTTCCTTTTTTATTTATATAGATAACAGAACCAGCTTAATGCATATTTAGATTGTTTTTTAAATCCAGGTTTTATTGCATTTAAAACCTAGCAACATTTTATGAAGATAAACATTTTTATCAACAAATCAGATCTAGTACTTCTAGTTTATAGCATTCATGCAAGAGACAAAAGCGATGTCTAATACATAAATATTCTAAGTCCGAAAATTTCTCGACACAGATATTTTAAACTTTATATATCAATGGCGTGGACAAAACATACCCGGACTCTAGTACAACATATGCCAAAATTCCAAGCCATTCAGAGCAATATTTTCAGAGATTTTTGGTTATGAACAAACATTTACATTTTTATTTATATAAATATGTGTCCTTTTTCTTTTAACTGTATAAAGTTTAGCTGCTTCAAGTCAAGATATATTTCTAGTTTTCCTTAAATCAACATAAGGAGTGGTATACTCATATTTTATAACTAATGTACTTGTGAAACAACTTTGCTAATTCTTATTTAAGCACTTACCAACGGAAAACATTATTTTTTTCTCTACTTTCATTTTCTCTCATCGCCAACACATTAAGTAATTAAACCTACAGTTTGATTAGGTCAATGAACGGGTGTTTCAAACCTCTGGATATTATGTAAATTTAATTAAAGGTCAAGATGTTATTCCTGAACGTTTCATAATGTATTCTCTATCAATGTACAGTAAATCATTTTTTATTGAAATTCCTTGCACCGTCACGCATATAAATCAATATTGGTTAAACGCAGGGGTATTATAAAGCAGAAATTTTAATGAATGAGGATTTCATTTTAGAGCATTTTATCAGATCATAATAATGTGACATTATTTTCTCCATCATTATTGTATAAATAACATGTACATTTATAAAGCATACAGCCTAAATTGATTAAACGTATCTTTAGAGTTCTTTTTGGGCTTACAAAATTTTTTTTTATTGTCTAAATCGTACATACTAGCATATAGCCCGTCATATAACGGTATCAGTAAAATTTTTAATCTTCCAGAATTGTAAAGTACCCTATGAGGCAGGTAAAAAAATGGTTTGTTTTTTGGCTGACAATTGCAACAAAAAATAATCGATGATTAAATTTAAAATTATCATATATGTAGTTAATCTATTATTTAAGCCAAATATAAATGAAAATTAATTTCGTAATATCTAAGTTCAGTGATAAAACGTATGGAAATAATGCAGACGATATTTGAATAATTTAAAATAAGAAATTATTAAATGAGATAGTTAAAGGAATGACGTCATAACGAAAAAAATGTTATTTTTACCTATTTATTATGTAACAAATGGATAAATTTAATTGCCTGTTCTAAACAGGGGAAAATAGGGTTCGAAATAATGGCATTAAACGCTCGAAAAGGAGGGGGAG
>CM063503.1:68266247-68288747 GCA_032207245.1 Pardosa pseudoannulata
TTTAACTTAAAGAGAAATTTACTTCTTAAGAGGCATCTTACTTATTCTTTATCTCATCTGTTATCACACTTGTCCTTCAACAGATACATTTTAATTAATTCCCTTCAGATTCTACTTTTTGTCTTACGTAAGTTTAATCGTACTCACTCGAGACACTAAGTACAATACGTTACGATTAATCATTTTCCACACTAGTGGAATACTGAAAAATAAAAGTTGGCATTTTCTTTGTAATGCGTTTAAAGAAAATAAAGTTAGTAGTGACATTAAAGACCAGTAGTTCAAAAGTTTAATAAATAATAGATTGAATAAAGCAAAAATTACAATGAAACAGTATTGGAAATAAACTCTACATTCCAATCAAAATAGATCATACATATACGAAAATATATATACGAAATAAAAAAAATAATATATACATTTTTTTACAATCACAATTTTCAAAATTTATCATTATTTCTAGAAATTTTCTTTTTCAAGTTCTCAACGTAAAATCTTCTTATCACGATTTTTAAAATATTTATTAAAATAGTAATTTATCAAATAGTAAGTCTATCAAATTCAATACTTGTAATAATTTTAAATTTTGATTGGAGTAAATATAATTGATTTAATTAGAAGTTATTTTATACAAAATGTTCTTATTTTGAGACAGATTAAGATAGTTGGAGAAAATGTTACGTGGTTTACTAGAATTTTAATAATTTCTTTCAAATTATGAATTTTTTTCTTTAATTAAAGGATGAATATTAAAACTTAATAACTAAATGATAAAATTTTGTATATACACACTTAACATTGTCAGCTATCAGGAAGATGAACATAATAAAATATATTCAGCTCTTAAATGTGTTTCTATATGAAATTTGTAAATATTTGTGACAAATAACCAGAAACGTTACTCTTAAAATTTCTATACAGTTTATAATAAAGTGGAAAGTTATAATATTTTAATTTATTTACAAGGATCTATTGATTAATTCAATATTCATACTCTTTTAATAAATAAATAAAGCAATAATCATATTATAGTGTAATAATTTATATTGAGAGATCATATTATTGTATGAAGCTATTTTAAATCTTTTGTGAAATTATTTACGTAAATTCTCTGAAATTTTATAAACTGATTTTACATTTTCAACTGAAACACTGCCCGCAAGTTATCTCTATGAATATGAAATTAAACTTTAATAAATAATTCAATTTTAAGTAAGTACCTTTAGCATAAATTGTAGGAGCAAACGTTAATTTAGTATATAATAAAATGAATTGTTTTATATATCTTACGATACATTTATTGCATTACTCTAAACATTTAAAATAAATATTACAAGTCCTCGAAAATATTAACTGCGCATTGTTATAATTGTGCTACACAATCTAAACTGTATCATTGATTCTGTAATTAAATAGCTTATTTTGAAAACGGGGATATTACCCTCAGGCAAATGTCTATGAATGAGAGCATACCCTTATTCATTTCATTTTAAGATTTCATCAAGGACCTTGCACTTCGGCTCTTAATACAAGATGTTATATTTAAGACCAGAATAGAATGAATGAGAAAATTTTCATGAGTGTGCTACTCGATTACAAGGGAGCGTGATTCAAGACAATTTACAGAAACAATCAGTTACAATTACCCTATAATAATCATCCTTAAAGCTGATATATATATATATATATATATATATATATATATATGAATTTCTTAATTTTGTATTATTTTGAAGCTTATTACATTTCTAACTAGATTTCTTTGTTTCTAATAAACTTTATTGCTCTGTCTATGTATAAAACTATGTCTTTGAAGTAGGTGTAGAAGCTCAGTTGTATGTAAGAATTTTAATTTATTACACTACAAGATATATATATATATATATATATATATATATATATATATATATATATATATATATATATATATATATATATATATATATATATATATATATGCATATATATACAGACTTGTTTCAGTTACTTCATAAAACATCCTAATCTCCATACATCAATTAAATTTAATGGTACTTGTTTCTGTTTAAAAAGCGGTGTATATATATATATATATATATATATATATATATATATATATATATATATATATATATATATATATATATATATATATATATATATATATATATATATATATATATATATATATATATATATATATATATATATATATATATATATATATATATATATATATTTATATATATATATATACGAGACGACCGACAGGTGTTGTCACGTTTTAATGCTGTAAATCCAAAAATTGTAAAATGTTTTTAAGTAAATTATAAATTGGACTATTTTGATGGAAAAGTAAGGAAAAACAATAAATTTAAAAATACTTTATGCCCACCACGCAAACAGTCATCACAAACCTAATTATATTAAATTAAAATTCCAACATCGCCTGTAACTTAGTAAAGCATAATTTTTGTATTATGCTTTACTAAATCTTGCTAATCTTGCTCCGAAATTATTTACATACAGCTTACATGTAATTTAGAGAACCTTCAGATTTTTTTTTTCAATTCTCAATTCTGAAATGGATGTTAATGTTTTAGCATGTCTGCATGGAAAGTTCGTCTAAAACATCTAACCTCCGTCATCAGCTAAGGAAAAATAAAATCACAGACCAGCAGGAAAACACTCCCAAAGCTACGTGCCCCAACAACTGAAATTTCCTAGACCAAGAAGATAAACTCAATCGTAAAGGAAGCCTCGTCAAATCTCCCACAGAGGGTCAACATACCAGAAACTACGTAAAATCCCACTGTGCAACAATGTTGATAGCGCAAACCCCATCAAACAAAACAAAGAAAAGGAGGTTGAAGAATATAGGGGATCACTGAACAGGGGTCCGTCCTTGTCAATAACAAAGCAAATAACATAAGGATTAATAAAACTTGTTATAGAGGTATAACTCAGAAACAGTAACAATAGTGAAAAGAAATGGCGCAAAAAATAAGAAACAAATACATACCACAAAATAGACATATGTTGTACGTGCTCAGGCTATACAGGCAAATGTTAAGTGTACCTTCCAGTCTCAAATTCGACTATCAAGAATTATAGATCATCAAGCTAGCCACTAGCACACCTTATGGCGGATGTTTACTTCCGGACGTTATTTTTTATATTGAATAACATTTTTTGTACAGTAGTTTGAAATCCATAGGCTTCAGCAAAAAATATGTTAAGTAAACTGTGAAGTAAAATCTGAATTAACTATTTCTACAAAATGACAATTAATAATATATTTTGAAAAACAACACAGTTCTTTTGATATATATATATATGTATTAAATTACCTTTTTATCTAAAGAAATGAACATATTTAGGATTTGTTTCAAACCGTCTTTTTAATATACAAATGGTTTTAATGTAATTACAAAGAGTTTTCATTGATATAACACAGATAGACAGTAGATATTTAAATCAATACTCAATCTTAAATTGTATAAGTTTGTCTGCATATTTTATTAATCGATTTATATGCAGCTACGCATCTAATATTTTGAATAGAAATAAGTTTACATTCACCAGCATGTTCATAATAACCCGCCTCATCAAATAATCTATAATAAGATACCTCTGCAGGTAAGATTGTTGGTACTTCAATAGAATTACTAATAAATCATAATATGTGCATTGAAGCAAATGTATGCGTGGACTATTCTTGTGATATGAAACGCAGTCCACCTAATTCTGCATATTTGGAGAAGTGTGTAGCTATTATGTGTCTGCTTGGATCGCCTGAATGCTGTAAATCCACAAAACAATTAAACAGCTTACATGTATTGTAGCGGAATATTCTGTTGTATGTCATTATCGAATAAAATAGTATTAATTGAAAATTCATTAGTATGCTTAGATATATAATTCCTTCGAAAAAAGAGATATTCATCACTTATAAATAATTTGAGTTTAATATTCTTATCACTAGTTTACTGTCATTTAAATTTTTATTATCAGAATTCCAATTCTTTAAACTTTATATTTGATGTTTTAATATATTTTGATAGCTCTAAATTCCTGCAATGTATTTAAAAATTTAAGTTATTTAAATATATAATTAAAATAAATTCTGAATTCAAAATTACAAACAAATACAACTTAAAATTCATATTCAATGTTAACAAAGTTTATCAAACATAGTCTTAAAATGTATAATTATAAAAATCTATCAAAAATATTGCTAAATAATTTTATTTGCTAAATATGGGAAACAAAATAAAACAAAAAAATATTTTGTATGAAAATAAGTAACTTTCCATCATAATTTCTATTAGAAAAATGTCAAAAACTATGCTCATTGGGATTAATAAGCAAAAAAAAACTTCACAGAACTGTAAGGGAAAAAAATCCAAATTAGACTAGCAAATAAGTCACATTTAGGAAAGTTTACCTTATATTTTATATAAAATTCCTCTATTTGAAATCGTAACATAAGGGGAAATCAAAATTTTCCGTGTGAAGTCTGAAGAATATAGATTACGCATGTCAATCATGAAAAATAGCCTTGAACTTTGGAACAATAATCCCTTTCCTGTACCTGATTCAATATAAAGGCCACATCCTCTTACATTATATTAATTACATGTTACAGACCATATGGTAAAACTGTTCTTTCTGCTCCTTGAAAAATTCCAAACTACCTGCTAGACCTCGAAATCGTTGACCTTACAAGAAAAATTTCAGAAGCAGAAAAAGTGTTAATCACAAGGAGAGTGATACGGACTATAAGGCAGGTTTTCTAGTGTGTTCCACTTTTATTAATGTAACTTTTACATTGCAATATTTCCGATACGGGGATTTCTTTTGCATTGAATCAGAATCATTTTGCTGTTTTCCCGGGCATTTCGCTTTAACTTCACTTCTTAATCTCTCCCCCGTTTCTCTACCGCTGATAAATACACCTAGGTCCTTGAAATTAAGAAGCAATAAGACCTGGTAATTAAATACTATGGTAAGCCACAATTTCTCAGCGGATTACTGGCTCTTGAAATTCTTAGGACGAACGAACAAAAGAGGACACCACTATTATGTGTTCGACGCTTTTGACTCGAGATCTGTAAACATATTACTATGTAATGATGTCTACGGATATTTAGCTTTCGGAGTTAAAATAGGATAATATCATTTTAGCCAGTTTTGATGTATAAACTTGACAGTGTTCACACACAATTAGGAAATAAATACTACAATGAAACAAATACCGATGCTTTTCACTTAAGTTCTCCATGCACATTCTTTAAATTGCAATGATATCTATTGTTTTTTCCTTTGGTAACCAAAAAAGGAAAATACATAGATGTACTTTTTTGTTCAAACAACTTATCGCTGTTAATATTTCAGTATTTTCTACACACTCTTCGTATATAAAAAATGAAACAACAATTCCATTCTTGGACTATCGATATTTGTATACCTTCATCGGCAACGAGCTAATATGCATTTACTCTGCAGTCACGGCCTGAAGAACAGACTTTTTAACTGTCCTTTAAATATATGATATAGATATACTTGTAAAACAAAAAGCACGCTAAAAATCAACCAGATACCTCAAATTGTTCCTAATTTCTTTCTATGTTAATATGTTAATTACTAGCATATAGCCCGTCATATGACGAAATCAGTAAAATTTTTAATTTTCCAGAATTGTAAAGTATCCTATGAAGTAGGTAAAAAAATGTTTTTGGGACTAAGAATTATCTGGTACAAGCTCAATAATTTGTTTACCTTTACTGACCCCATGTTAGTTGCTAACTTTAATTTATCTTGTCATATTGCGTGATAGGATGAACAGCAGAGGATTTAATGTGATTATCTGGGGGTATATATGAATAATGTCTAAAACTTAACGAATCGATTGCAAACCGTTTGTTTATTTAGTATAAAAATCAAACACACATACTAACAAATTTCTTAATTTTCAAAGATATATATAACTTAAACTGTAGATATTTATTAGTCCGTGAAATAGACTCTTAGACTTTTATGAAAAGAATTTGTTGCTAATACCACTGATAAAATTTTCATTGAAACAAAAAATAATCGGTGATTAAATTTAAAATTATCACATATGTACCTAATTTATTATTTAAGCCAAATATAAAAGAAAATTATTTGAGTAATATCTAAGTTTAGTTACAAAAAGTATGAAAATAATGCAGAACGATATTTAAATAATTTAAAATGAGAAATGATTAAATGAGAGAAATGACGTCATAATGCTAGAAAAATTTGTTATTTTCATCTACTTATAATATGGTAAAGTGAGGAATTTAATCTCCTGTTCTTAACAGGAGAAAACAGGGCTTGAAATAATCGCATTAAACGATCGAAAAGGGGGGAAGGGTTGGTTTTTTAACGTTTTCGAACTCACTTTGAATTGTGCTAACCCTAATTCCTCAAGAATCCAATATAGATGTCTCTATCCACTCCATGTCCGTCCAACTACTTCATAACTTAGAGGACAGACGGACAGATAACTTAGGCTATTATTATATTGGGGATTAAAATTTTAAATTAACTGAATGGAAATTTCAGTTATGGAGCTCTTTTTTATAGTGCGCATTTAACATGGCCATGAGAATTACAGAAGTATTAACAAAAAATTTGATGCGAGCAGTACATAACTTCCTTGTACGCCTGTTAAGTTAGACACATCTTACAATTTTCTATGATGCAAAGTTAGAATTATTATTTTCGCATTCCAGTTAAGGCTCAAAATTAAGTTATTTTCTGCAAATAATTTTTAATTTTGTTTTCTTCAAATGGATTATAAAAGCGATAACTTAAACGATTAAAAAACATCGCTACAACTGCATATAAAATTTTCGATATGTTTCTGTTGCATTGTTGCAGACGGTGTTAATGTTCGTTAAACTGAGATTTTTCGTTTCACAGAACGCATATTGTAATCAAAAAGGGAGGTACACAACTAGATGTTACAACAGTCATAAATACAAAACTACCGCAATCCACGGATAATTATTTTTATTTCTTTAACGGATATTCATTTTAATTTCTAACTATATGGAGTGTTCATTACAATTGAAATTGAAAGTAGCCTACTAGATCATATATTACAAAACTACGTCTTCTACGTCGCTTTCTATGTCTTTCAGTTATGCCCAAGACAATATTTGAAAATTTCCTTACCTTTAATAATTGAATTTTCAACGGTATAAGTTTTATTTTAAGCCTCATGTTTACGGAAGTAAAAACAATTTCATCGTAAACAAATATGTATATTTAGTGAGTAGATCGAAGAATACAATATTTTATATTTTACGTAATTAAAAAAGTTAATGAGTAAATTAAAAAAGGGAAAGTGTGCATCATTCACACATATAGCAGACTTTTAACTTCATTAATGTCCCCGATAGTCTTTTTAAAGCGAATTTTGCATTATTGGATTTTTCACCAGATTGGCCAAGTTTTCTGGTCGTACCTTAACGTGTAAACGGAAATCGATTCTTGGGTTTTTAGAATACTTTTCTAGTGCTGTAAACCTAAAAAAACTCTACTAAAAGTAGCATTTAACAGATAAAATCGACTTTTTCCATCATTAGTTTAAGAAGTAACTTATGTATGTGGTTGCTTGTTGCAACTTCTATTCCCATAATCGACTGTTAAAGGCTGAAATCTTAATGAACTGCAACACTTTAACTTTTAATGATACCAAAAAAATATATACTGTTAATATAATTTCTCAAAAGTGCTAAATATTGATTTATTTTAACAAAATCTCATTAATACTATTTTTCTGTTTTTTAGGATGATCAGTAAGTATAGAGGAAATAAATGTGACTTCAAAGATTTTGTATTTTATCATTTCCAAAGAAACTTTTAAAGGTAATATGACAGCAAAACAAAACAAAATTTGAAATTATCTAACATAGTATAATTTTTGGTTTGAAATTGTTGCCACATCCACTGTTAAATATTCATTGAAACTATTAAGATTTTTTTATGTATAAGATCAAAACTCTATAGCTTGTTCAGCCTTTATCTGCAAAATAACTTTAGCTATTAAAATATGCAGTGTTAAATATTTGTCAATTCATTCGCTGTGGCTCATGCAACTTTACGAGACTAAGACTTCAAAATATATACAGAGATACCTTTCTTTGACTCTCACGTTTATTTATTTTATAAAAATTTGGAAAAATAGGATTTTGTGAAATGCTTTTATCTAAAGTGGTATACAAGATTATGTAAAATAATTTTTGTCCTAATCCTTTTTCACAAAGAGTCTCATATCAGGCTTCCATGGTTTTTTCTTCTTGAGTGAGAACAACAAATTCATATATATTTAAAAATATATTAAACAAAAAGAACTGCATTAAATTGTAAATTCTACACTCTTTCTTTCGCGACCAGCCTTCTGTCTCAGTAATTATGGTTATCTCTTATAAGGATATATTTATTTCAAATTTACGTAACAGAAGTGGAAAACATTGTTATCCATAAATAATTTTCGTCCTCGAAAATTTATATGAGATTTTAATAAAATTTTGATATTTCTAATTTTTCCTATGGTAAATAACATTAAAAGAAACATTTTAAAACCGTGCAGTGTTTGAATAAAAAGTGATGAGACCAAATCTGTGAAAAAATATATTGTCTATATGGATATAAACAATAAAAACTTTTTTTAATAAAACCATTTAGCGAATACACACTTTTATCAACGAATTTTTCCACCTTGAAGTGTTTGCTTTGAATGTCCATAGAGAAACGCGTTGAAGGCATTTAGACCTCAACATTGGTCCCATAGTTGTATTATCTGACGGCTGTGTTAAATCGGAGGAACAGGGAAAAATTGTAGGAGTGAGATTGGCCGGTAACTGTAAGGGATCTAAAAGATTTTTGCAATGCCGTTCGAAGACAGGAAGTTTTTGATACGAGTAGTGGTCAAAATGCATTACCATTTTGAATCTTTCAGTTGTAAAAGATTTTTCTCAACTGAAATTTGGTGGTTAATGATGATGTGCATAGTAATTGCATTTATTCCTATGTGGTCTGTGTTCATTCAAACATTTAAATGCCGTTCTGAGTTCAACATATGACTCACATGTAACACATTGTATTCGTTTCAACTCGTGGATGAATGTGTTACATGATGTTATTCTTCCCTGCTCTTTTAAACGAATTTAAAGAACTCATTTTAATTTAACGTACCAAATTTTGATTGCTTTTACTACTAAACTTTCTAAATCATGACCAACTTCTCCAAAGCCGATTTTCCAAGATCTATGCAGAATTTAATGGCTCGCTTGTGTTGATTACATCTTTTAGCTTCGACCGAGCTTACAGATAGGTATTTACTAAAACGAAACTACGAACATCTTGGTAACTTATATTCAACTACTAATGCCATAGGAGCTTTGAAGCTGACATTTTTCTCCATCAAAAGAGTTTAAAGCCAGCTTGCTGCGACAGTCTATTAATAACATATTGATCTTATAACTTCTTATACAGACTGTACCATATTTAGCCAAGAATCAGTTCAATGAATCAGATTTGAGTATATTTTTTTCTCTCATTTTTTCAGCAAAAATATTTTAACACAAAATATTTCTCATCAGCAGTCTTTACCGTTTTTTTTTAATTAGTTAAATTTGTTATATTTGAATGAAAATTAATCATCTGTAGAATAAACCACATATATAAAATTTTAAATCTTATAAATCTTCATTAAGAAACAGTACAGTTTAGTATTTACTTTAATTGTTTCTTTAACTTTGTAACAAAACAGATTGAATCCTAAAAATCAATGAACAGCACTATTTACATCAATTCATAGACATTTACAAAATTTTACGGTAATTTTTCTTTACATTATCTTTAAAAGTCTTTCAGACAAGTTTATCTTTACATACAAAATTTTAACTTTATTTTCTTCAATAAAGGTTTATCATTCCAAAAAACTTCTTTCTCTTAATATTATTCTTTAAGAGTTACTTTAATATGTGTAAACTTTCTACGATTGTAGCTAGAAAATGCAGCATCTTTTCACGAAATCGTGTTGAAAATTCATAGATCAGAATTTCACATCAAATTTATTTAAACAATTGAAAATTCGGAACCAATTTATGGATGACACTAAGATACAAAGTGCAACTGTTTGGTATCTGAGAAAATTCTCCTTTTCAGAAACTTTTCGGAAAAGCGCCAAAGGATACTAAACTCGAATAATAAATTTCACTCATACATGCTATTCCTTTGTTCATTATGTAAACTTGATCCAGGAATTATAATAACCTTCGAGAAAACAAATAATTTTCCAAATGTTTTATGTCTGATGAAATATCTCATTTCCTTTATAATTACTTTTATTTTGCACAATTTTAGATACAATAACACACAAAGTATACAAATAAATATGCAAATGAGAAAAAAATTGTATCTTCAAATATAATATCTCCTTCAGAAGGAAAAAAACTGTCGAGAGCATATTCGATTTTATTTAATTATATGCTTTTTATGCAGTTAATTTATTGTATATACTTTAAAACTTTGAAATACATTTTAAATAAAATACTGTAGAATATTTCTACCTTTCTAAATAAAGGGCTATATATCTCATTATTTCGACGAGAACATAATGTTTTATATATTCATTTTTTGACATATATATTGCATAACTCTTCCACCTTATTTTTGAAAGAGGGCAATAAGTCACAAAGCCTAAAAATAAAAATGCAAATGGGAAAGCTTCATGTAATATCAAACACGTATATGCTTCAGACAATTTTTAAAATAACATGTTCGATTTTACTGAACTGTACACTATTGTGCATAATTTAATTTATTTCTATAAACTATTAAAATTTGAAATACTTTTAAAAATAAAAAAATAGTAATATAATTTTCTATTTTTTTTCTGAAGAATTATATGTATCTTATTACACTAAAGATAATTTAAATTTTCAAATATAACCTTCTTTTATTTTCTTCATGAAACAAAGAAATTATAGCAAGCTTGAAATCGTTTGATCTTCAGTCTGCATTGAATGTACCTATTTTGACTATGCTTCAATTTTAATCTTCATTATGTCTAAGTAAAAAGTTATGCCTCTAACAAACTTTAACATTGAAACTTTTGATATCTATCTTGACATTCTCTAAGTTTGTCTCTTTTTGTCTGTTTTTCTCGCTACGTCTGTACGTACATATGAATGCATTTCGCATAACTATAAAAAGGCTTGCCGGTGGAATATTTCGGTGGAATATATACCCATATTTTATATTTCGGAGTAGAGTAACACTTAGTTGTACATTTCAGTTTTTTTAATGCACTCTGCACAATCTTGACATATCAGAAAATTTCAGTATTACGTATATTGACGTTTTCAGGCATACCTACCTCCAAAACAGTTATCCGTAGAAAGTTGAACTTTTGTATTTGAGACTGTTATATCATTTGGTTGTACATCTGCAATTATTAACATCCATTATTAGTACATCTGTAATCAATCATATGACTGCAATTTGCACACAAAATAACAAAAATATTTCAATATAACGTATATTGACAATGTCATTCACACCTCAAAAACGGTTTTCCAACGGTTATATTGAACTTTTGCATTTAGAACTGTTATAACATCTTGTTATGCATCTGTAATTATTAAACACTAATTAAAATGATAGATGTTGGAATCATATGGTATTACTTGAGATCTACTCATTGGCGAATTGATAAATACTAATCATTTTTGCATAAAATTTCTCTAATTGTTGAATTACTACTGTATAAATATGTTATATTACGGAAAGGTAATATTTTAGCAATTCTTTAAAAGTTCGCTTTATTAAAGAATTGGAGGATTTTGTCTCCCATTCAAAAGAGTGTGAAGTAGTGCAGCAAAAGAATGCCAATAATTTAATAGGCCTAATAGTAAGTCCTTGTGATGATGATTTTTTTTTAGTTTACGGTATAACGTTACATATTTATTCTCCATATTTTTATAGAAAACAATGAATCACAGTGTGTTTTATTATACATGAATTTGAAATTCAAATATGCACTAATGTCAATTCAAAAATGTTCAAATGTTCAATGTTCTATTAATACGGAATTATAAACTTTTATTAAGTACTTATTTTTTCACTATATTCCTTTAAAATTTCTGGATACATTTTAAAGCCGTAGTAGACTTTAGAAAATAATTTGGGTCCTACAGCAAATAAAATATAATAAAGTTATAAATATTTTCTGAGTGGAATTAATTGAAACACCTTTAATATAGACAAACTTTAGCATAGTAAGGAAAAAATTAAGAAATGAAATTATATTGTGTTGTAAAATCTATTTTCAGCAACCCCTTAAAAATATCATTTTTTAATCTTTAATTTTATATCTATTATTATTTTTTTCAAACACTGTGGAGATTACTAGTAGTTTAAAAACAGAGCTAATAATGTAGCTGAAAGTTTTTGCTCAAAAATATATTTTGAAAATTATTTTGGAAGGTACAGTTGGAAGATGTTCATGAAAAATAAACCTGTAAAATTTGTATATAAATTATAGATGTTAGAATCCTACAACGGATATCCTTTTTGTATTATCTCATACCAAAAATCCCATTTCAAGAACTGCAAGAGAAAACCAACAAAAGTATGCTTAAAATGTATGTTGGACTTTGCTTTGACTGTTTCCCTAAATTTCAGTTATGAATCAGCCTAATGCAATGTAAGTGATAATTGTTAAATTTTAGTAGTATATTGGACCGTTGTCTTAATTATAGGACAATTACTTAAATAACTTATTGCTAATTACTTAAAAAATTAAAAATATTTTTTTCAAAATTTTAGTTTTATATGCTTAGCTACACCATATTAATGATATAGATAAAGTTGTAATAACCTACAGAAATATTTAGTGGGTTTGGGGAAATATGGGTAAGGCAGTTGTTTGAAAATATATTATGTTCTCTGTACTATTTTTATGCATAAAATGTTTAAATTTCAAATAAAACGTCCTTTATTTTAAAAGTCATTAAATTATTTATAAGATAAAAGCCTCTAACTTCAGTGAAATTTCACCCAGCTAAAACCTCACTGTGGTCTTAAATGCTATTTTAAAGCAACATCAAAATATTTTGCAAAATAAAAGTTTATAAAATATTTTTCTATTTTTCTTTTTTTAAAAAAAAAGCTTATATATCTTATTTCATTGAAACTAATCCAATTTTTTTAAACTTTAACTTCTTCTTTGCTTATAATTCTTTCTCCTGATTTTCTATTAATCTCCCCCACCCCACCCCCAATCAAAATCTATACGAAGCGTGTCGTATTAAATTATTTATAAGATAATCGTCATTAAATTATTTATAAGATAAAAGCATCTAACTTCAGTGAAATTTCACCCAGCTAAAACCTCACTGTGGTCTTAAATGCTATTTTAAAGCAACATCAAAATATTTTGCAAAATAAAAGTTTATAAAATATTTTTCTATTTTACTTTAAAAAAAAAGCTTATATATCTTATTTCATTGAAACTAATCCAATTTTTTTAAACTTTAACTTCTTCTTTGCTTATAATTCTTTCTCCTGATTTTCTATTAATCTCCCCCACCCCACCCCCAATCAAAATCTATACGAAGCGTATCGTATTAAATTATTTGCAAGATAATCGTCATTAAATTATTTGTAAGATAAAAGCATCTAACTTCAGTGAAATTTCACCCAGCTAAAACCTCACTGTGGTCTTAAATGCTATTTTAAAGCAACATCAAAATATTTTGCAAAATAAAAGTTTATAAAATATTTTTCTATTTTTCTTTTTTTAAAAAAAAAAGCTTATATATCTTATTTCATTGAAACTAATCCAATTTTTTTAAACTTTAACTTCTTCTTTGCTTATAATTCTTTCTCCTGATTTTCTATTAATCTCCCCCACCCCACCCCCAATCAAAATCTGTACGAAGCGTATCGAGTCACTCTTCTCGGGAATGAAAGATAATCTTCCTCCCGCAAGATTTCTTTATATATTTCCTTATGTATGATATTCAGAGTGGCTTAAAGCTTAGAGGTAGGAAGATCAAACATTTCGTCTCTCTGTCCCTTTCTCTCTCTCTGCCTAATCCCCATAATTCTCTCCTAAGCCACCAATGAGGTCATAAAATCTATTGTTTGCGACAGAAAATCCTGAAAGTGTAATCAAAAGACAAGAGAAGTGAATAGTTTTTCTTTCTTGGTACACCACCGGAATAATAATAAGGTTCTCTACAGTATAAAATTGGCGTCAAATTTAATACCATATCATTTCATGAAAATTGAAATTAATGACTAGACTAGACATACGAAATACTGCTCTAATTCAATTTATTACAGTCTTCAGTAAACCCCCTTTGACTGCTGCTGTTTTTATTACTTTTTGTTATTGGAGATGTACTTTGAAGCTCTAAAGTCACTTTATTTTGCTTCTTCTTAGTAAAGAATATTATGGATAAAGAATTATAACTTTTTAAAACTTTTCTTCTCCGGCAGCATGATATATATCTTGGATACTTTCATTTCATTAATTATCTATAGCTATTTAATATTCTTATACGAATTATGTGCTACATAGTATGTATGTATTAAATGTGGATTTTGAATAAAATTCTAAAATGTTGTTAGAAACTACTTTTTAACGGAAGTTTTCTTGATTTCTGATATAAAATCGGAAAATTATTCCGATTACGGTTTGCGAGGGGATCCGTATTACTTTTTGCAGGATAAATTTATTTTATCATTCCTACTTTTATGAGGTTTCCGGTTTAATAATAATTAAATGTATAATATATGTGTGTGTTAATATTTCTGAAATGCTATTTTTTTTCCTCTTCGGGTTTTCATTACGGATAGATAACAAATTCAATCAATTGTAATCAATTTTGATTATATCTGTAATTTTAATCTTAAGACCTCGTGTTTTAGTTAAAAATCACTTTGTTAAAATAAAACACATTGTTAAATTAGTAATTGTTATGTATGTTGGAATTGTTTAAAATAATAATGCTGTAACAGAGGCTTAAATGGATATTTTTGTTTGAAATTATAATAATTATATGTAAATAATTAACTCATTGCTGTCTCAATACTGATAACAATATAGCAACTCTTTGTAATTAAATAATGTATGTTTGTTTTAACCAGGGTTGGAAAAAAATCATGATTTTTTTAAAAAAAATCAAAAAAATCAGATTTATTTGAATTAAATCAGATTTTTTTTTATTTAAATCGGATTTTTTTTCTGAATACTAATTTTAATTGTTGTTTTTATGTTTTTTTGCAATATACATAGAATAGTTTGTTATAAGAAGTAACATCTTATCTATCTAGAATATTCTGCACACTGATTACCTAAACTTAAATATATAAATTTTAATCTAAATAAAAGTATATTATTTTGTAATTGGATAGTGCAAACTCAATAAGATGTCAAAAAAAAGAACAAATTAAATATTCTTTTAACGCAAACTATTTATTTAAAAAAACAAATCACAATTATTTTAATATTTTTTAAGTACCGAATTATGGATTTAATTGTTTCAATAAAAACACTCGCTTTGATGCTTTATCCACTCCTCATTGGTTACAAAGGCTAGAAAGAACAATACCAAAAGAAGAAAAAAACTGTCTTTCCATTCCAGCAGACGAAGCCACGACTGCTGTTATTTGGTAGACAAACTGGATTTCAAGTACTGTAATACTCTCTTTACCTCCCATTAGATAAAATGAATTCAACCAGTCATAATCAATCATTGTACTACCCCTGCTACATATTTTCTGATAACAACCCCTAAATTCTTGGAAAGCACATGCTATCTATTTACACTTATTTACTTATTGGTATTACTGTGCTGACTGATTCCCAGTTCTCCTGTCTTTGGAATATAGGTTTTAAAAGAAGTGAAAAAAAATTATTTAAATCAATGATTTTTTTTTAATCAACTGATTTAAATCAAGATTTAAATCATGATTTAAATCATGATTTAAATCATGTCAATCCTGGTTTTAACCCAGCAGTTTATGATGGACATTATCCCGAGTTTGTGTTGCAATTTAGGTTCTAACTCCATCGTAGCTTTCTATAGTCAGAAGCTTTGCCTTGGTTAGCTGAGAGTTTGAGCTTGTTTCCAGTTTCCTCTATGTGTTAACATATCCAAAAGAAATGCAATTCTGATATCGTTTTCTTTCTTACATGAATGTATATCTAGATAAGTTTGTGAACTTAAATTGTAAAACAAACGATTTCGTTATTTTGTTTATTTTTATGTTTTATATATATTTGTTTGATTATGTACTTCCTTACTTTATGCATGCAGTTTTATGATGTTAGTATTAGGAATTTAAGTACATTATTAATGTACTAATAATCACATAAGTTTTTTGTGCTTAATGCTAGTATAGGAATCAGGATAGGACTACTGTTGTAAATCCTTTTTTTACAGTTTTTGATAAATCATTTTGTCTGCTGCCTGTGTTATTGTTTTTTGTCGCTGAAAATGTATATTAGAGTTCCCAAATTACTTTAATTTGCTTCTCTAAAATAATAATGTTATAGATAGAGATTTATAACTTTCTTAGAATTTCTACCTCGGGAAGTACAAAAATACTTGAGATACTGTTATTTGAAAAATTAACAATAATGATCTGACATTCTTAGATAAGTAGTGTGCTATATAGATAGTACGGGCTAACTTTTTTTTTAGAAAAGGAAATCTTTTGAGTGTTTTTATACTTGAACGAAGTTAAATTAATTTAAATCTCATTATTAAAATTGAAAACTAAAAATATTTTATACTCGAAATATAACACACGCTTGTGTTTTATTTTATGTCAACCAATGTAAAATTATTAAATAATTTAATAAATCCAAAGCTTATAACTGTTGTTAGATCATATTTTAATGTATATAATCAATTTGAAAATAACAAGTGTTCAAAGGTGTATTTTTTTTTTCAAGACTAATAGCATGGAAAATAAAACTACTCACTTCTTGAATTATGAATATTTTCAGATTTAAAATTAAAATGCAAGTTATTCCGTGACATCCGTAATTTCAACAACAAAGCTTACATTTATGGTCTTGGAGGTTCATGTTCACGAACAAGCCAAAGCAGCCGATATATAGTTCTCTCTTACGCAGATTTTTTTAAGCCAAAAGAAAAACATGCTTCTCCGAGAATTTTGTGCTCCAGACCCTCTTAGAATTCAATCAGAAGATTTGATCTTTTAATGAATCCGCTGCCTTACTACTATCTTGTGTCATTGTAAAGAAATGTACCTTTTTGCGGATATAGCCTGTCAGTTCCATGTAAGACTTCATTGAGGATACAACTAATGAAATTAAAGTTCTTCCAATCAGCAGCTCGGGTAATCCTGCTCCGGATACTGACAACTAGGAAACCTGACATTTTTAGAATACATAAGACATGGCACAATTGCATAAAAGTTAATTAAATTTTTCTAGGGATGAATTTGTGGAATCACGATTTTGACTGTGTTCTAATTTCAGAACTCTGAATTTTGTGGATTCGGATTTAAATTATTTGATTACTGTCGTCTTGTTTTCAGTTGTTGTAATTTCTCAATACCAAGTACAGCAGAAATTACAATTTGTAAATGTTGATGTGCTTAACTCGGTAATTCTCATTTAGAATTAAAATGGCGGTGTTTCTGGTATAACTAAATCTACAGCGCGGGGCTACAGTATTGAAAATGTAAAATCTTTCCGAAATCAGTCATAAAAATGCCTTATTTTAGTATGTTTAATATCATAAGCTAGCAAAGATGAAACATAATGAATCTAAAATTCGTATGTATGTTTTATTGTACGTTGTAATTACTGTATCATAAATTTTTATATAAAATAAACAATATGTTTCTTGTATACAGTCGTTTTACTCTATGTAAGTTATGTAGTGATGATATATAGAAAAATAATCATTAATAATTATGAATGTTTTTATACATTTAAACGCATTGCAATCAAAAATAGAGGAGAACAACTAGACATTTCAGTCCTAAAAATAAAATTCTTACATTCTACGATTATCGTGATGAGTTATACCTACAACGTCAATATTGCCTCATTTAAACGTAGCGTTACAGTCTCTATATCCGAATGGACACACTAGTCTTGCAATCCACACGTCGTGAGATTGAACCCCTGTAGCGACTACTGGATTATAAATCCCTGTAAATATATATTTAATAGCTTTATTTATGTTCTGCTTTATTTCATATTCCACGAGATGATAGACCATTCTTTAGTTTGTAAGAAAAGTATTCTGGAATATTCGCCATTTCTCTGCTTTGCGAAATAAAACTTTTATCGCCTTCCCAGACTGACTTCTGTAACTTTTCCCTGTTGCTATAAAAGCCAAAAATCTGTCAATCACAGAGAGTTAAGAGTTTTGCAGAGTTTGCAACTGTAATTCGCTCTTTCAGTTGAGTTAATAAATTAGATTATCTCTACTTCATGTGAGTGTTATTGTGTTCTACATTAAGACTCTATGTGACAACTTACATTATATTCAGATTTTTCATTATAGAGGGTGAAAATTTCAATCAAAAGGAAAGATGTATGACTAGACATTATAACAGTCCTAAATACAATCATGTCACGGATAATCGTTTTTTGATTAATGTCAGCGTGAATATATGTTATATTCAAATTTTATGATATAAAAATTTCAGATTAGAGTCAAAACCATAAGTTCACAATTAGATGTTATACCAATACTAAGTACAAAATTTTGATTTTCTAAAATCATTTTTTAATTATGCCATATACATATTCATGTATTTGTGTGTCATGTGTCTGTGTCATTTATCATATGTAAGTACATATTTCAAGACGTAACTTGTCACAACCCGTTTAGGAGATGTTCAGTATATTCATTTAGAATCTTAAAAATAAAGTTTTTTTGTATGTACATAAAGAAGTACCACTGAAACTTGATAAAATTAATTTAGCCATGGAGAAATTGAGTATCGCTGTTGAAATCTGAATACTTAATTTTTTCGTGATTACAATATTTCTTTAAATTTGTACAAAGATATAAAATGTACTACTCGTTCCCTCACTTCTAACTGTCACAAAAAATTATACTTCCGTTAATACTGAATCGGGATTGAAGTATTTTGAATGTAGATGCGGGAAAACTGATCATTCAGAAAAAAAAATAACATTAGTTGAGTGGAGATAAATTTAGGATCAAATAAATCAAACGAAGAATAACAAGAGAATAATAGATCGAAGTTTCAGCTTGAGTATCATAAAAATATTTCTTTTCAATTATCTAAGGTGACACAGCAAGCTGGAAGTCTTCGTTATGGTAGCTTATTTTTGATTCAATATAAAATAAAACTATCTGCTATGTTTTGAATTAAATTTTCTCTGAATTATTAATAATAATCTATCGGTAAAAAATTTATTTAGTTTTTTTACATGAAGAAGTTTTGTAAAACATAAACGTTTAGAGAAGAAACAATATTTTTCTATAAATTAAATTAATTATCTTTTATATTTTGTAAATCCCATTTCTATTTAATAATAGTAATACAGTTTAATTTATAACATTATAAATAGTATTTTAAACTTTTTCAATTTTCTAACATTTTTTAAAGATGAATAAAGCTCTGATCTTCGGTACCGGAGTTTGCGGATCGAATCCTACTAATGACACTGATGTTCATAGTAGTTTGGAATCGACTTTAAGTATTAGGTCCCGGTGTCATTAGCCCTCTTGTAGCAATACGCTAGACAGTAGCGTTCTAAATTTAATTTTAACAGTTTCTAATTTTCATTAATGTTAAATTGTCAGATAGTTTTATAGTTTTCATTTTTATCTTTTATAAAGATATATATGGATGTAAAAGATAAATAGAAAGAAAAATAAAAAGATTAATTCATAAAAGATTAATTCAATTTAATATAAAAATTTATTTTAAAATATTCAATTCATGCGTCAAAAGTTGTATTGATAAGTATATTTCTTTCTTTTTATATTTGGTGTAAAATTCCTGTTTTGTTTTAAAAATATTGTACTTAAAATTACAAAATTAAATACTTTTTTAAAAAAGTTAATTATAAACTTCGCGAGTTATAAAAATCTTTCTAAAAAGAGCAGAAATTTTATTTATAGTGAATCAAAAAAAGGTTGTTATAATGAACATTTAAAGTCTTTAAAGGTTTTAAGCCCCTTTAATCAAACAAAAATTCATTTAAAATTACTTCAAAGAAAAGGTTATTTTAAAACAATATATCTTAAGCAAATACATTTTCATTTTATTTACTTCTATCTAAGATCTACATTAAAATACTTTTATTTTAATTAAGAAATATTGTATGAAATAATAATTCCTTCCTAAGAAATATTTTAGCTGTATAAATTTATTTAGTGTTTTATTTGATAAAAAAAATAATATCCATTTCTAAAGGTCTTTTGAACATGTGTTGCTTTCAATAAGTTTCTCATAATAAAACCGGTAGCAGTATATAAACTTTCGGTAAGTAGATTGTTTGTGCTAAGTAATAAACAACAAAACTTTGTTTTAAAACATAAAAGCAAAGTGAAAATCCATGTTTGTTTTTGACTTACTAGGAAGGAACTAGAATTTTATGGTTTGTTTAAAAATGCGAAGTAGTAATTTTGCATAAGGAGCATGCATACTAATATTGATTTTTTTAATATTCTTTTATTTTACACCTTATAATTATATTCGTATAAATCATTAAGAAAAAAATTTTGAACTAATATCCGAGTAATATATATTGTTCTAAAAAGAGTTTAAAAAAATATTGGAATTCAATTATTACAAAAATATCTAGCCAGTAAATTTTAATATGTTATAAAGTTCTTCAATACTTATTTTTATAAATTATCTTTTTATCAAAGTTATCATATTAAAGTTTACAATTTATTTAAAATTTACTACTATTTCTACCTAGTGATGTCAAAAGATGCTTTTAATACTGAAACTTCAAATTATTTCCTAAGCTCAATGAATTCTACATGATGTATTTTTAAACTTTATGTAGAATAGGCGTTTGTTGCTTAAGCTAACTCAGTGCTATCATTTTCCTCCAGCTCATCCTAAAGGTAATAAAAATGGGCATATAATGTACTTATTGCTAAATAAAATGTTTTTTGGTAGTATAAGGTTTTTATAATAGTATCAAATATGAAATAATTTTACTTATAAATATCAACTTTATTTTGCGTCATAACACAGATTCCGAGTTGTGCAGAACTTGCAATTGCACTCCGCTTTTTCAGTTGAGTTAATAAATTAATTTAGCTCTACTTCCTGTGTGTATTATTGCGTTCTACATTAAGACTCTACTTGACAGTATACATTATATTCAGATTTTTCATTATAGAGGGTGCAAATTTCAGTCAAAAGAAAAGATGTATAACTAGAAATTATAACAGTCCTAAATACAAACATGACACGGCTAATCGTATTTTAGTTAATGTCAGCGTCAATCTACGTTATATTGAAATCTTATGCTATGAAAAGTTCACATTGCAGTCAAAAGGGTAGATGCAAAACTAGGTCTTATACCAATACTGAGTACAAAATTTTGATTTTCTAAGACTAATCATTTTTGAATAATGCCGGATACATATTTATGCATTTGTGCTTCATGTTTCTGTGTCATGTATCATATGTACGTACAGATTTCAAGACTTAACTTGTCACAACCAGTTTAGGAGACGTTCAGTATATGCATTTAGAATCTTAAAAATAAAGTTTCATTGTATGTATATAAAGAAGTAACACTGAAACTTATCAAAATTCATTTAAGCATGGAGAAATAGAGTACCGCTGTTGGATTCTGAATACTTAATTTATTTTTGATTACAATATTTCTTTAAATTTGTACAACGATATCACATTGGAGTTTGATGTTAGCTTTAAAAAATACAAGTGGTGTGGCATAACTGTGATATTCCCTTGATTCTCCTCAAGTTGCATTTTACTGCACATCATTGAAATGCCTAATTCTCCAAAAAAAATTGAATAACGCCTAATGTTCTCGTGACTTTTACTGAATTTAATACATGGGAATTTTATTTTATAGGTATGTATCTAAAGAATATATTGGAATATTTTTCAGCACTTCTTATATGAAGATGTCTATACTGAGAAAAGATTATGGATAAAGTTATATAAATGGGTTGTTGTTAATTACTGTATTTGGTTATTTTTTTAATAAAATAATGAAGAATATATATTTTTATTGTTGTTTCTATTGAAATAAAATATGTTATATAACATTTATGTATATTCAATTTTTTAATTGGATAAAATTGATCTATAATTCAGAACTAATTAAATAATTTTTAATAAACAAGCATCAATGTATCAATAAATATGTTTCTCAAATTGTTTATATTTAGCTGACAATTTCAAATTCGGACAGCATGGGAGTTATTTGTATTTAACCTCAAAGGTGTCAAA
>CM063503.1:68293747-68306247 GCA_032207245.1 Pardosa pseudoannulata
ATTATCACACCTGACTTTATAGTAGTATTTGCATTATCTAATCATGAAAAGAATGACGTTGTTTAACACGTTGACTGCCAGATGCATTTCCGATGGTTTGCACAAGGTGCCGACATGAACTTCCTTATGTGATGCATATTATGCTGAAATATTATTTGCAGCAGAAAAAAAAGAGTTATAAAATCATGCTTGAAGCAGCTTTCGTACCAGTCAACGTGTTAAGCATATTTATTATTTGCTACTTCGACGGTCACCGGTGGCCCCCACGGCGCTGTAACCTCGTCGAGTGCTGGCCACCGGTAATCCCTATGGCAGTCAACGTGTTAATCGCCGTTTTCAGAGTTTCGGTGTATAAGTGCTATGGTCTAGTACTTTGCTTCACTTAAACTAATGAAACTAAGACATGGAAATTAACACTATAACGTCAGCTGAAGTCCTTTCGACTTCAGTCCAATTTTCCTGCATATTGTTTTGTAATATATATGAAATGATGGGCAAACCGGAACCACAAAAACAACAGTTGCTACATTTTCATGTGACCGGTGGACTTGTACTGCCTTTCATTCGTGGAACAGTCGTACTGAATCATCTTTATTAATTAATAATACTTAGATTGCTCCTTGCCCAGTATCCCAGGAAAGTAAAAAACAATCATTTTCGTGTGACCGGTAGACTTACACACACACACACATATATATGTGTATATATATATATATATATATATATATATATATATATATATATATATATATATATATATATATATATGTATGTATATATATATATATGTATGTATATATATGTATGTATATATATATATATATGTATATATATATATGTATATATATATATATATATATATATATATATGTATATATATATATATATATATATATATATATATATATGTATATATATGTATATATATATATATATATATATATGTATATATATATATATATATATATATATATATATATATATATATATATATATATATATATGTATATATATATATATATATATATATATATATATATATATATATATATATGTATGTATATATATATATATATATATATATATATATATATATATATGACACACACACACACATATATATATATATATACATATAATGGTGAAATTTTAAAATATAGAAGTAAAAAAAAAAAAACATATCTCAGATTTTAAACAAAATTCACCTCATTAACAACAAAACAAGAACAGTATAACAAAATAGATGATAAAAAAATAAGAAAATATCTATTCTGACTAGCTTGTTAGTTGTGACTTATCAAAAAATAAGCAAAAGATCGTAAAGATAAATTAATGATTTCTCCAGTAACAAAGACAGACTTAAAATGGTATCCCTAAAAATCATACCATCTACTCTGTTGCACCAACGAACCCAAACCATACACCTGCTGCACAGCTCTTATATGAGGATAGCGCAGTTAAATTAGTGAACAAAATTCAAAAGTAATTGCCAATAAAATCTAAAGACCATTGCCAAATTTCGTTCCATTCTACGATAAGTACAATTCTTTGCATTCAGCAATTCTCATCGAAACTTAGAATAACGGTTTTTATCTCGAAGTACTAGGATACTTATATCTATCAAAAGACACCCTACTAGATACTGACGTATATATTTTAATAAAACTACAGTATAGCTTCAATATTAAATACTTGTTTGGAAAATAGAAATAATTGTTGCATAATTTTAAAATACTCCAGGCTTTGTGTAATGATTTAGTTGATAAAGAATTTTATTTACTTATATCAGAAGTGCAATAAAGGAAATTAATAGTTTTAAATGGTAAATTATTTCTTTTTCCTTCAATGTCTATATATAAAAAATCATTGATCAGATTGGAAAATAAATCTAGAAACTTAATTCTTTGAATAACATAAAATATTGCTGTTTTATTTAGTTTTATCAAACGAGAGTATATGAACTCGGCCAGTTTTATAATTCACCATTTAAAATTATAATTCATTTATAATTACAATTCGCCATTTATAATGCACTATTTATAATTAAAACATCAAGACAATGCAGTGAAATAGAATCTAACACAAAATTTATCGTTCGGCAAAAATTCATAAAAATTGTATAGGATAGCAGTCAAACTAGATTACTCTGTACTCATACCAATGCCTTTGAATTTTAAATAAAAATTATCACCATTGTTTATATATTTTTGGTGTCTATAGTGATATTATTATGTCTGTTTAGATTTAGAATTTGCATGAAAATCGAGACATTAAATGATCCAGTCAAAACCACCAAATATATTTCCGCAAAATTTATTAAATGTTTTATATAACATTCTGAGGAGGTCTGGAATGTTAAAGAATAAAACATCTGTTGAATCCTGTTAGAAAATCTTAATTTTCAAACAATATAACTCAAAATTCTTCTTAAACTGCTTTGAAAGTGCCTATATAAAGTACACTATATTGAAGCAAGTCCAGTAAACTAATGCATTTTCGAAGAAGATTAAAATGTCTAAATCTGTATACATTAATTTTTATAAAGAAGCCTCCCACCTCAAATAAAATAACGAACGGCTTGGGAAAGATTCTTCGAAAGCTAGAACCCTGGTACCACATCAGGTTGAAAAAGTAATATATTCTACCCCAAGGGATAAACCTAAATTATCTATATGTATATATATATATATATAAAGAATTTTGAAACAAAAATGGCGTTATGGAAACAATTTTAATATATTTGGTAACCATAACTAAGAAAGTGCCTGGTAAAAATTCAAGAATAAAATTCTAAAATTCCAAACTCTGTCTACATAAAAATATTGTAAGAAAGGGGTTGCGTTAGATACAAAACTTTATTTCCTTAGTGATGGTAAACATATTCCAAAAGCGTAAAATATGGAAAATATTTTTAAAATATTTGAGTTATAAAATTTTACACATATACCCATATACATTTAAGGGGATTGTGTACTTTACAAAACTTGTATATAAAATATTATCTTACAGCTTTAAAACTATGCTCACATATACAATGAAATATAACTAAATCAATACTGAACTAAAACTATTATAAATTTAATCATGATATATATATATATATATATATATATATATATATATATATATATATATATATATATATATATATATATAGTAATATTCACTTTTTTAAATTATTTGTTTTATAAATGTATTTTCTGTCCTAATTTTTTCACAGATTGATACAAAATTGCTATTACTCTTAATAAGGTTAAAGTAAATGTCTATATCACTTTAAGTTTCTACTTTATTCAGATCATTAAAATTCAATATAAATGTAGAAATGTTTTTTTTTAAATATCAATATACAGTGATTAAAAAGCATTATTATCTAACTACTCAATGAATAAGGAAACCAATACCACAATGCCTTTAAATATGCTTTCACGTTATTCTGACGGAAGAGTAATAGGAAAAATTCAAATTACAGCTTCTGGAGTATTTAAAGATATCCTTAAAAAATGAAATTTTAAATTACTTAATTATGTACTTGTAAAAGAAATTTCATAGTAAAATACACAGTGTAAAACTAGGGAAACTATATACATCATAATCATTTAGTTGTCGATTTAGAAATGTAATATAAAACATTGGTACAAAATTAGATGATACACAAGCCCTCCAAAATAAATGAAGGTAATATAAGTAGAATGAAAATATTTTCATGCTACTAATAGATAATTATCTTGGTGACCATGTGTGCTAGATCTGGGAGAACTCGAGTGTGACACTATAAGAAATTTCCCTAAAAGGGAACACAAGTAATGGTTTAAAAGGCTGTAAATTAAAAATAATTGATTTGAATTCATCAGTGAAATCCATTTCCTGATTTTATGTTTGTGTGTATCATATCAACTGTGATGAGGCGATTTAGATCAGTTATATAATTTATTTATTCATACAAGAAGGAAAATGTTCGGGATCTAAATCTGACCTCATCACATCTTTGTAAAAGACAGAGGACCATAAATATATATTCAATGAGTATTGTTGCCTTGTACGGTGGTCTCGGACGGGGTTCTGATCCCAGTCCCAGATTAAATCCCGTCTCCGTACTTGACATTAAATAATAATGTTCCTTTGTGGAGTTATTTATGAGTCCCTAAGGGACAGTGCCTAATTAGAAGGGATACGGTTTTCCACGTTGGTGATCTCAAAGCGGGGTTTAAGCAGACCAATTGGATTCTTTCAACTATCCCGATTGGAGGATAAGAAGGTAGAGGGGACAAGGATGAAATTAATAAAATAGGAAAGATCGAAAAAAAGAAAAGGAGAAGGTGTTCGGAAGTCGAGACGAGGAGAGAGTCCGACAGAAGGTGTTCGATAGTCCAGACGAAGAGAGGAGTCCGACGGAACGAGTTCGAGAGTCCAGCCAAGTCCGACAGGAAGTGTTTCTGCATCAAATAGCACGGCCGCACCCCAAACACTCAGGAGGAAGCCCCTGACCAGACCGAAGAAGGATCCATAGATACCCATTAACCAGCAGTGTTCCTGGTACACCATTTTAACTCCAAAAGGTACCCCCTTTTACATACATTTTGAAATTGAGATTAGGTCCTCTCTCTTATATTTACATAATTATTTAAGTATTAAAAAATTATTGTCAGAACTAATTTAGAAGATGTTGAAAAAGAATATTTTATGAAAATTAGCATCAGTTTTGTATGTACATAGATCTATATATATTATAATAAATTTATATTTTTTTATATTAAGCTAGTTTCGGATACTGTTAATTTAGTTTTTAGTTTAGTTTCATATCTTATGTCTGTAGTTTCTCAGAACCTGTGGTTAAATTTAGTACTAAAATACTTTTACACAACGCAATCAAAGTAAATTCCCACTATACATTTGATCACAGGTTAATACCCAAATAAAAATGAGGACTACACGACATCAACAAAATTTCCATATCATTTGAAACTCATAGTTTTGAGTTATGTTGTTTTACGTATAGCAAAATTATGAAAATTAAAAAATTAAAAAACAACTTTGAAAATTTGATAACCTAGATTTATTATCATATACATTTATATACATTTTCTAAAATAAAATTTTGATTTTCGATACATAAAAATTTAAAACATGACAAAATTGAAATCTATTAAGCTCCAGGTACTGCATATTTATTTTAAATATATGTGTGCATTTATATTTTCTGCATCTAATGCAGAGGCATAAAAATGCTGTTTAATGCAGTGGTGCCCAAAACATTCAATTAGTGGAACCTTTGCTGAATCTGAATTTTTTCCAAAGGTGTCTCATGTATAACTCCAAAATATGCTCTGTGCTTAATATTTAGTCCTTTCATCTTTATTTTCATTATTACTATATTTTTTTATATTTGGTATTTACATTTATGTAAAAATACAGACAATCTAATTTATTTAAGATCGAAATCATAGTCAGTTTTCAACACCTAATAAGCATTCATTATCTCCAATCTAAATGCATGAACTCTTCAATGTCCATGCCTATTTATTTTTCAAGAACGGGGCTGAAAAGTTTTCCCTCATTGAGATTCATTGGGTCTAGATCCGCATTTCATGACAGAGAGTTAGCATTTACAAACACAATGAGAAAACACGATCAGAGATTGTAGTATCAGCTGGATTAGATTTGGTAATTTTTTTTTATGATTCCACCTCTTAGTATATTATGAAAATCAGTAGTTAGATTCAGAAAATATTTTGAAACACTACACACATACGTTTCCTGTAAGCATCATTGTTAATAAAGTAACAAATCATACAAAACTGAGAGTCATTTATACACGAACATAAAATATGTGGCATCCAGAAAAGCTCATAAAAACTACTAACTTATTAGTTCATACCAAGTATGCTGCATGTCGTGACTATAATAAATGGTCGCCGGATTAAAAATGCATACAAAATTATTAAAATTATGAAATTCTGCAAGCTTTCCCTTAAAGTAACTTAAACACTTGAGTTTGTCAAAGTGAACACTTTGAAAACTTTAACTACTCTCATTATCATAATTAGAAGTACAAGTTAATTAAAAAAGTAAATTAGGCAGATTATATTTTATAGGAAAAATTAAACCTTTTTTAATTTAAATTGTTTACTTTTTCATTGTGTATAAAGGTATTATTTTCTATGGGTAAGTAATTTGCTTGTTTTTTCACCTGAAAACAGCTAGAACTTCATAATACTCATTGAATACAATTCAATGAGTCAATTTATTTTAATTAAATTATTGCTTAACCCCTTCCGGTATGTTTTAATAATGAAAAACTGTGCATGAAATAACCATTTAATTTTTATTTAAAAAACTTGTTTCATTTTACAATTCTTACATATTCTTAATTAAAATCCACTTTTTACATAGAGTTAAATAATATCAGAAACAGTAAAATTAAGAAAATATCAAAGCAAAACATTAATAAGGTATACAGATAATAGTCTTCAAGCTAGTGGTACTTTTCAAAACAAAGTGCAAAGGAATTCTTAATTGTTTACACCGCTAAGTAGTCTCACTTTTAATTTGATTCTTGTAACACACACGGCATTTCTTAGTAGGTTTTCTTTTATTCTGACTCATTAATTTGGCAATGACTTGTACCAAGAAATTCTAAGTAAACAATATGCAATAGTGACTTGTGATTTTCACAAGTGATAAAAGGGTTGCCAAATTCAGTACACTAGAAATTTTAAACTAAATTAATTATCATATTTAACAGTAACTTTAATCGCATGACGAGTGTAGCTCGTCATTGTGCGGTATGGAATGAAAAACTAATGACGAGCTAGACTCGTCATTTTACCGGAAGGGGTTAATGTAATCTCAACAGTAGAATTACAAACTGAAATAAACAAATTACAAGTCTGAAAAGTTACAAACTTTTACAGACTTAACCAATTTATTTGTAGATTTAATCTGAACTATTTCCATACTAAAATACTAAATATACTTGTCATTTAAATATGATGGTATAAGTTATGATTACTTTAAAATACTGCATATAATAACCAGTAAATGTACATGTACTGTAGCCTTAATTTATTTATGTACGAAAAACTAATAATAAAGAGACTCCCCTTTCAAAACGCGTAATGTTAAGGGAATATTTGCCTAGGACGATGCAAACAAAAACTTCTTTCAAGGTTTATGTAATCTTTCTTCTAATATGTTGAAAGTTCTTGTCAAAGTTAATACAGCAGAAAAGATGTTTAAGACTTATTACATAGTCATGTCAATCTGCTTCTGTGCACAGGTACATGCAGTTATGCAAAAATCTTAAAAGATTTATCATGTATTCTTCAAGATGTAAATTAAAATAAACATAAGGTTAAAACAGGAGTTATGAAAAGGTACAGAAAAGAAATAAATCTTTTAAAATCTCACACCAAAGAGCTTTAGGAAACCACATTATGAATTCCTATTTCGTCGAAAAAAAACTATGAAAAGAACACCAAAGCCTCTTTAAAAAGAACGTGTATAATACTGACGTATATCTTCAAAAGTGAATAAAAAATGAGCCAATAGTTTTCTTATTTATTTTCCGTGCACATATTTTAAGGGATCTTTCAAAGAATTTTAAAGTACTCTTTGAACAACATTTCATAGAAATGACGCTTTTTTCAAAGTCCAACAAAAGGAATTGGTAATTTTATCCTTCTCTTAGATGTTCAGGCTCGTAATTATTTCTTTCTAAAATCCCATAGATAGATCCATTCGACTCGAAAAAAAGAATTAAAATATTTACCAGTTCTTCATTTTATGAAAACACTCGAAAAAAAATGATTCAGTAACTCTAAATAATCATTTTTTATAACAACTAAAAAAATATTTCATAAATGTAAAATAAGAATATTACGATCTTTATTAATGGAGTTTATAGTAAAGGATACGTGATATAATCTAAAAGCGAAGTAATAAGTTAAGTAAAAATATGAAAATAATTCCTTAAAAAACAAACACGTATATACTGTTACGTAAGAGATAAAATAAGTGTATCTCAAGGACTGACTTCGTGGTTTATAACACAATTATGATGTACAAAATTAAATAAAATTTGTAAAACAAAATCCGTATTGTTTAGATAATTATTTAGGAATTTTATTTAAATATTTATTTAAGTTATTATTAAGACGTTATTTGTACAGCATAATGTAAGTACAGTGATCCCTCGTTTTTCGCGGTTAATGGGAACCAGAACTTTCCGCGAAAGCTGAAAAACCGTGAAGTAGTATTTACCCCTAGGAATTTTCCTGTATGAGGGTACACGAATGTTTTAAATACGTAAACAGTATTTAGACTTTACACATTTAAGACAAAAATTACAACAGCATACGTATTTATTTAAACGTGTCAGTGATAATTAATAAAGCTAATTACAAAACCTTTCACAGTAATAAACATTAATCAACATTGCTTTCTGAGAGAGGCAAAAGAGTCTTGTGTTGGTGGCGGAGGAGAGGCTCTTACCTGAATAGTAGAAGTTTTAGGTTCACTAGGAGACGGAAGCGCTGATGGTAGAGCCAGGGACCTTTACCTTGGAGAGAAACATGGTGATGGGTAGTTGTATTTGTTTTCCCTTTTCCTTCACAATTGATCTGTACAAGGACATAACCCTGTCAACGTGATTGCCGAACTCGACAGCTAGAACCATATTGTCGTCAAAGTCTTGTGCAAATTCTTGCCATGTTTCACAATCGTTGCAGATTCTCCAGGCCAAGGACACACTTTTCAGTCTGTTCTTCATCTTCCTCTTCCTTTTCTTCCTCACTTGCAGACTTTGTCATCTCAAGAGTCCATCGTATGTACTCGGAGTCAACCCATCTTTTTGTTTGACATGCAGGGATCCTTCTCTCCGCGCATCAACATGAAACAACGCTCTTTTCCACAATGTGACTGCCGACATGGTTGTATTTTTTCATTTTTATTTTATGTATTTTTCATTTTTATTTTTTGATAAATATTTTAGAAAAAGAAGCACTAAAGTCACAAAACATGAAGCGCGAAGCGGTGAGGGTTCACTGTAAATGCAGATTTCTAATTTGAAACGTTAAATTCTATATCATTTGCAAATACAATACACACATTGATTATTTTGTTACATTCTCTCAATTTTATACAGGAAAGATAAAAAAAAATTAACTTCTTAAAAGTAATAACATTATTTTGAGTACTTCCCACTCTCTTAAAAAGGAGCATTTTCATATATTTTATCATGTACCAAATTTTTTCTAGTATTTAGCATTAAAGTTTGATAAGCGTCTTCAGTTTAAGAGAAGAAATTAGTTGCTAACTTACAAACTTTCAAAGTTGTTTACTTAAAAAGGATTTTTTTTTCTTGCTTTATGTAAATACTTTATGTATTTCGAAAAAAATGATACTGTCATAGAAAAAAAACAAATGAACTTTATAAAGTTATATCATTCTTAATTATTTCTATAGTTTCTACTTAAGAGAGCAGAATGCTTTATTGTGTAATGAAAATAACATAGGCTTTTAATAGCCTATTTCATGAAGACTTTTTAGTTCGAAAGGTACTATATATTCTTAACTATAAAATAAAAATTTTATAAATAGTGTCATATAATTTTGCCATATTATTGCTTACTGAACATAATTATATCTAAACGGTGATTTACTTTTAAAAACGATTTCAACACATAATGATTATTTTTGAATTCTACCGTTAGTAACCATAATGTTTCCGTAAACGATTACAGAAACCATTTATTGTGAAAATTTAAAAAATGATAAAACTTCTTTTAAACTTCATGCAGATCCACACTAATGTGTTGGCATTCTAAATTAACATAAAATAAATAATCAAAGCTGAGTACAATACATTTTCTCCATAGATTTCACTCGCTTAATAATGAATATGCGTTTAAAAGTCTGTTTAAAAGTACACAACCTAATACATTTAACTAGGCAACAATCCTATCCCTTTTACCTGATCTCTTTCATAAAAATACGAAATGCCGAACAATAACCTCATGAATAGAATAAAATTTTGATATTTATTTATTATTTTTATTTTATATTCATATAGCTTTCGCTGTGTGGATTTTATTATTATGAGTATGTAATTTTTAATATAATCTTTTTATTTGTAGTGTAGTTTCCATGTAAAGCACTACACAATGGTTAGGCTTCTTAATCCTAGAATGCTATTATTTTGTCTCCGAGGCATTTTCTAATTAAATCTATGAATTATAAGCTACTACAACTTGAAAATAACTTTAATGCGCTTTAAATCATTTTTTCTATCAAAATGCATGTAATGCCTCACTTTATTTACGTTAAAGTAAATTTTTAAATAATAATCTTGCAGAGGTAATAATAATAACAACAATCGACAAAAGCAGGATAGTAAAGTTAAAGTTAAACAGTAATGTTTTGAGTAATAATGTTTTGATACCACTGCTATTTCTCTAAATTTAAAATATATAAAACACAATTGTTACTGTGTATAATACAGTTTAGAAATTTAATATATTTTCATTTTGATTCTTGTGGAAATTAATTCATTGTAATTACATAATTCAAAATTTAAGGTGTTACTGCAAGAAGATTTATACTTATATATTTATATATTCATTATAGTTTTCATACATTTTAAGTTGTACATATAATGTCTCCAGTGGAATATTATTTAATTATATATATATATACATTAATATATAATTATATATTATATAATTAACTAATTACATATATATATATATATATATATATATATATATATATATATAATAATTTATAATTAATTATTTTATTGAGGTCGAAATTCATATATTTTTGCTATTATATCGATAATAGCTATACAACTTTCAGAAACAAAAACAAGCTATTTTTTCAACGTAAATAATATAAACTATTTTTTAGAAAGTTAGATAAATTGTTTTTAAAAATATTAACAAAATATTCTCTTTTATGTAGCTAAGGGCTAGTCATATTGGATTCATTTTGTTCAAATATTAACTAATAAGAAAAATATTTCTACCGATGAACAACTTGCATTTAAGTTTTTTTTAAAGAGTTTCATACCTTCTAAAAAATTCTTCGTTTATGCTGAAGTTGAGGTTCCAATGGATAACAAATGTATAATTATTTAACAAAATTATACAAATATTAGTGAAACTTTTTAGGCCTGTTTTTCCTGTAATAAATCACTGAAAAAATGTTCTTATTATTTTATAACAATAAAACATATTTTATATTACTATCTAAATAAAAGTTTAATTTAAAATACAGGTATTATCCTATAATTTTAATTTCCATTGCTTAAAAAATACATTTTTAGAATGAAATCGTAATATAGAATATTATTTTTAATATATATTAAAAATATATAAAATTATAAGTAATATATCTTTTAGTCATGAGGAACTTAAAAATTTACAGAAGTGTTTTTGTAAATACTTTTTTTTAAAGTAAAAGTAGAATCATATCATATGTAATTATGTAAGAAAAAATGTAAATGTTCAGTTATCTGAATAATATTAAATCATTCTATTAGTAATACAAATATATATATATATATATATATATATATATATATATATATATATATATATATATATATATATATATACATATATATATACATATATATATATATATATACATATATATATACATATATATATATATATATATATATATATATATATATATATTATATATATATATATATATATATATATATATATATATATATATATATATATATATATATATATATATATATATATATATATATATATTATATATATATATATATATATATATATATATATATACAAATATATATATATACACAGAAGTAAATTTAAAATTACTTATTAAGTAGATTTTTTAAAATATTAAGATCAGTGTTATAACAGCTTTAATATATTAGATATTAAGTGTTCTATATTTTATAATATTGTAATAAATTCAGAAGAATAATTTCATGTTTGTATAAAGGATGAAAGTACGTCTTGAATATCTAACATATTTTTTACTTATTTTATTAAGTATTTAGGAACTGATGATAATTCAAAATAAGCACACTTTCAGAATACATGTTATTTGGGAGGTATGAGACTTTTTAATCAGCTTATTACATGAGAGAATGAAAAAATATCTAGGATTATGCAATAGAAGCAAACTTTCCCTGCAAGATATAAAATTTAAAAAACTGTTTGTGCAAACAGTTACAGATTACCAAAATGTGTTACAAATAAAGGTATAGTTAATATTCTGTAGGAAGATATAATGAAACTTTTTGATGAGGTAGCTACAACAGCTTCGTCTTTTAGAATTTTAAGTTGATGGACAATATTATTAACAGCAAATTAAAATTTGTTTGGTGGGATATTTTCCACATAGATCAGAATGGACTCTTTCCATTTAGCCATCCAGAATAATTTAGAAATAGTTCCATGATAATCAGCATGCTTTAAGGGGTTTCATAACTAAATATTCTACAGAGT
>CM063503.1:68311247-68313747 GCA_032207245.1 Pardosa pseudoannulata
TGTGTTGCTGAACTCTACAGAAAATATATATTTATCTTAAATATATATATATATATATATATATATATGAGTGTGTGTGTGTGTGTGTGTGTGTGTGTGTAATCCAATAATTATAAAACTAAGGCAAGGAAAAAGCTAATCAGCTAGCAGTAATAACAAATGATGAGGTTTGGCCACATTGAAGAGAACGGCGCAAGCTTAATTAAAACTTTATTTTAGAGCTCCTAAAACGTACATCTTTACTAGTCAAAGACAGATAAAGACTCAAAAATCACTGTGTTCGAACAGAGGTCACACAAGAGCGAAGACAGAAAGAATTTTCCCACTTACTCATTGAATTTAAGTGTAAGATTAAAAAAACGCTGAGCCATTTGCCGGCGACAGCTGGAAAACGTGTTGAACAGATCGAAAATTTACATTTATAGGATAGAAAGCTTTGGGAATTGTATTGAAATAATTTTAGTCGAAGACACTCCTTTGGTTAAGTAATTTAGAGGCATGGAAAAATATTTCAAAGAATTAGAATGGGAGAGGGGAGGTATTTAAGGAAATACTAAAGTTAAATAATTTTGATATATTACACACACACACACACACACACACACATATATATATATATATATATATATATATATATATATATATATATATATATATATATATATATATATATATAACCTATTTATTTGAATTATCAATCTTTGGAGAATAATTAATTAAATTTTAGCATAAAAGCATAATTGAATAGTTATAAATGACCCATTCAGCCAAATGACAAAAAAACTTTTGAATAAAAATACAATTATTATTTTTTTGCATTTATGATTAATGTAATGTAAGTACTTGAAATTCTTTAATGCAACCACTTCCTTTGATATTACCATAAAATAAGAATACTAGAATTCACTAGAATTTTCAGAATTTATATCATAGTCTTAAAATGGAAAATTCATAAGTGTACTGTTGATTTTTGCTATTATTTTAATAAATTTTAATTCAACTGACTGACTGTAAATTAACTGAAGTGAAATTCTAAATATGTAAAAGAAAATAGGACCTTACTTTGAAAAAATATTGGTAATAAAATGATATATATAGAAAAAATATAGTCTGTGCCAAATATTGTACAGAAAAACACAGGTTTAAAAAAGGTATTGAAATTTTAAATTATGCGTTTGATGTAGTTGCCAGAATTATCAACCCTGCGGGTTGTAAAATCCGATATTAGCATAATAACTTTATGCATTTTCTTGAAATAAAAATAAGTTATTGAACCTAATGCCGATATCAAAATCTTATGCGTCAAAAAAAGAAACTGAATAATATCCCATCGTGTTTCTCTATTTGAAATTCAAAGTACTTATCGCGCAGTAAATCAACTGAACAGGGAAGGGAAAAGTAATCTCGAGCATGGCGCATCGAAGATTTATACGTCAAAAATAATATACGACACAAGTCATACGGAAATGAAATCCACACACACGATCAATTGTGAAATATATTTTTAAAGTCCAAAAGCAGTACAGAAAAGTCATCTGGGGATTTGACTCAACCGAAAGTGCATACATCGCTCATATATCTTTCACTTAAAATTTTTCCGATATTTCTCTTGCTCGTGTAAGAATTTCTCTTGGATAGTTCACTCGGAGTGAGAGCTTAAAGAAAATACTTCTTACCTTTTAAAGGCTCATCGAAGAAAGAGGAATTTATTTTGAATATACAAGCCCTCATAAGTTAAGTCAGCTTTAGAGTAAAATACTTAGAGAAATCTGATGAACTGAAATACATTTTAATACCCACTATAAATATCACTTCATTTAGTAATTGGGTTAGTAACTGCGTGGGTTACGAATACTTTCAATTTACATTAGTGTTTAAAATTAACAGAATTTTCGGATTTGTCGACTATTCCTGGAAATATTGGGTAGATTTCAGTGATATTCGATTTGAACATAAATTTATGTAATGCAAAAAATAATCATTTAAGAGTTAACATACGTAAGGATTATCGTGTGTAACATTTATCGGAGAATGAATGTGTAAAATTGTGTTTATCGAATCGAATAAAAAATTCAGTTAATATAAGGTATGGTTAGCATTTACAGATATACAGGCCTCACCCCTTGATTTCATGCTAGAAATAATATAGGTTCCTGTGGCAATTGCTCCTACTCGATCAGCATTGCTGTTTTCTGACCTTTGATGGTTCTCGATGATGGACTGCTAGTTACCTTTGTCCTCCCGAGGGCTTGTCTTATACATGCGCTATAGAGTTAAGGTCTGGGGATATAACTGTCCTAATCATCCAGTCAATATTTTCACTTTTCTGAAAATAATTGGCCAGACAATCGCTATGTCCTCGCGATTTTTGTTCATTAAGATGAAATCGGAGTTAACTGCATCCCTCAAAAGACAAAAATATGGCTTTGAGATATCATCCCTTTACTTCAAATCAATCATGGTGCCTCTTTCAAAGAGATAGAAAAGTGTGTTCAAGAGT
>CM063503.1:68326247-68341247 GCA_032207245.1 Pardosa pseudoannulata
CATTCCGAACGACTACAAACATCCAAACATCAGTGGGATTCGAACACATGAACTCTGGATCCAAAGATAAGGACTCTAACCATCTGGCAATCGTTCGGCACACATTCAAATTGGAATATATTTCTAATGCCAAACCCATATTGTTATCAATTGCTTAAAGTGTCGAATATCTGAGGGTATTCAGGCAATGGCTTTGTAACAATAAAGGGCTTGAAATTTCTTCTGGTGCGAATATTTTTATGAAAAACTTCGAATTAAAGAAGTTGAACTTTGAAATATCCAAGATTATTAACACTGATTTAATGAGAAATTCAATGCACTGTGGGAAATAATAATTAACGGCGATTTTCGATTAGAGACGTTCGATTTATACATGCTGCATTGTATTTATTTTCAGCCATTCAATACTGAACAATAAACGAACAAACCATGTATTATATTTAGATGCCATTGATTAGGGATTTTTAATCATGCTGTGTAAAAAGATGATGACAGTCGTTTAAAATGGGTTTTAAAAAGGCAGGTCATGGTCTAATTAACACTCGATAGAAAATAAAATCAAGAGAGCTTTTTTCCTAGAAAAGTTTTAAATTATAGCCAGTTTGTTGTAATAGACAATGTTCAAATCGCATTCTTCTATTAAACCGCAAATACTTTTATGAATAGAATGTCAACTTCATTCCCTATAGTAGGTAATTTTAAAACCTTAAATATTTTATCAATCATTATAGTGAGACTTTCCATAATTTTGAGGCTCATTATTGTGTGAAAGTAATTAAAGTTCAATTAATAAAATACACATTGGGCACTGTTGTTTGAAACCTTTCAAAAATCTTTGTTATTTATGTAGTGTGATGTAATACATCATAGCATGCATCTAATCTATATCCTGTGTCTCTACTGTATACCTAATAAACCTGTATTTTAAATGCAACAAGAAGTCCATATTTTTAAAGCATACTGTTAAAGCTACGTAAGTTGCTTTACTCCCTAGGAGTTTCAAACATGCTCTCTGTAGCATTAAGTTAAGGTAAAAGAGGGGCTAGAAAATATTCTTCTCGTAATACATCTTGAGACTCTCAACTTTAAAAAGACGGTTTGGATAATTAGGCGTGTCATAAATATGCATTATTCTTTCACATTAATTTATGTAAAAGTATGAGTCAGTGTGAAATTAAAATTCTAGCGAAAAGATTTCGCCAGAGCTGTAAATTTTTAATGTATGAAAAATGAAAATTACGTGCTTTACAGAAAGTTTCAGGTTTTCAATTTGTTTCACAAAGCATTTTCATATAGGTTCTGAGATTTAAATCAAGTGAATTATCAACAAAAACAGCTTGTAACTGTGTGAGCATGGTTGATTAGCATATCTACGACTTTTTTTAATCTCAAAATATCTATTCTCCGAGGAAAACAATACAAAAGTTAATAGTATAATTTATGTAGTCATTGCTTCTTTATAATAAGAGATCACTTAGCTAGTTTATTTTATTTTAAGAAACCTTTAAGTTTTTTTAGAAAAATTAACATTAAACAATAATATTCACAAAATGTTTTAAAAGATATTAATTTAAGTATAATTTAAAATATTGAGAGTTAAATCCATCACTGTACATTGTAACAACTTTTCTCATAACTGGACATGTTCTTACACCAAATTTGGAGAAAATGTTATATAAAATGCATTGAGGAACAAATACAAAGTACCTTCATGTTTTCCTTATATTATTATTTTAAAATGCCTATAGAAAAATAAATGTCTATAACTTTAAGGATCCACATATTCGTTAAGTTTAAAAGCTTATTCCGATATAATTATTATTGTCAGAATTGCTGTTGGTGGATCACTAATGTGAGCAACTTGTACAACATTTCTACTATTAGATGGATTAGATCAATTAAGAGTGATGCCAAGAAGTGTTCACTAAAAATATTCATTTTACTAGGGTTTTCATTTCCCAAAATAATTTTTGGAGGCATGATTTTTATTTTATATTCTTCAATAAAAGTCTAGTACAGTTGTAGAGACACTGTACAGTTGCAGAGGACTTTTCAGGTTATGATTTTTTACCAAAAAATTTCGAAACCGGAGGCATTTCACGTGGTTTAGCAGTTTACAGCTATCGCAATAGAAACATATAATAAATTATAATTTTAAAGAAAAATATTAAATTACATAATATTACATAATATTACATAAATTACATAATATAACTCAAATAATCTCTTTGCTGGTAGGTGCATACTTTCTAGTGATTGGGGTGGAAATTATACAGATTAATGCTTCATCCGAGATATAAATACGTTTCAACAAATAGTCCAATATTATTTCGAATGTAACAGTTTATTTAGTGTAACAAGTAGACCCGTTCTTCCCTTATGTTACGTTTCTAAATCTTTTGAATATGTAACTCGTGACAAAACACAATTTGAATTTATCAAATGAATACAATTTTTTTTTCCTAATCCATCATAAAAATTGACTTCGTAAACCACGCAGAGCTTTCTATAAAATGAAACGTTTTATGTCTCAGAAAAAGCTAATATGTTGACCAAAAATGAACTGGGAAGTGAAGTACAGTGAGTGATAAATAGTGACTTTAGAACTAAGTAAGAACGATGGAACTATATTTAATAAATTTTGAAGTATCATAAATTATTCTTACTATTAAATAAAAGTTCTGAATACTTTACTGCATTAAATATCTAGAAACATATATATTAAAAAGCCAATATACACAATCAGTACTAAAAATATCACCGACCGTTGATTAAGAATCAATGTATTAAGAGGTTGAAAAAAGACTTTTTCTACCGGTATTTGAAGGTTCTATTCTTACATAATATGAATGTTCATAACTGTTTGAAGTGGCTTGAAAACTTTAGGTTCCTATTTAACTACCCCTCGTTTCATATTAGTTACAGTTACATTTCACACGAAACTAAAGTTTTTGATTCTTTAATAATTGTATAGTGAGACATTGTGCTTCACTGAACAATGTTTGAGTTATATTGCTGCAAATACGTGTATCCCTAAATGCGTAACATTCGTATGCCTTTAACTTCTAATACAGGTAGCAGTATAATGTCTACCATCCTCAAATCAATTAGAGTTTGTATTTTCGCTTCTTCTACAACCATGGATGTTTGCAGCTGTTGTGATCAATTTGAAACAGTGAGTTTTGATCGCATCAGTGGTCTGTACAAAATATTGACTTAAAACTAAATAATAAACCAGGTCACCAATACAATAAACTTTTCAAAATAAACCTTTGTGTTTCACTAGACAAATTTCAAGTTATATTGACTTATATCTCTACCTTCAAATGCATGCAAAAGTATAATTTCTCCCCGCTGTTAAATCGTAGATAGTTCTTAGGGACAATAAATCATCCTCGTAGCAAAATTAGACCAAAAAAAAAAGAGAAAGAAATTTCTTTAACCAAAATTGTCAAGATAGACTAGACTTTCATAATAAAATCATGTTTATGCAATCCACATATTATTTTATTTATTGCAATCTATTGTTTTATTATATTTATTTCTTTTAAAACTTGAAGATATTTCTTCTTCTTTTATCTGTACTACATTATTCGTCTCTTCAAAATCAACTGGGTCCACTTTTATCCAAATTTCTAGATACTGTATAGTACCTTGTACGTTATGAAACGTTGCATGCTTTTTTTTATAAATGTTAAGTATTTTATCGAGTAATAAAGAATATACTATACCAAACAAGAAAAAGATAATTCTTAAAAATAAAATAATACATAGGTATAAAGTATATAAACAATAATCATTCCTTTCCAGCTAACGCCGATTAATCACGCTAATGGTTTGGGAGATGGGGTGTTCAAGGATTTGAAATCCCACTGCTGTCATGCCCATAGCCATTCGGAATCGTCTTTGAGTAGTATGTCACATGTCTCATTAAAACTTGTGCAGTTAAGCTATAGACCGTACCACTCCAAATTAATCCTTTAAAAATAAAACCCTTTTTAAAATTTTGGTAAAATTTATGTCAATAAAAAAATCATGTTGTTACTTTATTATACAACTTTTTTATAATTTCAAATATATTGAATAACTGAATATTCATTCAGATTTTTTTTCTTAAAAATATGTGAAATTTGACTATCTACTTAAACATGCCATTTTATTTATTTATTTTTATACGATATGTTGTACTAGTACCCGTGTAATACATATTATCATTCATGTTTATGTGTGTATATATATATATATATATATATATATATATATATATATATATATATATATATATATATATATATATATATATATAAATATATATATATATATATATATATATGTATATATATATATATATATATATGTATATATATATGTATATATATATATATATATATATATGTATATATATATATATATATATATATATATATATATATATATATATATATATATATATATATGTATATATATATATATATATATATATATATATATATATATATATATATATATATATATATATATATATATATGTATATATATATATATATATATATATATATATATATATATATATATATATGTATATATATATATTATATATATATATATATATATATATATATATATATATATATATATATATATATATATATATGTGTATATATATATATATATATATATATATATATATATATATATATATATATATATATATATATATATATATATATATATATATATATATATATATATACATATATATATATATATATATATATATATATATATATATATATATATATATGTATATATATATATATATATATATATATATATATATATATACATATACACATACACATATATATATATGTATGTATATATGTATGTATAGGTAGATAGATAGATACACACCAAATGTAAACAAATATACACTTTCCTTAGATGCCCAAATGAAGCTCTCCCTGTAATACATGTTTGTTTCAGGGAACTAGACAAGAAGTTTAATTAGTAATACACCATTAATAAAAGATTCAGTTTCCAATCACTTAGTGTCCTAATCATGTGCTGAAGGGAACTACCTAATGAAATTGAATTCTTTAAGTGATTTGTAGTCGAGGACTCGGTGGTAATCGAAAATTTAACTAACTTCATTTACTATTTAAGATTTTTAATGTATTTGTTGTTTGTTTGGTGACTAAAAGTTAATGCTAAAAAAATTCTTTTCAATCATTCGTGGAATATCACTGTGTTTTTAAAGCTTTAAATAAGTTAACATAGACATTTAATGTTTTTCTTTGTTAGAATATAAATACAGAATCAGTACAAGCTACAATGTAAAAAATTATTGTCTTTGGAATTTATAGTCAGTACTGCATCCCTCGACAGAAAGCAAGTCTCTCTGCACCCCCAAGATCTTTTTTAATTCTGCACTCTGTACTGGAAAGAAGGATTTAATTCATTGTGCTAGTTTAATGAAAGTGAACTAAAACAAACCCGTAAATAGATATGTATTTTTAACCCTTTAATTTTGCATTACATTTCAACTATAGTAAGCAAATATACCTTTAAATTTCATTACTTCTTGTCATTTTTGCATTATTCCATGTTAATCACTATTATATATTTTTGCTGCACAATTTTCGTATTGGAGGTAAGCCTACAAATGGCACAGTATGTAATGTATATACAGTGGGATGCAAAACTAAGCACTTGTACCCTCTGAAATTTTGACTAATTCTCAATTTGCATATAAAATTATGTTCATAAATGTTGAAGGAAGCCGGATTAAATGGGCATAAACTAGAGGGTCTTTCAGTTAAATTAAAAACTTAAGTTGGATGAAGCATTTAATATTATGACCCCAACACTTAAAAACGATATCCTTATAGGTAGATTTAGATTAATGCAAAGGATCTTTCAGAGGGACATTATAGATTGGGAAGTAGAGTATAAACGGAAATATTTCTAAGCCTTTTAATTCCCTCTGTGGGCATTTAAGGGTATTTATTACGTACCAATGACTTATACCAGGCCAACTGAGATAACAAGGAATAAGACGCCCGGTACAAATGAGCGAAGACTTACCCTTTTGCAGACTATTTTACAATTCTATTTTTGACGAAGAACAATCTGGTGACGCAAATAAAACAAATTAAGTATCAATATGGAGTATCCATATACAGCATGAATTGTTGGAGTAACTCCCTGCCTCTGATGACGCTATCTGCTCAGGTAAAAAAAAAACTCCCTGCCTCTGATGAAGTTATCCGTTCGCTCCGCCTTGGCCTGCTTTTTCTCTGAAGGGGCCTTCAAATCTACCGAGCAAAATCTAAATACTACTGTTGCCAGGGCCAAATACGACTGACCCGCGTTAACAACCACTCTTGTCCAATGGGGTCGAATGGGGGGGTCACTGACATCGTTTTCGTCCTTCGGTCAGTCTCCCGCACTGTCATAGTACAGTAGTGTAACTCTGCAACAAAGTTATTCTAAATTAAAAATGGGACACTTACACTTTTTAATGATAATTTCCGAAGCTGTTCATAATTTGTTCTACACCAGGTATCTATCTAGATTCTGTTTCACGATGTCCACAAAACGAGATGATGACATCGCCTTTTTATTTCCTGTAATTATTATAAATATATTTATTTATTATAAATATATTTCATGTAACGAGTAAAAGATTGTAAGAACAAAGGAACCAATATATTAAATATAAACGCTAGGCATATAACTATTTTTTCGTGTAGTAGAATATGCCTTAATTAATGAATTCCTTAACTGCAAAACTTCCGTTATATTTGTTTAGTTTATTTTATTAGTTATACTCGAAAATTCAAAATGTTTTACATTATTTATTATCCTCATTTAATGTTATTTAATAGCTGGTTTGAATAATAGTTTTGATTCTGAAGGATAAACAAACTTCTATTATGCTGGTTTAGGCTCCCAGTTGGGTTGATTCCCAGTTGGCGTTACACTTCTAGTGTTTTCTAATAAGAACGAGACCTTTCTAGCAGGCTACAAAACATTCATGGCATATAAGTATGATTCGCACCCACAGACTCATTATCGAAAACCAGTATCCTTCTGAATTGACCATCATCCATCTGTTTTAGGCCAGATTCTGACAGAAAAATTCGAAGAATAAAATATCGTCTTGTCCACAAACGAAACTTTTTTTCCTTTCTCCTTAAATTACTCAATATAATTAATTAAATTATCTTGTGTTTTTATATGACTGTATTAGTACACAGTATTCTTTTTAAGAGTTTTTGTGAGTTAAAAATATATTTTTTTTTTATTTTTCTCATATGGAGTTTTATGCTTCGCATTAAAAGTAACTTTGTTAGTCTCCTTAAAAAAACCTTGATTCATCATAATATAACTTTTCTAAAGACAATGAACACGTTGTTATAATTTAGAGACTTTAAATGAACTTTCGATTCTTATTAAGAGTTTTAGCATTCTTTTTAAGAGTTTTTGAGTTAAAAGTATGTTGATTTTATTTTTCTCATATGGAGTTTTATGTTTCACATTAATGGTAACTGTGTTAGTCACCTTAAAAAAACCTTGATTCATCATAATATAACTTTTCTAAAGAGCATGAACACGTATAACAAAATATGTTGCTTTTATTTTTCTAATATGGAGTTTTGTGTTTTACATTAAAAGTAACTGTGTTAGTCTACTTAAAAAAACTTGATTCATCATAATATAACTTTTCTAAAGAGTATGAACACGTCGTTATAAATTTAAAACTTTAAACGAACTTTCGATTCTTATTAAGAGTTTTAGCATTCTTTTTAAGAGCTTTTGTGAGTTAAAAGTATGTTGTTTTTGTTTTTCTCATATGTAGTTTTATGTTTTACATTAAAAGTAACTTTGTTAGTCTCCTTAAAAAACCTTAATTCCTCATAATATAACGTTTCTAAAGAGCATGAACACGTTGTTATAAGTTAAAGACTTTAAATGAACTTTAGATTCTTATTAAGAGTTTTGGCATCCTTTTTAGGAGTTTTTGTGAGTTAAAAATTTGTTGTTTTTATTTTTCTCATATGGAGTTTTATGTGTTACATTAAAAGTAACTGTGTTAGTCTACTTAAAAAAAACTTGATTCATCATAATATAACTTTTCTAAAGAGCATGAACACGTCGTTATAAATTAAAGACTTTAAATGAACTTTAGATTCTTATTAAAACTCTCTGTATATCCCGAGAAGCTTTTGTATTGTGCTATAAAGTGAGCTTCCGAGAAAAAATAATTAAATTACGCATTATATCTTCCCCATCTGTTTCTCCGGGGATTTTGTTATCTGGCCTCGATAAAATCTACTTCCATAATTACTCGTATATTTAGCTTCATGCATTAAATATCATGGATATCGCGGATAATGAAAAAAGACCTGCACTTCTATGATAGGCTCGAGAGCCATTAATTAACTTTAGGGCTCAAACATATGTTCCTGACACTTTCCTGTAATCCTTTCTGAATGAAACGACCTGGCGAAAGAATAGGTTGCAAATCCTACTGTCAGGCAGAAAAGATTTCTACGGAAATTTAGAAAGAAAATTGTTTGAACGAAGACCAAGACAGAGTTTAATGATTTCATGAAAAGTCTCGCTTTTCATTACATGAAATAAATTTGGATTCAGGATAGTAATCACAGAGGATAAAATATTTCAAAATTCTAAATGAATTTTAAATGCGGTGTTATTATTTTTTTAACTCATAAAACTTGGTTTCATATCTTAAGTGATGCATTATTTATCCTACGGATTTTCAATTTATTTATAAAGATATTTAAAAGAATAATATTTTTAAATGAACGGGAAAGTTACAAAGCCTTTTATGTTAATTATGAGAGTCATTAAACTTTTTACACGTATGTACTGAAGTATAATCAAATGAATCACAATTAAAAATTTTTAAATTATAAAGTCTTTTTATTTTTGTAACTTTCTGAAATGTCTATTCCACTTTAAATCTTTATTTGTTTTCATAATTTTGCCTTATAGTTGCTTAGAAAATATGTGAACACATTTCGGTAATTTGTTAACTGATTATATAGGTAATTTACAGAATATCTTTTTGTATGTATGTTGAACTTTCAAGAAGATTTTATGTTTTTTTTTAATTCAAGTTGAATTTTCGTTAAAATAAATATGCATTTATTTTTTAAGTAAGACTAAAATAAACATAGTTTAAATTCAGGTGGTTTTTAGGAATAATCATACAGAAAGTTATAACATAATACTAATAGTATTATACCTGCAGTCTCACGTTTATTGCTTCAGGTTAGTTGAAAATTTATTAATCTAATTTCCCATTCTTAAAACTTTTTATTAAATTTACATAAACTTAATATGGGTTGGTAATAACATTCTGTAACTTTTATCTTTAAAACACGTACAAACAGCGTATAACACTAAGGTAATTATTTTGCAGATGATTAACTTAAATAAAAGTCACATTTAATAGACAAAATTAGTTATATAATATATAAATGAAGACTTTTATGTATATTTTAGCAAAATGAGATGAAAATAGTATTTGCATTAGTTAATACTTTTTCTTTATACTTTTTACCTAGGGAAATATATCGTTTAGTTGAAAAAAAAGTGTGGATTTATGATTCAATGGCTAGAGGGTATCATATATTGGATGAAATTGAAGTAAATATATAAAAATTTAATAATTAGATAGAAATTACTAATAAAATTAATAAAAATATTAAAATACAAACTTTAGAGAGCCTAAATACACAATGTGGAAAAAACAGATGTATTTTATTAACGTACTAAGTGACAGCTACAACTTGCTAAACACTAGGAACTAACTTGATGTGTTGGACACTTGACTTTATATGCTACAATAGCATATTCTGAACAAAAATTTGGAAAAATAAAAATTATCAAAAAATAATAATGTTAAACAGTCTATTATTTTTGAATTATTACTTTATTTTACTGCTTTATTACAGTTACTTCATTTTATTATTATTTATTTGGCTATACTTAAGTTCTTTGGTAATTGAACCCAGAACCTCTTACTTTCATGTCCTGCGGAATGCCTAATAGTTATTCCTTGTAACATTATAGACTGTCTCCGACAGGCGTTGTGCAGGATAATATAAAATCATTTAATTATTTAACTCATGCTTTTATTTTGCTTTGATGGGAAATTTCAAGATGTCATGTGTCCTTGAAAATAATATAAAAATTTAAACAACATAGAAGTGCAAAAAATGTCAATTCCTCTACCTGTTCGAAAATGTTTTGAAATGTATCTTACTTAAATATTTCATAATTATTTTTATAGTGTTATTTAATTAGGGCCCATTAACATCATATATGAACTTCATTAAAATGTTAGGAAATACAATGCATATTTCCTAATACAATTTTCTGCTTATAACCTTGCATATTACTTTGGGGTTGATCCGAATTAAATACCACTTTTCGGGTGCATCAAATTCCGTTTTATTTGTAAGTCAAGGAGTTAACAGCCTAAGGCTTTACCAAGTAATTCATAGCAGTGTATTCGTAAAAACGCTAGAATTATTATCATCTTTAGTGTAAGATAAATTTAGAATCAGATGCCTTTTTTCAGACAATTTAGTTATTACTATTTAAAAACTCTCTTTAATATCATTTAGAGCACTACTGCAAACAACAGCTGTAACATTATGAAAACAAAATTATGAATTAGAGAGTATTTGTTCTCCTTTTATTTTCTCAATGAATTCCATATTAAATTAGAAACATTAGATTGATTTTGAGAGTACACATGGGATGTCGATGAAAAGTTTTTGCTTTGGGAAATGATAACTATAAAAATGAACAGTTATCAATTTACTTTCTCCTTCATTAAGTTGTAGAAATGTATATCATAACTAGATTAAATGCTCAACAATTAATGTATGATAATTGAATTTACATACTCTTGTTCACTGGAATAGTTTTATTACTTTACATTTGGCATTTATTTTTACTTTTTTAAATAATACAAAGTGAGAATAAAGTTCGAAAACAGAAGGATGTGGTAAAATGTTGGATAAAACTTTTAACTGCATCCATTTTCCAGACATTTGTTCATTATACTTTCGAATATACCAAATACTTAAAGAAATGTTAGCAGATTAAATTCAACTACTACATCTCGGTAAATAAGCAGCTTGTTTAAATATGTCAACAGTTTCCAGATGTTTACATACATTATATGAATTCGAATTAATCTATAGCAATTAAAGACATATAAGGGCTAGAATATTTTTATCATACTGTTTTTACTTTGTTAAAAGATGGGATGGGTATTGTAATAATAAAAATAATTTACTGACTTTATTTGCAACTTTATTTATCCATTATGTTTTGCAATCTCTCGGAATAATTGGAGATAAAAGATAGTAAATTACTTTAAACTGTTGCAGCCAAGTTAATACTCTAAATGTTTAAGTCAGTGATAATTTCAAAATATACAATAATAGATAAATTAAATTACATTAAAGAAATAAAACACTTAATGCATTACACTTAATGCATTACATTAACTAGACTATTTTTATTATATCAACTGTAATATTTATCTTTGTTTTGTTATAATTTTGCAAAGCATATGTGCAAAGTTTACAAGATTCTATCCGTTAAAGACCTATCCTCATAACCAAGAGCTTCCTATAGCTCTAACCTCAACTTCTTTTTAGCTCTGGTACCAATATTAAAATAGTCTATTAAATAATAATCATATACACAAAACATGAAGTACCTTTGTTTAATTTCCATTACATAATTTCATTCTCTGTTTACATCTACAATAAAATTTAGTGACTTTTATGATAGCTATTCTAAAAAATAGAAAATTCCCTAAATGGTGTATCCGAAAAGAAAATAGTAAGATTGAATGACTCAGTCTTGTTAGTGTAGGAAACCACTTTTGTGTTTTCCCGTTGGGGTTCTCAAAATCGTTGGCAGCTAGCTCATGTGGGCAGACCTGATGTAGTGAATTAGGTGGGCGCGTAGAAATATAACATTGAAGGCTTTTTTCTTCCAAATCCTTTTCTCTCCAACTCACGTCATCAACACCGTAGTTTATCTTCTCTTCTATTTTAGAAAAGTTCGTATATCCCGTCCTTTGTTTCTCAAATAAACAATAAGCTCTAAGACCATCCTTTGAATTTTACTTCCAATGGTAAGAGTTCTGAGTGTTACTCATTCTCTTATTTGTCTGTTATTTGAAATTATGATGACTTTTGTGACAGCTGCTCTTAAAAATTTAAAACGTCCCTAATGGAGGGTGCCAAAATAGGATGATATGAAAGAATAACTAACTCATATATAGGCATAAAACTTATTTGGGTGCTCATGTGGGAGGCCATCAATGTCGTTGACGGCTCTGTAGGAGGTTTCCTTTCCAAATCATTTTCTCTCTACATCACATTACGGACTCCTTAGTTTTTTTACTCTTCTTTCAGGGAAAGTTCTCAAACTCGGTCCTCTTTTTGTGAAATAAGCAATAATCTCTTTTTGGCCAACTTTAGGTTAAGTGTTTATCAAATGTATACATAAATTGGGGTCCACATTGTCATACTTGGTCCAAGTCGCATGCTTTCGTAGATACTGACTGCTGGTCTTTAATGGACTTCACACGTAGCTTATCTTGACAATATTCTGAACACCGACTGAGTACTAGAGAACTCATTGACTTGTACTCTATTGTATGTATTCGTTACGTCTGTCCAATTTCATTCCATGATGTTTTATTTTCTTTTCATATATATGAAAGCCAACTGTTACATAACATCTCAACATTCTAGTACAATTAAGCAAACGATTCAAGAAAACTTTTAAAACTTTTTGCCCTCATTTTTCCAAGCTACTTTATTTGTCTGTTTGGAATCTTTCAAAATATTTCAAAATATCAGATTAAAAATTAGAAGAGTTATAAATTAGCAAATTTCTTTAAACTATTTTAATAAAGCAAATAAGTAATTTGTTTAAAGATGTGAATAGTTTCAAAATGGGAAGCTTCGAAAAGACACTAACTAAAGCTCAAAAGTCTAAAGTAAATTAAGCTTTGTACTTTTCTTGTAAGTAATCCAGAATATATATTTTTGATATACAAGAGAAAACAATATACTCCATAAAACAAAGACTTTGTTGTATAAATAACTAAACATACTAGCTAAGTGAACAGGAGTTTTTTATTTCGTATGAAATCTCATTAATTAAAGTATTAAATTTTTATACAGTAAAGTGTAAGACAGACTGATTTAAGTAACTTGGAGTTTTGAAACTGATGTACAGAAAACAATATACATATCCTTGTAAGGAAGTTTCAAAATGCCTTGAATGTTTAAAGTTTTAAAAATGGAGAGTAATTTATCTGAAGAAAAAGGATTTTTAATAGTTGTTTAGATCGACTGTTTTCTTCTAGATACATTCAAGAGCTATAAAAATATGTATCCAAAATATCATTGAAAACTTCTATTACAGGTAAAATAAAACAAAAGAGATTAAAATAAAGTAAAAAATGGTATAATAAGACTCATCTGCTTTTTCTTCGAGTTAAGAATTTTCAATATTTTTGAGAATACATAAAAAAGTTTCTTTATATGACTGTATATAATCACAGCCTGTTACAAAACTTATAATGGCACTTGGCTCTTTGAACAATGGTACAATGAGTAGGGTGATATTATTTAGTACCAGAGTTTGTGGGTTCGAATCACACTGCTGGATTTGATGTATATCGAATCGGCTTTATTGTTGTACCCTTTCGAAATCGGCTTTAAACGTTAGGTCCCAGTTTTATTAGCTCTCATGTAGCAAATTAGCAAACTTTAGTGCTCAAAACCAAGCAGACCCTTAACTTGTTACTATCTAGCTAAATATAATGAAGACAAAAGTATTCAACTTTGAGTGCTGCACTGAACTTCTTGCTGCAAGGGACGAAACGCTTTAAGTCCGATATCGAACATTTTCAAAATAACAAGGCAATAATTCAATTGGAACTCAAATTAATAATAAATGACGGTGCCCTAGTGCTCAGTCATCTTCCATCAATATATATGGACTAAAATATCTTTTAGCCCAGATTGTAACTGTTGAATAGACAAAAAACAGCTTGCAAGTTGTGAAATGGTAAGAGTAATGAAAAAATCTCTTAAGAATTAATGATAAATAAATTTAAATTGAATATATTGATAGCATGCATAAGCATTTTACAGTTTTGCAACATTTATAAAATACTAATCAAAATATTTGTTTCCATGCCTTTAAACTGAAAAATATTACTGCATCATCCTTGATTTTTAGCTATCTTAAACGGTAACAATATATTAATTCTAGTGTTTACAGTCTCCCATGGAGAATAGATTTGCTTTTACGTTGAACTTTTTCATGTATGATATTACATCAAAATCTAAAGTGTTGATTGGTATTATGATTAAACAGCTTCATTCGACATTTACTTTCTAAAAGGTAAAAAAATAAAAGCTATTATTGCATGAGAACATAATAACAGACCATCTAAATAATAACCCCCCTGTTTGAGTTTTTTTAGCTGTAGCATGTTGTCAAAACGTTCGAAACCTCATCTTATTACATATGTATTTATAGAGCAAGACTAAATACTTCTTGATATTTTAAACTTAATTCCTAGATTTCTTTATTTCATCTGCTGTTCAAGAGCCAGGAAAAATATGCATAAAAAATACCATTGAAAACTTCTGTCACAAGTAAAATATAATTAAAAAGGATTAAAATGAAATGTAACATTGTATAATAACACTCATCTGCTTTTTGTCTAAATCTAAAAACGTTTAATCGGTAACTGAAAAATCCCTGAGGAATTAATGATAAATAAATTTAAATTGAATTTGTTTATAGCATGCATAAGCATTTTACACTTTTGCAATATTTATAAAATACCAATCAAAATATTTTTCTTCATGCATTTAAACTGAAAAATATTACTGCATTCCTCTTGATTTG
>CM063503.1:68348747-68351247 GCA_032207245.1 Pardosa pseudoannulata
TTTAGGTAGATATACATTTAATACCATAATAAATACAGTACTTCAATATATAGTGATATAATGAGGGGATATTTTACTATCTTTCCACCACAAAGTGAGAAACACCTACAGGGAATATTTCAAAAGTAATTCATTCATAGAGATCCTTAAAGTTAATCTATCTCTCATATACGATTTTTAAAGAAATAATTTTTATACTTAAGTTTACCCATCCTGTGACGAAGGGTCAGGTCAGGAAGGGTATAGTTATCAACCATTTATTTGTATTTTGGATTAAAAAAAGACATTACTTTCGTACTCTACTTACGTATTGATTATATCTGGTTCATATATATTTGGGAGTGTAAATAAAAATAAATTTAAATATATGAATATTGCCGAGGAAATAATATGTATTTATCCCTATATTTGTTGAAATTTTAAACTTTTATTTTTATTAGATTATTTCTTTCTTTTAAAAAAATATTAAACGTATAATGCATAACTTTAGAATATTAGGAAACTTTACTTATACAAAAACAAATGTTAACAAAAAATTACCTTTTGACTGCAAAATAAAAAACATAATAGAGAAAAAAAATTTTCTAAATAATTCCATCATAACAATTGTTCCCCTTCCTCATAATCGATTTTAACCGAAAATAATTTTCTACCTTTTAGCTTTTAAAAATATCCTATAGCTATATGTTATAGAAAAAGACGCCTGTTTATGACTTGATGTCGAATATATGTGATCACTTCTATTGCTTTTTATTTTTAAAACCTATTAGTTTTCAACTACTTACATTTGATGTGTATAGTAAAAATTAGTAGGATTATGTAACGTATCAATTACAATATATTTTTAGAGTGGACTAAAAATATTTTTAATTCATAAAAATTTGAAATAAATATATTTTTATCCGTATATTTGTCAAAATGTTAAAGCTAATTTTTTATTAGATTAGGCTTTGCTTGGAAGTATTACTTGTAATATAAAATAATCAAAAAAATTACCTTTTGAAAACAAAATAAAAACATCATCAAAACAAAACAAAATAAAAAAGATTTTTTTATAAATAATTCCATCATAACAATTCTTACTCTTCCTAATAATCGATTTTTACATAAGATAATTTTCTACCTTTTAAGAGATGCTCTATGGCTATAATTAGAAAAACACCCCTGTTTATGAGCTGATGTCTAATACAAGTTATTATTTATATTGCTGTTTGTGTTTTAAGAATTTCCCCCCTCTTATTTTTCCTTTGGATAGTAAAAAGATGCATAATCTTGCTCCGCACCATTTAAAATTTATTTCTCAAAGTGAGTTGAAAATATTTTTAATTTATAAAAATTGTCGAGGTAAATATATTTTTGTCTGTATATTTGTTGAAATGTTACTGCTAACTTTTTATTAGATTGTGCTTTCTTACTTCTAATTATGTTTAAACTTTAGAAAGTCCGAATGTGTGGAAAAGTTATTTGTGCGATAAAATAATGACGAAATATTTTTTTTGACAACAAAATAAAAACATCTACATAAGAATTTTTTATAAATAATTCCATCATAACGATTTTTACTCTTCCTAATAATCGATATTTACATACGATAGTTTTATACCTTTCAGCTTTTAAACACAATCTATGGGTATGATTATAGAAAAACACGCCTGTTTATGACTTGAAGTGTAATACACGGGATTAATTATTCTATTTCTATTTGTGTTTTAAAATCTGTTAATTTTTCCCCTCTTATTTTTACTGTGGATAATAAAAAGATGCATAATCCTGTTCCACACTAATTAAAATATATTTGTTAAAGTGGGTTGAACATATTTTTAATTTATAAAAATTTTCCAGGTAATATTATTTCTCTGATAAAATAATGACGAAATATTACCTTTTGACAACAAAATAAAAACATCTACATAAGGAATTTTTATAAATAATTCCATCATAACGATTCTTACTCTTCCTAATAATCGATATTTACATAAGATAATTTTCTACCTTTCAGCTTTTAAAGACATTCTATGGCTATGATTATATAAAAACACGCCTGTTTATGACTTGATGTTTAATTCACTTGATTATTTCTATTACTGTTTGTGTTTCAAGGTTTATTAATTTTTCCCTCTTATTTTTTACTGTGTATAATAAAAAGATACATAATCCTGTTCCACACCAATTAAAATATATTTCTTAAAGTGAGTTGAAAATATTTTTAATTTATGTAAATCGTCGAGGTAAATATATTTTTTGTCTGTATATTTGTTAAAATGTTACAGCTAACTTTTTATTAGATTAGTCTTTCTTCCTTTTAATTATGTTTAAACTTTAGAAAGTATAAATATGTGGAAAGGTTATTTTCAGGATAAAATAATGACGGAATATTACCTTTTGACAACGAAATAAAAATTTCTCTTACAGAAGAAATTTCGTAAATGATTCAATCATAACGATTCTTACTCTTTCTCATAAACGATCTTTAACCAAGGTAATTTTTTACCCGCAAGCT
>CM063503.1:68353747-68363747 GCA_032207245.1 Pardosa pseudoannulata
ATAGTCCTAATTTAACAACTTTATAGCATATGTTTGATAAATGTCTGATCAGCAAGATGTAACAAATTCGAAGAAAAAAAATTATGCACATTCTCAACATCAAAGTAAATTACTTTTAGCTTGAAACTTTTAGCAATACTTACACAATAGCCACTTTTAAATACATCATTATGATGCATTTCTTAATCAGAATGATGTAATGAGACAGTTTAGATCTCTTAAAAATAATTTAAATTTTAATTGATATATGAAAACTAAAATTTTGATATCTAACTATTACCTTATGACAATTTAAATATAAAAAAGAACCTGACTAGAGTAAAAAGGAATGTTAGGTTTATTGAAAGATATGATAGTTGAGATGTGTAACAATAAGTTACATTCGGTTCAGGTCCCCATGGGATTTCGACGGGGACATGCCGGGGCAGGACCGGTTTGAATGCAGAGAGACTTCGGACTTGTCCCAGCCAATAGAGGTGTCCGTTCGTTCGGGGAATTTTGACCCCTCCCTCCCCCGCCGTTCTGGAGTGGACTCTTTTTTTGTCTCCGCGGACAGTCGAAAATTTTTTGGAGCGGACAAGGTTGTTACGCAGAAGAATGAGAGGTGAAAAAACAATAATGTTACGTTGGTCTAGTGTTTGAGAAAGAAATTAAAACTCATTAAGAAACACATGAAAAACATGTCTTGATTGAATGATTTTATACAATTAAATAAATGCCTAAGGAATACAAATAGTTGAATCAACTTATCATTTGTAGATCGAAGACTGCTCTCGAGTCGGCGTCGATCCTAAGAAAAAATGCTAAAATTTCTTTGATAAGGGTTCTTCCGCCAAAACGTGGATGCCAGTCTTTCACCTCTCATTCTTCTGCGTAACAACCTTGTCCACTCCAAAAAATTTTCGACTGTCCGCGGAGACAAAAAAAAAGTCCACTCCAGAACGGCGGGGGGGGTCAAAATTCCCCGAACGAACGGACACCTCTATTGGCTGGGAGAAGTCCGAAGTCTCTCTGCATTCAAACCGGTCCTGTCCCGGCATGTCCCCGTCGAAATCCCATGGGAACCTGAACGGAATGTAACTTATTGTTACAAGATGTTGATCCCAGACCGATAAAGTAAACTTCAGTTGACAATAAATAAAAGAGGCTTTGTGGGCTTGTTTATGGCCAAATTGCGGTGACCAAATGATTTAACGACCTAGAGGGGCAAGGTGAAAGGTACAGATGACAGAACCTCCATGAAGCTATAATCGAATCAGAAAGCGAGAAGTCTCAATCAACAAATAAAATAATTAAATATGTCCCTATTGGTCAAGTATGTGAGAGAAGTATGTCATTGAACAGAATAAAAAAAAATAATTGAAAGTTAAAAGAGGGAGAGACTGCGGAAGTAGAGAATATCAGTGAAGAAGATAGTTTACCTTTCTCTTTTGACCCTCCTTGTATATTCTCCCATTAACATTTATTTCATACAATAATTATATTGCGATTGTTGAAAGTTTAAAATTCAGTGTTTGAAAAATTATTTGGTTTAATAGAAATTCAATATGATTTACTTAATTATGCTTTAATTTCGATCTGTACAAATTCCATAGCACTAAAAAAATAATTTACTAAAATGCTTTGTAATATCTTCATTCCCCTTAAATCCTATGACATAATTACAAATGGATTCAATTATAATAAAACGTTAATTTTATAAATTTTGCATGCCTTTATATTCTAAATTGAAGAATAGTAGTTTGATTGTGATAAAATACCCAAAATATTTTTCTACGATATTTAAATACAGAATCGATGGAGGTATCGTATGTCAATTTTTTTAAGTACACTCATTGCCATATTACCTCAGAATGTTTTACTATTTAATATGGCAGAAAAATTAACATATTCATAAGATAATAATAATACAGTTTTAGTAGCTATATAATAAAAATGTAAGTTAAAACGTAATAACTATGTTAAAAGATCTATTAGTTTCAACCTTCGTATACTTAGTTGTGTGAACTAAAATTGTAGAATTATAAAGAAAATGCCCAATTAATGGCAATTATGTATGAAAATCATGTTGAAACAGGCTAAAATATTGAATAACTTAAAATGCCAGCGCTATATCAAGCATAAATGCAATAAATCTTAAAAACAAAAAGATTCTAAACAGTCTTTTCTACATGTCTGTCTTTAACTGTGTTGTCTGTCAGTCTTTAACTAGTCTTTTCCACGTGCTACCTCTCAAATATAATGCATTAATCTAACCATAGGTGAATACAGAAATGTTAATTTCTACCTTACATAAACATTTTTTACATTAGGTAGCAAACTTATAAGCTAAGTAGTATGTTCTCACAATCTCTTCATCTAAAGCCTTTTTACATAATCTCTAACCTTACAGAAATTTTTATTTTCTCTCTGAAAACTTCACCTGAAAGAGATTGAAACTTTAAGTTCAGCTACAGAAAAGACAACTGAAATAAGTGTATGAATGAGATAGGGTTATATAGACATGCAGAAAATATTTCCGTTCTGTTTGGAATGAAGTGAATTCAAAGTAGATGGGAAATAGAAAAAGAACTCTTTTCTCGAGATTAAAATCAACTGACAAAAAAAATTGCTTCAGCTCTGATCGAATGTTGAATAGTGTATTGGGGGATTGGGGATAAAATGTCGCCTCTGAAATATCGTTGTTAAATACAAAAGAAAAGGTTATTTCTAGTCATTAATATTGCCAGCCCAAAATATCGTTGATTTAAAATATCGCTGCTTATTATTTTTTTAAATTAATTTTCTTCTCCAAAATATCATAATATTTTTTGCAATATAAAATATCAAACTCAGTAGCACACAAATTACAGACTGGGTGAATAGCCTTGCACAGCATTAAAAATTTAATTAAAAAGTATATAAAAAGATTATTTTATTAATTATGATATAAAGTAATATAATTTTTTAAATTATTATTTTTAAAATAATATTCATCAATATACACATATAAATATATAATTTCCTTTTTGAACTTCATATTTATTCAAACAAATAAACTAATAAGAAATGGAAACAATATAGGATAATTCCGGTGATAAGTCTAAAAATAGCATTCATGATTCTATTCCAAAATTCCATTTAATTTATTAATAAATTTAAGCCTTTTATAGTTATTGTTTATATATATATATATATATATATATATATATATATATATATATATATATATATATATATTTGTTATTAATAAGATGAAATTTGAATCCTTATTTAATGCAAGTTTTATTCTAATATTTCAAGTTTAAATATAAGCAAGCACTATGAACTTAAAAAAGAAGCTTTGAAAGATAAATGAGTAAAAAGTAGCTTGTTTTTAATAATTCATTAATAATCAGAAAATTACACATTTCATACCAAATTTTGAATGTCCGATCGGTGATATTTTGAAATTTCTTTTTTGTAATTATACCTAAAATAAGGAGCTATCTTTGTTCTTACAAATGCAACAGGGTAGTCTAATTAACCTTTTAATTAGACAACGTTGGATACTCATAACTTTTCATGAGAACGAACCCACCTCCTCGCTTCTTTTGTAGCTGTGATTGTGCTAAATTTTGTTTGGCTACTGTGTATTGTTGCTCCTAATTATGTTTCTGATGTTTTTCTTTCGGAGGTTAAAGTGGTGAATTTTACATCACTAAGTACGACGTTAAACCCATTACCTTAACCCTTGACCTTACGAATGCAACAAATATGTAACTTAATGTCAAATTGCATTTGGATGGGTGAAAAAGTAACTCTTTTTAATAATTCATTAATAATCAGAAAATCACGTACATATGTCACACCATGTTTTGAATGTCAGATCGGGGATATTTTGAACAGGCGATATTATCAACGGACAATATTTTGAATCAGCAATATTATGGAGCGATGGTTTAAACGGTGATATTTTGTCTGGATACCGTATTCAAAATATCCTTTTAGAACCACAGTAGCTCAGTAGGCAAAGGCAACGTTCGCGTAACTGGAGAGCTGTGAGTTCGGAGCCCGAGCAAGCCTAAGATCTGCAATGTTGGGTAAAATATGTTCGTGGTCATTCGGATGGGTGAAAAAGTAGCTCGTTTTTAATAATTCATTAATAATCAGAAAATCACGTACATATATCATACCATGTTTTGAATGTCAGATATTTTGAACAGGCGATATTATCAACCGACAATATTTTGAATCAGCAATATTATGGAGCGATGGTTTAAATGGGGATATTTTGTCTGGATAACGTATTGAAGGCATTCTTTTACAACTGCGGTAGCTCAGTCGGTAAAGGCAACGCCCTTCTAACTGGAGGGGTCGAAACCCGAGCAGGCCTGAGTTCCGCAATGTTCGTTAAATGTGATTGGAGCACGTAAAATATGGTTACAATGGGCTCCAAGTTCTCAATGAATACTCTGGGGGGTGGCAGGCCAAGCTTATGAGTCTTCTGTTGGGTCCTTACTTCAAATTCAGGAGGACTCACTTAAACATAAGTCTTACTTTCATCCTTGTGGTGATCGTTAAAAAAGAAAGGCGCACCCCTTTGTCTTAATACAAGTAACTTCTATCTCAGTCGGACTTGACTTGCCCAAGTGGCATAAGACAACAACAACAAAAATCCTTTTAACTTAAAACGTAAAATACTGAGCTCTTTTTGCTCTTACAAATGCAACAAATATATAACCTAATCTCAAATTGCATTTGAATGGATGAAGATAGCTATTCTTTCTAGAATTTTATTGCTCTTTCCTAACATAAATTTTAATTAAAGCCAGTTAGTTTAGATTCATAACAGGATTTTTGTTACATTGTTAATGATTTCCTACGGATATATCATTCATTTATGTCCCATACGTAATAGAAAAGTGGGTTATTAAAAATGTTTTTCTCTCGAAAATTAACTTTCAACTGGGATGTAACATTTTCAAAATTAACTATGGTTTTTAAGCGTATTAATCAAATATTCTACATATTATTATATATTCTTCTTAGATATTTTTTATTATTGCTTTTATCATTAAAATAATATATTATATATCAGGGATTAATAACACCATTTTAATTGGGATATAATAAAGGAGTAAGTTCGAATAGAATAATATATTACAACGGCAGAACTGTTAGTGTTCTTTTTAATAGGTTTTAAGTTTTTTTTTCTATAAAATAACAATAGCCGTATTATATAGAAAAGAATAAATATTACCACTCTAATGGGTATGTAATAAATTTATAAATCAGAATAGAATAAATATTTTTAAAAATATACTGTTAGTACTAATTTTCATAGTTTTTTTACGTATACCTTACTCTGATTTATAACACCACACGTATAACTCTACTCTTGAAAGGCTACTCTTGAAATATTAAATTATACCTTAAGTAAAAGTACATCCATGTTTTACTCCATTTTTGTTAGAAATAATACATGCTAAGAAGTGTGTTATTAGACTCTTCTCATCTAAACGCATTTTATATAATCTCTAACCTTACAGAAACTTTTTGGCATGTTTGTGGAAAACTTCAGCTGTAAGGAGAAAAGAGATTGAAAACTCGAGTTCAACTACAGAAAAGGCAACTAAAATAAATATATGAATGAGATAGGCTATATAGAAAGACATGCAGAAAATATTTCCCTTCCATTTAGAGTGAAGTGAATTCAAAGTAGATTGGAAATAGGAAAAAAAATGGAAGAACTCTTTTCTCGAGATTAAAATCAACTGAAAAAAATATGCTTCAGCCCTGATCGAAAGTTGGGTAGTTTATTCACAAATATCTTTTAACTTGCAATTTTTATCTGGATTTATACGTGAGATTCTGGGCAAATATGTAGCCTAATATCAAATTACATTTGTATGGATCAAATTAGTTATACTTACTAGTAGATTCCTAACAGGAGTTTTGAAACATTTTCAATCAAGTTCAGTCAAATATTTTCAATCAAACATTTTCATTTCGAATCATTTAATACAATTATGTAGCACTGAAAGTCTTAGCATGTTAAAATAATTTCAAATACTTGTATATCCTGTGTTTTTATTAGTCCTGTTGATTTTTTCCTGTATTTGTTTCCTGTGTTCCTACCTTTTTTATTGTGCATAGAAATTAATTATTTTTTTAATCCAAGAAATAATAAACACGTAGATTATTAAAAATATTTTTCTTCCAAAAGTTAACTCGAACCGTCTGAATTGATAATTAGGCTGTAACTGACATTAGATTACTATATTCATTCTACTAAACCTATTAAGGACGGGTTTACCAAATATGAACCAACTTTTGAAATAACTGAATGGACGGGTGTATCACATATATGTTTTAGAATATATATTTAATTAGTAGTTTTTGTTACCATAGATATAACCCTATATCTGTAATAATGGAATTTATCAATGTTCACCCTCGTTTGAATAAAACATTTTTACTTTTGATATATTATTTTCAGGATGTAAGAGAGAATCCTCCGATGTGTCTTGTAAAGAAACACTGATGGTTCTTTAATACTACAGCGTACATTGGAGGCAATACTCCAAGACTCCAAGATATATATATATATTCTATTATAAAATTAAGTAATATATCTGTATACCTATTTATAATATTTATCTGCATACCTATCAGTAATTTTTATCTGGATTTATATGTGAGATTCTGAGTTCTCATTCCTTCTAAAAAACGCAGCGAATATGTAGCCTAATATCAAATTACATTTGTATGGATGAAGTAAGTTATACTTACTAGTAGATACCTAACAGGAGTTTTGAAACATTTTCAATCAAGTTCAGTCAAATATTTTCAATCAAACATTTTCATTTTTAATCATTTAATACGACTATGTAGCACTGATAACCTTAGCATGTTAAAAGGATTTCAAATGTTTGGATGTTCTGTATTTTTATCAGTCCCGTTGATTTTGTCCTGTATTTTTCCTGTGTTCCTACGTTTTTATGGTGTATAGCAATAAATTATTTTTTAATTAAAAAATTAACAAACATTCAAATTATTAAAAATATATTTCTTCCAAAAGTTAACTCTCTACTTGAATATAAAGTTTTTAAGTAAAAGAATATGGTTTTAAGGCAGATTGTAAAATTATTCCATATATCCTTATCTGTCCATCTTGGACATTTTTACTTTTGTGTATAACACACAAAAAAAGCTTTTAAACATGAATGAAAAAATAGCTTGTTTCTTGGAATTCATTACCAATTAGAAAATCATGTAATTTCAACTAAGCTTTGAATGTCTAATTGGTGATATTTTGAGTAGGAGGTATTATCAACCGGAGATATATTAGATCCAAGATATTATGGCAGCGATAATTTGATACCATATTCAAAAAAAATCTTTTAGCAACTTTTATTCAGAATTATACATGAATTACTGAGCTCTCATTACTTTTAAAAAAATTAACAACTATGTAACCTTATATCAAATTACATTTGAATGGATAAAGTAAGTTATACTTCCTAGAAATATTTTACTTTCAAAAAACATAGTTTTTAAGTTAAGTTAGATGATTTCCGATCCATAGCTGGAGTTTGTGTATAATTTCAATCATTTTTACAGCTATATAGCTATTTTAGCTTAAAGTCTTGGCATATTAAAATGATACCAAATGTTTGAATGTCCCAGAAATGATAGAAATTTGAATTATTAAAATATTTTTCTTGTGAAAATTGCAAAAATATGTAACGTAATATCAAATTGCATTTTATGGATAAAGTAAATTACACTTCTTAGAAATATTTTACCTACTAAGAACATAAGTTTGAATTATAGTCATATAATTACAGATGCATTGCAGGGTTTGGGTATACTTTCAATCATGTTTTACAACTATGTAGCTATTTTAACTGATAGTCTTGGCATATTAAAATGATATCAAATATTTAAATGTCCCAAAAGTAATAGAAATTTCAATTATTAATATATTTTTCTTGTGAAAATTGCGAAAATATGTAACTTAATATCAAATTACATTTGATGGATAAAGTAAATTACACTTCTTAGAAATATTTTTACCTTCTAAAACATAGGTTTTAATTTAATTCATATTCATATCATTCCAGATCCCTTGCAGGGTTTGGATATACTTTCAATCATGTTTTACAGCTATGTAGCTATTTTAACTTATAGTCTTGGCATATTAAAATATCAAATATTTGAATGTCCTAGAAATAATAGAATTTTTTATTATTAAAATATTTTTCTTGTAAAAATTAACTTTATACTGCAATATAACTTTAAAAAAAGAAATGCGGTTTTAGGAACATCATAATATTATCCCATATATCGTATTTATTCACCTTGGACATTTTAACTATTATGTATAGCATATTAAAAATCGTTTAAAGGTGAATAAAAAATAACTTGTTTTTAGGGATTCGTTAACAATCACAAAAGTACACAGTCATTTCAGTTTAAGTTTTGCATGTCTGATCGGAGATGTTATCAACCAGTTATATACTAAATCTACCTTTTTTGGAACCGATGTTTTGACCGGATACCGTATTCAGAAAAGCTTTTTAACTTTGAATTTTTTTAATTGAATTTTATGTGAAATTCTGATCTCTTATAGGTCGCGAGAAAAGATACAAAGAATATTTAATTTAATATCATAAAGGAAAGACTGTGTCAGAAGATATTAATAACACCTGTGAACATGAATATAATTTTTTAATACCTGTGGGTGGAGTTTAAATATTTCTGAAGATGAAGAAATATTTTTATGGGAAACAACTATGATTAAGGTTTAGAATAAAGGTTATCAAACAAAGATTGTAAAATTGACAAACTTTACAAACTTTTCTTCTGACTTAACACATTGTATTGCGGGACAAGTACTAGTACGTTTTCTGACGATTGATACTTGAGCGAGGGTCACATACTAGTACGGGTTAGTGGAACAGCATGGTTTGTTTGTGGTTACAAATAGAACGGTATATGCAGGAAAACGAAGCCAAATGTTCTTATCTTCATCTTTTTATAATGTAAAAATGTTTATATATAACATAAATCGAAAACATTTAAACTATGTACTACTATTTCTATTTGATTTTTCATATTTACGATACTATTATAAATTTATCCACTAAAAGATATATTTTTTGTTTACAAAAATCTTATGCTTGTTATTTATATATTTCTATACATATTTGTTTATATATTTCAATATATATTTGTTTATATATTTCAATATAAAATACGAAAAGTTAAAAAATTAAAAACTTAAATAAATAAAGGTTAAAAAATTAAATAATTTTCGATGTATTGAGATTTAACTGAATAACTGAATTTATGCGCAAAATGCCTACTCCCGGTACAATTCCGCTGCGAAATGTACCTGCACACAATGTGTTAATAGACCTATAAATTCATTTTGATATCGAAGACTGGAAGTTTGTATCCCGCCAAAGGCATGAATGTTCGTAACTGTTCGGGATCTACTCTAAGCTGTAGGTGTAGCTCTAAATAGCTCTCGTATAGAAAAAAATGAACTGCTCCAACCAACCAACAAAATGGGGCAGGCTGCTTGTATTGCGAGCTAAATTTTAACAGTTTTTGACAACAAAAGAAAGTACATAGATATCAGCTACGCAGCTTCTACATTTGAGTAGTATCTTTTCAAAAGTTCACTTATGTCTACCTAAGAATCGGTCTTATCGAAGTTAATTAACGGCTAACCTCGATTAACCCATGGTACCAACCAATGGTAGGACGCAATTCTCCGTTTAAACAGAGTTTAATCGCGGTTTGCATTAAACGACTTTGGTGAGATCGGACCTTAGTATTATATGCTTATATGGTTATAAGGTTTCCTATTATCTGTTTAATAGGTCTGAAGGAGAAATTTTCAATTCTGAACTTAACTATATATCATAACGTTTTCAATACAGGTTGTAATCAACAGTTACAAATTTCAAATTTTTCATTTCTGCAGTCCTGAGTAAAAAAGTTAAAAACTGCTTATGCAAATAAAACT
>CM063503.1:68366247-68441247 GCA_032207245.1 Pardosa pseudoannulata
TAGAAACCTGATTTTTTCGTTATTCTCAATATCATTATACATGTTTACCAATCAGCATTTCTCTCATAATATCTTGTAGGAGTGATTACCAACAATGTATGGTGCTGCTTTTCTGTACTGGAGTTCGTAGATTCGAATTCCACTCTTGGTATGGATGTTCAGAGCCCTTTTGGAATAGGTTTTAGGTAGTATGTTCTGGTCTCATTAGTCTTTGTTTTGTAAAAGAGTAGATCGTAATGCTCCAAACAAAACAATTAAATTCAGCATTTCTTCCTTTTTCTAGCCTCTATCAGCATAGTAATGACACTGTGAACCTCTATCTCAGTATTGCTGATTGCTTTAACTTAAAGGATAATATAACTCTTTAAAGTCTAAAGCATGTAAAATAATTATCATTTTCGATTTCTCATAGCTTGAAAACTACTAGTTTTACAAACATAATTTTTTAACATATTGAAAGCAAATTATTATCTGTACTTACATACCTCATTCATTTTTGAAAAACATAAAACATATTTTGTTTCAAAAATGTAGCAAAACAAATTTATAACAAAAATGATATCAAGGCTAACGCGCATGATTGATAAAAATATAATTAAGTTAAAGACAAACTTATTGTTTTACAACATACTACAGTATATCAAAACAACTTTGAACTTAAATTTGTATATAATTAAGATACATATATATATTTAAAAAGTATTTGAAAAAAATTAATAATTTTCCTTAAAAATTAAAAATTTATCATTGCAAAAAAAAACAATATTTTGGAAAATATAAAAGAAAATTTAGTTTCAATCGGAGGAAAATTATATTGTATACTACCTGTAAAAATTTCATGAAAAAATATTAAAAATATTTTGAGACATCATGCAAGTTACATGAAAAACACAATTTGAGAAAAAATCAAGTTGAAGTTTAGCAAATTTCAATTTCTTTACAGTAAACAGCTGACACGTCTTTACACATAACTCTTCTGAATATTGGTAATTTTTAAGCGGATTGTTTTCAAATATTCAAAAATGAATTCCTTTTGAGATAACATGCGCGTTACATGAAAAATTTGAGAAAAATCAAGTTGAAGGTTTGTAAATTTCAATTTGTTTACGGTAAACAGCTGGCACGTCTTTACACATAAGTGCTCTCAATATTGGTAATTTTTAAGCGGATTGTTATAAAATTATTCAGAAAGGAATTCCTTTTGAGATAACATACGAGTTACATGAAAAACCACAATTTGAGAAAAATCAAGTTGAAGGTTTGTAAATTTCAATTTGTTTACGGTAAACAGCTGACACGTCTTTACACATAACTCTTCTCAATATTGGTAAGTTTTAAGCGGATTGTTTTAAAATGTTCAGTAATAAATTCCTTTTCACATATATTTTTTCTGAAAATCTAATTTTTTGTCTATTTAACAATTGTATGAATCCTTTTAAGGGTGTCTGAATCCAAACAAATCAACATCAATACATAATTTACAAGATCAAGTTGAAGTTTTGCAAATTTCAATTTCTCTACTGTAAGCAGCTGACACGTCTTTACACATAACTCTTGTCAATATTAGTAATTTTTAAGTGGATTGTTTTAAAATATTCAGAAATGAATTCCTTTTCACATATATTTTTTCTGAAAATCTAATTTTTTGTCTATTTAACAATTGTATGAATCCTTTTAAGGGTGTCTGAATCCAAACAAATCAACATCAATACATAATTTACAAGATCAAGTTGAAGTTTTGCAAATTTCAATTTCTCTACTGTAAGCAGCTGACACGTCTTTACACATAACTCTTGTCAATATTAGTAATTTTTAAGTGGATTGTTTTAAAATATTCAGAAATGAATTCCTTTTCACATATATTTTTTTGAAAATCTAATTGTTTTGTCTATTTAACAGTCATATGATCCCTTAAGACTATCTGAAACCAAACAAATCAACATCAATACATTGTTTACAACATTTTGAATATAAAAATAATATGCAGAGTAGATTCCCTGCGGATATAATAGGGATTTCTTATAACAATTATACTTTTACAATAGTATTAAGTATATATGTGGAAGATTTTGCTGCTTCTTAACTAAAATAACTCCAAAATGAATATATTGAAAATGACGTCACATCCAAACTTGTTCAGTACTAAGACAATAGAAAATGAATAATAAGAGGCTAGACTAGTGTCATTTGATATGTGTCACCCGAAAGAATATATTTTCATTTTAAACCCGAGGCAATTTCATGTTCCGTTAGACACTTCTTTCAAAACTTTTTTCCTTTTTTTGAGCTACTCGGATTACCCTAAAATGTTTTATGTATAAAGAATGTAGTTTCTTCATAGGTAAAATAAAGTTTCGAAGTTTTGGAGAATCTTTTATCATATTTTTTCAAATCAATGAGAAAAAGAATCTGATTACGCTGAAGTCAGTTAGTAAGTCAGGTGGTTAATCAGCCATAGTTTTCTGTTATTTTGTTAAATCCATTGACACCTGCAGAATATCGTAGAAATTTGATTTATGCTTACCCTAACCTATCACAGTGATCTATTTTTTTCTAATTTTGAAACTTTAAAGAGATAAATAATTGCTTAGCATTCTTTTCTGTACATGTCTAGTCAAATAACTTCACACCAATGACATTTAGACTAGAGTTTTGTACTTGACCTGTTTTGGAAGGGGCAGTGTGTAATTCGGACTTGTCATTGGTCAGACTGATAATAAATTTTAGGATATGAGAAAAACAACTATGTTCTTATGAATATATGTCATTAATAACTTATTTGTTATGCCTTGTTGAAGTTTACCTTTTCACTTCATATGATGCACTTATCTTATAAAAATCAACACAATAAATCTTTCTTTGGTTTTCTATAATAAGTGATAATAAGTGTTCAGCTACTAAGAAAAATTATCTAACATTTTATATTTAAGTTTTGCCAAACGCTGGCCGAATGGTAGAGAGCTGCTCTTCGGTACCGGAATTCGTGGGTTTGAATCCCGCTGGTGACATGGAAGCATGGATGTTAGCAGCCGTCCAGAATGGGCTTAAAGCAGAAGGTCCCGGTCTCATTAGCCCTCTTGTATCAAAACGGTAGACCGTAGATCTCCAAACAAATCCAAATATTTAAGTTTTAATATTGTTTCATCAAGCGGAATTCTCAAAGTATAGCAGCCATTCTTCAGCCGAATTTCATTTATGTATTATATATCTTATTAATTAATAAAAATAATTTTTTTAATTTTACAAGTTGTAGATAGAAAGAAATTTATGGTATACAAAAACTTTTTTTAGTCGAATAAACATTTACCTATAATAAAATTCAATTTTTCCTTTAAACTGCTAATAATTTTTACGATATAAGAAAAACAAATATACTTTTAAATTAGAATATAGTTTATATAGTTTACATAGGAAAGCAATTTTAAAAAAAAATTTAACCTATCTGATTTCTTATGCCAGTCTAAATTTGAATGTTACACATCATATGATGCACTTGCTTTACTTAACTTAATCATTATCATATATTTCCAAAAACGCCCTCGTGTAGCAAATCAGTAGACCATAGTGTTACAAACCAACCAAGCATAATTACTCTTCACCTCATAAATCAGTTCTCTAGTTATTCAGCAGAATTTAAGTTTCAAGTAAAGCAATAACTTCGGCTTCATTGTTTCTAGCAGTATTGTGTAAAATAGTACAATAGTAATCATATAGAGATACAGCATTATTTCTAATGAGTAATATTTTTACTTATGAATTTCCTTCTTTAAATGCCTTGACCATACCACATAATAGGGTGTGACACATTGAACTACTTTTTATCACGCTTCTATAAAGAATATAATAAAATTGAGATAACTGTCCCACCAGTAACAGCATATTTATGATTTTTAAACATATAAAGAAAAGCGGAATTTCTTTATTTTTTGTAAAATTTTTCCTTTGGTGTTATAATTGCTTCACAAAAAATATATATTTGAAATATTATACTCTTTATAGAAAAGTGATAAAAAGTAATTCAATGTGTCACACCCGTTTCTATGGAATGACCGGCCTGTGTTTCTTCATACTTGTGAGTATTACGGAAAGCATTATATACTATTCCATGTATAACGCACATTGAGGATTTTGCCCGTGATATATATATATATATATATATATATATATATATATATATATATATATATATATATATATATATATATATATATATATATATATACATATATGTGAAGGGGGTATAATCCGGGAAAACTAAATCTATCGATCACATAAAATTAAGCCCCTATTTATTTTATTTGCCAGGGCTTACTAGGCAATGAGAAGTTTAAGAAACTAGCCTATTGTAGATGATGCAGTAGGGTCATTCCATAAGATTTAGAGTCTATAGTGGAACTTAACTTTTATTTAAGATCTAGGAAAAAGGCATATTCCTCTGTGAGGAGCAGAGTAGGGAATGATACATGAAAATACTTGCAGTTACAAAGTTAAGACACCATAACAAGAGACGCGGAGATTATTCGCAAGAAAACGGCAGCATAGTCGGTGTTCTTAACAGTAAAAAGGAACTGACACCATTGAAAAAAGTGAAAAATTCGCCTGTGGAAGCTGGAAAATGTGGCGAGGAGACAGAGAATTTGTATGTATTTCAGAGTTAGCTTTGGGAAATTGGCTGGAAGAATTTGAGTCGTTGTCACTCCTTATAATTCTTAGATTTTGTGGGTGGGAAAAAAGAATTAAGAATGAGAAAATGAGAATCTGAAAGAGATATTTTAAGTGTAATAATTTTGATATATTACACACACACATATATATATATATATAGAGAGAGAGAGATAGATATGTGTGTGTGATATGAAAATTATCACACTTTAATATGTCTTAAAAATTCTCCTCTTTCCCATTATTATTTCTTATCATATTTTCCCAGCCATAAAATGTCTTCATTAAAGGAGTGTCCATGACTCAAAATCTTTACAAACCATCTCCCAAAGCTTTCTCTGCAGTAGATGCAAATTTTCTATCCACTCACGGCATTTTCCAGGTGTCGCTGGCTAAGTTACTTTTATTGTTAAATTCACTAAGTTTAATTTTCTCTGCGTCTCGCTCTGGGGTCAACCCTGTTCCAGCACGTGTTTTCGTAGTCATTCAATCGTCTGCCTTTGACTGTTAAACATGTATTTTTAGCAGCACTTAAATAAAATTTAAGTACTCCTCGGTCATTCTCTTTCATGGTGCCACGATTTCTAGATTAGTTAGACTTTTCCTTGTCCAGCAAACCCAGGCAAGCATATACAAAAAGGGCTTAATTCCATGTGACCGGAGGATTAATTTTCACCTTGTTACATATATATGTATATATATATATATATATATATATATATATATATATATATATATATATATATATAGACAGATAGATAGATAGATAGATAGGTTACTTAATATAGGAAATACTTTGAAACATTTCTTAAAAGCTTCTTAAAAGTAAGACAGTTTGAGGTCATTAATTTATTCCTTTAATGTACAATAGATAATTTAAGTGCTGAGAAAACAGGAAATGCTTCCTAGTAATACTAACCAGAGAAATTCCGATAGCGATTCATAGTAAAAAAAATCGTTTAGCAGAAAATATGTTCCTTAAGTGAAAGTTTAATTTTACATAAACACTTCCTGTTTTCAAAGTTTCGTAAAATTTATAGACATTTTGAAAATTCCGCTAGATGAAATTTTAGCATACGGAGATTAAACTGCGTTTAAAATAACCAGTAAGATAAAGTTAGAATTTTTCTCTTATTACAGTTCATATTTTGCAAAGATTGACGACATGAAAGTAAAATCTTTTTACGATCTTACGCTTAATAAACTCCGAAGTTAAAGATAATTACGTGAACTTAACTTTCCTTTTAATAATTAATCTTAAATTCAGGGATTTTAATAACCTTGATAAGCATTCTCAGTTTCAGCCATTTAATCTACATTTATGCGACTTCGAGCTTTAAAGGGATTTCGTGAAAATATAAATCACTACTCTATCTAAATTTTATATTAGCTAACCCATGCACATGCTGGTATTCATTAGTAAATTATTCATTAGTTTCGAAGTAAAATTTAATTGTATATCTTTATTAACAATTTCAAAATAAACTTTAAATTTAAATAGGGTTTAAATCTACAACGATTTATTAATTTTTAAACAATATCGAAGATGGATTGGGTTTTTTTTCACATTGTTATTTTCAATTTTCGATTACATTCGAGTGTAAAAAATTATAGCAACATAAAGTACAACAGCCCTCGAATTATTTCCAGTGTGCACAGTTTGGCCAGTTTATCGTTCTCGAGTTAACTCGAGCTTGCACGTTAAGGGGTTAATGTAAAGAGATCGTAATATGTGCACGTCTACTGGAAGCTAAAATTTTATTTAAAATTTTCAGTTTACTCAGTATAACAAACAACCCAGGTCTCTTTTTTACTAAATGAAGAGATTGATCAACACAAACATAACTGGACTGAAATTTAACAATGCATTATCGTACTCGTATGTCCTGGTCCTCCATTTAGAAGTTCTGATAAGCAACGAGGAGACAGAGAATTTGTATGTATTTCAGAGTTAGCTTTGGGAAATTGGCTGGAAGAATTTGAGTCGTTGTCACTCCTTATAATTCTTAGATTTTGTGGGTGGGAAAAAAGAATTAAGAATGAGAAAATGAGAATCTGAAAGAGATATTTTAAGTGTAATAATTTTGATATATTACACACACACATATATATATATATAGAGAGAGAGAGATAGATATGTGTGTGTGATATGAAAATTATCACACTTTAATATGTCTTAAAAATTCTCCTCTTTCCCATTATTATTTATTCATATATGTTTTCCCAGCTACAAAATGTCTTAATTAAAGGAGTGTCCATGACTCAAAATCTTTACAAACCATCTCCCAAAGCTTTCTCTGCAGTAGATGCAAATTTTCTGTCCACTCACGGCATTTTCCAGGTGTCGCTGGCTAAGTTACTTTTATTGTTAAATTCACTAACTAAGTTTAATTTTCTCTGCGTCTCGCTCTGGGGTCAACCCTGTTCCAGCACGTGTTTTCGTAGTCATTCAATCGTCTGCCTTTGACTGTTAAACATGTATTTTTAGCAGCACTTAAATAAAATTTAAGTACTCATTGGCCATTCTCTTTCATGGTGCCACGATTTCTAGATTAGTTAGACTTTTCCTTGCCCAGCAAACCCAGGCAAGCATATACAAAAAGGGCTTAATTCCATGTGACCGGAGGATTAATTTTCATCGTGTTACATATATATGTATATATATATATATATATATATATATATATATATATATATATATATATATATATATATATATATATATATATATATATATATATATATAGAGAGAGAGAGAGAGAGAGAGAGTGAGACAGATAGATAGATAGATAGATAGGTTACTTAATATAGGAAATACTTTGAAACATTTCTTAAAAGCTTCTTAAAAGTAAGACAGTTTGAGGTCATTAATTTATTCCTTTAATGTACAATAGATAATTTAAGTGCTGAGAAAACAGGAAATGCTTCCTAGTAATACTAACCAGAGAAATTCCGATAGCGATTCATAGTAAAAAAATCGTTTAGCAGAAAATATGTTCCTTAAGTGAAAGTTTAATTTTACATAAACACTTCCTGTTTTCGAAGTTTCGTAAAATTTATCCACATTTTGAAAATTCCGCTAGATGAAATTTTAGCATACGGAGATTAAACTGCGTTTAAAATAACCAGTAAGATAAAGTTAGAATTTTTCTCTTATTACAGTTCATATTTTGCAAAGATTGACGACATGAAAGTAAAATCTTTTTACGATCTTACGCTTAATAAACTCCGAAGTTAAAGATAATTACGTGAACTTAACTTTCCTTTTAATAATTAATCTTAAATTCAGGGATTTTAATAACCTTGATAAGCATTCTCAGTTTCAGCCATTTAATCTACATTTATGCAACTTCGAGCTTTAAAGGGATTTCGTGAAAATATAAATCACTACTCTATCTAAATTTTATATTAGATAACCCATGCACATGATGGTATTCATTAGTTTCGAAGTAAAATTTAATTGTATATCTTTATTAACAATTTCAAAATAAACTTTAAATTTAAATAGGGTTCAAATCTATAACGATTTATTAATTTTTAAACAATATTGAAGATGGATTGTGTTTTTTTTTCACATTGTTATTTTCAATTTTCGATTACATTAGAGTGTAAAAAATTATAGCAACATAAAGTACAACAGCCCTCGAATTATTTCCAGTGTGAACAGTTTGGCCAGTTTATCGAGCTCGAGTTAACTCGAGCTTGCACGTTAAGGGGTTAATGTAATGAGATCGTAATAAGTGCACTTCTACTGGAAGCTAAAATTTTATTTAATTTTTTTAGTTTACTCAGTATAACAAATAACCCAGGTCTCTTTTTTACTAAATGAAGAGATTGATCAACACAAACATAATTGGACTGAAATTTAACAATGCATTATCGTACTCGTATGTCCTGGTCCCTTATTTAGAAGTTCTGATAAGCAACTAGCAAATACAAAGTAATACATATACTGAAAATATAACACTGCAACCCACTACTTTCTAAACATCACGAAAAAATTTCTATGTTTTTCTCTCTTCCTTTTTTTTATCCTTTGAGTATCTTATGAATACTGAAAGGACCTAAAATGACTTACTCCTTCTGAAGACATTTTATACATTTTTACGTAAGTAATATCATACAGTTTTTTAGAAATTAGTTTATCACTTATATAAATTTTAGACTATTACGTGGTTCAACAGATTAGAAGCATCTTCAATGGTTTCTTCAGGAATAAAAAATACGATATAGAAAAAAATTATCACACATCTCAAAATTACGTTAACAGAAGCTATCTCCTTGCTAATGTATACAGACTTTCCAAAAAGACTTAGATTAACCCCTTAATGCACAGGTTTTTTACAGTCCGGATAAAAAAAAATCAAATTTTTTTAATGTCGAAAACACAATTTAGAAAGCAGTCTTGCCAAAAAAATTACGAAAATACAAAAATAATCAAAATTTTTATTCCAATTTTGGATTTTGATAACATTGCAGAAAATAGTCAAATATTGTAATATTACACGCACACCGACTTTTTTTTATCTTTCTTTTCAAATTCTCATTTCAGAATAAACATTATTATAAGTAAAAATACTTATTTATACTTTTAAAACATAAAAAATAACAATACTAGTATTTATAAAATTAATCAAAATTTTCTTTTGTGTGATATATTTCGAAACAAGGTGCAGCACATATTTTTTTTTCTTTCACAATGTTATTTTCAATTCTAGATTGCGTTCCAGTGTGAAAAATTATATCAAGGTATAGTACAACGCCCCTCGAATTATCTCTGAGTGCCCATAGTTTGACCAGTTTCGCGCGCTCGAGTTAACTCGAGCGTGCACGTTAAGGGGTTAATCGTATGGATTACGGTTCCAATGTAATGAGATTGTAATAAGTGCACGTCTACTGGAAACTAAAATTTTATTTAATTTTTTTTAGTTTGCTCAATATAACAACTAACCGAGGTCTCTTCTATACCTAATGAAGAGATTGATCAACAAAAATATAATTGGACTGAAATTTTACAATGCATTATCGTACTCGTAAGTCCTGGTCCTCCATTTAGAAGTTCTGATAAGCAACTAACAAATACAAAGTAATATGTATCTTTAATAATCATAGTATATTGAAAATATAATACTGCAACCCACTACTTTTTAAACACCACGAAAAAAATTCTTAGTTTTTCTCCCTTTTTTCTTACACTTTAAGCATCTTATGAATACTGAAAGGACCTGAAATGGCTTTCCCTTTTGACAACATTTTATACATTTTTACGTAAGTAATATCATACAGTTTTTTAAAAAAAATTTTATCACATATACGAATTTTAGACTGTTACGTGGTTCAACAGATTAGAAGTATCTCCAATGGTTTCTTCAGGAATAAAAAATACGATATAGAAGAAAAATTACCAAATACCTCAAAATAACGTTAACAGAAGCTATCTCCTTGCTAATGTATGCAGGCTTTCCAAAAAGAGTTAGATTAACCTCTTAATGCACAGTTTTTTTTTTAAGCCGGCCAAAAAAACAATTTTTTAACGTAAAAAACACAATTTAGAACACTGTCTTGCCAAGAAAACTACAAAAATACAAAAATAATCAAAATTTTTATTGCAATTTTGGATTTTGATAACATTGCAGAAAATAGTCAAATATTGTAATATTACACGCAGCCCGACATTTTTTATCTTTCTTTTCAAAATCTCATTTCAGAATAAACATTATTATAAGTAAAAATACTTATTTATACTTTTAAAGCATAAATAATAACAATACTAGTATTTATAAAATTAATCAAAATTTTCTTTTGTGTGATATATTTCGAAACAAGGTTCAGCACATATTTTTTTTTTCTTTCACAATGTTATTTTCAATTCTAAATTGCATTCCAGTGTGAAAAATTATATCAACATAAAGTACAACGCCCCTCGAATTATCTCTGAGTGTGCATAGTTTGACCAGTCTCGCGCGATCGAGTTAACTCGAGCGTGCCCGTTAAGGGGTTTATCGTATGGATTACGGTCCTAATGTAATGAGATTGTAATACGTGCACGTCTACTGGAAGCTAAAATTTAATTTAATTTTTTTTAGTTTCTCAGTATAACGACAAACCCAGGTTTCTTCTGTACTAAACGAAGAGATTGGTCAACACAAATTTAATTGGGCTGAAATTTTACAATGCATTATCGTACTCGGTTATCCATGTAGAAGTTCTTATAAGCAACTAGCAAATACAAATTATTATGTATTTTTTCTAATCATAGTATATTGAAAATATAACGCTGTAACCTACTACTTTCTAAACACCGCGAAAACCGTTCTTAGTTTTTTTTTCTTCCTTTTTTTTACCCTTTGCGCATCTTATGAATACTGAAAGGTAGGAAAAAACCCGGCAATGCCGAGTGCCTAGTGAATAATAAAGTTAATAAATCAACGAATGTGTTACAAAAAGTTATCAACCACGCAAAGAGAGTTTTTCGTGTCACAGGATGTCCTCAATCATGAATGTTTTAGAGTGTTTCCTGGACTTTTTAAAGCGTAATTTATGTCTGGGAAGCACAATTCTAAAATCAACAAAATTTATTTTTTTAATTGTGGGTTTTAAAATAGGATTTTAATGTAGACATTTCATTTTCATGAAAGTTTAGCTAAAATATGGAATTTCTGTTATTTTATTTAATAATAGACTCAGAGAAGGGGTAAAATTAACTCAGATGTTTATATATTTAGGTCACACTAGCAACGAATTACATCCGTGACATGCAACTATAGTAGCACGCAATTGGTTAATTTACAAAATAGGTGAGATTTTAACACAGTTTTCAGAAAGAATATAGCATTAAAACTGTCTCTGTTCTACATAAAATTCTAGAATATGTATAAAAAATATATATTTTTATGTTTCGAAGGTTTATATTTAAAATAGAAAATTCTTATTAGGTCAGCGTAAACTGTGATGCAAAAAATATTTTACAATGAATACTTAGAAAAGTTTAAATTATTCTACAAAAAATTGATATTTTTTAGATTTTAACAATAACTTATTGATATTTAGTGTATGCATGTTTTTGCCATAGCGGTTGAAATGGCACATCTTCTGGAAGTAAAAAACTTTACGACATATGTATTGCAAAATTGCGTCATTTAGTATAATTTAGTTTATTAATGAAACAATTGGATTCAAACAATCATTCAGATTTGAGCATATTAGCGTTTAATTGATGCAAAAATATTTTGTAATGATAAAAATTGGAAAGATTAGAATTTTTCTGAAAGAAATTAACATTTTTCGAATTAACTCTAAATCTACTAATATATATATATATATATATATATATAATATATATATATATATATATATATATATATATATATATATATATATATATATATATATATATATATATATATATATATGTGTGTGTGTGTGTGTGTGTGTGTGTGTGTGTGTGTGTGTGTGTGTGTATGCCTACTTCTACTACAGTCTTCTAAAAGTCACAATTTTACAATATATTTACGACATATATACTGCAAAAATGCATCATTTATTATAATTTGATTGATTAATGAAACAATTTGATTCAAATAATCATTCTAATTTGATCATATTAGCGTTTAATTGAAGCAAAAATATTTTGTAATGAAAATTTGGAAAGATTAGAATTTTTCTGAAAGAAACTAACATTTTAAGAATTAGCTCTAAATGTACTAATATATATATATATATATATATATATATATATATATATATATATATATATATATATATAATATATATATATATATATATATATATATATATATATATATATATATGTATGTATGCCTACTTCTACTACAGTCTTCTAAAAGTCACAATTTTACAATATATTTAAGACATATGTACTGCAAAAATGCATCATTTATTATAATTTGATTGATTAATGAAACAATTTGATTCAAATAATCATTCTAATTCGATCATATTAGCGTTTAACTGATGTAAAAATATTTTTTAATGAAAATTTGGAAAGTTTAGAATTTTTCTGAAAGAAACTAACATTTTGAGAATTAACTCTAAATCTACTAATATATATATATATATATATATATATATATATATATATATATATATATATATATATATATATATATATATATATATATATATGATTACTTCTGCTGCAGTCTTCTAAAAGTCACAATTTTGCAATATATGTACAGGAAAAATAAGTTGATTAGTTCAATTTGATGGGATAATTTAATAATTTTACTCAATTATTGATTCTAATTTATTTAATAATTCGATAAAAAAAAATAATAAATTTAAGAGAAGAATATTTATTTACTCCTGAATTTAGAAATAAACAATATGCCTTCCCTGCTCACCTTCAGATCATATTTATTGAATGATTGGTTCATTAAAACTCAGTTCCCATCTACATTGACAGAACATGGTCCATTAGGTAAGAAGAGGCCTTATAGTATTAGATTACGAAGGCTTATTATTTTTAAATCAGAAGTCTGGGGAATTTGGACCCTCACAGAAATATATTCAATTCATACAAGATATTGTAAGCTTGTTAAATTCGTGTACAGTATTAGATTCCGCTGCAAGTCTTGTAAGAAGTTTTTCACCATGAAAAAAGCTAAAACATTTCTTTGCATTGAAATTGGTCGCAGGAGGTTAACTAATTTCGCATTACTTTCGGTGCATATAGACATGACTACGAATGATCATGAATGTTTCAACAAGAAGGTGTTAAAAGCTAGAACTAATTTGCAATTAAAAAACGGTAGTTTATAAATTACTAATTACGTCATACTGTTTCTGAATTTAAATATACAAGGTATGTAATATTGAAAAGAACCATAAACCAATACCTCATAATTCCTTCCTCAATAATTTTATATTTCTTTAGTCATTCAAAAAAGGACTTAATTTAAAATTCATCTAGTAAATACTGGAATGTAAATTAAATATGCACTAGTATTTACTAGGTATATTTTGACCTCATAAAGCCTTGAAGCATAAGTATAAATACACAGTGTAGTTTCAAATATCTTTTGAAGGTACGATGAAATTATGTACAGGGTTTTTGATCTGTTTTATAATATATTTATGCATTGAAAATTGATGTATGCATGCAAAACTATAGATGTATAAGACTTATTTCTGTATGTTCTTTGTATGTGTAAAAGCATAATGAAAAACTTTTATAAAATTGGAAGTTCACTATACTTTGAATTAATACTTTGAAACTCACTATATACATACTATATACATACTTACCCACTATATATATATATATATATATATATATATATATATATATATATATATATATATATATATATATATATATATATATATATATATATATATATATATATATATATATATATATATATATATATATATATATATATATATATATATATATTTCAAATTCTTATCCTACATTTTTCATGAAACAAATTTAATAAATTAAGAAGAAATATTTCATGATTTTATAAGAGGAAGCAGGTTTTAAGTGTTTCACAATTTTTGTATAACTTAATTGAATGTATAACCTATGGTCTGTCAACAATTGTCACTATTTTGGCATGCACTGATAATCCTTCAAAAGGTATCAGCCTAATAATCTTATTGCAAAACTAAATATTTTGTTCTAACCAAGAAAATCTTTTTTATCATTTAAATCGCAGATGTTTTCAGTTAATATCTGATTTACCAATATTCAGTATACTACAGATAAGTGTTTTAAATGTAATGATTTTGTGAATTCACATTCTAAGAGATTGTGTTTCCATACTGCCTACAAATACAGTTGCTGTTACGAATGTCTTTTAGGTGAAAATATACAAGGTAAGTGGGTAAGAGGACACTGTCTATAAAAGAGGAAGATCTATAGCCATATTATTTCATACTCTTAAAAGGCTAACTTTGGTGTTTCAAGATGCTTGCCACTGAAATAGTATAGCTGATAAAATTAATAATTTCATGAAAGAATAAGGCCATGGGAAAAGTGTCTATGAAAGATTTAGTAGCGGCTGGTTTGGCAGGACCATCTGCTTGTCTATTAAGCATTATGCCTAAATGTCCTTTATTCCAATAATTTGTAATACTCTTATATTTTGAGTTTTTTATAGTGTTTTTTAATATTAAATTAACTAAAAGATTTTTACCTACCATATTAAAAGACTATTCAGAGCGAGTTCCCCCTTTAGTGCTACTTAACCCAGAACACTCATGAACTATATTACTTACATTTTCTAATAATTTAAAATACATTCAATTTCTGTACATATTTGGGTTAATAATTATAAACACTGCGATGAAATAAGAATTATTCACTCACAAAATAGCTCTATAATTTGAAATTAACTAAATTAAACTGAAGCTGAAATCTAACATTCAGTGGGTATGAGCAAATATAAAACAAAGCAGCAAAATTATGACACATAAAAAAAATTATTTCCTCGTCCTATCTATTACACTGAAATGGTGCCAGACTGACATAATTAGGTGGTTTAGGTGACACCCACAAAAATAACACATCAATATTACGCAGAGAAAAATAAAGAGTAATTCTAGTAGCATATATTTCTTCGTGAAAAATAAACAAGAGATTAACAAGCACTAAAATATATTTTGCATTTTTTTTATTTTTTGAATAATTTGAAATACGCTTGAATTTCTCGACATCCTTGAGATAAGAATTTTCAAAACTATAATGAAATAAAAGTTACTTAGTGACAAACAACCAATCTGTGCTTTGAAATTATGAAATTGAAATCTAAATTTTAATAAAATTGTTTTATTTAATAAAGCAAATTTATGATTTAATACCAAAAATTGAGTGGCGTAATTAGGAGATACAGGAAACACGGATGAAATGATCCATTGTGGTAAGTAAAATCAATTGCATATATTTCTTTTAAAAATACACAAAAAATAAATAATTAAAAATGCATAGGATGTAAATTGTAATAAAATTTGTAAATTCATATGGCCATGTGATAACTTTCATTAATTTTGCTAAGAAGTTTTAAAAGTTATTTGATCCACCATTGTACAAGTTATATCAAAACACTTTGCAGATTTCACGGTTGGTAAGAACTGTGTCAGCACTATAACAAGCTATTTTGGGGATAAATTACATAATTTATGTTTCAAAGACTATAAATATACGCATGCTTTGTAAAACAAATTGGAAATTTGAAACTCAACCTCTGTCTAAACTATATGCTTTTAGTTTGGAATGTATTATATTTTTAGAGCTCTAGTAAAATGTTCTCTCGGAAATTTAACTTCCCCCAGAATTCTACTTTTACATAAATTAATGTAAAAGGGGATGCATATTTAAGTACACCCCTAATTATCCAAATGGTGTTCCCAATGTTGAAAGACTCAAAATATATTAATAGAAGAGTGTTTTCAAGTAAGTCTAGACTCTCTTTTGACTTACCTCTATTACTACAGACTGTGCTTGAATCTCTTAGAAGTAAATCAACGTACTTAGCTGCTAGCACTGGATTTCCAAAAATATGAGCTTCTGGTTTCATTTAAAATATCGGTTTATTCGCAACAAACTAAAACAGGAGATATGTTATAGATACACGATGTGTAAGACACATTAAGCTTCTTAGATAACAGCAAGTTAAATATCTTTTAAAAAGATAACCAAAATATTTTATTCTTTGGAATTTTAATTGCTGTTATTCGATAATCAACCATAAAAATTTCAGAATCATTCTAATATAATGCTTTATTATAAAGTTAAGGGGACACTAAACTTTACAATAAAAGAATATTTCATTAAGACTTAAAAAGTATAAAATTTGAGCAGTTGAACAAGATTTTGTTGTTTACTTCTACGGTGTTTTGGTAAATTGTGATCAAATCGGCAAGTCACTGTCTTTCGGTTACGGAATCCACAGATTTGAAAAACGATAGCAGTATGGATGTTATTTTTTTCTTTTTTCTTTTCAGATTTGCATGGGAGAATACTTTAAGCATGTAAAAGGTGGGTAATATTGGATGTCCTCAAAATTTTGATGCAAATAAATTTGAGTTCGATACCTTAAATTCTCTTAAATATTCAAACAACTGGCTAAATACGTTTGTTGAAACTTGGGGTATCACGGTTTCTTACTCACAGCCAGTTACTGCCGTATGAAAGTCATTTTATACCGGACTTTCTCCTACAAGGCAAGTATTGTCTTTCACTATATGAGCTCAACCCACTCTGGTTTGAAGGGTTTGGCCCTCTCAAGGATATCAGTCTGACTATTCATGTGATTCCTACTAGAAGACAAACTAAGTGTTGGGTTTTGAACGGTTGGAGATTTCGCCTTTTGGATATCTTGCTGGTCCGGCGAAATTTCTAAAAAGGCAGCTATTGTTTTGCGTAATTGTCGTGGGTACAAAACAAGACATTCTTTTGAACACAAAGAATATTGGCGACAAAGAGAAGCTCAGACGACAATGCAAATGAGTTAAAGAGAGTCCAAGGAGAGAAATATGTCCGAATTACAAGTAAGACTTGAGATCCCCCGTTTGTCCTTAGCAATCCCTATTGAGAAACGAAATTCATCTACAAACATTCATTCTTTATCTATATGCATATTGTACAGTCAACATCTAAATAAATCAAGTGAGTAACTCGAGTGCCACATCATGACACATAAGGGCCAATAAGAGAGTCGGTGCAAGGAATCAAGGAAAGGAACGTCGCAAAGTGGGGAAGGATTGCCGCCTGATGTCACAGCCCATACATATAATTTAAAATGGAAGCTATGACTATTTCATTCTACAAGTTATTCTGAGTTATAAAACATTTTATCTGGTTTATAACAGTATGTCACATTCACGCACCAAAAAATTGACCGAAGAGTGTTAATTTAGTTCGAGAGGAAACAAATGGGTAAAAAGTTTAAAGTGGGCATTTGCCGAGTTGTGGAGTAAGATGGTCAATTTATTTTAGACAGGAGAGTTTATTAGACCGGACATAATACTTTAAGCCGATTAGGAATAGCTATGAATACCCATACTCTTTTTAGAATTCGAGATCATGAACTATGCAGCAAAAATAACGTCGAAGTATAGTCAAATGATATTCGAATAGCTAGTCAATGCCTTTATGTACCGGAGTTCGGAGACTTTATTCTCATTGTTTGAATAGATGTTTATAAATGTTCAAAATTTGTTTTAATATGCATTATCTTCTAATCTAATTCGACCTCGTATTACAAACAATTTACCTTAGCACATGAAGCCAATCAAAGCTAAAGTTATTTCCTATGAGATAAGATATTGTTTAAATCGATTGTCAGAAAATAATAATTTTATTTATTCCATGAAATTAAACTAGTTATTATAATTAGCTACCGATATAAAAGTTTCAGATACTTAAAATATAGTGTTGAAATTTCACAAATGCTTTATTTACTTTAGCACAATATAGACTTTAATGTTTTAAATGTATTTGAATGTATATATACTTACATCTATCTATGCTACATTTATATTTCAATGGTTAAACTTTTTCAATTTTTAATTTAGTGATTACCTTTTACTTTAAAGCGAAAGACGATCAGTCAAAAGTGATCAAGATGGAGATTAAGTTACCACCTTTAAAGTTTCTGATGCCACAAAATTGCTCTGAAGGAAATAAATATGCTTTGTAATATTTAGGGTACTGATTACCTTGATTATTCTAGCTGAGACAGAATGGGACCAAATATGAGTGAATAATAGAACGGAAGTATGATATTATGGGATTATGAACCATATAATTTAGTTCATTCATTATGCGTACACTCAGAATTTATAATAGAGTATATGAATACTTTATTCTGCAAGTGAATCTCTCTGTATTATAAAACAGTTTCCTGGTTTATGGCAGTATGATTCTATTCATGCATTAAGAAATGTACCGAGAAAAGGGGAGCAGCAAAAGGTCATTTACTTCCAGAGCAAAATGATGGTATAAAAGTTTAAAGATTGCAGTAGAGCTAAGAGGACTGATAAATCTAAAGCATTAAAGTGAGAAATGCAGCTAAGGTATCAATAATAAATAAATGATGAGATAAAAATGAGAAATGAAAGCTCTTCTGAAAATAAAGCACTTGCTCTTTTTACAATTTCATCAAATATTCCCGATGCATTTCTTCTCCTTTAAAATTTTTATAAGTGACCCTTTTTCAATGTTTAGCAAATTTTTTTATTTGCAATGTTATTGCACAGCTATTTGACTTTCTGGCTTTTATTATGATTTACTTCCAATGTATCTTTAAAATATTTATTTCTCGTTTGCTTATATATATATATATATACACAAACAGACATATCTAACATATTTATTGAGAGGAATCTTTGGTAATTAGGTGATATACATAATTAGGTGATGCATATGAACCGTGTCATATGTATCACCTAATTACGTCACAAATCCATATTTTGTTGTCAATTATTTGTAATGAATTGTGCGATTAATTCATTTTTACTAATGTATTTTTTACATTGCATTGCATTTATTAATGAATAAATACAATGCAATGATGATGCAATGATGAAATTTGAGTTAGATTTTAGTTGAACATTTTCAAGTTATACTATTCTTCTGTTGAGTCACTTAACAGTTCTTACCCGGAGAACTTTAAGGTATTTCAAATTATTTGAATGCATAAATTTTGGCTGATTTTGCGATAATTACGCGATTAAATGCAACCTTTTTGAAAACGGAAATAAAATCCGCTGAAGTGTATTTGGAGCATTACGGCCTAATTTTTTGATATTCAAATGTTAGTGAAAGTTTGTATAAAGCCAACTCACGTCGGTCAAAAATAGCAAGAGAAAGTACACAACGTTTCTTTGCTTATATGAGTGAGCAACATTCTCAGTAAAAGGGAATTTAGTGGTTTGTAAAAACAGACTGAGAGGGTAAGCACAATAAGCACGACTGAAATAGCCCCTCTGCGAGCCATTTACAGCATTTTACCATCTGTTTGCATATGTTCTCTTACTATTTGTACTTTATGTTAAATTTGCATTTTATGCTATTTTCTCGGACAAAGATTTTATCTTCTAGTAATGAGGCAATGACCTACTGCTTAAGGGGCGAGATCACGTTGAATAACGTAAAAAATTGTGATTTTTAAAGCAATGAGGAAAGCTTGAAACCTGTGAATAAAACATAACCTTTTGTTTTCTGCATTTATCATATTCTTGTTTTTGAAAATGTATTAAAATGTATACACATAGCAACAATAACTGACTAAAAATAAATAAATTTTGCTTTTAAAGATATGGAAACAAAAATATTTATTTTCCGTGCAAAATATTAAAAATTACATCTTTAATATCTTGTATATTTTTACCTAACCTATTTTACTCATAACCTAAATTTAAATTATATTCAAAATCATTAATATAATTAATTGCTTAATAACATTTGCTAATTTTACTATAAATTTTAGATTTATTTTGATGTTGTCTATAAGAAAAGTTAGGTTTAGCTTTAGCATTAAAGTACAGTTATAAGTTAATAATCTGGACAGTTCTATAATAATTAAATTTTAAAATAGTAAGTGAAATTTAATTTTAAAATTAAATATTTTTAAATAATTTTAAAATTAAATTTTTTAACTAAATTAAAAAATAGTAAGTAAAATTAAATTTTAAAATTAATTTTTTTAAATAATTTTAAAATAGTAAGTAAAATTTAACTTTAAAATTAATTTTTAAATAATTTTAAATTAACTTTTGATTAAATTTTAAAATGGTAAGTGAAAAAATACAGCTTCGAGAAAATGGTCTTCAAAGCTAACTTTTAACTATATAAATAAATGTTAAACAAATAAGATTTAGTGCAAACATATGTTCTAAAAGAAATTTTGGAAAAATTATTTTCGGAGTAAATTGGTAACATTCAAATGTATCTATGATAAATTTAACAAAAAATCAATTTTTTTTATTTTTAGCATGATAGCTCTCATTAAAACCAGGATGGCCGAACGCTTAGGGTGCTGGCCTTCGGAACCGGAGTTCGTGGGTTCGAATCCCACAGAGGCATGAATGTTCGTAGCCGTTCGGAATCGGCTTTAAACCATAGGTCCCGGTCTCATTAGCCCTCGTGTTGCAGAAAGTAGACCGTAGAGCTCCACACCAAGCCAAACCTCATTAAAACCAGATTCAAAGTCTACGAACATCCATGTCAGTAATGGATTTCTAACTTTCGGACTCCGGTACCGAAAATGTCTCTCTACCGATAAGGCAGGATCCATCTGCTGTGGTTTAATGAGGTTTACTTTAAGTATCGGTATGTTAACACATCGTGTGCGGGTACATTTCGCAGCGGAATTGTACCGGAAGCGGATGTTTTGCACGTAAATTTAGTTATTCACTTAAATCTCAATAGATCGAAAATTATTTAATTTTTTAACCAACTTTTCGTATTTTATATTGAAATATATAAACATATATATAAATAGAAATATATAAATAACAACCATAAGATTTTTGTAAACAAAAAATATTTTTTTAGTGGATAAATTTATACTAGTATCGTAAATATGAAAAATCAAATAGAAATAGTAGTATATAGTTTTAATATTTTTGAATTATGTTATATATAAGCATTTTTACATTACAAAAATGAAAGACAAGAACATTCGGCTTCATTTTCCTGTATATACCGTTATTTTTGTGGTTTATTTTTATTTTTTAGTTGTTTTGTTATATTTTTTAGTGGATAAATTTATACTAGTATCGTAAATATGAAAAATCAAATAGAAATAGTAGTATATAGTTTTAATTTTTTTTAAATTATGTTATATATAAGCATTTTTACATTACAAAAATGAAAGACAAGAACATTCGGCTTCATTTTCCTGTATATACCGTTATTTTTGTGGTTTATTTTTATTTTTTAGTTGTTTTGTTATATTTTTTAGTGGATAAATTTATACTAGTATCGTAAATATTAAAAATCAAATAGAAATAGTAGTATATAGTTTTAATTTTTTTAATTATGTTATATATAAACATTTTTACATTACAAAAATGAAAGACAAGAACATTCGGCTTCATTTTCCAGTATATACCGTTATTTTTGTACCCACAAACAAACCATGTTCTTACATTAACCCGTACTAGTACTTGTCCCGCTCTTAAGTATCAGTCGTCAGAAAACGTACTAGTACGTGTCCCGCATACAATGTGCTAAGTATTAAGTTGAATGAACCGTATTTAGACCTTTCTATCTTAGTTAATGTATAGAATTATTTTTGCACACTATTAAATATTACTTTTTACGGGACTTTTTATAAAAGTTTATGTTATATATAAACATTTTTACATTACAAAAATGAAAGACAAGAACATTCGGCTTCATTTTCCTGTATATACCGTTATTTTTGTACCCACAAACAAACCATGTTCTTACATTAACCCGTACTAGTACTTGTCCCGCTCTTAAGTATCAACCGTCAGAAAACGTACTAGTACGTGTCCCGCATACAATGTGTTAAGTATTAAGTTGAATGAACCGTATTTAGACCTTTCTATCTTAGTTAATGTATAGAATTATTTTTGCACACTATTAAATATTACTTTTTACGGGACTTTTTATAAAAGTTTTTACAACATTTTTCAACCAAAATTTTGTGACACGCAAAAGTTACACCTCCCACTACTAAGATATAAAAAGCAAGAACACAGTAATGGAATTTTATATCTCAAAAGTTTATGTTTCTTTTCAAAAAATAAAAAAAAATAGCAAAACCTGTAAAAAAAATTTTTTTCAAGACATAATCTAGTTAACAACTTTACGACTCAAGAGACGAGAAAATATTCTTTAAACTTAATAATTTCCATATATTTATAAGCATACACGTATTTTATATATACATACTACTTAACATATTTTATGCTAGCTATTTAAAGTTTTTCTTAGAGTTGCCATTGCAGATATTTTTAGCTTTTGACGTATTTCATTTCATGAATTTTTATAGTTCACTTCAAAAGTTATTTTATCCTACCACGTATATTTCTTAAACTTTTTATGATCTTAATTATTACTATAATATTATCTTTTTATATCCATTACAAACTAAATCATGCGGTGTTATCCACATGCACCTACACATGCAAGTATACATGTGCATGTGTAATGGGTGTTTATACCCACTACAAATATATCCGTTCTGGCCATAAAAAAAACACAAAAACTTGGAAATAAAAATGTTGAATTTATTTACATTTCTTCTGTGACTCTTCTCCCTCCAAAGCGTATGGGTTTTTATAGTGGTGGTGGGGTATTTGGTAACCCAGCCAATCACAGTGTTGATATTAATCACATGATGATGGGATTTATGACTTTGTTTTTGACTGTCACGGAATTCTTCAAGTTTGGTCGTTTTGAAGAAAGTTTTATTCTCATATCATTCTCTGCACACAATATATTCCAACGTTAAATTTTCTTTGAAGTATATGCAGAAAAGCCTGTTTCACAAATATAGGTCGTTGCAAATGGTAACAGCACAGATAGAGACTGTAATAATGATAATTTTCAATAAAGAGACATTATTGAACAGTCCAATGCCAGTTCATTAAATTTTCCATACTCCTCCGAAGAAAAACAAGAAAGTTTGTCGTGAATAATAAATGATGTTAAAAAATATCTCGAAGGACCCCTAGAGGGTCGTTGCAGGACCTTATAATGCCATGGAACATACTGAGAAACCCTCATGTAATGCAATTTTTCCTCCTCTGGCTGCCTATTACCACGGTTTTCAATTTGTCTACCGACTGGTCAACATCCTGTAGATAAATTAATTGCATTTTTATAAATTATTAAACACACCATTTAACATAGTGGTACCATCTATTGGCTACTATTTTAAACAATATTTGCTTTCCAGTATTTATGAAGGAACAATATCTCTAAAAAATGTATTAAATTTATATCTGTAACATTTCACAGTTTTTAAAAAATATCTAAATATTAGAAAAAATATATTTAAAAAAACCTAGATTATTATTATTAACCTAGATTTATTTATCCATGATTAAATGGTTGAATTGACAGTTAAACTTTTAGCTGAGTGAATTGTGCTTGAAATTTAATCTATTTCCTTCTTATTCAATTAAAAATTAGAAGAAAAGATATTTTAACATGCGTCATAACAAATTCAATGACGTTGAAAATGACCTCAAAATTTTAGGAATTAATGACTGGCAGAGAGTTGAACCTGGATAGTGTGAGTTGAAGGAAGCTTGCTGTTGAGGCAACTAAGACCTGCAATATATTGTTAAGCTATTAAAGAAGTCCTAACAAATTCAATTAATAACATACCATAAAATTTTAAAAATGTAATAATGATTTTAAATATTTTTCCGAAATAGTTTTTTGTATGCACATATCTAACATGTTCCTTTCACATTCATAAATTTTTTACCTTGTAGTTTAAAAAATAAAATTAGTAAAAATATTTATGTGTCAACGTGTATAATCTATTCTTCTTTATATGAAGAACTGTTCAAGTAATGTACAGAAAAATATATTACTTTTGTAGTCATTATTTCATTTCTCTTAATATTTTAGGCAAAAGCTTTTTAATAGTTTTATTCAAAGGTCTATATATTGTTTTTAAATTAAAAATGACAATATTTTACCAAACTGGAATGTTTATAAATAATTTTCTAAAAACAAAAAAACTCATCATTTCTAAAAAGTCATTTTCTAAAATCAAAAAACATCATTTCTAACATCTAAAAATAAATATATTTTTCAAATCTTATTTTTCAAATAATTATTTTTCAGAATAAATATCACATTTTTAAGCAAAACAATTTTTAAAAATAAATTTAGTTTTGAAGGGTCCACTATCTCCTAATAAACGTGTAACACTTTATTCAAAATAACGCATATATATGTATGTGTCTTTAAATTTTTTTTTCGAATAGTAATTTTTATAATACTAAATACATTGCTGAAACGGCATAAAAAAAGATATAAATATTACACTTAGTTTTATGAGAAACATTTAAAAAATTTGATATCTATATGACATTTAAGATATGAGATTTAAAGCTTTAATCCGCAAAAAATGGAATGTTTAAGGAGATCTCATTTTTTTACACACTTTATAAATTCGTTGCAGAAAATAACTATTCCAATTTATTTAGAACCTTACATTTTAAAATATTCGATGTTTGGCTTATCTACCTAACTCTTGTATTTCTTCACTTACGACAACTTAAAATACAAGATTTAGTAAAACTAATAATAAATAACTAACTTTCTGAAATAAGTAAATTTTATTTTTTCGATTCTGAATTTTATCTGTTTCTTATTTTTTTTCCTTTCTATGTTATTATCAAGAAGTAATCTAACATGAATATACGAATGGACATAATATCTGGATTATAACATGCAAAAGTAAGTAATATAATATTCTTAAAAAAGCATTCTTATTTCAGTAAAAAAGACAATAGTCTCATTTTATTCTCTATGGAGTCTAAAGCTCATTCACATCAATATCACGATGTTAAAAAATCTTAAAATAAAGCCTATTCACAGTTATTTGCTTGATAAAGGCATCTAAATTTTTAACTGTGAAATACCTCCAGGGAAAGATATTAAGGTACCAATAGAATTTTAGATTTCCTCTAATTCTTTGTTTGGTTATTTGAAACAAGCTGTTTAGCCATAATTCTAAATTACTCTTTACGATATTCTAACACATAAAAACACCTGCAACTTTCTCAGGAATGAATTATTTTATGTAATATTCTAAAAATTTTCTTCCGCCAAATCTGTTTTTACGACTTTCTATTTTTTTTTTATTTTATGTTATTTGAGTACTAAAGTAATTCAGCGTTAGTACACTGTCTCTTTAAGGCAGGTGTTTTTCTTTTAAAATATTCAGTATCCGACTTTGGTTTGTTTTCACATTTTCGTTTATTTTTTAACTACATCAACAACTTAATTTCAACTTCGAGATGGTGTAGACTACAAAACATAAAATATTAATTATATTCTATACACAAAATATTAGCTGAATAAAAATAGAATTTTTTCTGTACTTCGAACAGCTTTGATAATAAAATAGCAAATAAGATACTTATGTTTCAAATTTAATAAATGATAATATATTATGAAAGAATTAATTATATTTTATTACACAAAATATTATTTGATTCGAGATAGAAATTGGTCTGTCTTTTGAACACTTTTATAATGAAATATCCTGTTAATACAGAGGATCTGTTAAATTTATCGAAATGGCCATAGAATAGTCGCGATTCATAAATTTCATTAAGAATATTAATTATATTTTCATACAAAAATTATTAGTTAATAAAATTTTTGATACTCAAAAATCTTTTAAAATAAAACATCCTCTTAATACATAAGATCAGTTAATAGTATTAAATACTGTACTGGTAACATTGGCATCATAATGTCATCAGGTATTAAAAGAGCATTAACTGTATTTTCATGCATAAACTAAGTTAAATAAAGATAGAAAATTTTCCCTTTTCTATCAGATCAATGTACTGTATGATGTACAGTACTGAAAACATTTCAAAATTTGAAAATTTCTTTTTTCTTTTATAACGAACTAGGTGACTTTGGTGTTAAACCTGTTAATTTTTCATTTAGCGTCTGATATATTTTCACTTTTGCAAATGTTGACCTCATTTTCAATCTTCTATATTCACTATCATCGATACATGAAGAAAATTTTCTTTTAGAAATATTAAATTTTTAACTGAATATTAAGCGTTTACAGAATATTAATACCTTCCCCTTTTGAATATCTGGTATTAAAAAGTTTCTAGATTTAACACTTTTAAAAGGGTAAAATTTCGATGGTTGCTTTCTTACTGTTATTTGAAAGAACAAAACTTGCTGCATTTATTTGAACGAAATTTATATTTAAATTTAAATTTAGGTCAGTGTAAAATGTCCTTAAAATAATTAACAATAAATTGAATATTATTTGTTCTTCATAAGAAAACAAAGCATCTTTAAACTGTTTGTAAATTTTCATAAATTTTGCTCAACTTAATTTTGTAAGTCTGAAATAACATAATAGATCACGATTTTAAAGGCACCATATGTTGAATTTATTTTTAACTAAAAATATGTGTATTTTCACTTTTAATAATCAAGTAAATTGTTATATTTTAATACAGTTTAAAATAAAATATTGTAGTTGGATCTCAATTTAAATTACATAAATCTCTAAAAAGTCTTATTGATCTTCTATATCATTCCAGTCATACTTTTTTACAAAAACTTTTTGCGGAGCTAAATTACTTTATTTTATTTTTGACCAAAACTATTTTCAGTTTATATAATTTACTTTAGAGTCACCATGGTATAGGTTAAAATTTTTATTCATACAAATGCCAAATCCGAAACTAGTTCAAATTCTAGTCCAGTCTTAAAATTGAATAACGTTTTCTTTTTGTAACATTACAAAATTTCATATTTGACATTCTAAAACATCTATATAGCTTGTAAAAAATTTTATAGTGCTAAATAAATATACATCAAGAAGGACATTTTTCAGAAAAAACTGATTTGTTTTAAGATTGTGACTTGATACGGAATGATAATAAAAAATGAAACTTAGATTGTAAACTGAAGGCGATAATTTTCTGTATTTGAATTTTATCACTGTATTAATTAACACTAAACATACCAACACTTAATACATACCTATTTCTTTTATTTTTTTAAATTTTGTTTATTCTTTAATTTAATTTTTTTATTTTATTTTATTTATTTATTTTATTTACTGCATATTTTCATGCATAACTATTTCTTTTATTTCTATTTTAATTCTTTACCCATCGCATTTTTTACTTACACATTACCAGTAATTTGACCGGTTATGGTATGTTTAGTGGTAATGGAATAATATGATCTCATCTAATAATTATGGAAATTCTGTAATGTTTCCAAAGTACAAAATTATTAATAAAGTCTTTTGGAAAATCTGCATTTGTAATAACTTAAATTCATTTCTGTGTCTTCAGAATTGCGAGACATATAAATACTTATGGATACGTGTGTGTTGTTAACTGGTACTTTATATAAAAGCTTAAAGTTTTATTTTTAGATACAATTATGTTTATTTGAAATGCTAGCGTCAACTCTTTACTTCATGAGGTACAATTAGTACTGGAATTACTGCTTACTACGTTTAAGGTATTGGTAAATTTCTTTGGAGAGCTACATTTAACTTTTAACTATGTGAGTAATAATTAAACTTGGAATTACTGGATACAACCTATTCGAAATAGCTACAAAGCATTGGAATTTTTTTAAAGCTAATGTCAACTTATTTCTATGGGCAGATAATTACATTGGATTTTAATACTTAGATACTATTCCTAAAGCCTACAAAGACAACGCGCACTCTGTTTTAGAAAGTTGATTTAAATTGTGGTATTGAAGACCAAATAAACACAACGTACCAATAAACACATTCCAAGAGTAATAATTAAACTTAGGATTACTGGATACAACCCATTCGAAATAGCTACAAAGCATACAGGCTACAAAGCATTGAAATTTTTCGGAAAGCTAATGTCAACTTATTTCTATGGGCAGATAACTACATTGGATTTTAATGCTTAGATACTATTCCTAAAGCCTACAAAGACAGCTAGTACTCTATTTCAGAAAGGTGGTTAATATTGGACATTGATTTTGGTTTGGAGTGCTACGGTCTACTTTTTGCAACATGAGAGCGAATGAGACCGGGCCCTACTGCTTAAAGCCGATTCCGAACTGCTACGAACATCCATGCGATAGTGGGAGTCGAACTCACGAACTCCGGTTCCGAAGGCCAGCACCCTAACCATTCGGCCATCATGCGACAATTGGACATTGAAGAATGGATAATCCTAACCAAATGCTCCATCCCTTAGGCTAAAATCTGACCTAAGAACAGTTTCTGGAAGTAATGTTTTAAAATATATTTCATTCATCATTAATTTCTGTTCAAAATACAAAGTTTTTCAAAGTTTTTTCTCTCTGAAGGGTGAAAATCATTTGATTATACATTTATAAGCTAGTTTGTTATTTAAAACATCCTACTATAATCCTAAATAATAATTATAAGACATATTAATTTTATTTGAATTATCATTTTCCCTCTATGCAATTAGAGCACTAACACTTATTAGTCTAATCTTTGAAATGATAGCTGCTATATAATACCGCATATCAGAATTTAATGGTTTCTTTCATTCTTATATTTTATAGACCTTAAATTGACAGTATGTGCCTTTAATATTCTGTAATGGTTTCTTTCTGATATTAAAAAAAATAATCAACAAAATCCTTCATATAGGCAGTAAAAAGTAATGTCAGAAAACATGACAAACCCATTTTATAAATGAAACGAATTGTCTCTGTCATTTTGGAGGGAGGAGTAATTCAAACAGATCTATGAATCACTGCATTCCAGAACTCAACTAAAAGCTCTCTTTCCTTGGCAATAGAAGTCCCCCTAAGATATTAAATAAAAAGGAGTTCCTTAAACAATATCTTTAAACATAATAATCTGGATTATGACTCACACATGAAAACAAATATGCACATTCATGAAAACAAATATGCAGAGACTAATCGAAAAATGCAACAAAAATGATATATAAAATTTTATGAACTAGTAAAAAGTACATGAAAGGAAACATTACAAAACATTGGGAATACTACTCGGGTAACAGTGAGAAATGTAAAAAAAACTGATAAAATAGGGAAAATATTTAGCACTAAAATTTAATTAAAAGTATATACATTCAAGATTTTTGGCTATAAATACTACTGTAAGAGCTGAGAAGACTATTACTTAAATCCGATAAGCTACGAACATTAATATCAGCAGTGGATTTTGAGAAAACAAACTCCTATATAGAAGAGCAGCACCCTACCTTTTTGGTCATATTTCGGCTAATAAACCATGGGAGTTTCCCAACATACATAAATAAAATGGGTAAAATAGATAACCCTAATTTCTAATGGGGCTTTTTAACAACCCTAGTCGCTTATAATGGGATTTGTGAATGATAGTCAACATTTTAACTAAAAAATATCAAAATAAGACAGACTTTTAATGAAACCTCTAAGACCGTAATTTTAATATCAGATTTTAAATTCATTCAGTATAAACCTCATTTTTTTTGGTAATTTGTATTAAACATGGGATTAAAAAAAATAAAAATAATAAATAATGTAAAATGATAACCCTAATTTTCTTAAAACTAGTCTAGTCGCTTATAATGGGATTTGTGAATGATAGTCAACATTTTAACTAAAAAATATCAAAATAAGACAGACTTTTAATGAAAACCAAATAACATAAAGACCAAAGAAATGACAGAAGTAAAATATAGTAGTATTCAGCATAAGTTTAAATTCATTCAGTATAAACCTCAATTTTTTTTTCGGAATAATATGAAAAAAAAATATTAAGACAGAAGGTGCCAGTAGTAAAAAAAGTATATTTAAGGAAAGTGTATATTAAATATTTATGTAAAAATGTGTAATAAAGTTTTATGCAATTTAATAAACAGGAAGCTCCAATTCGTATTGGCTCTTAGCCCTAAACCCTTTTTAGTTGTGTCTGTATTTGCTTAAATATGTAAATAAAATAGGACAAACTTTATTACTTGGCATTCTTTAATTTTTATTACATTTTTCTTTTTGATATTTTATTTTCCTTCTGTTAATAAAGTATTAAAGGATATGCAACTCATTGGAGCAAAACAAAAAAAAAAGATCGTTTCCTTCTCCTAGATTTCATTTGCCGAACGATGGCCGAATGGTAGAGCGCTGCTCTTCGGGTTCGAATCCCGCTGCTGGCATGAATGTTTGTAGCCGTTCGGAATCGGCTTTAAACTGTAGGTCCCGGTCTCATTAACCCTCGTGTGCAAAACAGTAGACCGTAACGCTCCCAACCAAACCAAACCAAACCTAGATTTCACTTACATCATACTTTATCGTAACGAAATATAACTGTTTAAGCTGTGCACTGAAGTATTAGTTAATTATTGATTTAGATGTGGCCTATTACTACTAGTTCTAGTCTACCATTTGGCCATAGGACTACTTAAATACATCTAATGGAAAAAATACTTTATTTTTTATTTCCCCTATTTTCAATATATTTACTAAATATATTTTTATTAATTACTAAATACATTAAGATTAATATTCAGTGATAGATGAAAAATTATATTGGTGATAGAATATTTATAAATTATAACTTAATTTGCTATTTAAAAACCAAGTAATCACGTATAATAATTATAGATTGATTGGGATATATCAGTTTTCTATGAGTACATTCATTGAAATCTTAGACAATGATCTAAATATTAAATTGATATCTACTAAATTTTACTGCATATTCGCATTTAATTACTTTATCATTTTAATGGGTATCGATTAGCAGGAAAACAGGAAGACACTCGATACCACAGCAAAATCCCACAAGGTTTTTAGCTGTTGTAACCAAAGTGGAAAGAGGTGATCATGTTAGATATCCGGAAAACCACAATCAACAGACCGGTCATTGTCAGTAAGTATCATAAGGCACTAATAATATACTAACGCACTAATTTTAAAATATATATGTAACCCAACAGAATAATATCAATACTGCCTGTCACAATAAGTATGTAGCCTCTATTCTTTTTACCTGGTCGGGCTAAGGGGCAAGGAGAAGCCTATGCAGTTAAAGTAATGTTTAATGTTGCAGCAGGGCCACGTTGAAGAGAAGCACAATTTTGAGAACAACTTAAATCTTTATTAAGGATCTGCTAAAAAGGCATCTTTGCAGTCAACGGCAGACAAGAGAATGATACGAAAAACACTTTGCTGGAACTTAGGTGTACCCCAGAGCTAGACAGATAGAATTTTCCCAGGAAGGAACTTAGCGAAGATCAGGGGTCAGTTAGATCAGGGGAAAACTGAGCCATTTGCCGCCGACACCTAGAAAATGTGTTGAATGGACAGAAAATTTACATCTATTTCACATAAAGCTTCTTGGAAATGTATTAGAAGAATTTTAAGTAGAGGACACTCTTTTGATTAAGACATTTTGAAGCTGGGAAAATAGATTTTTAAGGAATTAGAATGGAAGAGAGGAGGTGTTTAAAGAGATAAAGTGAAAAGGTTTTGATATATTACATATATGTGTATATACACAATATTTAGGCATGTACGCGTACACACACATATGTGTGTGTGGATATATATATATATATATATATATATATATATATATATATATATATATATACAGAGAGAGAGAGAGAGAGTAGCAAAATTGTAGATACTATTGCATATTCAAATAGCTTTAACATTTACAAAATTAGAGCCATAACTAATCTCTTCTTTAAAATTATGTAATACAAATATTTTTTAGAAAGTCAAACAGTTAGGATTATGATGCGCATACATAAGCATACCCTAATATAATAATATAAAAATAAAAAATTACAAATCACCAAGTGCTGCGTTCAGTATGAAACACACAAATAAAAAAAACTGAGTTAACCAGATGAAAATAATAAATCAATCGAGTGACAATATCCACCGTTCATATTCCGTAATCGTCACTTTCTGGTATTTGAAAATAAAATACTATTATCCACAAAATGTATCTTGTAGTCAGCGAAAGGCAATTCCAGAAAACATCAAAATCACATTTCATAAATGAAATAAACTGCCTGCATCGTTTTAGAGGAAGGGTTAACTCATATACAACTATGAATCTCTGTGTGGCGATACTCATTTAACCATTCTGTTACAAGACATCTACAGTATTTTTTAAAAAAAGATGCTTCCTATACAAAGTCCATAAACGCCTGAATAAAAAAAGAACAGAATATATTCCGAGCCATTTTTCATTTTTATGGCACCTCTGTTGGCTATATTTCTTTTCCTTTTGTTATTAGTATTAAAGGATATTGCTTTGAAACAGAGGTTTACCACTGAAACAGGTATTTTCTTTTACAGATCCATTTATTTTTGTTTTATAAACTTTATATCATATTTCATCATAACGAAATATATTTATGAGTCTACACAGCGAGTCATTGTTACATCTTGGTATGAAGTTGTATTGAAACTCTGCTTCTTTTTTAGCATTACAAAACAGTGCTTTCTGTATTCAGAAATTATCCTTCCTAGGCACTATTCACAGAAATAATGCTTCAAAACTCATTTCGCTTATTTTTAATTTTCTTACTAAATGCTCTTTAATATTTTCCTTTTCATGACTAAATACTTAAGAGGACATAATATCTTTCATGATAAGTCCTTATTTAAAAGTCTATTTTTGATTAAATGTAAGATAACATTTTCTGTTCTGTTTGGAAAAAAATTCTCACTAGATCATTAATAAGGATTTAACTTTATAAAATACATCTCATTTTATTATATCAAGCAATGCGTTTTTAAAAGGCATAAAATATATAAAGTAAGAAAAAACTAGAAATCCTCCTACGTTTAGAAATTTTTAAATCAAAAACTAATATTTGCACCAAATAGAAGATAATTATCATTTGCATTCTGTTAATTTTAATTACTTTAATACTAATCACATATTTTATTCTAAAACATTATAAAGAGTAATTTTTAATTTTCCAGTTTATTAACATTTTTTAAACTTTTTTAAATATTGAAATATGAGATACCTCCAAAGTTTTGTTTGTAGAGTAAAACAGATGTTTTACTTCCATTTGATATAAAAATTTAATTTAAAATACACCTACTTCAAAAGCTATCGTGCGAGGAAGCCAATTTCATTTCTTCATTTGGTGTATATATTTATGTTCTTCATCACCAAACTAATATTTTAAAGTTAGAGTGTTATTAATGGTCTTATGGGTTTATAGAGTAGTATAGATATAGGTATATAGATATGGTATATAGAGTGTCATTAATGGAGTGTTATAATGGTAAAAAATCCTTTTAAAAGAAGCAGAAAAATTTATTTTATGAGTAATTTAAAAAAATCTAGTATATGATGATTTTAAGTCTCAAAAGGTGCTATATCTCCTTAAAGATAAATGTTTAATAATGGGTAAAAATAATCTAATTATATAGTTTAATATAACTACTTTAATATACTTTCTTTTAATATACCTACTTCTAATATACCTTCTTCAAAATTTATCGTGCGGGTAAGAGAATTTCCTATTTTTATTTGGTGTTTATTTTTATATTATTATGAAAAACATACAACTTGAAATGACCAAACTAAGAAATTTTTTAAAGTGTTATTAATGGACTTGTAGAAAATCATTTCAAAAGGAGCAGAACACTTTATTTTATGAGTAATCGAAAAAAGTTTGGCATAGTGAGGATTTTAATTCTTAAAAAGTGCTATATCTCCTTAAAGATAAATATTCAATAATGGGTAAAAATAATTTAATTATATAATCTAATATAACTAATTTTAATATACTTACTAATATACCTACTTTTAATATACTTACCAATATACCTACTTTTAATATACCTACTTCAAAAGTTATCGTGCGGGTAAGTGAATTTCATGTTTTTATTTGGTGTGTTTATTTTTATATAAAAAACTTACAACTTGAATTGACCAAACTACGAAATTTTTTAAAAGTAGTTATTTGGTCGATTTGTAAAAATGTTATTTTAAAAGAAGAGGAACCTTTTATTTTATGATAAACCGAAAAAAGGCTGGTATAATAAATATTTTAAGTATTAACAGGTACTATGTCCACTTCAAGAATAATGTTCAATGATGAGTAAAAATAATTTAATTATATAGTTTATTACACCTCCTTCTAATAAACCTACTTCAAACGTTACCGTGTGGGTGAGAGAATTACATTTTTTTTATTTGGTGTTTATTTTTATGTTATTATGAAAAATATACAACTTGAATTGTCAAAGCAACCTAATTTCTTAAAGCTAGAGAGTACTAACGGACTTGTAAAACATTTATTTTAAAAGGAGCAGAACACTTAATTTAATGATGAATCGAGAAAAGGCTGGGATAATGAAGATTTTAATTCTCAAAAGTTACTATATCCCCTCAAATATTAATATTCAACAATGGTTGAAAATGATTTTATTATACAGTCTAATATACCTACTTCAAAATTTATCATGCAGATAAGCAAATTTCATTTTTTCATTTGCTGATTATTTTTATTGACTTGAAATGACGAAACTACTAAATTTTTTAAAGCTAGAGTGTTATTAATGGACTTCTAAAAGCAGAACATCTTATTTTATAAGTAATCAAAAATGTTTGGTACAATGATGATTTTAAACCTCAAAAAGGGCTATATCTCCTTAAAGATAAATATTCAATAATAGGTAAAAATAACTGAATTATATTGTTTAATATAACTACTTTTAATATACCTACTTCAAAAGTTATTGTGCGGGTAAGTGAATTTCCTGTTTTCATTTGGTGTGTTTATTTTTTATATAAAAACAAACAACTTGAATTGACCAAACTACGAAATTTTTTAAAAGTAGTTATTTGGTCGATTTGTAAAAACGTTATTTTAAAAGAAGAGGAACCTTTTATTTTATGATGAACTGACGAAAGGCTGTTGTAATAAATATTTTAAGTCTCAACAGGTACTAAGTCCTCTTCAAGAATAATGTTCAATGATGAGTAAAAATAATTTAATTATATAGTTTATTACACCTCCTTCTAATAAATCTACTTCAAACGTTACCGTGTGGGTGAGAGAATTTCATTTTTTTTTTTTTGGTGTTTATTTTTATGTTATTATGAAAAACATACAACTTGAATTGACAAAGCAGCGTAATTTCTTAAATCTAGAGAATGCTAACGGACTTGTAAAACATTTATTTTAAAAGGAGCAGAACACTTAATTTAATGATGAATAGAGAAAAGTCTGGTATAATGAAGATTTTAAATCTCAAAAGTTACAGGATATTGCTTGGGCTGGATCATTGAAACAAGATTTTAATTTCCATATTTGTTTATCTTGATATTATGATTTTCACATCACATATTATAACTACACAAATATAATTTTCTTTATGCATTACGATATTTTTACTCAATGTAATGCAGTATTTTATATACACGTATGTATATATATATATATATATATATATATATATATATATATGTGTGTGTGTGTGTGATGTGTGTGTGTGTGTTACATAAATCTTAATTAATAATGTCAAGAAAAGTTAATTCATCTTGTATTATATTATTGTTTTTGTGTCACTCTTTAGAATCTGAGGAATTATACTAAGTTTTAGTTTGATAACATTTGAACTTTATATGTAAATTACTACTATTGTTTAATTATTTAATATAGACAACCAGATGAAAATATATACCCTTAATATTCAGTGATAATCTCTTCCAGGTACTTTAAAATAAAAAGTGATTACCTACAAAATATCTGTAAAAGCAATTATAGAACAAATTATCTGTATAAAGTTAGAGGAATATACAGTACCAGTAGAGCTACGAATCTTTGCATACCAATATTCGATTAATGCTTCTACTCTTAGGTGTGCCGAACGATGGCCGAATGGTTAGGGTGCTGGCCTTCGGAACCGGAGTTTGTGGGTTCGAATCCCACAGTGGCATGGATGTTCATAGCCGTTCGGAGTCGGCTTTAAGCAGTAGGTCCCGGTCTCATTAGCCCTCGTGTGCAAAAAGTAGACCGTAGCGTTCCAAACCAAACCAATCTACTCTTAGGTGATATTAGTTATCAACAATATTATAAAACAAACTCCCTATTAAAATACAAATCCTGGTAAAAACAATTATGGAACAAGCAGTCTGTATAATTTTAGAGGTATATGTAACACAAATAAATCTGTGAATCTCTTTGTACCAGTACTTAACAAATAATCTGTTCCCAGGCGATATAAATCTCCCACAGTATTATAACATTGCTCCCAATACAATGTGTATAATCACACGAATGAAATAAAGAATAATTTATTACTTACCGTTCTTCATTTTTATTGCACCTATATTGACTGTATTTTTTCCTTCTATTATTAGTGTTAAATGATATTGATGTAACGCAATATTGGATTATTAAGCATTTTCATTTTCAAATATGTTTATATCAGTTTCATCCATTTCATATGATATTTCATCCTAACTAAAAGAAATTTAAATTTTCAAAATTATTGTTGAGAAGAAACTGGTCTAAGGAGGTTTAAAATTACTAATTATTTTTGTCGAGATATTGTCCTAATTAGTCGAATAAAAATGCCCGAAAATATTTTTATGTATTCACTATTACATTAGTATTATTAAAATGTTATTTTTCAAATTTCAGAGTTTTCATATTAGAGAATATTACCTTGCATTTTCAGCGCAATATTGAAAAAAATATTTTCATCTTCAAATATGTTTGTTTTATTTTCATCTACTTCATATAAAATTTCATCATAAGAAAATTTAACTTTTTCAACTTAGAAAACTCAAAGTTACAAAATTATTGGTCGTATAAAAGAGATTTGGAGAAGTTTTCTAACGTTTTTTATGAGATATTTTCTGAGAGATATTTGTATATATTTCCTATTACAATTAATTACAGCATAGTTATTTTTCAGAGTTTCACTGTATTCTTTTTCTCTTTATATTTTTTTCTAAGAGACAGCTAATGAACTGTGGAACTGAATATTTAATTGAAATTTAATGTTTTTAAATATCGTTCTATTTATATATCCAAATAGTAATTAATTTAAATTATAAAAGCCAAAGAACTTCCAAGGGGCAAGAAACAGGAAAATAAATTTATATTTATCTTTTTATACTATTTTCTATATACATTATATTATTTCTATACACATATTATTCATTACACACACGTGGTAATTTTATAGTAATATTGAATGTATTCTCAATTTTAATTAATTATCCCGGATACAATGATGTTTTCTTTCTGTTACTACTATTAAAAATGTTTTTCTTTAAAATTTTGGCATAACATCAAAACAATCATTTTTTTCGGTTCATGAACCTAAATTTGTTAGATTGTTAGGAAAGCGGCACTTCTAATGCTTCCAATAACACTTAGCTTCTTGCTTCACACGATATTTTATCATAACAAATTATAACTTTTATTAAAAACTACTAAATTTACTTAGCTGTAAAATAAATACCCTTGTTAAAACACTGTTAAGAGAAAATTTTAAAACTATAGTTACGTTTTTAAGGAACAGTTTCATAATTATTCAAAGATATATCGTATGAGAAAACAATTAATTAAAAATTAATTTTTCAAAATCTGAAAATGACAGTAAAAATAATTCAGTAAAAATATTACTTTTTCTTCAAAATATACTAGAAAAAACTTTATGTATTTTTATAACAAATTATTTTAAAACACGTAAGTATTTTTACGAATTTATACTTTTCATAATTATTGGATATTACATTTATTGTATACTTAATTTAAATTTAAGATCTTTTAGATGTATTCGTATTTATATAACCCAGTAGTAATTATAATAAATTAATAAAACCTTAAAGTAGTGTAAAAAGCTTAAAAGGTTTTAGAGATTAAGACAGAAAAAATAAACTGTGTTTATCTTTTATAAAATTCACATTACAGATAATATATCTGTTGTTATTTTTAGTGTTTAAATGTATTATTACTTGTAATTTAAATTTTTGAATTTTTATCATCTCAATCTAAATTTTTATTCTTTGCGTGTCTTTAAATCTTTTATTTATTTACAACCGAATTATTTCTATGTCTCAAGGTTTGGATTTAGTAAATTTGTTAAAAAAATATGTTCCTCCGACTGCTAGGAAGAACTCTAGCCAATGTGGCATCTCTCCAATCTGTTCTGCACCTCTTATTTTTTACTCAGACTTAACTCTGTGGCCTCCTACTTATTTATGAGATCTCAGACTCACTTCTGCGCCTACTTATTTATGAGATCTCAGACTCACTTCTGCGACCTCAGACTGCTAGGAAGAACTCCAGCAAAATGCTGCCTAGCATCAATCTGACCTGGACATCTTTATTTTCTTACCTTCTGTCTTTTTATTTCGTAATTTGTCTCCTCCTTCCTTATCTTTCTCTTCAACCACAGAACTAGATGTGTTTGATACTCCTTTGCTCCTCATTTCTTAAAGATTTGAATCGTCAACTACCCCGCCTTCAAACAACAAACCTAGGGGAGACTGCCCTTTTACCTTCAAAGTAACTGAGGTGATCACGACCAAAAGAACCTCCAGGGCTCATAAATAATTTACAAAGAGCTATTTTACATATATCCGGATTGCAGACACTTGTATCTCGTCTGGTAATAGAATTCCACACACATAGGTCCTCGTAAATATTCCTACTCCTTTATATTATAGGGTCCTGGTTATCGAAGAACAAGGTAAACTTCATTTTCCCTGCTGTCTCGTTTGGACTCATCTGATAGTAATGTCACAATTATTAAAGTTTCAGCGTTTTTCACACTCACACTTCGGAAGTAAATGATTTCTGTAATAATCTCATTCTTTGATATCATTTTGTATTCTTGCATAGGCAAAGTACTAATTTGTATATTCGTTGCTGTGACGTCCTCAACAGAAAATTTTATGATCGATCCTCGTAAACACTTTATTTCCGAAATAAAAACTTGCATGATAGTATCTTCCCTCACATGTCTAGGGAAGATTATAAATCAGCTGTTTTTCAAATACTCTACCAAATGACTACCCTAAAGTTCGTATTACACGGTACCTGCACGCATTGAAAAAGAAACATGTTCAGTTTACAATACCTTTTCGGGATAAAAAATTCATGGATTTATCATACGGTAGTGGAAAGTTTTCTATTGGTTAAAGGATTTGTCACCCTCCAACATGTATCAAAATCAAACGGCTGATTTTTTTTTCTGTCCCATGAGAAATCAATGTAATGATTTTTCGAGAATCAATGTGATGGTTTCTCGTGTTTCGATACTTCATGGGGAAAAGGAATCGTAAATTGAATCCGTTACTTTTTCAACGCGTACCAGATGACGAGTTAAATGGACTTTATAACTTGTAATAGAGTTGTTTTGGTATCAGTACAATTGTAAAACTTCACACCCGAATAATTTGTATTACATATAACTAATATTACACTGTCTTTCAGTATAGTAATGTGCATATTGTGTTGAATTGCCGAGAATCAATCCTTATTTTTTTTACCTATAAATATTTATAAAATGGTTTTTTTCAGAGGTAAGTTTGTTGAGAATCATCACAAAGGTTCATTTCTGTAATACTACTTTTTATTCTTAAGAACAGATGCAATCTCAGTCATTTTAATATTCCCCACTTTAATATTTTTCTTAAATGGTGAATATTTCTTCTCAACTGTAGAGTGTGTCTTCAATATTACACACTCTACAGTTACTCAAATTACGCACTTTACAGTTTTGCTCGTATACAACCTGGATGCTTAGATTCCTTAAAAATGTTATTTAACCACACCAATCAACTGATTTTCCGTTAAGTTACCTTTTATTCTAAAATGCAGTGTTTCTAAGAGATGGTTGTGGTAGTCTAGTAAAGATTGTTTGCAGAACAAATATACACAGTTTTGTAAGGCAGTTTTCCTTTTAGTATTTTTTAAATATTTTCTGTCAGTGAATAAAAAATTAAAATTGCTTGAAATATTTCCTGTCAGAGTCCTTTTGATTCATACAAACAGTAGTCCAGAATATAAAATACATTTGATGAAGCAAAGAGACACCTTGTTGATATAAGGACGTACAAAGATGAAATAAAATTGAAATCTTTAATATGCGTTCAATTTGAATAATATGTAATATAGAGATTATTATTTGGCGTGCAGTTTTTCAAAAGCAGATAAGAACATTTAACACAAGTAAACTCAAAAAAGGGAAAGGATAGCATTCTATTGAAGTTTCTGTTCAATTACGTGGTATAGTTTTTAAATAAATTATTTAAATGTAAGCCGGCCTAAGGAAATTTTATTTTTTCCATATGTTAACATTGAGCAAGAAAAATCTAAAATATCAAGTGTAGACGGGCCTTCATCAATTTGGTATATCAACCTTTGACAGGAAGAATCCATGTTTTACTTACATTTATCTAAAGAAATCACTGTTTACTTACATTTTTCTAAAAATTCACTGAAAAAGTGAAAGGGTAAATATTGAAATTAACAAGCCTTAAGAAACAAGCCTTATATATTTAATACTGCTGTCACTTGTAGAGACTAAAATAACCTAAAATATTTAACTTAATATGAAGACTGTATATTTTTAATATTATCTAACCTCTAACACAATTCGGGTTTGTGTATTCTTTTATAAAAACCATAACTTTATTGACTTTTAATGGTATACTATGTGTACTCATATCAAAATACATTAGAGCTAAAAGCCATCGTCCTGAAACTTCCGGTGAAAACAAAAGCCTAAACTAAAAGTGACCTACACAGCATCTAAAAATATATTTCACGAAAGAGACTCTAGCACAGAATTTTCTAGAAAGGAGTACAGGGTGATGTGTGCTGATAATATGAAAAAAAAATCGATAAGCATTTGTATAATATTTCATCCTAGGCACTCCAAGGTTAGAAGCCTGGTACTTGTATAGACCAGAATTGACATTTCCAATTTAATTATTCACCAGCTAGAAATATAAGTTAATAAGGATTTGTTTGGAGCTTTGCCATTTATTTCTATTTAAAGATTGATGAGGAAAAAAAGCATCTAAAATATTATTATGCGCTATATATCGTCAATTATAAAAATTTATATGGATTTTAGAATGGTTACTGTTCATTTATATACTGTATAATTATGTTTTATAAATTCATAATTGAAACATGATAATTTTATTCTTAAATTAAAAAATGAACGTATTCTGCATAACTGCAATACATATTTTTTAAATTATATATATTTCATGATTTCTTACGTTAGGTTTATTACCTCCTATACTAAAATCAGATGCATTTTTCTCCAGGACTTCAGAATTGGAGTCATCAAAAATAGGATAAGTTTGCAAAAATAAAATATCATTTAATTGAAAAAAGGAAAGAGAAAAAATATTCAAAAACAATAAGTTGGTTAAATTCCTGTGGTAGTTTCCGAATAAACAATCAGATAATAAATAAATATTCAACATTCACAACTATCTTAAAACTCAATACACATATGTCTAAAATATCCGGTTAATATATCTTAACCGGATACTATGTTACACCTAATATATTGACTTTATTTCAGTATTTAAAAGTTTACAAAAATAAAATATCATTAAATTGAAAAAAAGGAAAGAGAAAAATATTCAAAAACAATAAGTTGGTTAAATTCCTGTGGTAGTTTCCGAATAAACAATCAAATAATAAATAAATCTTCAACATTCACAGTTAAAACTCAATACACATATGTCTAAAATATCCGGTTAATATAGCTTAACCGGATACTATGTTACACCTAATATATTGACTTTATTTCAGTATTTAAAAGTTTACAAAAATAAAATATCATTAAATTGAAAAAAAGGAAAGAGAAAAATATTCAAAAACAATAAGTTGGTTAAATTCCTGTGGTAGTTTCCGAATAAACAATCAAATAATAAATAAATCTTCAACATTCACAACTATCTTAAAACTCAATACACATATGTCTAAAATATCCGGTTAATATAGCTTAACCGGATACTATGTTACACCTAATATATTGACTTTATTTCAGTATTTAAAAGTTTACAAAAATAAAATATCATTAAATTGAAAAAAAGGAAAGAGAAAAATATTCAAAAACAATAAGTTGGTTAAATTCCTGTGGTAGTTTCCGAATAAACAATCAAATAATAAATAAATCTTCAACATTCACAGCTATGTTAAAACTCAATACACATATGTCTAAAATATCCGGTTAATATAGCTTAACCCGATACTATGTTATACCTAATATATTGACTTTATTTCAGTTTTTCTCATTTGAACCGTTTGAGGATCAGCTAATGGCTATTGCTTAGAACATAATGGGAAAACTTTGTACATTGAATTGGTATTCCAACAATGATGCAGAAATAATGTTGGTACTAAAAAACGAACTTAGCAAATGCTGTTTTGAAATCCTTATTTTTTTTTTCCTTTCCGGTCATATTTAGGAATCTTGCAGACCTTTTACTCTATTTCATTGGCATTTTTCGCTTTTGCTTACACCGGAAATCGATGGCAACCGTCCTGATAATAGTCTCTCGGCTGAAAGAAATCCAGCAGTTTAGAAATTCATCCCTAAGAATGAGTGCAAACCATCTAAATCTCCACTCTATATGTATTATCTTTCTTTTCTTTTTATCCAACATTTTACATCTTTTCGCCAAAAGTTTTCACAAAAATTGAGAATATCAATTAAAATAACCGAAGATAGAAATGATTAGGTTCTCTAAAAGTTAAACATACATGATATAGTTTATAAATTAGAACCTCATTTGACAGAAATTGCTTATGAATGTAATTTACGAATTTGGGTATAAATTTTGGATAAGTCAAGAAATTTATTTCAATTTAACTTTAGTAAATTAGCAACTTTTTGACTTCAATTTAGTAACTTTTTGAAAAACTTGGACACAGTATAATTTTTTAGTCAAAATGAAAAATCTTGTGGTTCTAATTATAAATAAATTGGAAGAATTCTTAGATTTATTTTCCAGTAGATGGTACAAAAATAAATCACAAAATAACAACAAATATACTTCTTTCATTTCATTAGATTGTATTTCTTAAGCTTATGCTGAAATTTAAGTTTAAATAAGTGTATTATTTCTTGTAGTATAATGAGTTGATTTATTTTCGAAATTGCTAATTTAATGCAATTTAGTCGAAAAAATTTTGAATTTTCAAATAATATAACCTTTATTTAGGAACTTTAATAACTCATGCCGAATGCTGGGAACGTAGCGGCTACATTGTTGGTAGAAATAATTTTATTGTTGTTAAATGCTGATAACATATATTGTTATTATATTATTATATATTTGTAAAATGCCGATTATTTTTAATAAGTGTAATGAAATTAGAAAGAAATTTCTTTCTGAAAAATTTCAAAATTCTGCATACTATAGTGAATATAAAAACACAGGAAAACGGTATACTTCAATGGGATCAGTCTTGTCTATTGTTTTTAAAATGTACTTTAAAATAATGACAAAAGATGAAAAAGCAACAGCTGAAGACTTAGGATTTTAAAATAAAAATAATATTCCATAAAATTAAAATATTCTGGAAACAGGATAAACGTTTAAATGAAATAGAAAAATGCATTATGAATGAACTTAACTGGGTTACATTTCACCCACATCAAATTTTAATTTTGTTCATTTGTTACACTTTTGGGAATTTTACAGAAATGTCTTTTAACTTTGTTTTCATACACATAGCACTTATTTAACAATCCTCTTTTATTAAGTTTGGTTTGGTTTGGTCTGGAGTGCTACGGTCTACTTTTTGCAACAAGAGGACTAATGAGACCGGGACCTACAGCTTAAAGCCGATTCTGAACGACTAAGAAAATCCATGCCATAGTGGGATTCGAACCCACGAACTCCGGTATCGAAGGCCAGCCCCCTAACCAATCGGCCATCTTTTGGCCTTTCTTTTATTAAGAGTTGCTCTTTTGCCGTAAAAATTGTAACGCATCAGTTGTTCGGATCAATTTTGTTGAATAGCTAATGCATAGAAAGAGGAGGGCAGCTGTTTCAATATGTTATTCAATGATTATTCTTGTGACAAAGTGTTTTTTTTTTCTTTTCCATTTCATTACATAATTCCTCAATGTAAAGTTGTGAGGTTCGTTCGCCTATTTGATTTACGACATTAAATCAGCATGTGTCAAGAGTGAGCCTGTTCCCATGTCGAAGTAAAGTGAATATTTTTTTATAACAAAGCGGAGTCATCCTTAACAAAATGCCCAATCCAGCTTTTCGGAAGTTCATCTTTCAGGTACTGACAACATAAAATAGGTGATACTCGGCACATAAAGTATTGTTAGAAAGTGCAGAAAACTTAGTGAATTTGTGGTTGTTATCGTATAATACTCATATCTCATATTTCTAAGCTCAAAACTTTTGGATATAAATCTGCTTTAATGCAGTCTTTATTGTGTGGTTTTTTTGTCGGAGATATTTTGTGCGGAATGTAAAAAAGGAAAAACATCAACAATATTATTATGAATAAAATCATTTCAAAACTATCATTCCATTAACCATCATATAGAGATACAATAAGTTAATGAACATCGGTCAACCACGAAGATCGTGCTTTATGTCATAGTCGCATAAAAACTTTTGCTTTTATTACACGTTCTCCATCATAGCAATTTGAGACGAAAAAGGAAAGACATCAGAATTCGATTTCAGTACACCCACTCAGTCTCCTGGGTGTTTCATAATATCTTACAGTGAAGAAAAGGTTACGAACGCGTATAGAACTTTCATAGCTTCTTCTTTACTATTTTCGAACGTTTCAATGATTGTTCATAGTCTATATAGAGTTTCCTATACTTTTTCCATCGAAGACCGTTCAAACTATTTTTCAAAGTTCTTAGAACCCTTTTCTGTTTTAATCAACAAATTATTTCCTCTCCCCTAATTTTAACGTTTGCTAAATAATAAACAAAATATAGTTTCAATATACTGATTTTATTGAGCTAAGCAAAAAATCACGAAGATTTATTTATGGATACAAATAGTTATTACATAAACAAAAGTATAATGCAAATAATAAATAAGGCACAAAACTAATGAGAGAAGAATCCTGCTTTTGCATATTTGATGTAGAGATTTATTGCAATACGTTTCTATATTCATCACAAATCACAACTAAAAAATTTCTTTAAAATTTTCTTTAATCAACATTAGAGAGGAAAACTTCGGGGTACTGGAAACTGTTTTCGATAGTCATTTATTTAATGATTGTTTATAATATAGAAGAAAGTTTCCTGAACTTTTTTCATCACACACATCTTCAGACCGTTTTTCAAAGTTCTTGGATCTCTTTACAGTTTTTGATCATTAGATTCTCTCCTCTTCCATAATTTTAATTCTTGTTAAACAAAAACTAAATATTGCTTTAACACATTAATTTTATTGAGTTAAACAAAAAATCACTAAAAATTTATTCATGGAAACACATAATGATAAAAAACTATCTATAGTAAACGAAAAATACAGAACAAAACTAATGAGAAGAATACTGGTTTTGTATATCCATTCTGCTTCTATATTTCTGTTTCTTTATTAATCACCGGGAAAATGTTCCTTTTAAATAAAATTTTCTTTCCTCACCATGCGATTCTAGAAATATAGAGTTCCGGGTTCAAGCCTGTCACATTCTCAAAGCATTTTCTGTATACTCAGAGAATGTGCAGATTGAAATGTGATTGTCTATGTTCTCTCACTGGGAAGTTGGTAGTTGGGAGATAGGTATAGAATCAGAAAAAAATTTGATGTGTTGTCACAAACACCTTCCACCCTTCAGGATAGGTGGCCCATAGAGAGTTGTCAAAATATACCTGGCAGGGCAAAACATTCTCTAGAATTATGTCTGATTAAGTTTTAAGAAGAGAATGGAAGATGCATTTAATTTTAAATTATTTGTGAAATGTTGAATTATACAGAGAAAACTGACTTATAGAAAACCCACTTATAGGAAATATTTTGTTATACCAGAAGTCCCCAACCTTTTTTTGACCATCGCCTCCTTTACAAGAAAAAAATATTCGAACGCCCCTCTCATTCAAAATAGTTAATTCAACCAAATAATAAAATACTGTTGCTATATTTGTTTTATCTGCCTATTTATCTATAAAAAAACACAAAGTAAAATTTACTAAATCGTTCATTAATACTCTTTTTCTTAGACAGTCAACTAGCTACTGCACTGAGCTCACGTTCAGAGAAATACTATGATAGAAGTGAGGCAGCCAAATTATGTTTTCCGGGTAAGACCACACTTGTTCTATTGGATTAATGTCAGGTGAATCTGGAGGCCAAGATATAACTTGAAAATTGACTTGGTAAACACCATCCTCCATCCAAAATAGTTAATTCAACCAAATAATAAAATACTGTTGCTATATTTGTTTTATCTGCCTATTTATCTATAAAAAAACACAAAGTAAAATTTACTAAATCGTTCATTAATACTCTTTTTCTTAGACAGTCAACTAGCTACTGCACTGAGCTCACGTTCAGAGAAATACTATGATAGAAGCTGGGCAGTAAGAATTTGGTTTTAAAGGTAGGAACCACAAATGTTCTATTGGATTAATGTCAAGTGAATCTGGAGGCCAAGACATGACTTGAAAGTCACTGGAATGTTCTTGGAACCACTCTCTGACGATTCGACCCTTCTGAAAGGGTGCATTATCTCGTTGGTAACCACCATCCCAGCCAGAAATACTGTTGTCACGAATGGGTGAACCAGGTTTGCAAAAATTTTGACGTATCTCACAGACGTCAGGTATGTTCTATGGGGATTATGGGCCCTAATCCATGAAAACATTGCTCACACCATAATCCCACCAAACACACACAATTACACCATTTTGTCTCCGTCCAAATGTGCATCAGTCAACCATGGTTTCAGGAAAAGGAGTATTAATAAGTTTGGAAATCGGCGTATTCGCACACGCTCGTCTTCAGAAAACGGGTTTTGTTGGACCATGCAACTTTTTTCCATATTTCTAATGTCCAATTCCGATGCTTCTTGGACCATCGCAGACGCACCTGACGATGACATACGTCACTACAGGTACATGCTTCGACCTCCGGCTGTGTAGGCTCATATGTAGCAATGTACGCTGCATAGTGTGTTAAGAAACCTTGTCTGGGCTGCCATTGTTGTAGCTGGTGGTGATTTCGGCTGTCGTAGCTTTTCGGTCATGGCGAACAATGCGTAGCAATCTCCGCTCTTCTCTGGATTTAATGTGCAGTGCAGTGGACGATACACCGCTGCCTGGCGACTTGTCATTTCACCATCCATACACCATTTTCGATATGTACTCACAACAACTGCAGCCTACTAAACGCACCGTTTAGTACAAATCCATAGGGGGAAAGTTTGCCTTCACATTAACTCGGTTTTTCACTCCGAGCTTTATACAATTCACAAATCTTTATCGTGGCTGAAGGAACAGAAACAGTCCTCGGGCATGATCTACTCTGACAGCCAATCAAGACTGCTTAGCGTCAAAAAATTTAACTCCCAAAACCCACTAATTCAGGACATCCAACTCCAACTTAACTCTTTAATAAAAGCTGACTGTAAAATCAAATTAACGTGATAAAACGCATGTGGGTACTGAAGAAATCGAAAAAAGAGACACACTAGCTAATGAAGCCACAAGAAACCCACTATTAGACACCGAACCCCTTCCTCTCCCTCATTAGATGAATTTTTCGAAAGAACTACACAACTTGTGACAGCTAGAATGGAAGAATGATACGACGAGTAGGCAGCTGTTTGAGTTGCTGCCAAAAGTTTCTAACAAAACATTGGAGGGGGAATTTTTACAATTAAAACTAATTTGGAAAATAAATCATAGAGCTGCCTTTTCCAATTCGCTAAATCCCTCAATTGTCACATAAAAAAAACTTAAATAAATTTATTTTAAAAAAGCACAAAAAGGCAAAAATTTCAAATTTTAATGAAATGGACCTAATTTTCTTTACTTAATTTTTATATGTAAAAAATATGTTAATAGACATGTAATATGTTAATTTTTTATATTCTTTACGTACATAAAATACCGAAACACCGAATGAATAAACTTTTGGTTAGATCCCGTCTAACATGTATTAAAAAACTTTGCTGCAGTTGAATGTAGCGATAGTCCAACGTCATTTTCTTGAAACAAGGAGCGTTTTCTTAAATTACCTTTGTTTGCAAAAGTTACATGAAACTTTATTTTTATAACTTTGCATACTTGGAATAAAAAATCCAAAACCAAAGTCATATGGACATCTATTTTTTATATTTATTATTTTTATATTTATTATTTTTATATGGATCTTATGCTTCTTGAGGTTATACTTTCAAATTAACTTTCAAAAAGTAATATCTAAAATACTTTTGCGCTAGCTAATATCATGAAGAAAAAATTAAAATTAAAATACATACGCTTCTTTTATAATTAATCATTTTTAAATTGAAAATATTAACAAAAGGTAAGAATTTAGTCTTTAGCAAATTACTTAATCCCAGTGTTTTAAGTTTTTCTTTTATTTTTATTTTATTTCAAAGTTTTATTAAGTGTAAATAGCCAGTAAAATTTTCGAATGCTACAGCCGACTTTAAATGAGTGTTTGGTGCTGCCATCTATAGGTAATAAATGTAAATATAACTTTTCAAATGGTTTGGTTTTATTTCATCAATTTTGTAAAAGTTATTTGATTAATTCCTTTTTACTATAAGTATTTACTTTAAGTATAAGGTTATACTTAAAGTAAACACTGTACAGATATATATATATATATATATATATATATATATATATCTATATATATATATAATATGTATATATATATAGTGTTGGAGGATTTTTGGAGAAAGGAATGGATTTTTTCTAGTAGCCTTGTATTATTAAAAATACTTTTTTTCGAAATGCAATAGCCATGTTTATAATTTGTTGATACGAATATTTCTTTTCTCTTGGACAATGCATTTATTTCACTTTTAAACAGTCTGTACATTTTAGAAATTATTTTCAAAATAACACTATTATTCTGCATTTTATTCCGAAGAAAGCAGTAGCAGTTGATTAAACTAAAAATATCACATATTTACCTTAAATTCAAAATTTTTTCTATAACTAGCAAACGACCTTTTGTATTTACTCTTCTGTAACACTTCTAATAAGTCCATCATTTTATAAATTTCTGTGACTCATCATAACCATATTTTAAAGTTGTAATTATGTTAATCGAGTATTCCACTTTACGATCGGTCAAGGCCATGTGCAAAGGGGGGGGGGTGTTAAGGGATCTGTCTCCTCCCGAAATTCTAGAAATATGTTTCGTCAAAAGAAAATGTCCCACATGAGTGTAGGTGCCATCTGCCTAGCTGCATAAGAACATGTTCCTAAAAAATAACTTCTCAGGCTATAAAAAGTTTTGTCAAACCTTTTTCTCTATATTCTGGTATATTATGCCTTTTTTCATTTTGAAGATAATAATGTCATCAAATCTTTTTTTAATATTTTGAGTTAAAAAGGTATAGTTGTCATACCTCATTCATGCTTTAATACCTTAATTTTTTTTTTTTTAAACTTTATTTATTTATTTTTATTTTTATTTTTTTTACTGAAGTATCAGTTACAAATAATAATGTCTCTCCTTTTTGGTCCCCTCCCCCGGAAAACAATTTCTGGCTACGGCCCTGCGATCGGTCATATACTAATAACCACCAAAATTTCTAAAGAAGAATGTATCATTAGTCATTCATTAGTTATTGTCCTTGCCATTGTATTTAAATTTAAGTGCAGCATTCGCACGATAAGATAAGTTTCCATATTATACTCTGTGAGCACATAATAATTGCTGTAGTAAACCTAACTAGATTAGCAAAACCTTTGTAGGCACTTGCTTGTGTGAATACTTAGATTTATTCACAAATAATATTTTAATTTTATTAATAAACAAAGTATTTCTCCCTTTTTAATGAAATTAAACTTATTCATCAGAAACTTCAACTTGATAGTATGAGATTAAAACTTGATTTCCCAGTAAAGAGTACCGAACAATTGCGGAATTAGTAGGTCATTACTCTTCAGTACCAGATTTCCTGGAGTTCGAATTCGACTGCTGGTATGGATATTTGTAACTATTCGAAATCGGATTCAAGCAATAGGTCCTGGTCTAGTTAGCCCTCGTGTAATAAAAAAATAGACCGCAGTGCTCCAAACAAAGCTGAAGCCTACTGAAATGTAACTTCATTTATCGTATGAATATATGTATCTCTGGAATGACCTAGTAAGAAGTTGTCGTTCTTCTGATATGGTTACCAAACCTAAAAGAAGATCTGCATTAACTCAATAATAACCAGCGCTTTTATTTGAAAACAGTTATTAAAGTTTGCAATTTATAAGCAAAAAACTTCAACTTGATAGTACGAACTAAAATATAACATTTATATTGAAATATTACTTCATAAAAAAATTCTGTTAAATATACATATCACTAGAATTATTAAATAAGAAGTTGGATTCAAGAAGTAGGTTTGGTCTAGTTAGCCCTCGTGTAGCAAAAAAAAATAGACTGAAATGTAACTTCATTTATTGTGTTGAATATGCGTATCTCTGAAGTGATCTAGTAAGAAGTTGTCTCCTGATATGTTGACCAAACCTAAAAGAAGAGCTGCATTAACTCAATAATAACCAGCGCTTTTATTTGAAAACAGTTATTAACGTTTGCAATGTATAAGTAAAAAAACTTCAAACTTGATAGTATGAACTAAAATGTAATATTTATATTGAAATATTAGTTCATAAAAAGTTCTGTTGAATATACATATCACTAGAATTATTAAATAAGAAGTTGTAGCTCTGCTGATAAGTTCACCAAATAAGCTGTGGCTCTCTTGATAAGTTCACCAAACGTATAAGAAGAGCTACATCATTCCATTAACACCCATCATCCTTTTTCAGGGCAGTTAAAAAATATGTAATTTTACAAAAGGGGAACTTCAGCTTGATAGTATCGTAATCTTATCGAAATTTATCTCCAGAAAAGATAATTGCATTAAATATATGGATCTCCAGAATCGCTTAGTAAGAAATTGTATATTTCTGGATACGTTGACCAGTCTGAAAAAATTATATTAACCCGTTAATATCCCCACCGTTCTCAAATCAGAACAGTAATAAAGTGTACAAATTTACGAACAAGATACTTCAACTTGATAGTATGAACTAAAAAATCGTATTCGATTGAAATATAACTTTATAAAAAGTTGTATTGAAAATACATTTCACTAGAATCATTAAGTAAAAAAGTTTTAGTTATTCTAATAAATTCACCAAACGTAAAGGAATGTATTATTTCATTAATTCTCTGCTTCCTTTTTTAAGGACAATTAATTAAATTTGTAATTTTATAAAAGAGAGACTTCAACTTGATAGTATGAGCTTAAAAATCGTAATCCTATAGAAATTTATATCCAGAAAAGATAATTGCATCAAATACACGAATTTCTAGAGTCGTTTAGTAGGAAATTGTAGATTTCTTAATAAGTTGACTAGTCTTAAAGAATTACATTAACCCATTAATATTCCCACCGTTCTCAAATCAGAAGAGTAATAAAGTGTACAAATTTACGAACAAGATACTTCAACTTGATAGTATGAATTAAAAAATCGTATTCCTATTGAAATATAACTTTATAAAAAGTTGTATTGAAAATACATATCACTATTATCATTAAGTAAAAAAGTTGTAGCTATCCCGATAAATTCACCAAACGTATAGGAATGTATTATTTCATTAATTCTCAGCGTCTTTTTTTAAGGACAATTAATTAAATTTGTAATTTTATAAAAGAAAGATTTTAACTTGATAATATGAACTCAAAAATCGTAATCCTAATTGAAAATTAACTTCATAAAAGTTTATTGTATTAAATATGTAATTCGCTCATAGTAAGAGATTGAATTTTCATGAAAGTTTGACAAATATTAACACAAGAGCCACATTAGCCCGTTCAACCCAGCGTTCACATTTCAGAACAGATAATAAAGTGTAAAAATTTATAAACAAGAAATATAAGCTTGATAATATACACTAAAATATCGTATACCTGTTAAATTGTAATTCCATAAAAGGTTGTGTTTAATATGCTACACATTACTAAAATTGTTGAGTAAAATGAATTAGCTCTTCTGATAAGTCTACCAAACGAACTAAAAGAGCTACATTATCTCAGTAATAACTAGTGTCCGTTTTTGATGACAATTAATAAAATATGTAATTTTAAAAAACGGAGACTTCATCTTGATAGTGCGAGATTCAAAATTGTAATCCAATTGAATAACTTCATTAAAATTAATTTTTTAATATATAATTAATTAATCTCTTAATAAGAACTAATTAATCTAATTAATCTCTTAATAAGAAATCGAGGCTTTCTTGATAAGTTGACCAATCTTAATACAAGAGCCAAATTAACTTATTAAGGCATCCAGCGTCTTTGTTTGACGATAGTTAATTAGATTTGTATATTTATTGAAGAGAAACTTGATAGTAAAGAGCTTAAAAATCGTATTAAAACGTAAACTTAATAGAAAATTATCATATTGAATATATAGGTAGCTGAAACCACTTAGTAAAAAATTGTTGCTCTTATGATAAGGGAAAGAAACATAACAGAATAGTTACATTAAGAAGACATAGTACCTTTCGAGCTTTAAAATCTTCATTATATCATTTTTTTTCTTCAGTTTATCATAAAACAAAAAGATTAAAAAGATTTATGATATTTTTCAGTACATGTTCAGTAATAGTTATTCAGACACAGGTTACGTTTGCATGATTTTATGATTTTTCATGACTCTCACGTGAATTTCCGTTTTGCGCAATGTGCAGGTATATCAACTTAAAAGAGGACGAATAAGTAGATATATAATAAAACTACATTTTAAGGATTGTTAACATATGATAATATATCTTTTACTTTGATTGTGCTATTATGATTTAGATGTATGATGTTTCGTAATATATGTTCACCAGAAATTATACAGATATTAATTGGTTACGTTTTCATGATTTTTTACAAGGTATCCCTGAATTCCTGAACCAAACTTTAGGGGTATATAAAATCCATATAAAGGTTATTTTTGTATAGTAATGTGGGGTCAGAAATTACTAATTTTAATGTGTGCAATTTCTGTGAGTGAGCCACCTCTAACGTACACGCTATACTCCACATGCTTTCCAAGAGCATTTCTCTTATAATGTTTGGGAGAGTATTGGAAATGACTTCCTTACTGACCTTTACTTGCTGCCATATCAACTAGACAGCACAACGTATCAAATCCTTCTGGAAGAGGTATTACCGGAATTATTTGATAACGTTCCAATTGCTGTTGGAAATGCCTTGTGCCCTTTGCTCCAGCACATTTTCTCAATAATGCGCGTATTTTTCTCTGTGCAAACTTTGAACCTTATTTAATTGGACAACATGGACCAGTCGCTTGGACATTACGTTCACCAGATTTATCAAGTATCATTTTTTTCTTATGGGGACACCACAAAGCACTCATCTACGAGATTCCAATTGAGGACTTCATCGTAAAACTTTCCGTCGCATTTTCAACTATTCGTGAGACAAATTGAATCTTTGAAGGGGTAAAGCAATTTCTAAACGTTACCAGGCCTCTATCCATATTGATGGAGATGCATTTGAGCCATTAATATAAAATAGAGTGGATAATAAGCTTTTTACATTTCCTTAGCATTTCCTGCTTTTCCGCCTACACATTCATTTTCAACCCCACATTTCTTTACAAAAATGCTTTCTTATATGTATTTAAATTACCCTTAAAGTTTGGCTTGTGAATTCAGAACACCATTATAAAACATATGTAATACCCCTACTCTTAAAATTTCATTGAAAGTACGACCTTTTCCTCAAGGAATGCTTTGTATATGCGCCATACTCTAGAACTAATTCGTATCTTAGGTTTGGTTTTTGTTTTGGAGCTCTACAGTCTACTTTTTGCAACACGAGGGCCATCGTTCGGCTCTTATCTTGGGAGAAAATATTAATGCTTTCCCTGAAAGTAATGAAAAATGTATCTAGAAATGCGAAAACAAATTTCCGGATTATCCGTCTAGTATTCATATTTCTGTCACCTTAATAAAATAAAAAATAAAACGTCTCAAAAAGGATAATTTATTTATTCAAATCAATAAGTCCACATTTTTAATCTTGTAAGACCCAAGCACACATTCCATTCCAATCAGTTTCTCCGTAAATGACATACACATTATATACACGCAATGCATACCATTTTTTTGTAGAAAATCTCGTCGTTTATTTGAACACATACAGGACTTATAATAAAATCTTCACATTCGAAGACTGCCATCTTGAATATAAAAAAGAATATAGGTCTTATACGTCACAATATTTGAGGCTTTCGTAACCCTAGTTAAAAGAAGAAAAAAAATTGTACAGTAAATATTAGCGAAACTTGTGTACTTTGTATACTCTCTTTAAGATATTATTTCGTAATTCCTTAAAATATATTCAATATTAAACTTAAAGAGAGAAATAAACTTTCATAGGTTAAGATATGTAAATATGCTCGAGGGACATTTTTTAAGCTCTCATAATTTTAATGAAAATTCATATTTTCAATTGATGATATATATTTAATGATTTGTGTTTGTTTATACTATTTTTGAAAATCTTTTTTAAATGACCTGGTTAGGGTACAAATATATTACATTGAAATTTTGACTGAAAATTTGAACTTAAGAAATAAAGAAGAATAGAGAATAAAGAAATAAATAATTTTACCTTAAGTTCAACCTATTCTTTATTATGACATTTAACAGTGTAATGACTAGTATATTTTTATACATTTTGGTCTACAACCCCACTTTTCAAGATACATTTGCATAAAGTTTATCTCTCAAATAAGCATAAAATTTTCAGTGTCAATTCATTATTAAATTATAATAAAGTATGTTGAATAACTTTTTGCTTGTTTATATGCATAATTTGCAAAAACTATTCGAAATGTCCATCCACAATAGGGTCCACTACAAGCCACTACCACTGGAGGGGTATGGCTTATCGAGGTCAACAATGCGACTAAACTGTGCAGTGGACCCTATGTATCTCACTTAGTGGCCCAATGTGTGGATACAACCCGTAAACCATCGTCCAATGTCACCATCAGGAAGTGGTAGACAATTGGCCATAGTGTGGAGACTACATTAAATTATCTATTCTGAAAAATATTCTTTAGCATTTATTACAATTGCGATGCTTGTAAAATAAACTGCATAACGAATCTAAACAATTTTCTCCTTTTAGTAAATTTGCACTTCACGAATTTTGATCTTCAGCTGTATGATGGCTATAATTATTAACTATATCATGGTCTACAACCCTGGTTTTCGAGCTACATGCAAATCAAGTCGACTTACGTCAGTTAATATATAAGGTATATACGAATAAATATTTTCTACGTCAATTGATTCTTAGATTATTACAAAGTATTTTTAATAATTTTTTTAGCGTGTGTACGTACATCATTTTCAAAATCCATTCTTAAATTATGTATTCAGGGGAGAATTGTTTAGATTCTATTAAAATTTTGATGGTTAGTTAATTTCTGAGTTATTTATGCATGAAGTTCTTCAATGTCAACTGATTTTTAGATTATAACTCTGTTTATATAATATATAATAATTTTAAGAATTATTACTGTTAAAAGGTTTTATTGTTTATATAATATATTATATAATAATTATAAGAATTATAATTATTAAAAGAATCATTATTGTTTATATAATAATTCTTTTAGTGTGTGTATTTACATTACTTCTAAAATAAATTCTTAAATTATCTTTTCTTAAAAAAAACTGTTTAAATTCAGTTAAAGTCTTGATACTTGTAAAATAAACTGTCAAAGGAAAAAGAAACAAAGAATTATACCTTGTGTCATTGAATTCGCACCACTCCTTTGATGCCGGATTACGACATTTAGCAGTATAATGGCCAGAATTATTCGATCCATCATGATCTACAACTCCATATAGGGAATAGGAACATCCATCACCTGGAACAGCAAGGGTTTCATTTAATACTCACTCTTATTCATCATTTTCAAAACAATCACGATGAAATCTGATATTCTTTGCAATTGAAACACATGCGATATTTGATTTTTATTGCTTATAAACTAAATGCATCATGGAGAAATTCAAATACAAAAAATACATGTAAATTTTCTTATAATACGTCGTTAATACAGTATTTAAAAAAATCCCTGAAAAAAGCTCAACTATGTACTACAAAGATGAGAATAGACTGATAGGTTCTTGCCTAAAATTTATCATATGAACCGATTTATTTGAAAGTAGAGCAAGTCCATTTCATATTATATGGACATATGTAAGGATTTGTCGGAAAGGAAGGTTTAAAAATATTGGTATATGTTAATGCACTCATTTTATGTTTTTTAAATATTAAATTGATTTAAATTTACAATATTAAGTTAAATTTTCAAATTATTAGTTAAAATAAATTAGTATAATTATGAAGTGTAATGTTTTAGTATAATTATGAAGTGTAATGTTTTAGCATAATTATAAAGTGTAATGTTTTAGCATAATTATAAAGTGTAATGTTTTAGTATAATTATGAAGTGTAATGTTTTAGCATAATTATAAAGTGTAATGCTTGAATGAAATATTATGTCCTTGCGGAAAGTGGACTAATACCACTTTCAAAGTAATTACATTTGTAATTTCGTAAAATGCATAAGTTTATATTCACAATATTATGAAACTTTTGAAGGAATTTTTTGGAGGGAACTGTTTATAGATATAAAGCACACAACCGATTGCATTCCTTTTTTCTGTCAAAAACGAACTTACATCACTTTCAAAGAAAGCCCGAGGCATATATATATATATATATATATATATATATATATTATATATATATATATATATATATATATATATATATATATATATATATGTATATATATAGATATATATATATATGTATATATGATAGATAGAATAGATATATGTATATATAAAGCTACATTTCATATATATATATAAATATATATATAAATTATATATATATATATATATATATATATTTGTGTGTGCGTGTGTAACAGGAAGACTTTCTAAGCCTTACCAAAATATTGGATCTAAAGGCGAATTCAAGTAGTCGTGGCTTACGCTGAACCCTTTAGCTGTTTCCATATGAGAGAATAATTATATGATGTAAATTAAATATAAAGCTTTACATTTCATACATTTAACTGAAAAGGTAGCTAAATTTAAAAAGCTGCCCCAAATTATTTTCCACTCAAAATATAGTTCATTGTATACCACATGGGATTATATTGCATTGCATTGTATACCATTGCATTGTATACCACATGGGATAAATATTGGATCTAAAGGCGAATTCAAGTAGTCGTGGCTTACGCTGAACCCTTTAGCTGTTTCCATATGAGAGAATAATTATATGATGTAAATTAAATATAAAGCTTTACATTTCATACATTTAACTGAAAAGGTAGCTAAATTTAAAAAGCTGCCCCAAATTATTTTCCACTCAAAATATAGTTCATTGTATACCACATGGGATATACAAACGTATAAAGCAATATATATGTATATTACTTATCATGTACAGGACAGCCAAAGGCTTAATCTTTTTCCACACTGAATCATATAATAATTCAGGAAATATCACGTTCTCAATAATTATATTCAAAATTCATTTTTCTCTGATCAGGAGATTAAGTTTATTCATGATCTAAATATAGAACGCGGACAATTGCATGAATCACCCGTCCGCCTGTAAACTTCACACCTCTCGTGTAATACTGCAAAAGTTAAATGTGCCACTTTATCTCTTTTGTAATCTATAATAGGACCCGTCCTGAGAACATTTACTCTTTCTTTTTGTATCATTGTCTGTACTATAAACCTTTCAAATGAACAGTTTCTTAAATAAAAATGGTGATGGTACCGTTAAAAATTTACTTATTTCATATATGTGTATTTATATTGCCATCGATTTATGCCTCCTGGATATATTATTTCGGTAAAGAGGCTAAATTATAGAGATAAGTTATCTCTTTGAGTTCAACGAAAAGAGACTCAGTGATTACCCCAATAATTTAGGACCTCAATGATTAAAATGTGAAGTTTTCATGAAAAAATTTTAACAATATTAATTTATATTGTAATACTTGTCGACAAGTTTGTAAGACAAATTGTAAGATAAGTTTAATAATATTACAAAACATTTTTATTAAAAGAACATACGTTTTCAAAATGCTAAAGAAAGAAAGAAAGAAATAATGAAACCTACCAAAGTAGTTTTGAGATGCAAACTCTGAAACATTACTCAGAGTCATTGGACAATCTACCATCATATTAAGTTTCTGCCCATAGCACGTAGCTGAAAATCTTTTCAGATCTGTTCAATGTTAAGTATCTTTAAACAATAGACTGTCTGGAAAACAATACAAAATACCATAATAATTCTCAAGTCTATTTAAATAAGTCTCATTGTTGAACTTTAAAAAAAACAAGCTCAGGTTAAGACAGCTTTATAAATAATTTATATTTTTATTAAATGAAAAGAATATAAAACTGCACTAGATTATTGGTACAGTTATCACGAAGAGTCAAATGCACGTATTCTAGCTCCCTTTAACTAATTCACAGTTTTACCCATACATTGGTAATTGATAAACGTATTTATTTATAAAGTTTCCAAGCAGTGTCAAAAGCAAGTATTCTCTCTCCCTTTAACTAATTCACAATTTTGCCTCTATATGGTTCTTATTCTTTATATAAAATGTCTTTCATGATTTGCCCATACACATAATTGATAATTGATAATTGATAAACGTATTTATTTATAAAGTTTTCACGCAGTGTCAAACGCAAGTATTCTCTCTCCCTTTAACTAATTCACAATTTTGCCTCTATATGGTTCTTATTCTTTATATAAAATGTCTTTCATGATTTGCCCATACACATAATTGATAATTGATAATTGATAAACGTATTTATTTATAAAGTTTTCACGCAGTGTCAAATTCAGTATTCTCTCTCCCTTTAACTAATTCACAATTTTGCCCATACATGGTTTGGATTATATATAAAATGTCTTCCATGTTTTCTCTTATGCATAATTGATAATTGATAATTGATAAACGTATTTATTTATAAAGTTTTCACGCAGTGTCAAATTCAGTATTCTCTCTCTAACTAATTTACAGTTTTCTCATACACGGTTCTGAATCTATATATAAAAGACCTTCCTTGTTTTGCCCTACGTAGATTCAGTAATTTATTTAACTATAAAAAATCTATTGGTATTTCACAAATTATTGGTAAAGTTTAAACGCAGAGTCACTCAGATACATGTATTCTCACCCTCTTTTATTAATGTACAGTTTTGCCCATACACAGTTCATATTCTTTAACACTAAACATACCATAACTGCTGAAATGACCGGTTATGTATATGTAAAAAATGCAATGGGAAATGAATTAAAACAGAAATATAAGAAATAGGTATGTATTAAGTAAATAAAATAAAGAAAAGAAAAGAAATGGGTATGTATTAAGTGAATAAAAAAGAAAAGAAATGGGTATGTATTAATTGTTCATATGTTTAGTGTTAAAAAATGACTTTCCTGATTTACTTACTCATACATTCTGCAGTTTCATTAACTACAACAATCTATTAGTATGCCGCAATTTATCATTATTATATTTTTTAGTTTTTATAGGTTTTAACACATAGCTAGGGTAGTCCATTTCTTTTTTTATTCTGTGCAGTGTTTGCCTGTTATTAATTCATTCACCTTTTGTTTTAGTTGGTAGTGTTGCTAACAAATGATTGTTGTAAAACATTCACTATTTTTAGTTTGTAGTTTTTTAACACACGGCTGATGTAGTCTGTACGTTTCCTTATTTTACAGTGTTTCACTTTCAAGCCGGCATAAAAAAACCAGTTGCAGACCTTAAGAAGACAGTTGCTAGAAACAGGAAACAGGCTCATAACCTTAGACAATCAACGCAGGGTATTCACTACTGAAAGCTGAGACGGGGCGAAAAAAAATACTTCCCCACAAGCAGAACTTTATCCTCGGGACCATGCTTATCATAAACGGCTTAGTTTAAAAAATATTTTTAAAACATATGCATTATTTAGTTGCAAAAGTGGTACTATCTCATTATCACCGTTAATGCAGCAATGGGTAAGTTATTTACCTATAATGATTATAATTTCAAACAATGTGTTCCTCTAACACTTTGATACATTATTATTTTAAACAATTTCAATAAATATAATAGTTATTAATATAACAATGGCTTATGTTTTTAGCACAGAATTCTTTTACAATAAAACAGCTGGTCTTAAATTCAAAATACCAGACAGAATTAAAATTGATTACTAAAAATTGTATATACTATCTATTTATCAAGAAACACTGAAAAAATAACATTTCAGAAATATATACACATATATATATACTATTATCATTAAACTAGAAATTTCTAAAAAGTAGAGAGGATAGCCATAAGATAAAGTCATTTAAACTTATTTTATTTCATCATCTCCTAAAAATCAGGATGGCGCTTCAATAAGTCCATATACCTCAAAATCTGTCAATGGAATATCTTTCGCCTATGTTACCCTAATGTGGGATACCGATACCTTTCGTGGGAAGTTAGCTTAGCTTAGAGTTCTTCATTAGTCAGAATACAAGCAAGTAAGAGACACGTTGTCCGATAACCATATGAGTCACCAAACTCTCATAAGATGCACTGCAAGAATATGTAAAGAAATCGGAGTTACTGATTTTGTCCCTGGGAAACAAAAATTATTGCACTCTCGGAATTGAGGCTCTTTATCACCATAAAGTGAGAATTAAAATTAGGTGCAATAATTTGATACTTATTAGGATAATTTTAATATATATATATATATATATATATATATATATATATATATATATATATATATATATATATATATATGTCAAGTTTAAAAATGGGAGTTAAGAATTAAGCGAGTTATAATAAAAAATAGTTAGAACTCATTAACGATAACGTAATAGGATAAAGACACACCCTCGGGCGGAACTATACAGAGTAAAGAAGCTGTAGCGGATGGAAACATAGGATTTTGCTTAGGTAGAACGTTTAGGTAGATTTTAGTCCTTATTGTAATTACTTTTCCGGGCTTTCTGGGTAAGGAGAAGCCTAAGCAACTAGATTATTTATGTAAACAGTCGTGGCACATTGAAGACAATGGTGAGTCTGTAAAAGAACCAAAATTTTATTTTAGAGCTACGAAAATGACATGTTACTCTGTCAAAGGCAGAAAATAGAATGATACATGAAAGCATGTGTGGATTACAGGGTTGAGCCGACAACGAGATGTGGAGATGAAATCTTTCCCAGAGAACGTAGCTTACCGGCGTTATTAGAAATCAGACAGGAACTTAGATCATTGTAAGAGGGAGCTATTATATTGAACCAGCTGGAAAATGTGGCCTAAGGACAGAAAATTAGCATCTTTCTCAGAGAAAGCTTAGAGAAATGGAAGAACTCAATTCGCGGACACTACTATTAATAAGATATTTTGTGGCTGGGGAAATAAATTTGAAGGACTAAGAATGGAAAAGAAAAGAGTTTTTAAGGGATACTTTGAGTATAATAAATTGAATATATTACACACACACACACACATATATATATGTGTGTGTGTCTCAAAATTATCTATTATATATATATATATATATATATATATATATATATATATATATATATATATATATATATATATATATATATATATATATATATATATATATATATATATATATATATATATATGTGCATATACATAATCGATTTCAACTTCTTTTAATCAAAAATATGCTGTTTTAGATGCACAGTAGGACAGAATAAAGAAACTGTTCAGTGATTAATATTTTTCTAACCCAAAACATAATTCATAATATTTAGTAATTATGTTAGATTAAAAGTGACTAGTTGCAGAAAGAGTATAATTAACATAAACAAGTAAAAACGAGCTCTGAAAAAAAAATAGAAATGGGTATGGCAAAATCTATTACTGTATTTCCCGTTTTTTAATAAAAGAAGTTAAGAGAAAAATGTCTTTAACAACCATAATTCCAACATTCAAAAAACTGCTCTGTTTCTTCATTTTTATAAGCTTTTCGCTTACAAAAATGAAAAACTTTTTATAAGGCCACTGTGAAAACGTAAAAATAAAAATAAAGTGGCTGTTTTTTGCCGGGAATCAGCTATAAAACACGAAAAATTACCATAAAAATGAATTACCACTTTTTATATATAAATTATAGTTTTGGTGTTAATTTTACTTTTTTTAAAGCAAAAAATTAATCTGCCCCTACTTAATTTCAGGTCATAGTAAAACAGAAAATTAATGAATTTTCTCTGCGAGATTCCTTCTAGGTTATAAATCTGCGGTTGTCGAAGAATATTCTTACTTTACTAAGTTATTTAAAAAAAACATATTTATGCACACATAGTGATTATACTGATCTAAATTTACATTTGTTAGAATTTACATATATTTAATTGATTAGTAATTTTGCATTTTTAGCACAATCCATTTCTTAGTTAGAAGCAAAATAAAGCAATAAATCTTACAAATATTTGCTTATGTTTATATATTTTACTTTAGCAAAGCTAAATTAGCACTAATGACCTCGCCTTATAAAAATCAAAGTTCTTTCATAAAACATTATGGACTATCAAAACAAATTCATTGGCTTTTTAATCAATCTTCTTTACAGTTTTAATAATCATTAGCAATATATAAAAGTAGTTCAAACTTACTGTTTATTAACCTTTTATATCATCGTGATCCACATCTGCAACATACCAGAAATTGGATGTCATTGACATGGTGAGATTTAAAAAATGATTTTGGTGATTGTAGCTAATCAACAAACCATCTCTCAGACACTGTAATTAACACAATTTCTCCGTAGAATTAACACGAAAGAGAAATTTTAATTCATGCAATAGATAAATACATTAATATCCTTATAGTCTTCTATTTTCTCCCAGAATATAAAATGAAAATGTTATCAATGCACTGCCGCACGCAAAAAAGTAAAAGTATTTTGAATATTTTTTATTTAAATTCTAATTGTACAAAATATTACAAAAAAACTCAAGTTTCCCCTAGAATAACATTACGTAATTCTTAGGGCATATAAATGATAAGTTTCATTTATATCTATGAAAATAAAACAAATTTAAATATTACTACGACAGAACGTTAACATAATTTTAAATAATAATAATGATAATAATAACAGGAAATATTTTCAGAAGTAAAGATTAAAACAAGATTAATTTTAAAACTTAAATAATAAAAGTAAAGTCAGATATATCGGATTTAAAAAATTTTAAAAGAAATAAAAATAAGAAATACTACTATAACCGAATAAGAACTTGTATGGTAACAGCATTCATTTAAAATATTTTATATTACAATTACTTCATAGATAATTAATCATTTTTAGAAATACCGGAACCCGAATTTTAATTAGTTTGTATAAATAATTATGTAAACTACATAGCTGAACACATTTGTATACATCAATATTCAATTCAAGTGAGCGTTGATTTTCCACCATATTTATTTACGGTATGATGAGAAAACCTAATCATGTCGAATAAATAAATCCGAGCATGATTCACCTATTCAATAAATCAAACTCAGCAGATTAAAAGATTAAGTAATCCACGAATAATGTCATGGTGAATACCATTTTTGCATTTAACTCTCGGGTAACACTTGAACCTGGTTCAACACGTGCTGTTGAAACACAGCCGTAGGTATTTTATGCAAAAGATTCTACACAAATATTTTTAATTGAAGTTAAAGCAGTGCGATGTGTCATGAAAAGGATAAACTGTTGTTCTATTTTTCTAGTGCAAATTGTAATTATGAACTAAAAGGCTACCAGTGTAGACTGAACGAAAATTCCAAACTCCGGGTGAAATGCAGGTTAATAACTCACGCAGTGCGAGGAAGAAAAAGAGGTGATACTTGAAGTCATTATCAATTGGAGTCATCGTCTTCTCGGGGTTACTCAAGCGTGTGGAAAATAATGGGCAACATTAGTAAAAGAATAATTCTACTTTCCTCCAGAGATCTGAAGTGACAACAAATGCTCTTAAGGCTTTTTTTCTACTTTCCATTTGAAAACTTTATTTGATACGCAAAACAAAATTGTTTTGAGAACGAACGTGTTATATTGAGCTATATTATGTATATATACTTATGTGAAGCACACAATATTGAATGTATTCAAAATTCTATTGAAGACAAAGATGTCAATAGCGGTAACTCCTTTATTACTGATCGTCATTAAAATTTAGGCATAAAATTTACATGCACGCTGCAGTGAAGTTAACACATTGCCAGCCAAATAGAAGAAATGATTTTTCTTATGATTTGAAATCCTATAAAGAGGATAAAAGCTGACATTGCACAGTTACTCTATACGTTTACGACAGGCACATGATTATAGAAAAGATAACTCTGAAATCGTCAGCATGTTGAAAATTTAACCTTAATTTAACCTTAATTAATTTTTTGCCTTAATTAATATTTTGCCTTAATTAACCTTAATTAATATTTTGCCCTTCTCGTATCTGAAATAATATTTACTCCGGATTTAACTGAGAAATTATTTTCGGATTGGATATTACAGTTCAGGGTAATTTTGAGCATTACATGCATATATATGTACTTTGTATATGTAATTAAGCTGATTCGAGAATGGTTTAGATTCACAATTTTATCCGATAGAAAATGTTTTTTTATTAAAAATCCAGAATTACGCTTATTGAGATTATTATAATGCAGCTTGAAACTCTTTACTACCAACGTATCTGTGGCGCATTGGTCAGCGTGTAATGTACGTTTGTAATGTACGCTCTTCAAGTATTTTTAAAATAATTTTTTCCTTACTTTTCCATCAAAACGGTCCAAATTATAATTTATTTAAAAATATTTTACAATTTTTGGATTTACAGCTTTAAAGGAAGACAAAATCTGTCGGGTCGTCTAGTATATATATATATATATATATATATATATATATATATATATATATATATATATATATATATATGTGTGTGTGTGTGTGTGTGTGTGTGTTACAGGGACGTAAGCAGGGGTACGGGGGAGCTTGGCCTCCACAAAAACTTTTGGCTATGTGTGTGTATATACATACACAAACAATGCAGGTAGCACTTAGCAAAAAATCAAATCCATTTTCTTCCATAGAATATTTTTCCCAATTTTATATTAATTTACATTAGATTCAGAAAAGTTCGATTTGTTAAAAAATGCAATTTTTTTAGATTTTTGAAGGTTTAAACGACTAAATTAACCTGGAAGAAAGATAGTTTGCAATACATAGTGCTTTTATATTAATATATTTAAAATGCATATTTGGTCACACAAACAAATTTTAATTTTTGAGGATGTAATATTTTTATCCGAAATTTTCTTCAGGCTATGTAAATGGTGTGTAATATATATTAAAAATTTAACCCCAACGCATCTTCATTATTTTCCAATACTTTAATTCCATATTGTTATGAAAAAAAACCTAAAGAAGAGCCAAATATCTTCCATTTTTCCATCAAATTAAAATCTTAACAGGCCGATTTTTTTACTCCTTTGTTCATTTCCCATCTGCAATCTTCCAGCTCTCAGAGCCGATTGTTTTTCAATTTTGGGTAACCAATTGGCCTGTTAACAAACTACAAGAATTCTGCATTTTTGATTTCGACTGGAAAAGTGCACCTCAACTCTCTGGCAGTTCAATTTCTATCAGTGTGTGTGTGTGTATATATATATATATGTGCGTGTGTGTGTGTATGTGTGTGTGTGCGTGTGTGTGTGTGCTTGTGTGTGTGCCTATATTACCACACATTTGCTTCTGCATTTTAAAAGTGCATGAAAGATCAATAACAAATATCACTGAAATATTAAATATTTTTAAAGGATACGAATGACTAGAATTTTCGGAAATTTGTTGACTTCCATCTTCTTGCTCGATCGGCTCTTTTTCTTACATTTCTCGCAAAACTGGAAAGAAATATTTTATGAGAATTATTAACTTTAAAAGAGAAAAATAAATTTATTAAAAGAAAGAAAGCTTGTTTTAGCATTTCAATTTTACTTTTATTATAGCCGAAGTACCTCAGCTGACAAAGAAAGGCTTAGCCGGCAAGTCGAAATCATAGCTGGAGAGTTGAGGGTTCTAAACTTCGCCAATGGGGTACGTAAAATAAGTCTGTGGTCTCCATAGCCTTCAAGTCGAGATGTTATCTCTAGAGATGACAGATCAAGCCTTGGGGGTTTTATACATAATCCCTTCTTCCAAATTACGGGGACCCATTTTGATCCGGTACTTTATCTACCATGTCCAATGCATTCCTCAAACCCCATGTTCTCACCGAGTGATTCTAAATGAGTAGCACCATCAAAGCCGAGATCGAATAATTGTGTATTTGATCTTCGTCTGATGCTAAGATAATTATTCATTCTACCCTCTTCATTGGATTTAAAATTTACTTTTTTTTCTTCTTTATTCGCATCTTGGAATTCTTTAATATACATTAAATCTTTAATATACATTCAATATACATTAAATCTTAAACATAAATTTTACATAAAATATTAAACATAAACTTGAGTTCAAAACTCACTGATGTGATTATGACACAATTTTACTCTAGATTTCAGATCAATTATGTTCAATTTATTTATTTACTGTACTCTTCACATATCTAAACACATACTCAGTTTGTGCTTGGGGATTTTTAATTGATCTGTAATTCGCTTAGTCAGTTTAGCTAAAGCAATCAACTTCAAATAATCTCTAGTAATATCCCTACATTTTTAATTTTTTTTCTTCCTTGTATGAAATAAAAGAAATATTGTAATTGTGAAAATTTTTAGTCAGTTGCTTACGGAAATACTTATTTTCATCATGCCCGAAATTTTCTTAGAGTTTGATTCGTTTCAAATACTATTCCGTGCACCTTTTTAATGTAAATACTATGCGTAGTTAAAAATGAAAAAAAAAACGAAAACATGTTTTGTATTAACGCCGACTTTTTGAAGCCTTATTTCCAGTTCTAATAGTTTTATAATTTAAAAGTGACTTTTAAGTAAAGAGCCATGTTTTGCGGTGTAAATAAAAGAAAGTGTAAATTATTAATTTCAATACTTGTAATAATCTTATCTGATGATTTGAATGTACCATAATTTCGGGTAGATAAGCCGCTTATACGTGTTTAAAAGTTGGAATTTCACGTTCTACTGGGTTGATGTAACCTGAAGGGATTTTATTACCTGTCCCAAAAATATTTATAACTAGAAACATTTTTGCCCTAAATGTTTACAAGTGTTTCTGTTTATTCCGGTTTTATATTAGGCTTTGCAGTACAACCGCGGTTCACAGCGTACCGTAGCGTATACTTTCGGAACCCCCGGCGATAATCAAGATAAATCGGCTAAAAATTGTGTAGTTATTAAAGAAGGCATGAAGATAGTTAATTGTTATTTTAAGTTGTCTTCTCTTGCCAATGCGCCAATATAGGAACGGGTTAAAAATTGTTCTTTTATTTACCTCGAGATACGAGTAATTATCGGATCATCCTGGGGTTTCGCGTTTGTATACAAGGCTTACTATGGCGTTTGAGAACTTTTGCTATTACCAACGAGTGCTATTTCTATGCAAATGCACCAGAACTTACTTAGGCAATGATATGTGCAGGTCGGAAATCATTGTATGTTGCTAGGCATGGCGACATAGCCTGGGCTATATAGAGGTATTGATAGCAGAGAAAAGAGTAAAGGGTCATTTTCAGTGTCAAGAAGTTAAAATTCGCTTTTAAGCAAGAGTGATTGCTAATAAAAGATAATTGAAAACTGTTCGAGGGTTGATTCACAGATAAAGATTTTTTTATTTTGCTTTAGTCAGTTATTCCGAGTTCCGCATATACACTGGGTTGGATTATCCTATGTACTTTCATTATTTTGAGATCAATTATCATGTGTACAACCAATTATCCCGCCACGACAAGGTGTCTTATCTACCCGAAATTATGGTGTAAAATCTTATTTGAGCATAAAATTGTTTACCGAAAATAGGATTCTTCTTCCGGTATAATATGGCAGAAAATAAAAAGTATTTTTTATAGGATTAATCATCGGGAAGAAAAGTTATCTATTTCAGAATTTTATATTATCAGATAGTTTTAAATTACGAAATTTCATTAATTCCTCCATATACACTATTTATCAATTTGAGCGTAACCTATTCATACGGATATATCGGGTAAAGATATTATTATTTCCAAAATAAATGTTTGATATTTAGATAAACCCAGTATCTTCAATACTTCTCTCACGTAAAGCAGAAATGCTTATCTATACTTGCTGAATAAGTACTAAGTATGATATTTTACCTCTATAAATGCTGCGGAAATAGGAAACTACCACTTCCCGTACCCCTTTATTGAGGATAATAGGATTCAGCGGTAGCTGATTTATTTCCTTATGATAATGTACATAAATATCAATTCCTATAGCAGTATGACGTGATGGGAAATAGTTTTAATAGAAAAAGAAAAATATTTAGAAAACATTAGTGTCACAATTCTTTTCATATCTTACAGTTACAAGTAGAATTAGGAAGAGTTTTTAATCCCTGGTGAAGTTTTATGGTTTATGTCTTTTTCAAATATATTTTTCTTTTCTTGAACTTTTCCCTTTAAAATCTTGAATTAAATCTTGAATGAAAGAAAGCTTAAAGCAATTTTAATTTATTTCTAGTTCTTGTTATGGATTAAGATATTTAAATTTTGACATTTTGGGTTTTTACAAACATCCTGATTTATGGGTTAACTTGTCCCAATCTCTTACTTAAATTTCGTCTTAAGTAAAGGAGTTCAGCTTTATAAAAATTTGAATTCTAATATTTGGAAAGCTTACCGTGATTTCGTATAGATAAGCCGAGATAGATAAGGTGAGATCGTGTAGATAAGCTGTCTGAGAAGTATCTGCTGAAGTGTTGTATCGCATTGAATTGTATTTTTCCTGTTACCAGTTCAAAATCATTACTGAAATTTAACTAAAAATTTATTCAGTGTTTTTTAATACTATGTCATATAATATCAACCTCGTGTAATATGCCGTACGGCATCAGTGAGTGCTAGTACTATGTATATCCACCGTAGTCTGTGTAGACGTATGTGTCACTTTGCAAGGCATCTCGAGGTCGGTTTAACTGTGTTTTTATTAACCTATATTTTAAACCACTCTATACTTTTTTAATAAATGTGTTATGTTGAGGAACTGTAAGTTTTGTTTAATTTTTAGCTCCTGTTTTTAAACATCCACATCAGTTGGAATAGCATCACACCTTGGCCCGTTATGGCAGACAATTTAGAGAAAAGGACAGTGGTGTCGCGAGCATAACTGGTACTCGGGTCATGATATCCCTTTGGCATCCCCTCCCCCCCCCCAAAAAAAAACATATGATAACATAAACCATTTGGTTTACCTCTGCAAGGGGCGTTCGGGGCATCAGTATATATAATTATCATATCTGTATAAATTTTAAAAGTTATTTGACAGCAATTTTTTTCCTCTCTACTAACATTTTTAAAGCAATAATTCCATTTGTCAAATAAGAACAAAAGAGTAATCTATAGAGTAATCTATAGTATATACATTTTTATATCTATACTACATTTTGTGCTCGTGCTTCAGGAGCCCTGCAATATATATATATATAATATATATATATATATAATATATATAATATATATATATATATATATATAATATATATATATATATATATATATATATATATATATATATATATATATATATATATATATATATATATATATATATATATATATATATATATATATATATATATATATATATATATATATGTATATATATATATATATATATATATATATATATATATATATATGTATATATATATATATATATATATATATATATATATATATATATATATATATATATATATGTATATATATATATATATATATATATATATATATGTATATATATATATATATATATATATATATATATATATATATATATATATATATATATATATATATATATATATATATATATATATATATATATATATATATATATATATATATATGTATATATATATGTATATATATATATATATATATATATATATATATATATATATATATATATATATATATATATATATATATATGTATATATATATATATATATATATATATATCTATATATATATGTGTGTGTGTGTGTGTGTGTGTGTGTGCTTAACTTAAAAATCAGAAAGCGAAAGAATAACACAGGAGAAATATAGCCTCAAACTGATGGACTGAATATGTGAATGATTTTTAAATTTACTTTTAAGTGTATTTAAGAATAAAACTCATACCAAAATTTCGCAATTTCAGTTTCTCCCCCAAGGTACGCCACTGAAAAAGAACACTTACAAAAGTAATCGCTCAAATAATGGGAGTTAAAACTTTGTAGGATGACCGATGGTCCAACAAACTTTCATTTTCTTTTAGTTAAGAATCATACATCCGGCGAGTACGCCAGGGCGGCTATCTAGTGAAATTATGATAATAGTCCTGGAACCCCTCAAGATAAAGCTTGTAATGGCAAGAGGAAAAAAAATTGTAACACTCACCGGTTCGTTTGGTCCGTCTAAAATTTCTGGAGATGAAAATAAGTTGAAACATTGACGAAGAGATGCATTACGTGAGCCCTAAAAAATGTATATAAATATTAGATTTCCTGTTCTTGAAAATCATATTAAAATATTTTTTACATAAATACGTATTTGCTCGCTTATAATGATATAAATATTTAATATAAAGTATTGAAATAAATGTTAGTCATAAATAAAGCATATTTTTAATACAAATTGAATATTCCCATTTAATATAATAATTTATATTTAATGTTTTATTTCATATAAAAAGTTAAGTAAGTTTTATAATATCAAATACGTATTTAATACTTATTTTATAGAACTCTGTTACACTTATATTTAATTAAAGACCTTTTTTATATTTAATTTAGGATACTTAATGTTTCAAATAAGATGTATGGGAGTAATTGATTCTTTATGAATCTCGAATACAGAATGAATCTCTAATGCGCATACATTATAATTTAAATATTAAAGTATTATACTACCTGATATTTTATATTTAATAATAATACAAATAATATTTTATATTTCATATTTTTATTTCATATACGTAATTAATATATGAATGCTAAATTTAAAATATTATATTAAATATAAATATTAAATTAAGTATTATATTGTCCAATACATAATTAATATTTATATTTAATATAATACTTTTACATTTATATGTGAGTTATCTTTAATTCAATTCCCTCTTTTTTATATTTAATTAGATATTTAGTGCTCTAAATAAAAACTATGCGATTTTTTGTATTTACTGACCATTTTTACTTTGATGCATACACATTATACAACATTATATTAACATTACATACATTAACTCATCCTTCAAATGCTGAAGGAATTTCTAATGCACATACATTATAATTGAAATTTTAAATAAAGTATTATACTAAATGATATTTTATATTTGATAATAATATAAATATTTTATATTTCACATTTTTATTTCATATACATATTAAATATATGAATGCTAAATTTAAAATATTATATTAAGTATAAATATTAAATTAAGTATTATATTATCCGATACATAATTAATATTTATATTTAATATAATGATCTTACATTTATATGCGAGTTATCTTTAATTCAATTCGCTCTTTTTAAAATTTATTTAATTCAAGATATATCGTGCTCTAAATGACAAATATGCGAGTTATTACGTTTACTGACCATTTTTACTATAATGCATACACATTATACAGCATTACATAAATATTGCATACATTAACTCATTCTTTGAATGCAGAATGAATCTCTAATGCGCATACATTATATTTTAAATATTAAATAAAGTATTATACTAACTGATATTTTATATTTAATAATAATATAAATAATATTTTATATCTCACTTTTTTATTTCATATACATAATAAATATATTAATGCTAAATTTAAAATATTATATTAAATATAAGTATTAAATTAAGTATTGTATTGTCCAATACATATTTAATATTTATATTTACTATAATGCTTTTACATTTATATGTGAGTTATCTTTAATTCAATTCTCTCTTTTTATATTTATTTAATTCAAGATATTTAGTGCTCTAAATGGTAAATATGCCAGTTTTTATGTTTACCGACCATTTTTACTCCGATGCATACACATTATACAGCATTACATTAGCATTTCATACATTAACTCATTCTTTGAATGCAGAATGAATCTCTAATGCGCATACATTATATTTTAAATATTAAATAAAGTATTATACTAACTGATATTTTATATTTAATAATAATATAAATAATATTTTATATCTCACTTTTTTATTTCATATACATAATATATTAATGCTAAATTTAAAATATTATATTAAATATAAATATTAAATTAAGTATATTGTCCTATACATATTTAATGTAATGCTTTTACATTTACATGTAAGCTATCTTTAATTCAATTCCTCATTTTTATATTTATTTATAAGATATTTCGTGTTCTAAATGACAAATATGTGAGTTTTTACGTTTACTTACCATTTTTACTTTGATGCAGACACATTATACAATATTACATTAACATTACATACATTAACTCATCTAAAATAATGCAACATACATTAACTCATTTAACCCTTTTTACATATATTTCTTCATATTAAAAAACAAAATAGTTTTATAAAGGTAGATCCTTATTAATAATCTAGGGGAAAATATAAAGAGAGGGGAACTTCTTATTTTATAGTTAATCAAAAATAGGCTATTATAATGAAGATATTTCAGCTCAAAAAGTACTATGCTCCCTTAATATTAAAAAAAAATATTAAGTAAAATATTATATGCATTTCTCATGCCCTACTCTTTTACTCAGATTACATAAATGGATCACCAGTGTGTGATAAATATATGATATGGCAATGGGTGCTACGGAATAATTCATTCGTTTTTATAAACTTCAAAGGAGCTTTTTAGCATTCCATGCCATACATAATCCCCGACAGCTGATGTGTTTTCCGTTCCTCACAGTTTATATATAAGGGTGTTGAAAATTTGCCAAGACTTATTTACAAGTTCATCCTTTTTATAGATATTAAATAAACATTTGAAAGTTTTTTACACCATTTCATGCTTGAGTAAAATACATTTTTATTGCATTAGTCAAAGACTCACATTCGGGATAGAGAAAACGTGTGAAACGGAGATAAACTTTGTATTTAAATTAGGACATTTGTCACTCACTTGACGATTAATATTTATATTTACACCTAATAATTCTTAAACAGTCAAAACAAATTAAGTCGTAATTAGGAAACTCCTTAATTGTTTTCTCTAAACAATAATCGAATGGATATGGCTTAGTGTTTTAATATAAGGGTTTGTTGGTTTGAATCTAACTTCTGGAAGGGTTATTTGTTGTCGCTCGAAGCCGGCCTTAATTAGTAGGTCCCCTCATTATCCCTTCTGTAGGTTTGTTTAGTTTGGAGTGGTTTCGTCTACTTTTTGCAACATGAGCGCTAATGAGACCGGGACCTACTGCTTAAAGCCGATTCCGAACGAATACCCATGCCACAGTGGGATTCATTACTCTGGTACCGAAGATTAATTCCTTGTGTAAGAAAAGAGTAAATCGTAGATCTCCAAGCAAAACCATTAAATCCTAATTTGTTTGCATTATCAGAACACATTTGTTTGTTTACGAAGTCTAGAATCATTTTAATATTGTAAAATGTAAGCTTATTTTCAATTTTCTTTAACTTAAAAATCAATTTATTTAAAGTACATTTTTAATAAAAAAATATATATTAGGATTCATTTTTCCCTACACGGTATCAGCCATGTAAAATATTTAAAATTATAGCTAATTTTAAGAAAGTGAAAAAAATGTGAATTTTTTTATTTTTGGAATAATAACGTTTTTTTCTAAACAACAATAGTTGCATTGTTTCTATATTAGATCAATATGATTTCAATAATATTACTATCAGTCAAAATAAAATCAGCTTATAATCTTTCATACTTTACCTGGAACGTCATATACAGTACCTATTACATAAAAATCTGTGTAAAAAATGTTTTAAATTTTTGATTAAATTTATAACATTTTAAATATGTACAGTTTGTGATTTTTAACAGTAATCTTTTCATTCCTATAAAGGATATATCTTTTAGAATTTTTATCTGCCCTTCACTGTATCCTCTAAACGAAATCAAGTTCTTCAACAAACC
>CM063503.1:68453747-68461247 GCA_032207245.1 Pardosa pseudoannulata
TAACTATTTGCTATAATGCAACCTTAATTTTAAAAATGCAATCACACACATGAATATATCAATTTTTGTTAAATGTACCAGATTCCTATTTATATAGCGGTACCTATAGCCAGCATTTAAAACTTTCCATTTTAAATTTTAATAAAAGAATATCTTCATATATAAAGCTTTTTTGTGCAAGTTTAAATAAATATTAATTTAAAAAAATTAATATTTATTTTTATTCTCCAAATTTTTTATATATTTAGTGAAACATGTTACAAGGCTGTACATGGACTTATACATGGAAACATATTACAAGGCTGGAAACATATTACAAGGACATGGAAACATATTACAAGGCTGTACATGGATATATATATATATATATATATATATATATATATATAACATTGAATTTTAGATAAATTTTAATACAATTATTAATATTAAATATTAATATTAAATTTTGTATAAGTTTAGTATTTTTTTTTAAGTGATATATCGGGAAGAGGTACAGTCCTATTTGAGACATCTTTCCTTGAAACTAAGCCGAACGATGGCCGGATGGTTAGGGTGCTAGCCTTCGGATCCGGAGTTCGTGGGTTCGAATCCCAGTATGGCATGGATGTTCGTAGCCGTTCGGAATCGGCTTTAAGCAGTAGGTCCCGGTCTCATTAGCCCTCGTGTTGCAAAAAGTAAACCGTAGCACTCCGAAACCAAAAAAAACTTCCTTGAAACTAAATCCTGGATACGGCTCTCGTGATACCTCGACTTTCGAATTTTCGAAGCTACAACTTGTCGCTCAGACAAAAAATCCAAAATATAAGATATTATTGAACTACAAGGGGAAAAGTGTTAAAAAAAACAGGGAATAGAAATTTGGCAAATGTGAATTGAAAAAAAAATTAATTACGAGGTTTAATCACTAGAACTGCGAGATGGGTCATTTTCACTCAAAAACTATTGTAACCAATTTTCTAAAAAGGGTGAAATTGGAATAAATTCCTTGACTTTTCCTAATTTTATACTAACAACAATCTATGAAAATATAATGCTAAAGATTCTGTGCATATGGCAAAAATGGTTCATTACTAAACATCCAAGTGTAGAAACAAAATTGTAGATATTTGTTTTAACTGTAAAATATCAATATGTAGAAAATGGGCAAAATATATATAAAAAATTTGCCCAAACTGCACCCTAACTATGTAAGAAACCTGGATTAGTAAGAAACTAAATAATTCAATTAAAGTTGTTTATATTTTTTCTAACTATATATATTCTGTCGATATTGTAATACTTTATCTTTTATCAGTTATTATAGTAATTTAATGCCTAAGCTGAATAAATGTCTCTGAGAATAAATGCAGTTTACTTTTGTCTAACAACACGGATTATTTTAATCAGGGTAAGTTTGATGCAGCTGAGGTTTTAGGTATACCGAAAATCACACGGTTCTAGTCGTAAGTGAAGTCTTCAGTATTTCTATTTATTAAACTCCAAACATTTATGAACTTTTTGGTTGCATTACATTTCCATAGCTCAAATGTAACGAGAGTTAAGGAAGTTATTTGCATCACCTGTTATGGTCATACATAGTTTAATCTGTATACTAGTTACAGAGCTCATATTTTTTAGTTTCTGCGGAGGATACCTTACAAATTATCTGTATTACCATCATGAAATGTTATCTACTTATGTAAGTAGAGTCTATTATTTATGTAGCACAACTTGGCACTATAACGAATTTTGTGATACATTGAATTATACTCCTATGTATTTTGATAAAACGGAATTTAAATATATATTTATTCTTTTTATTTTAGACATCCTCTAGATTCACAGAGAAATAGATATATACATTAATAAAGACATTATTAGAGTTTTAACATGATTTACTCTCACTTGAAATAATTTTTGTCAGGAATATTAAAATACTAATATAATTCAATAGCATTGTTGTCATGGGCATACATAATTTAATCTGTATACTGGTTATTTCAGAGATCGTATTTTTTAGTTTCTGAGGAGAATAACTTACAAACTATCTGTATTACCATCGTGAAATATTGTCTACTTAGGTAAGTAGAGTCTATTATTTATGTAGTACAACTTGGCCCTGTAACGAATTCCGTGATATATCGAATTATACTCCTATGTATTTTGATAAAACGGAATTTAAACATATATTTATTCTTTTTATTTTAGACATTCTCTAGTTACAAGATAGAGTTACTGATACAAAAAGAATGTAGAGAAATAAAAACAGATAACAAAGAACCTTCCTACAAACTAATTATTACTAATAATAAGAAATGACCGCTGGCCTTTTAATTCATTCATAGCTATTTCTTACTAAAAGAACAATTCTATGATACTGAATTCAACCGAATTGTATTGTAAAACTTTCAGTGAAAAAATAATATACTTTATTAAGATTTTAAGAAGTAGAATGTGATTTGGGATAATTTTGTAGAACTTTAGGGTCAATAATTTTTGATTTATTGCATATATACATATATCAACTTTAACATTATAACTTTTTTTCTGTTACCTCTCATTAAATCGCCTCTTGTAGGACTTCTGTGATTGATATCACCCAAGTATGTTCCTTTAATGCAATAATCTACGAGTGGCTGAGTATGGCATAAACACTGCAGGACGGCATTCATGAAACACTAGAAAGTTAAAAGGAAGACATGCTTAATATATTAAAAATACCAAAAAAATGTGTAAATTATAGAAAAATGGTTCAAAATATTAACTGCTTTCACACTGCTCATTCATTCATTTGTTTCACAGTGCATTGAGTATTCATTATTTAAGGGATCTCAAGTACCTAAAACTTTTCAAAACATGCATTTCGCAGAAAATATATATATGAAAAAAGGAGTATTTTTGTACAATTAAAAAACTCCTGGGGAAAAGTTCCAGCAATTTAATGTATTTTAAAGTAAAATGAAGTGATTCATAGAAAATACATGGTAAAAAATCTTTAAAGCCAATTTTCTCAAAGTAGGATTTTTTGTCCTTGCGTGCAATACTCTTGAACTATCGTATGCAATTTTTTGCGTTTTTTCAATGCCTAAAAATCACATTTAAAAGCTTCAGTTTCAACAGAAATTTAAACATTTCTCTGCCAAAAATAAGTTTTCTACTACTGAATACTTTAATACTAAATTAAAATTTTGAACTAATAAATACTTGAATTACTTAAATACTTTAAAATCTACATTTTTTCTCAGCTTATTAATTTTTTGTTTTATAAAAAATATATTAGAAGCATTTAAATGATATAGTTTATGTTCAAGATGACACTGATACTTTAAAGAATATTTTACGGGGGATATTTGGCATATGGCAATTTAAAGGTATATATTCTAAATTTTAATTTTTAAAAGGGTATTTAACTTCCATTATATTAAAAGTGCAGTTACTAAGATTAATCGTAATAAAGTTAGTCCATTCTATATATATTTTTATATTCTCTGAAATATTATGCATATGACGGTTTGTTAGCTATAGTTGGTATAATTTGAATTAAGTCTAAAATAAAATAATAATTTCCCTTAGTGTCCCAAACTGAATGTCATTTAACTACTATATAATTATATATATGTAGAATAATTTCACGTAGCATGGTACATTTTGAGTCATATCAGTTGGGGGTTTTATTTGAGTTTGGCATATTGGTTGGCTCTTCGCTATATTACAACAAGTACACTACTGGTTTTTAATATAATGAACACTTTATTAAAAAAATTAAAGCTCCAATTAACAAAGTAATAATTGAGTAATATTACAAAGACTTATAATGGAGCATATATCCTTTTTTATGATGTGAAAATAAATATTTTATATATACAGTACCTGAAGTACCACCTGGCGTTATGGGGTAAATATGGGGTTTGATATTTTATTTAAATTAAATGCAATTATTTTAATTGTGGGGAATAATAAAATATTACACGAACGTCTAATAAACTTTAATTTTTTTATATTAGAAACATTATTTTTAACAAAAAGCTTGAGTGTACACAATGTTTTGCGTTTGTTTGTACGTTGAGTAAACAAACAAATTGTCTTGATGTAGGGAGAAAAAGCACAGTACTTTCTGCTTAATAGGGTACCAAGATATCCCCCCAGGAAATTGTGGTCACTTAAGAATTTACTGAAATATTGAACTTTTAACCTAACAATATATATATATATATATATATATAATATATATATATATATATATATATATATATATATATATATATATATATATATATATATATATATACGGATTATAAATTTTATGGAATGGCATCATCTACAATAGGCTAGTTACTTATACTACTTATTGCTGAGTAAGCCCGGGGCAAGTAAAATAAATAAAGGCTTAATTTTAAGTGATCAACGGATGACACCCCCACGTACATATATATATAATATATTATATATATATATATATATATACTATATATATATATATATATATATATATATATATATATTATATATATAATATATATATATATATAATCCTAAATGTTTGAGAAATTATTTTGAAACGTTGAGTAAAATTGCTTATTACATACACACGTTTAAAAAAATTCCTTGTTAAATATTTAGTTAAAAGTTATTAAACACTTAAGTCGAATTTTGAGTAATTTTAACAGATCGTAGGAAAAAATTCGGGGAATATATATTTTTTAAATCTCACAATTCGGAAGGGAAATGCTGGAATTTTCAACGATCTAAGATCGTGCTTAGTACAATAATTCCGATCTTATACAGAACGATTTAAAAATCTGCTTCGTAAAATGTTTCAAAATCGACCTATCAAAAAAGTTTGTTAAAGATAGTAAATATCATTTTTATTTAAAAAAAAATTATATAGTGCAATAGAGAAAAATAAATGAATAAGGCCAGATTCAGTTCATATTTTTAGTGTAATTCCTTTTAGAATAAACGGATGGGAATTTTAAAATGTCCGAAATTTTGAGCAACCATATTTCTACGTTTCTGCGAGCAGATCTGGAAAATATACTTAAAAATTTAGTTATAATATCTCCGTTAATGAAAGTCCCAGAAGAATTAAAAGAAGACAGTGATCTTTCTCTAGTAAAGAAGATTCTAGCGTGCAAAATTTCAACGAGATCGGAATAAAATTGTGGACGAAGTTGGGAAACATTTAGACACTTTTCTTTATTATAGATATTAGCACCCTGTCAAAGCCCTCCCCAACATGTTCGAAACTGTTCCTGCACACGAAAATTAACGTAAACAGCACAGCAGAAAAACTATACGTAGTTAGTGACTTTACGTCTATTTGCCTTGTAGTTAATTGAAGAAGATTAATTTTAGATTAACGCGGTATAAAGGGGGCTTTTGAAACTGTATTAACAGTCAGCTGAAGCAACTTGCAATGAACTTCCAGAAATGGTTCTTAATCGGTGAATAACTGTATCAACCATAATTTAAGGAGAACAGACAAATATTTTGAACAGAATGTTGTTTATCAAAATGTAGTTTAAGTATATATACCTGTAGAGGTAACTTAAAAAACATTTCTGTAAAACAGTAATGGTAAGATTAAAAAGCGAAATAAACATAACAAAAACAGGCAAAATAAAGAGCAAACCTTGATAATAAGCAAAAAATAGTTATTAACAACGTAATAAAACTCATAACAAAGTGGGAATAAAAATGTATAGAGAAACTAGGAAAGGAAAACATTAAATATAAAAAAGTAGATTTTTTATAAAAACACACAAGTTATATCTTAAAAACTACAAGAATTAGACTAAAATGTTATAAAACATTTATATTTAGATCTTTTATATTACAAATAATGCGTTAATCATGCAAGAGACTTGTCATTTATTAATCCTGATCACTCTTTTATTGACAGGAAAAATATTCAATTTTAATTAAATTTTTATAATGAGTATAAGTAACAAGGTTACATAAAACATATAGGACGCTAAAATCAATTATAAAAGAATATTTGATTTAAATACATGCATTTCTCACAAAACATGAGTCTCATAACATTCTTTGAAAACGGTCCTAGTGATCAGAAAACAAGCCTCCTTCTTACATTTTTTCACTACACTTTTAGCATTTATATAGGGACCAAGCTAGTACGTTAAATGAAATTTATATTAGATATTTTTTCAAATCACACAAAGTTTTAAATATTTTTTGTTGTTGTTGTGGCTTTACGATATTCTTACGACTTTGCCTGACGACTCTCTGTAACTGGAGAAAATAAGTTTACCAGAACATATCCATTTTTATGAGAGATATATTAATATACAAATACAGAGATATATGAATATACATATACATGTAATAAAACATGAAAGAGATTGGGAAAAAGTTTATACACCTGGATATTTTTAAAGTTAATATAGTTTTTAAATTTTAAAATAGAGATGTACAACAAAAAATCGGGACTCCCTTCCTTTAGACTTTCTAGTATATTAAAAAAATGTAATTGTTTGAATTAGTGATATTTTTCTTCTTACTTTTACAAAGAATATAAATGCTTCACAGGCATAATATTTGTCTTTTAGCTACACATATAGGTTATTTTATGAACTTAATGAAAATGTATATTGCTCGGGAATCCTAACAGGGAGTAGCAGGTAAACTGCTAATTTCAATAGCCGGAACTAACCTGCCGGTTGATAGATAGCTACAATTATGATGTACATATTCAAAATGTGGTTTCTCTAACTTAAAACGTACTCGAGTTATCAATGTTTCCATACATACACACGCAAAAACATAATTCCATAAAGGGTATATTAACCCAGTGGTGCACAAACTAGGGGGTCACGACCCCTGTGGGGGTCGACAGAAGTTTTTGGGGGGTCGACAAATTTTTATGAAATGCATTATCCCTGCATGCTGCATACCATACAGTGTACATATAAAGAGTGAAGCGCCGTCACTGAAAAGTTAAAGAAAAAAATTTCAAGAAGATTTGAGGATTTTCCTGAAAACGATCTTGGTTGGATTCGTGATCCATTTTCCTTTGACATATGCAGTTCAACTCTTCAAATTAGTGAGAAAGAGCAATGGATAGATCTAATTAGTGATTATACTCTTCGAAATCAATTTAAGACTCAGCCTTGCCAAAATTTTTGGCTATCCGTGGAAAAACAATATCCCGTTTTATGCAATAATGCCATCAGAGTGTTAATACAATTTGCATCAACGTATTTATGTGAAACTGAATTTAGCAAACTAGTTTCAATAAAAAGGAAATACAGCTCACGTTTAAACCCTGAAGATAATATGCGAATTGCAATTAACAACATACATCCAAACATCGATGAGATAATTAGAAACTTGAAGCCACATACATCTCATTAAAGGGCAATTTACTGATTTTTGTGTTATACAAAAAGTATTTTCTTAAAATTATAAATAAAATTAATATGAGTCAAATATGATGTTTTTATTCGACGAAACGAAAGAAATGCGCGAAATATACATCGTATTTGTGAACATTTATCT
>CM063503.1:68466247-68486247 GCA_032207245.1 Pardosa pseudoannulata
ATATGTGTGTATAAGAATGCGTCACGATTTAATTTATTCAGATAATCCATCTTTGGAGCTCTCCCACCAAAACGTTTTATATCCCTTATATAGTGCTATGAGGGTGCAAAGGAGCCAGATATAGTGTTAAGATTTATCACATGATGAAACTTAGTTCCGTAAATTAGTTATATTAAAGTAGTTGAGCTAAGAAGAAATTAACTTGGTGTTCTCGAAATCGTCAAAGACTACCACAATTAAAAAAGAAACAAAGACATTTCGCCAAAAGTTATAATTTGAGGGATAGAATCACGAGAAATTTATTTTAGAAAATAATTATAAAAGAGTTGGTTAATTTTGTTGAAATATCCTTATATATATATATATATATATATATATATATATATATATATATATATATATACAGAGAGAGAGAGAGAGAGAGAGATGCATAGATAGACAGTTAGATATAATTTCCAAAGTCAGAGTAAACAAGAGTGATTTTCATGTTGAACGTGTATTGGAAACGAAATTCATATTCAATGCGCATCTCCAGTAAAGTATAGGCATCTTTTAGGGAAACCATGCAATACATATTTTCCATATAAGACTTTTAATATAACACAAAGATCGTGTATAACATTTTGTAAAATTTATTGTATAGAGCCTGAAAAAAATTGATGTATAATTATAGTAGGATGCCAGAACCGAAAAGAATAGTGGCAGTTTTAATAAACTGAAATTACTATCATGTGAAATAGCTTTTACTACGTGGTCTTTATATAATAACTTTATTTAACAAACATTAAATAAAGTACGAAAAGCCTTACTGTGTTTCCAAGATTGTTCAGACCTACTCGAACTCCGACTTTATCATCATCCTCATCGGGTACCGACTGCGACCACGAACTGCTTTTGTAAGACGGCACTGGTGTCTGTAAACATGAAAAAAAAATTAGCAATTTTATATTGTTAGCAATTATTGACAAAATAGCTATAAATGTATTAAAATATTTCTATTTACTACTTAATATAAAATAAAGTTAAAGATAATCGTAATCTTCAATGAAATATTTTAGAAGTTCAAAAATGATTATTTATATTATTCTTGATTGAGGGTATTAGAGTTAAATCAATAGAATCCTATTGTTGAGAGTTTTAACTATACGTATAACATTTTAAGTGTACTCTTAAACAGATATAATTATACATATGAATAATTTTCTGAAATTTAAAATTTAAAATTTACAAATTTATTCATATATAAATTTTAGTAAACTCTAGAGTCAGTTAGTTCTTTAACACTAGATTGCCCAAGGCAGTCATTTTGACTGTTTTTTAATTTCAATTAGAAAAACAATTATGAAATATAATGACACAATTTCTTAGAATTTGGTGACTTTTTCTATAACATATAAATGGGTTTATGAATAATTGTAGTTACTTCCGTCCTCCTTTATTTCCGTATATATATATATATATATATATATATATATATATATATATATATATGTGTGTGTGTGTGTGTGTGTGTGTGTGTGTGTGTGTGTGTGTGTGTGTGTGTGTGTGTGTGTGTGTTATACCTATATTGCCGAGAAGCAGTCATTTTGACTGCTTGGGAAATTTTAAATAATCAAAAGACTTTTATTTATTGAATTGAGTAAATGTCTTATATGACCTGTTCGGCTTTGTATTGAAATAACATTTTTTTTCGATTACGGTAACATACCGATGCATGATAAATTGTCGATTTGGGCATATACTTGATGAGTATCAGTTGCTCAATAAGCTAAAGTAGTATTAGTTATTCGAATCTTTATAAAGTTTTGTTCTAACAAGTTGTTTATTTTATTTCTTTTGCGCCCTAACTTTATGAAAAAAATGTCGAACATAAATGAGTTATTGGAAAAGCTAACGAACATAAGTGAAGAGTGCTCCTATATAGAATCAAATGCAACAAATTCTGAAATTTCTTTTCAACGAATATAGAGTTGCAAGACAGAAAAATTTATCAGAACATGAAGACCCACAAAGATCAACTGCAACATCATCAAATGCAACCCATTCTCACAAACGCAAATTTTGTCAAGTACGACTTTGCCACAACAACAAAACAAATAATATATGTGAAAAATGTCAAAAGTATGTTTGAGGAAGATGTACACATAAAAAGATTTCCACTTTCATTTGCATAAAATGTACAAATAATAATGCATAAATTATTTTTTTTAATTAAAGTAAATTTTTTTATTGTTAATATTTACTAATAACTTGTTTTTTAATTGTAAATAATATTAGAAATATTAAAAATTAATTTTAAACAATTTTTGTTTTTACATATTTGTTATTTTTTCACAATGCAGTCATTTTGACTGTTTTGGGGCAATATAGGTATACAAGAAATCTCGGGCAATCTAGTGTTAAAAAAACTTATTTGGGGGTACATAAAGATCTTTTAATAAAATTGTTTTTGATATATAGCCAAAATGTTGAATGGAAAAAATTTTTATCAAACATTAAAGAGGAAAAAATCACTTTTTTAAGAGATATGATTTGCTCTGTTGGAAATACTTAAAATGTTTTCCTTATAAGTAAAAGTCCCGAAGACAGTTTGAAGAAAATACACCAAAGAATTTCTATATAAAATTTCATTCATATACTTGAGTTAAATTTAAGAACAAAATTTGAATTTATGCTTTAGAAAAATTTATATGAAATAAACTTGAACTTCTCGTAAAAGGTTTAGCATGCACAGTATGGCATAAAAAAGTCATATGGTTAAAATGATTGTAAAAAAAAATCTACAATCTCAAATTTACTGATTATTAACATTTTTTAAAAATAAATAATGAATTATTTTCTGTTCTTAAGAGAGGTTCTATAAAAATGTGAAGAAAATTTCAGAATACCTGCATAATTGTAAGTGAAAACTACTTTTCTAAATATTTTTCAAATATATTGGAAAATTACGCCTGATTTAGCAGCAATAAACTAGCATAAAAAATATGTCCTTAAAATATACAAGAAGAATGTTTTTAGACTTTTTTTATAGTCAGTACAAAATTTAAAACAATCATATAGTTGAAGTTTTGGAATATAAAAATCCTAGAATCAAAATTTGAAACAATTTATGATGTATTTCATCAACAATAAATAAGCTACTAAAATTTATATTTTTAATATTATCTCTTTCCTTACACCAGAAAAGTGTAAATGAAACGAACTTCCTGGCTCTAAATATTTTTTAATACGAATAAAACAATAACTTTTTCATTAACTTTCTAGATGGGCGTCTTGAAACTTCGGAGGGAACTTTAGAATTCATTTATAAGCATAGGTAAAATATAGTTTCTTGAATATATTTTAATTACATTAGAAGTTACATCTCAGTTATCAACGATAGGTTGGCAAGAATACGAAGTCTTCAGAGTATAAAAGAATAATATTTTTATACGTCTATATACAGTCACTACTGCATAAAATATTCTTGGGGTAATATATAGGATATAAAAGTACTAAAGTCAAATAGTGCAGCAATTTGAAAAAAGTTTCAATATCCCTGAAGCAGCTTCTTACATTCTCAACTGAGTTTCTTGCTGCACTTCAATAAAACTCAACTGAAACAAAATTCATGGTTCTTAAAATATTTAAGAAATAAATTATCAATAACTTTTTCTCTCCTAGGCAAATGCTATGAAAGAGTGGAGAAAACTTCAAAATATATACACAAACGATAATGAAAACGGATTGTCATATTATATATTAAATGAACGGGTAATTATGCTTGTGTATATAAGAAGTTAGCAAAAGAAGTATGTAAAATCTTTGTGCCATAGTATTGCATAAAATGCAAAGCTAACGTAAGTAAGGCATAAATGGAGAGAGGAAAAACGTAGGCAGCTGTTTGGTTGCTGAATTCTGGTACTATTATCTCCATTTTTTTAATTTTTTTTATCTAATAAAATCAAATTTTATTTTAGTAATGATTATGTTCATCCCATCAAACGATAAACAAAATTTTTATGTGATACTTAAATTTAGTGTCGCTTATTGGTACAAATTCTGGAAGCAAATTGTGCTAATTGCAATACTGCAGGGTAGCAATAATCAATAAAGACACCTCTTAAAGCTCACATTGTCATTGTAAATTACATCAATTTATAGGTGGGTTGCAGAAAAAAAGTGGTGCAAAGGGCTAAAGTATAATAGAAATTTAATATAATAGAGTTTTATCATTTTATATGACTTCATTACATTGTAAAGATTTGCACAAGCTAAAGAAGTCAGTATAAGTCATTGTTACACTGTTCACTACAATTATCAATATTCATTCTCATCTATAATTTTTATTCTCTTCCTAAAAGCATATTTTTTGCAAAAGATAACTTTTCATTCTAACAAGTCGTTAAAAGTTTTTTTAGCAAATTCTAATTAAAATTGTTTTATATATAATGTAATGTATTGATTTTGAACATACAATGGTGATGAAAATTAAGAGAATTTACATATTTAGTTGATTATTGACAAAGCTACTATACAGATATTAATGAAATTTGGTTTCAACATAGGTGGATAAATACAAAAAATAATAATAATAATTCAACACTTATGATGCACACACATTATCATGCATAACACTCATCAGAGTCGGTGGAAACAGTAGAAATAAGGCAATTTATGAATTTTAGTGCCAATAGTTTCACTCATTCATCCAGTGTCTCACAATAACGTTTATTGTGAGACACTGGATGATTCTTGCAGAGGAGGTGGCTACTTACAAATACCTTCTTCAGAGAGTTCCATACATGTTGGATTGAAGTTTGGAGATCTGGTTGGCCAATTTCTCTTCACTAATAATTTCCGATTAAACCTAACCATTAATTTTTAACTTACTTTCAGATGTAGAGAATCAGGAACGTACTACTGGCCGGCCGTCCTATGTATGAGAAATCAACCATTATGGGAGCGGAGGTTTGGTAGTATGGGTGCACATCATGTTAGATGGTAGGACACCTCCACCATATCTTTGAAATAAGCACTTTAACTGGTTTGAGATATAGGAATGAGATCTTGGGGCTCTATATTTAAGTTTTCATGTGTAGTTGATCCTGATTCCATTTTAAAGATAACATAGTGTCACATGGAACGAATCTAGATGATGATTTTCTGGGGATATATTTAGCGAATGGATTGAACAGCCATATGTCTAGATCTGAACCTTATAGAACATGCCTGGAATGCTCTGGAGAGATCAACAGCAATTCACAGCACCCTTCCGAGTACCAGCCAGGACTTGAAAACAGTGTTACTAGAATCGGGAAGACAATCGCCACAGGAATCCAAAAGTTGCCTTATTCGCTGTATGAAATCATGTTTTGATTCCTGTATATCTAAACGAAAGGACCATACCATCTATTAATTCATTTTTTCAATTCTGCAACCACTATTTCACACCTTATGACTCTTATGAATGTCACGTACGATCATATGCATATATATTATTATTGTTAAATGGTTATTTTTTATCATACCAACATATGTTCAAACCAAACTGCATTAAAATCTGTCCATTATTAATGAAAAAATCTACTAAATTTAAAAATTCTCTTAATTTTGAACATCAGTGTATTTGGTTAAACCTTCACAATAAGTTCAAAGATAAAGAAGAAATTATTGGTCATTGTTCATTGGTTATTGATCATTCGTTTCATTGTTTGTAACCATATGTTTATATGAATCTTAAAATAGGACATAGTGCTGAAAGAGGGCAAAATGGGATAAGACGCTACTATTTGAAACCGGAGTTCGTAGGATCGAATTTTACTGCTAGCATGGATGTTCGTAGCCCTTATGAATAGGATTTAAGCTGTAAATCCTGGTGTCACTAGCTTTCGTGTATAAAACAGCAGGGCTCCAAACCATGTGCCATATAAAGCTTAATAAACTTTTGAGTTTTTCATTTAACACTGATAAAATTCTAGAGAAATAATTTCCTTTTAAAATTTATACTTCAAAAGTAGAATGCGTTTAATTTTATAGGTAAATTTTACTGTGTGCATGTGACTTTATTATAAAGTTGTTTTTCCCAATGTTTCTACATTTATAAAAATATAAACAAGCCTAGAAAGTTGATAAACATATTTTTAACTAACTTTCAACATTTAAATTATGGAAAGATTAACTTATCTATATATTTATACAAATGTATTAATAGACAGTTATATGTATTTAGAAATAAATCTGCATATATATGTGTGTGTGTGTATGTATGAGAGTATGTGTTTGTTGAATAAATTAAATACATATTTTGTTTAGCTCTGTTTTACGATTCTGTTTTTACATAGTGCTTAAATTCATCTCTTTTTAATCTTTCTATTCATCATTTTTTCTTTCTTTTACCCAAAAAGTAAATAGCAGATAAATGGATTACAATAAGACAGCAATACATGAAGAAATAATATATTTTAGGAAAATTGGAAATTATAATTTTATCCTTAACAGTCTTTAAGATAACAAAAATAGTTTACTGCAAGCGAATATCAAATATCCCAAAATTATGCATAGTAACTAACAACTTCACGTGAACTAATTTACTGATCAATAAAGCCTGAAATTTGCAAACAACAAGAGTCTGTTTTTCGTTATAAGCAAACTGTACTTTCGTAACATTATTCTTAATGCTAATGTAAGTTAAACTTAGTTATCTTTTTTTCTCTATAATACAAATGCACCCATTGAACGAGATAAGTATTTTCGGGGTAAAACAAAACATTACTTGTAGTTATCCAGACCAAATTGCAAAACATGCAGAATATAAAGTAGAATAAACAGCTGGAGGCGATAGTAAACTATCAGATGGGTATAATTTTCCTAAAAATTCAATATTTCTATTGCATTAAAATGCAAAATATAACTAGGAAAGAGGAACATAAAGGATTTTTTTTATTTTTTCCGCCATCCTATAGGAAATATAACTTTTATAAAACATGCAATATCAATTAACAATAATAACTTTTTATACTTTTCCTCAAAACAATCATTTTTGTTTTTAATAAACATTTAAAACACTCCATGTGTGTTTCTAATTCTTATATTCCTTTGAAATTTATTTATAGAATTTTAAATAATTATTTTATTTATAGAATTTTAATAATTCACCTTATAGAAGTTTCTGAAGATTAATATGTTTTATATAAAAATATGTTATAACTGTATATAACAGAAAAATGATAAGCCTTTTGTATTGTAAAACATCAATATTTTCACTATTATTATATTTTTTAAATATTTATCTTAGATGCTTAACAATCAAGTAAACAATCAAGTTTTAATCTAATTTATCCTATAAATTTAAGAGTATCTTATAAGTAAAAATAATCACATTATGTGTTAAAAGATTGCACTGAAAGTATTTTCTACGAAGTTACTTTTGTAACAATTAATAACTAATAACTTTTATAAAAATTATTATTTTATTTTGATATTTTAATAATTTTTGCCTAAATACAGATAATAAACATTAAAAATCAAGAAAATTGATTAAAAACAAAATTAATTAGGTTTAGGTTTATTAAAACCACTGCCACCATAATATCTATTAAATAGGACAGCAAAGTAAAGGTTTTAAGGATACACTAAAACATATTTTTCAATTTTTTTTCAAGTTCATAACATTTAATAGAACTAATAGATATACATAATTATCCTTAAGCAGTAAAAAAAAAACGATATGACTATAATATAAAACCTTAATATAAAATATTTCAAATTTATATTTCTTTATCAATGCAAAAAGAAAATTTAAGTAGAAAAGATAAATAGCATATATTTATGTTCTATTAACTAAAAGTAGTACAACCCATCTACGTAAAAATGAGAAATTATGATGTTTCATTTATTATAATGGTGTTTCCATGCTTGAAAAATCCAAAAAATATTAGCGGTACATTTGACAAATCCAGATTAAAAGTCATTATTTTTAGCAATTGGAAGTCAACGAACAAGAACATGTGACACATCATATAAAGAATTCATTCGACAGGAGAAATTTCAGATTTTGACAGCTAAATTTGTCAGTCGAATGTAAACAAAGTAAAATTTACCTTCCGATGGATATTCACTTTAATCCGCGTGTTCGAAGCATAAATAATGTAAACTGTAGTAAACACTACTGCTACAGTAAAAAGTACAGAGGGAGTTCTCCATGCTTCTAACAGCAATGTATGAATGTCTCTAAATGTATCATGTAGGAATGTAAGCACGGTCAGGATATGTTTATGATATTGTCCCTGTGGAGCTCGGCCTTTAACCACATACTTTCTCTTCTTCATCTTTTCTGGTACAATTGAAATTCGAGAGCTAACTTCAGCACTGTCGGAGAATTCCTACAGTGGGCCGGTTGCCAGATGGTAGCCATGACACAAGAGTGCCTTCGACTCTCCTCTAAGTCTCTGAACGATACATCGTTACAGAAATAGTCTTACACGCAAGGTATCATGGTTATCGTTCACGTAGTAGCTGGGTAATGTCTTAATTTTAGACAACATCGCCACCACGTTTTTGTCAACACAAATTGCTTTTAGATACTTTTGTATAATTTGTTCAGAAAACAATTACGCGCAGACGTGACATTTAAATCAAGAAAAATCTATTTTGATTGGTAAACAGGATAAATCATTGCCCTTTAAATGTCAAAGCTTGAACCTTAAGAGAAAATTTTTAAAACTGTACTCTTCATCACTTCTGATTGTTTTGTAATGTAGTTTATTAAGTCTTTTTCTAGACATAAATTATTGTTAATCGATAATATTTATCTCGTGTTACATTGATAAAATGGAAGAAAGTCTAGATTTAAGAACAGAAAATTTTGACTGAATAAGCTTAGTAACCATAGATAAAGATTAAATTTAAAGTTAATTTAGCAACATTTAGATCTTATTTAACTTTCTTATTATTCCATGCTAATAATTTACAAAAATTTCACTGTTCATTAGTTCAATTATGCTTTTAATCTCTTCAATTTTAAGAGTAAAATTTGAGATTGTTTTTATGATTGTTCTAAACACACGCCGTACAGTAATTTGTGTTAATATTAGTAAAGAAGGCAAACTCATTCAAAATTTCTTATAAAACTCAAAGTTTTATTCTAAAATCTAAATATTTGTTCAGAGGTTTATAAGATGTTAAACTTGAATTTTCATTTAAAATTACATTATTTATTCTACACTTCAATTTTTGGAGTCGATCAGCAATATTTATTTTCCAAAGCTACTGCACATATTTCATTATCAAGACATTAGTTTGTTGTAAATTATATATATATTTAAATACTGCAATAACAATTCTGCTATGACTGTATAATGCATAAATGAGTAGCACAAAAATAAACCCACATAAACAAACATACTCATTTACTACAGTTGCTAGCACTTATTTTTGTACACTTTATTTTTGTATTATGTTTCTAAAAGAGAAAACATAAGCATCAATATTAAATGCAACAATCCTAAGCCTTAGTTGTAAAAACACATACCGCATAATTTCTTTTTATTTACAGGGAATAAAATATTTCTAAGATATTTTTATATGCTTACTATATTAGAATTCAATAAATAAAATAGTCTCTTAAAGACTGATTTTTTAAATTAAATCATAAACTTTTGACAAAATTATTCATTCTATTTTGAAGTCTTTGGTTTTATATTAAATCAATATAATCTTTTAAATGAAAATGTATGATATAAAATGTATAATAAAAGTAAATAAAAATGTAATTAATTATATCTTAACTTAGGAAAGTTTTAATACTCGGATAAATTAGTCGGCCTTCGTTTTTATAAACATCTAAGTTATTTTATTTTGGATATTAATAACTAATTTAAGATATTGTACTGCTAACGAAATAGATATATTTTCCAAAACTCTCTGTAAAATATTTTTCTGTTCAAATAAATGATAAACAAGCTCACTAATTTGAATATATATTTTAAGAAGTATAGACTACAGTATTAGACAGATTTTAGTATAGTTAGAACGTATGATTGATAGCGGAATTATTTTATTAACTTTTATAAATGCATCATCGTAGGTATTTAAACCAAACCGTAATAAATACTTTGGAACTATCTATAACTGCAGCTTGAGATCAGATTTTTGATAAATTACACCACGCTCAGGTTGGCTTTTTGTGTTTAGTTTTTAATTAATTTTTAGTTCACTTCACCTATAAATATGGGTAAAAGCCTAAAAAATAGGAGGAGAAAGAAACACCTAACTGAAGCCCATTCTAATGATTTAACACTAGCCATTCAACCAAAAGATAGCCAACAAATGAGCTCTTGATAAGTTCACAATAAGATTTTAAAAAAAAGCCTTCATAAGTTTAGTAACCACTGAATAATTTATTGAAATAATTGTTTTCAGCTAAATGGTAGTTTTATTACCTTTATATCTTAATTAATACTGTGTGTGGGAATGTATTCCATTGCAAAATCAAGACAATATATTTAATCCCGATTAAAAGTTATGTTATGTGTTGATTCTATTTTACAAGCCTACGCTGAGCAATGAAATTATTTGATTTTCTATACAGGCTTGAATAATTTAATCTCAGCTATTAATGACATTAAATTTTTATAAATTACTGAAAAACAATTTTCCCAACACATACGTACCCATTGAAATCACAGGTAATTATTTCCAATATATTAATCATGCTAAGCTGTATTTGCAGTTTCAAGTTTTGAAAAATACTAAAAATAATGACACCGTAAGTCAGCAGGATATTCTGTCTACTGTGAATCTTGATTCATTTTGAAAATTACTTTATTTTATTTATTATAATTATAAAGAAGATTTACACTTACAACTGAGTATGCCTTATTGTAAAATGACATTTTTAATTGGAAATAAAGTCTTACATTCGGAGTTGCATAACTGAGAAATAAAAAACTATTTTTGGAATGAATATCATATGTATTGAACTTATTTCCCACCGAAGTTTTAAAAGTGATACCTTTAAAAATTAGCCTTTAAAATATCTTTTAAAAGACTCGTATATCTTACGTTTTAATCAAAGATATGCTTGTAAGTTTTCATTTCTTTTTAAGGGGTTAAGAGGTAGGGTGTAAGGTTTCCGAAATGGTAATAAGAAATATAATTGAGGCTACAATAAGCAAGTTAAAAATCTTCCTATATTGTTTTCTCAAGAACATACTATTTAAGCATGGATATGTGACCAAGAACTAATTATATTTACTTTTCATAGGTTCTGAACATCTTAGTACTAAAGTTTTTCTGAAGCTTTGCTCGTTGGAAAGAGAAAAAATGTTTGTTTAATCATAGCCTACCGCAGTTCAATGAACCTTGTGTAGTGTTAGGTGCTATATAATGGATATCAGTTTAATTTTCTTGCTCGAGAGGTGTAATTTTTAAACAAATTGACCTCAACATTTACAATGATATTATATTAAATATTGAAGCAATATCGCTATGCAATTATTCTTTCAAGTCTGTAAAAGTTCACAAAAGCCTTAAAGTATATTTTAAGGGCAATTTCAAAACTTATTATCTGGGTTGATAAAAGTATTTAAGGAGTAGTTTTAAGATCAGCAAATATACTTTAAACTTGTCATAAAAACAATTAAGCGAGTAATTAGAACTAAATCGGTTCAACAAACCCTAATTTGTTCCATAACTAATTTGTTCCAAATCAGTGAACTTTCTACATTAACTGCTACCAACATCTGAGATTATTTTTGGAACCATTATGAAGTTTTTTATTTATTTGCCCCCAGTTTTAAACTTAATTTTCATCTACTCAATTAATAAAAGTAACATTAAAGTTCTGTTAGAAACCTAAACTATATGTAATTAGAATTTTCTGCTCTGATAAGAATCACATTTTACTCCATTAGACGAGAAATGAATAAAAAAATATTACGCTAAAATAACACATTTCTTTAAGAAATGACCTAAGAATTAATTTACATGGCTATTTTTCTCTTTATGTGAGACACGTTTATAAAAATAGCAATGGGAGAATTCTTTATAAATTTAAATTGCCATTCTTTAATTGAATTCTATAAAGCATTTTCTCCGATACGTTCATATAAGGAAGTATTGCATTTTTTTTTTTTATTTTACAATTAGCTCCTTATTTGGCTGAGTTTTATCATTATGTTTCCACCGGGCTCACGGTTGTAGAAAGTAAAATAATCGATTTCTTTTTTTTTTTTTTTTAATAAAATTTCACGTGTTAATAACCATTAGTATTCATTTATTGAATCTTCTCCCTCGTTTCCTCAATTTTTTTTTTTTCAAATTAAGAATTAACAGTTGTACGTGTCACTTAAATCAGTGAATTCAAATGACAGCAAAAAGTTTGACGCTTAATCCAGGTTATTCATTTTATGTCTCTTCCAGCATCTTTCCACATCTTTAAGTTGTTTGTAATTTTTAAACTCATTTTGTTTACGTCCAGATTTTGTTTCATAAAAAAAATGTTGGCAAAACACATTGATTGAAAACATTTCTTTTCAATCGAAACAAAAGAAATGGAATTTATCGAATAATATTTCTCACAAATTGTTATAAGATACAACAAAATAAGATTTATGTGCGATATTTTATGTAAAACTATGTATGCTATTAAGATAAAAAGAAATGCTTGAATATTTTTATGTGTTTTATAATTTACAAAGGTGGAAAGGTTGTATAATTTATAAAGATGAAAAGTGTCACGTCTGGAGAAAAAATCATTGAGCATTTTAAATTAAAACAAAAGTGAAGAAGAAATATTATATGACTACTCCTTTTTATTGATCAATTACACTAGCTTATATAAGTAGGACAGGATTCCTTTTCAGATCAAGCTTGAGTTCTATTTTTCTTTGTTCGAAAGAAAGTATATAATCTTTCCAAACATAGTCATCGTGTGTCAACTCAAGGCCGAAGCCAAAAGAGGAATCTTAGGGCCTCATTCCCCTCTGAAATCCGAACAGAGTATAAGAAGAGTAGAACTTTAGGCAGGTAAAAAGAGAATTTTAACACTCCAACGAATATTTTTCTTTGAAATGTATTTATGTCTTTATTACCTATTCTGTTAAACTGTCTAAGTGACCATCTCATATTTCTACTCTTCTTAGCCAAAGATGCATTATTAAATCCTTTTCATTCACGCTATCATTGTTACCAGAGGTTCTGGAGAATAAGAACATATCTGTGAACAAAAGTATTTTAATATAATACGTCTACATCTATGTATATGTGTATACATATATATATATATATATATATATATATATATATATATATATATATATATATATATATACATTGGTTTTCATAAAAAAAAATTCTCTAATTAAATTACTTTTTAATTGTTAAATCACATTTCAATTATTTAATATAGTAAAATCAATTCTCTTGTAATAGTGAACATCATACATAAGTAGAATTATTTGTAGTTTTATTTCACTATTTTTCACAAATAATATTATTATGTTCTATGGTTACAGCCCTTCCATCCCCGGAAATTTCTGCTTGTGCATTTTAGAGTATAATACATAATTATTCAGAACAAAATCTATTAAACTTTGAGTCACCACACTTACAGTAGGGATCGAAGATTTTAGTAATTTTGATATTTTTAACTTGAAAAAGTTTTTACAATCACCAAATATTTTTACACAGGGTATCTGAAAATAGATAAGGACGATATGTATGTAAGGTATTTGTACCCCACGACCAGTGTTCAGCATGTATGTGCCCTTCTTGATATCTGCAAAATTGCCCCCTTTAACTCCTTCCACCCGGTGTTCCTTGGGGAGTAGAATTATTTGTAGTTTTATTTCACTATTTTTCACAAATTATATTATTATGTTCGAGGGTTACAGCCCTTCTATCCCCAGAAATTTCTGCTTGTGCATTTTAGAGTATAATACATAATTATTCAGAACAAAGTCTATTAAACTTTGAGTCACCAGACTTACAGTAGGGATCGAAGATTTTAGTAATTTTGATATTTTTTAACTCTAAAAAGTTTTTACAATTACCAAATATTTTTACACAGGGTGTCTGAAAATAGATAAAGACAATATGTATGTAAGGGATTTGTACCCCACGACCAGTGTTCAGCATGTATGTGCCCTTCTTGATATCTGCAAAATTACCCCCTTTAACTAATTCCACCCGATGTTCCTTGGGGAGTAGAATTATTTGTAGTTTTATTTCACTATTTTTCACAAATTATATTATTATGTTCGAGGGTTACAGGCCTTCTATCCCCGAAAATTTCTGCTTGTGCATGTTAGAGTATAATACATAATTATTTAGAACAGAGTCTATTAAACTTTGGGTCATGAGACTTACAGTAGGGATCGAAGATTTTAGTAATTTTGATATTTTTAACTTAAAAATGTTTTTACAATTACCAAATATTTTTACACAAAGTGTCTGAAAATAGATAAAGACAATATGTATGTAAGGGATTTGTACCCCACGACCAGTGTTCAGCATGTATGTGCCCTTCTTGATATCTGCAAAATTACCCCCTTTAACTAATTCCACCCGATGTTCCTTGGGGAGTAGAATTATTTGCAGTTTTATTTCATCATTTTCCACAAATAACATTATTATGTTCGATGGTTACAGCCCTTCTATCCCCGGAAATTTCTGCCTTGTGCATGTTAGAGTATAATACATAATTATTTAGAACAGAGTCTATTAAACTTTGGGTCATGAGACTTACAGTAGGGATCGAAGATTTTAGTAATTTTGATATTTTTAACTTAAAAATGTTTTTACAATTACCAAATATTTTTACACAAAGTGTCTGAAAATAGATAAAGACAATATGTATGTAAGGGATTTGTACCCCACGACCAGTGTTTAGCATATATGTGACTTTCTTGATATCTGCAAAATCGCCCCCCTTGACCCCTTCCACCCGGCTTTCCTTGGGGAAATAAGAGCTGGCCGGCTAAAGGGGGCTGATAAGGTTTTTCGGATGCGCTTGTTTGCGTTTTTGCAGGCCGGCAGTACATCGAGAAAGGAGGACTTCTCTTTTCTTCGGGGATGAAGTTTCGAGAATGCTGACCCCCTCCCCCGAGGAAGGAAGAGAAGATCTGCAAGAAGGCAGTTAGATTCGGGTCTGCGACTTGGAGATAGCTCTCTGTTTTGCAGCGAGAGAATTGTATTTTGGATATGAAAATGCTCGGTTAAACTTTTTTTATTTTAGGCAGGCTCCGAGGATCAGAAATATCTCAATTTGGTTTACTTTAATTTTTAATGAATGTTGTAAATAAATGTTATTTGTTGTCCTTTAAGTTTCGGAGGTAAGTTAATGTATCCCAGCGACTGTCTACGAACATACCTGCCCCAGTAAAGTAGGAGGGCAGATCCCACGCTAACATAGTGCCTCCAGAACAGTGTGTTATTACAATGTACAAAGAAAAAAACGAAAACGTTTCGACGCATTTATCATTCTTTTATATATTTCGACGCATTAGAATGTGTATACTACTATAGTTAATGTATTATATACATTCTAATGCGTAATTTTATCCAAATAATTGATTTTATTTTCAATATTGTATTATAATTATAAGATTGTTGCTTATTTAAAATTTTCACATTGTTTTTTTGCCTTAAAGTTAAAAATTAAAGTTAATGACCTAAAACTACAATAGTATATTTCAGTACAAGTGAAGAAACTGACAATTTCACTCCCGAGTGTATTGGATTTGCACATTGCTTATGGGATCCCACAAAACCTAGATAAATATTATAGGGATCCCCACACCAAAAGAATTAAGAAACCCTAATTTAGGATAAGATTTACTCAGAAATGGCTTTTAGCCGGTATGCAAGTACTGGTATTTAAAATTTCCACTTAAAAATATCATATATAGTGTTTTTATTACAGATTTCTTTTGCATGTCCTGCTATAAAATCCTTTTTAACAAATGACTGTTAAGATCCCAAAAGAAAGAAAAATATTTGGAGCAGAGATGAACTGATATTTCATTCTATAAGTCTTAATTTATTAAAAAATTCAAAGTTTCTATAAATCATCTAGTTGTTGCTATTCATCTTAAATCCGTGGTATATTCATTGTTGTTGGATAGTTAAGTCTTCATATTCAGCGGAGTGTTCAGATTAAGGAAGCTTTCAAAAAGTTTCCGGAATGCTGATTGAAGAAAACCTTCTCTAAAACATAAGTGGTCAAACTGAAGTTAGGTGCGGAATTCGTGAAATTTACAATTGAAACATTAATCCCATGGTCTATAGTAAATATAATATTAACCAAATATTTTCTTCGTTATTTAGTTTGTAACTATTTACATATTATAATAAATGATTAATCGTATTTGTTAATTTTCAAAAAGTAATAATAAAAAGTATAATAATATTGTATTGTTTTAAATTTTCACCTCAAAATTAACATATTAACACACACATGCGTATATATACAATTCGGCCCACAAAGTCATTTGAGTTGAGCAAGACTGCCCAAAAATGCTTAGGACCTGAAGCCAGGGGATACAAAATGGCAAAATCATAACAATCTCATCAAGCGTCATCTTTTAGTTATTAATTAAAATAAATACTCATTTTACCAAATAAAACATATAAGATACAAAAGATGTAAATTATCTGACAGATAATTTACATCTGATGATGCTGGTTTTTTTAAACCAGCATCATATTCTTTTGTTTTTGATGTAGGTATTTCAAAGAATTTTTTATCTGGATAAACTAAATTTTCTGGCACGATGATAAATTTTAATAAATACAAAATAAAAGAGAACAAGAAATACAAAATATATAATTCATTACGAAATTTAATTTTACTATTCAAAATAAGATATCACACTTGAGATATAACTACACGTACAACTCTGAAACTTTTTCATAATATTTTTAAAAAAAAATTCAAAATTAGGTTATTTTATCCCAATAATAATTTAAAATTTAAACCTTAAATATTTTTGAAGACTAAAAAAAGGAAATATCATTCTTTTTTAAACATTGATTTTTTTTCTTTTTTACTAAAATAAGTGTTGTAAGCTGTACAAAGAAAATATATTAAGTTTTAACGTCCCATGTGTGGCCTCAAAGACCTCTATTTTGACGTTTGTTTTTATTAAGCGTTTTATGTGTAATTTTTGGATAGGTTTGTAATTGTATTCATGTGTAATTGCTCCTTCTAGAACCCTAAATTGGTTATGTCGCTAGTAGCATGTGGACGAGACCTAGAGTGATATTTATAGTTTTTTTAGCTTATCTCTATAGCTGGACTTAGGAATTTGAGTTATAAATTCGTTACATGACCCTCGGTCTGTAGGGAGTATTAAAGACTCCCATTTCAAAGAAGTTGTTTTGAAACTCAAACATGCTTCATGTACGAACAAAAAAAAACAGTAGAGGTAAACAGTTTATGTTTTCTACTGTTGCAAGAAGCCTATTTGCCTTAGTTTAAAGATCCTATAGAAAATTATTTAGGTTCAGATAGTGTTAGTTTAATTAAAAAAAATTACTATTGGACCCACAAACTTCGTCTATCCATTTATTTTTTGTTGGATGTAGCAGAACCACAACTAGAGATGGTTGGAGAGCTATTGGTAAAAACGCAAAACATTCTTCATATATAAATATGACAGAGTTAGACATCTAATGAACTCCAATTATTATAAGAAACCCATTGAGCGCTTTACGGAAATTTGCAAAGAATGAAAAAAAAATAGAATAAAAAAGTTTAGCCCTCAAAGTAATAGTTTATTTTAAGTAGCTGTTTTATACGTATTTTTTTTATTTTTATGGCATACATATTAACAAAAAGTAAATTTTAGAGTGAAGAATATTTCATTTTTAGAGTAGCAGTTATATCACTTGAAAATAGCTGCTTATTTAATTTTTACATATCAATACATGTTGATTGTACTATAAAATTAAAAATTATTTTAAAAATTATTTATGTAATATTTTATGCAGCAAACCACATGATTTCAGATTAAATATATAAAAGCCTATGGTTGTGCTAAACGCTGAAAATATATGCCATTTTTATTTAATGCATAACATTGTTAGCTTTACTAAAATTACTGCAATGTCAAATTTACGTAAACATTTATAATTTATAATTTTTATTTATCTATGTTATCATCATAATGAGAGTCACAGTACACGGTTAAAACACACGGAGCCTCGTGGTGCAGCAATTGCAACATCTTACAGAGTAAACAATAATGTTCGAATATTTAAAGAAATTTTTCTTGCTTATGACTTTTCTGAAATGTGTGTCCTTTTCTAAAGCATTAAAATTTAAGTTTAATATACATGAAATGGCTGTAGATCTGTCTTTCAGGAAAAAGTCTATAGAAATTTGTTTAATGGCAATATCAAACCTTTTATCTGGTAATAGAAAGTTTTGTAAAAGCCCGCTGCAGTGATGAATGCTGATATTATATTTATTTTTTATTTATTTCACTGCTTTACATGCATTATTTAGGTTTAAAAAATCCCTATAGTGTCCCTAAATTTTGTAAATATTTTCAATTTTTAATGTTTATTATATTTATATGGTTATTGCAGATGTCTTCAACTTTATCGATTCATCGAATCCTAGGAACAATAAGATTTTTAAGAGAAAACAAACCTTATTAAGGAAATATAGCTTTAAATTATATTTTAAGTAGATCATTGTGTTACAGATATCTTAATTAACCTTTTCAAGGCTGGAATTTTGTATACAGTCATGTAGATACGGGATGGTAAGCTTTAGTGCTTTCCCACTGTTGAGCAAAAGAAATGTAGCCCTCTGAAAATAAGAACATAAAACCTGTGACTGATAACGATGTTTCTGATGACAGCTGAATAAACGACTGTTGGGAGAGGAAGATCTAGATTTATTTTACAAATATAGCCGTCTTTTTGAAGATTTCAAGTTCCGGTTGAAATACAAACAGCCCGTCCCGAAAGGGTTAAAGACAATTTAATATGTGTAATGTATTTTTGGCATGCGTAAATTATGTCGACCTGAATGTGTGGGAAAAATCTCTGAATCCAAATTTCATCCATTTCTAGAGATCATATCTACTTAACTTAGAAGGTGTATGTAATTTTGATGACATTACAATAATAGGGTGTCATCAAGCTGGTCGGATGATGAAGATCGGAGGTAGTCATATGAACTTCTCAACAGGTAACCGATCTAAATTTCACCCACTTACAGTCGCCATTTCTATTTGAAACTTTGTAAATGTATGCAATTATGAAGACAGTACAAAAATAGGAGGTAGTCACAGTAACTTCTCAACAACTAACAGATTCAAATTTATCCCTTTTACAGTGGTAATTTTTACTTGATATATTTTGTTATATAATTTCAATACTAGAGTCTAAATGGAGCTACTGCTTAAGTTCAGATATTACTGATGAAAGCTAAAAGAAAATCCCCTTTGCAATACTGAAATTTCACCCACTTATAGTGGACGTTTCTATTTGAAACTTTGTAAATGTATGCAATTCCGAAGACAGTACAAAAATAGGAGGTAGTCACAGTAACTTCTCAACAACTAACAGATTCAAATTTATCCCTTTTACAGTGGTAATTTTTACTTGATATATTTTGTTATATAATTTCAATACTAGAGTCTAAATGGAGCTACTGCTTAAGTTCAGATATTACTGATAAAAGCTAAAAGAAAATCCCTTTTGCAATACTGAAATTTCACCCACTTATAGTGGACGTTTCTATTTGAAACTTTGTAAATGTATGCAATTCCGAAGACAAAACTACTTCCTATTTTTCCGAAGAAAAATAGGAGGTAGTCACAGTAACTTCTCAACAACTAACAGATTCAAATTTATCCCTTTTACAGTGGTAATTTTTACTTGATATATTTTGTTATATAATTTCAATACTAGAGTCTAAATGGAGCTACTGCTTAAGTTCAGATATTACTGATGAAAGCTAAAAGAAAATCCCCTTTGCAATACTGAAATTTCACCCACTTATA
>CM063503.1:68491247-68498747 GCA_032207245.1 Pardosa pseudoannulata
AAACCAATAATTTTATTAAATAAAATGTATAAGATACTAAAATTTATTTAAAAAAAAAACTTTTTTGATTGGAATGCAGTACATTTTCGTAAAAAATTGAGTACATATCCAAGTACAATCCAAGTACATGTATCCAAGATTTTCCTGATTATTTCCTGGTCCCTTCCATGTTAGATCATCGTTCTCCTCGGGTGTACGGTTCTGTACCCGGCGGTGACAAAAATGCGGAAACTTAATCTAAATTAATGAAAATTGTTTTTAGCCCTCGTGTGCAAAACAGTAGGCCGTAGCGCTCCAAACCAAACCAAACCAAACCTTCCATGTTAGCTTAGTACTTTAATTTTAACACTATTGCAGAGGAGTACAGAAAAAGAAAAATGTATGTTTAATCTTTTACATGATTACAAAATAGTACAGAAAACAAAAGAGTATGCCTTAAAACGTAAATACTTAAAAAATCACTCTTTTGACATAACTTTTATAATCTCTTTTAATCCTCTGTAATTTTCTTTTCAAATAAAGTATACACTGTCATGATCATATATCAACACTTAATACCAAAAAACAAAACAATAGAAAATGTGCTATTTTATAACTAATAGCTCCTTTATTATCTAAAAAAACAGCAACCTTACATTAAAAGTTTACCTCTCTAGATAACTTTTATAATCTATTTTAATCATCTATAATTTTCTTTTCAAATAAAGTATACACTGCCATGATCATATATCAACACTTAATACCAAAAAACAAAACAATAAATACACAATTTATAACTAATATAACAATTTATAACTAAAAGCTACTTTATTATCTAAAAACAACCAACAACCTTACATTAAAAGTTTACCTCTCTAGATAAACAAAACAGTTCTTTTAGTAATACATATATTTTTAACTCTTACGCGCAAACAAAGATGACTCCCGACCTTGTCCTAAATGAGTCATATTGAGTACACAAAACACAGCGAATGTATGACATAAAATAAAATTAAAACTAATGGAAAGATGTGTAGACTGGTAATTCATCTCGAATTTCTTTGATAGGAAAATATAAAATTATTTATAAAATTTAAAAAATGATGATATGTTTACAATCCCAATCATTTCATATCATACCTTTCTTACATATATGTTTCATATCATATCTTTCATATCATTTCATACATTTCATATGATACCTTTCTTACATGCACAGTACATATAAATAGAACAACACCTTCCTATTAAATACCTATATAAATATATGTGTGCGTAATATATTAAAACTAGCATATAGACCATCATATGACGGGTTCAGTAAAATTTTTAATTTTTTAGAATTGTAAAGTAACCTATGAGGCAGGTAAAAAAATGATGATATGTTTGCAATCCAAATCATTTCATATCATACCTTTCTTACATATACATTTCATATCATACCTTTCATACATTTCATATCACACCTTTCTTACATGCACAGTACATATAAATAGAACAACACTTTCCTATTAAATACGTATATAAATATATGTGTGCGTAATATGTTAAAACTATCATATAGACCATCATATAACGGGATCAGAAGCAATTTTAATTTTCCAGAATTGTATAGTACTCTATGAGCCAGGTAAAAAAAGGGTTTGTTTTTTGGCTGAGAATTATCTGGTACACGCTCAATAATTTGTTTATCTTCATACTCCTCTAAAGTCTTCCGATACTGTGAATTCAGTTTAGAATCACGTTGAACTCATTTAGTCAAACCGTGTGGTTGTGTATAAAAAACAGACAAATGAACAAACTTCTTAATTTTCAAAGATTTGTAACTTAAACGCTAGATATTTATTGTCAGTCAAATAGACTCCTAGACTTTTATAAAAAGAATCTGTTGTTAATACCGGTGACAAAATTCTCATGGCGACAAAAGATAATCGATGATTAAATTTAAAATTATCACATATGTACTTGATCTATTATATAAGCCAAATATGAAAGAAAATTATTTACGTAATATCAAAGTTTAGTAGTAAAACGTATGAAAATAATGCAGACGATATTTAAATAATTTAAAATAAGAAATGATTAAATGAGAAGAATGACACCATAATGATAGAAAAAATTTTATTTTTACATAACTATTATGTGATAAATTGACAAGTTTAATCGCCTTCTCTTAACCAGAGAAATAGGGTTGGAATAATGGCATTAAACACTCGAAAAGGGGGAAGAGGTGGATTTAGAATGTTTTAAACGCTAGCTTTGAATTTTGCTAACCCTAACACATCAAAAATCCAATATGGATGCCTCTATCCATTCCAGGTCGAACCACTTCCTAAATTCGAAGACAGACTGACAGATAACTTAGGCTATTATTATACAGGGGATTTATCCTAATAAATAACAAAATTAATTTTTTTCAATTATAATTCTCTATCTGATAGAAAAATCTGTCAATCCAGAAAATCCCTATCATTATTGCCCTCATAAGATCTTAAGGACTCATTGGGACTTTAAACCTTGTTAGGTCCACATTTTCCTGACAATATAGCATTCTTAGCATCCAAGAATGTCAAGTTAAATTAAATTATCAGGAGAATTGATGCATAGATTGACAAAGTCTACGTCACTTCGGTGCCAGATTTGTAGCTGTAAAGACACACGGCCAATGCCGTCTACCGTCTCAATAGCCAATAACATGAAATAGTCAACAAAACGAACTTACTTTTATCGACTTTTACTATTACTGATTGATTGTCAGTTTTGATGGGAAGTTAATGAAGGCTAAATTGCCGAGTCCAGTTGGCTTAAGGCTTAAGACTGGACTAATTTTTCTAGTCCGGCAACCAAGTAAAGGTTGATAAAATCTTAGTTGAAATTACATACTTAAAAAGAAGGTTTATCATGTATATCAATATATATATATACTATATGTATATCAATATATATATAATATATGTATATCAATATATATATATATATATATATATATATATATATATATATATATATATATATATATATATATATATATATATATATATATATATATATATATATATATATATATATATATATATATAATAAACATGAAATAGTCAACAAAACGAACTTACTTTTATCGACTTTTACTGATTGATTGTCAGTTTTGATGGGAAGTTAATGAAGGCTAAATTGCCGAGTCCAGATGGCTTAAAGCTTAAGACTGGACTAATTTTCCTAGTCAGGCAACCAAGTAGATGTTGATAAAATCTTCGTTAAAATTACATGCTTAAAAAGAAGGTTTATCATGTATATCAATAAATATATAGTATATGTATATCAATATATATATATATATATATATATATATATATATATAATATATATATATATATATATATATATATATATATATATACACACACGCACTCAAGAGCCAAAAGTGTGTGTGTGTAATATTTATTTATTCCTTAGTTACAATAATTATGTAGCTCTTATTGTTTTTACTTGCCCGGGATACTGGTCAAGGAGAAAGCTAATCAGCTAGCAGTAATAACAAATGATGCAGTCTGGCCACATTGAAGAGAACGACACAAGTTTAATTAAAACTTTATTTTAGAGCTGCTAAAACGGACATCTTTACGAGTGAACGACAGACAAGAGAAAGATACACGAAAGAGAAAGAGAAAATCACTCTGCTCGAACAGAGGTGCACCCCAGAGCGAAGACAAAAAGAATTTTCCCACTTACTCAGCGAATTTAAGTGTAAGACCAGGGAAAACGCGAAGCAATTTGCCAGCGACAGCTGGAAAACATGTTGAATAGACAGAAAATTTGCATCTATAGGATAAAAAACTTTGGGAAATGAAAATTAGAAGGAGAGAGGAGGTTCTTAAGGAAATATTAAAGTTAAGTAATTTTAATATATAGATAGATAGATAGATAGAGAGATGTGCGCGTAACTACAAGAAACAAAAAAAAACTTCTTCTATACTGATATAAAAGAAATTACATGAAAAATATTTTCAGAGGTATTTAAGTAAATAGTTTTAATTCTTGACATGTTTCCACTGTATACAGTTAGAGGATTTATAAATGAAAACTCAGATGGAATGGTTAAATCATACCGTTCTCTAATTTCAGTCACGTGAATTATTTAAAAATGTTAGTCATTAGAAAAGAAAATGATATTTCGTTGTAACTGTATAAATAATCCTCACTAAATTCAATTTTAGTTCTTATTTTATTACACTAATTTGAATATAATTAACCTACAACGAAGGAAAGCAAACTGGATATTTAGTAAAACGGATATTTATAGATTGCTATTTGGAAATATTCATGCAATATTCTTATATAAATTATAGTTTATTTTTTAGTAAAATCTGTAGAATATAGTATGAAAAATAACTATCATTATCTTAAAGTTTATTCTTGGGCATCTAATAATATATTATTACTTATAATAAATAACAAGTAAGAGATAAGATTAAGATAATTTAATGGCAATACAAATGTTTAACTGTATATCTGCCTCAGATCAGGATAGGCAATTTATTATTTACCTACCTTAGCTCTTTGAAATGTTAACAGAAATGGATTCATATATCTTAATGTTAAATGTGTGAGCCAAAGTGTAGTGGTAAAAAAGTATAAAATAATGCTAAAAAGTATAGCAGGTATTGGGATTTTAAATCAATATTTAATTTTAAATTATTATTAAAACTTAAACGGTTCTTTATGATTGTTAAATACTTTCGTGATAGTTTTATTCGTGACTTTTGTGATACTTTCGTGATAAACTTTCGCGATTGTTTCGTGATAGTTTTGATAGATAGGTTCACTAAACTGGGACCTTTAACTTTCTACAACGGTGAAACACGAAAAAAAATTAAGAAAGGATAAAAACATGATATTGCATATGAAAGACTTACAGGATAGTAAATCCAATGACTTACTATTGTAATATTCAACTTTAACTGAATTCGTAATAGGCACACAAATGCTTTTAAATAAAATTATAAAATACTAAAATCTACAAGAAACAACAAAAAGTCTACTATTTTCAGTAAAATACAAAGAATTTTCAGGAAAATTGAGCTGTTTAAGTACATTTATTTAAGATCTGTCTAATTAGTTCCTAGTCCTATCTATGTTAGTTAATTGCTTTCATTTTTACACACGATTTTACTTAACTCGTAAGGTATATGTGTATGTGTATTTATACATATATATGTATATGTATACACGTATATATATACATATACACATATATACATACCTATGTCTGTCGAAGTCTAATTGTTCACTGAACGTTTATATAGAAACAAAACTGTATCGAATTTCTCCCATATTAAACGCAGTTTATAGAAAAGAATTATTCTTACTTACTCAATCTTTTAAAAGGTTTTATCTAAGCTTCAAGGTTATTACACATACTGTAACTCAACATGATACTTAACGTTTTAAGGAAGTATGCCCTGTTTTATAAAAAATACATTTATAAAAAATTTTCAAAAAATATCTGAGCGAGATTAAGGGTAAAGCAATACACCTAAAATATTTGAAAATCACCCATATAAAAAATCAGATTGTAAAAAAATGATTTTTAAATCAAGCATATAGGACAGAAATTGATTTTAATAAAATGGAATATTATTTATATTTCTCAAATTTAAATCAATTTTAAAGTGTACATAGAAATTACATACGTATGAGGAATTTTACACTCTATGTAAATCAGCAAAATTGTGAATACAGAAAAAAAAGCAATGCACCTGAAACATTTGAAAGTTACTCATATAAAAAATCAAATTGTAAAAAACGATTTTTAAAACAAGCATATAGGACAAAAAGGGATTTTAATAAAATCAAATATTAATCCTACTGCACAAAGTAAACTCAATTATGAAGTGTATATAAGGATTACATGCATGTTGTGAATATTACACTAAGTAACTCTACAAAATCCTTAACATTTTAAGGAAACATACTGAATTTATGCAACACATTAATAAAAAATATCCAAAATTTGAGAAAAAAAAGCAATACACCTGGAATCTTTGAAAGTCAACCCATAAGGTATGAAAAATCAAATTGCACAAAAGGATTTTTAAAACAAGGATGTGCGATTTAAAATGGATTTTAGTAACATAAAAAAATAATTCCATTGCACAGATTTAAAATTATTATGAAGTGTACGCCTAGCTTGATTTTTTAGAATAAAATGTTTATATTTTTTGTCAAATTCTGACATTCTGAAAATTTTTTGTCTCCTTAACTACCAAAAAGGAGATAATTTCACTATTATGCCTTTGTAACTATTTTTCTTCAATGTAATAAGAATTTTTTTAAATTCTACTTACGGTGTCAATAGTAGAAGTATAATTTGGCAACGAGGGTCTTGGACTTCTGTCTGGAGTGCGAGATACTGAAGATAGAGAAACTGAAGAATTCCTTCTCGATAGCGATAGCGATGGACTTCTGTAGACGCGTTCATTAGTCGAATCTGAAGAGGATCTCCATTTATAATCACTAGTCGTGTTGCTACTGCTGGTGATTGCACTTGTATAGCTGCTGACCGAATTAAATTTAGGAACTCTGTTGTTTAAATAAGAGGATGAGAAATTCCTGGGCAACGTAGAGGATCCATACGTGCTAGGTGAAGAGTAAGAAGAATATGAAGAAGGAGATCGGTACTTAGATGTCAGAGTAGAACTGTAAGTAGGAGGTTTATAGCTGTAGCTTGAAGAACTAGACAGGCTGCTATATCCACTACTTCCTGAATATTTCGATGGGGGTGTATATGAGGAAATTCTGGATGATGACAATGAGGAGGAGTATGCATTGTATGGAGACATTTAAAGAAATTTATCTTCAAAGGTAACTATCGATAAATTAATTGCACTTGTATTTGTTTCTGAATTGCAATTTATTGCCGTTCATAGACTCCAAATTTAAGCAACTGGCAGAAACCAGAAATAAACTCGATGAAATGGATTCCCATATCACGAATAAGACATAAAACAATAGCTTCTATAATACTTTAAAAGCTTTAGGTCATTCAGCACATAATATTTTAACTTTAGATTACAGTAAAATAATTTATGAACACAAATCAACAAATTTTTTTAGCAAATCACATTGATTCAGTTTTAAGATTATTTGAAGACTTTTTGAATTAAAAAGCTAGTTTTTAGGAAACTTCAAATATGTAGTGTCTATTTTCATAAATTCAGATTTTTAAGAAACACATTCCGTAAGTTATTCAGCTCATAAGTTAAACACAAATGCACATACCTCACATTTTATATGAATAGCACTATATAAGTATCTTCTTACAAGCACAAATCAGTCATTTAGCAGAAAACAGCTCTAGATTTTAGCTTAAAATGCTTTAAAAGCTCTTTAAAATAATCGAGTAAACCGTTATATGAAACCAACACTATTTTCAGCAGTAATGCGAACAAGGCCAAGTTGACAGTCGTGAAGTTAAATAAACACAACTTACTTGCAACGATATTAAAATATGTTAAACACACA
>CM063503.1:68503747-68506247 GCA_032207245.1 Pardosa pseudoannulata
CTTTGAAATATATTTATTAGAAACTAAACTTTTATATCCAATGGAAGTGAAATTTTATTATGTGAATCAAAATTTAAGAGGTATATGGCAATTTTAATATGAAAAAAAATTAAAATACCTTAAGAAAATAAAAAATTTTAAAGAATCAGCATTTATTATGCTATAAAATAAATTATATTGCTCGTGTTAACATAATTTGAGTTTCCAATATTACAAATCATAATTAGCTTTCATTTTATATAAAATATTAGTTTCTAATTTATAAATTATTAAAATTATTTTGTAGGTAAGTGTATTTCTATTCTTTTCTTTTGTATATATTTCATGTTGATTTTATCTGTTGGTTCATATAACAAAACTAAATAATTTTTTATAAAGTTGGACTCTTATTAATGATTACAAGGTATAGCCGATCCTTAGAGTTCAAAAATGCATAGGTTGCTAAAATATATACAGTTTAATTGAGAAACGAACTGCATGACGCACACTTTCTGGAAACTTTAATATTATAAACGCTTGTAAGAATCCCATCTATTGTAAAACCCCTTACATCTTAATCTCCAATCTACTTTGAGACCGAGAGATTAGAGAAGCTCCGTTGCCAGAAAATTAGTATTTCTTAATCTTTAAATCCCTTAACTGCGTACTAGGAGGAGTAAAATCATAAATCGTTGGTCCAACACTCTTAGTTGAGACTAATTTAACCTCTAATTTTGAGCAATATTTTCATACAAATATTACTAGAAAATCGAACGGAAAACATCTAAAATTATATATATATATATATATATATATATATATATATATATATATATATATATATATATATATATATATATATATATATATATATATATATATATATATATATATATATATATATATATATATATATATACATATATATATACATATATATACATATATATATACATATATACATGTAAGGAAAATTCTCAGGGGTTTTCAAAACTTGAATCAAGGGTAAAAATTCCCGCGTCATTTTCCAATCCCCAGAATTGATAGTGTTCTTGACAAGCTTACCGGTGCTAAAATTTTCTCCACACTGGACTTAGCATCAGGTTATTGGCACATTAAAATTAACGACAAGGACACAGAAAAATTAGCTTTTACGACAAATTTCGGTTTATATGAATGGAAACGGTTGCCATTTGGATGGAAGAATTCCCCGGCAATCTTTCAACGTACTCTTAGGCAAATTTTAGATAAACATCAAGTTAAATTCGCTTTAAACTATTTCGACGATATAATTGTTTTTTCCCAATCTTTCGATGAACACTTAGAGCATTTAAAAACTATATTCCAAATTTGCGTTAAGGAAAATATTAAATTGAAGCAATCAAAATGTCAATTCGCGCAAACTAAAATCAAATTTCTTGGTTATGAAGTGGAATCAGGCAAGTTTTCTCCAAGTAATGATAACATTGAAATTATTAAAAAACTACAACCCCCTAGGAATGCTAAAGAACTACAACGATTTTTAGGCAGTATTAATGTGTACAATAAATTCATTCCTAATTATGCAAACATTAGAGTTCCCCTAAATAATTTATTAAAGAAAGGAACTAAATTTGATTGGACTGATAAATGCCAAGCGGCTTTTCAAAATTTAAAGGATGCTTTAATCTCTAAGCCTATTCTAACTTTATTTAATCCCAAGTACCCTTGCCATATTTTTGTAGATGCCTCCCAAGAAGCTGTCGGAGCAATTTTAAAACAAGAACACCCCGATAAGACTCTTCACCCCGTAGCTTTTCATTCCCGTAAACTCCGGCCTTATGAAAAGAATTACGCCATAACTGAGTTAGAGTGTTTAGCAATAATAGATGCAATAGATAAATTTTATTCTTATTTACACGGATCTCACTTCACAATTCATACTGATCATGCCTCCCTCGTATGGCTTAAAAGCATTAAACACCCTACCGGACGTTTGTTTAGATGGTCTCTTAAACTTTCCATGTTTAATTTTGATATAATTTATAAAAAAGGTTCTACAAATGTAGAGGCTGACATGCTTTCACGTAACCCTATAGCTCACCATTTATCACTAAAGTCTCATTTTTTGACTCATGATGAAATTAAAAGCCACCAAGACTCAGACAACATTACTGGCAAAAATTTTCAAAAAATAAAAGATTTATGGATGATTAAGAAAAAAGGATTTTTCAAAATTTGCGTTCCTTACTCCCTAAGATCAAAATTATTAAGTACGGCCCATGTCAACCAAGGTCATATTGGAGTGTCATCCATGCTAAATCTACTCTCACCCCAGTATTATTGGTCGGGTATTGCCACTGACATTAAAAATTTTGTTAAGCATTGTGAAATATGTCAATTAAACAAAAAATCAAAACAAAAGAAATTTGGCTATCTTGAAAAATTACCACCCGCTAATGAACCTTTTGATATGATATCCATAGACACTGTTGGAGGACTAAATTATTATAATTCTGCTAAGAAGTACATTCATATTGTC
>CM063503.1:68511247-68568747 GCA_032207245.1 Pardosa pseudoannulata
TGTTTTAATGTTATCCCTACCTGTCTGGTTACCATTTTCCAATTTTAAAAAAATGAAGAGGCTTGAAAGAGAAAATATTTGTATAAGAAAGCTATTTTGAACATTGCATCACTAAATAAAATCAGAAACGCTTGAGTAAGAGTAGAATATGAGACTGTACATCCGCATAAAGAGCTAAAATAAACTAAAACAAAGTACTCTAACAGCATACGTGTAGTAATGGGCATCCATTCGACGTCCACATTCCAACCTTGATATCCATTTGAATATGTGTGTAGTTAGGTTAGAGAGCTGCAAGAATCCATTTAGGTAGAAAACTATCAGTTGGAATAATAAAGTGAGACCACTGTGTTTAATACACAAATAAAGGAAAATAGAAAATTACAAGAATACACTCAATCAGAGAATACTGTACAGAAACAGAAAAGTAAAACGGCATAAATAAAATGCTGGAATCTGCTCAATCCAAAGTAGTAAATAAGAAAGACCCCGTATAAAATTCAAAAATAAAATAAAGCAAAGCAGAAAATTGTTAGAATCTGCCAAGTAACGAAGTTTTTCTGCTAATGAGTTTTATGTTAAGAAGCCTCGGAACAGCTGCTTGTACATCATGTTGTCCCTTTTTTTTTTCTTTACAAATGCGGGGCACTTGCTTTTATTAGCATTTAACATACAATTCGCAGATTTGTTGCCCTTCTTATTATGGGACCAACATATAGGTAGGACAAAATCGCTCTCTATGAGGGGACAACACACAAATATATTCAAACCTTACCCGAGAATCGAACCCAAAAACCACCGCGTGGGAGCCCAATACGGTAGTCACTATAGAATCTAAGCGGATGCTGTTCTTTATTTAATATCACATTAAAACCAGGTTTAAATACGATTTTGGAAACATGTCCCCATTAATAACTGTGAACTTTAAAACGGAACTCAATATTATCTAATTAAATTATACAAGCAAATTACTCGAGAAAAGAACACAAACAATCGACAATAAACATAATTTTAATTCAAAACAGATAACTATAACAATAAAAACCTTTCATTTTTATAACTCACAAAAGCAATAAACATAACATAAGCAGATATAACATTTAAGGAATTTAACATTTTGTAAGTGAAAACTTTTGAAAAATTTATGATCCAACTAATTTGATCTCCAGGCTCTAAAATAATAACATAAAAATATAAGTAAATAATGGCATTTGTAATAGATGTAGTTTTAAGTCAATGACCGGAAGTAAATATTAAAAAGTTTTGATTTCAATTATCAACGAAATACAACTTTATAACCCTTAACAATAAAATATAAGTTCATTATTTAAAACAAACAACTAACCTTTACAAACTCAATATATAACATTTCAGAACAACATTGGTACAATTTAATCTCTCGGATGAAAATACAAATTACACATTTAAATGTAGAAGTATATAAGCCATCTCCGTTAAGTAGATGCATTTCATTATAAATTATACAATGCAAAAGATACAAAACGTTGTAATATGTAACACTGATCAATAAAATATAATTTTTTAAAAACTTTCTTATTTTTAATAGCTGAATATCAAGATAGTGTTACGTATCTGACCCCAATTTTTTTTCTTCCACAATTTTGATACAATGTCGCTTCCTTATAATTTAGAAAATTAGCGGAATATAGCAGAAAAAGCAAAAATAAATTAATATTATATTATGAACATAGCTTCTATTTAAGTATAAGCATTAATGTTATTAGTATATTATTAGCATAAGCACCAAAATTATCAGGTCTCTTTTTTACATTGTCTTTATATGTTCATTGGCTAATATTTCCTCTTTCTAATCCCCGTAAGCTTTTGTAAAACTAAGCTTGTAAAGCTTACAAGCTCTTGTAAAGCTCTTGCATAGCTTTTACTCCATAAAGCTTACTCGTCCCTCCCCCCACACTAAAGTAGCGCACCCCACAGGTTGAGAATAGCTGTGATAGATGAGCAAACGTCTGGCAGTGATGCTTGAACTATTGTTCTACTTTAGGTAAAGTTTCACACACTGTTTCATTAGGCCTAGTTTCCTTGGTGGTGAAATTTATATAATGGCGTTGAAACGCTAAAATATCATTGAAATATTGCGAGTTGAAATGTAAAAATATAGTGGATGGTACTTTTTATCTTTTGTTATATTCAGATTTAGCTCTCTAAAAACTCAAAAGTAAAACAAATTCTATCAAAAAGATTTTTATAGATGGTCTAGGTAACTTTTTTTTCTAATGCAGGAAGCACTTGCTTTTATTCACTATTTTCACTACAACACCTCCGGGCTAATGACCTTTCTTATTATAGAATACAACATGCGGGGTTAATGTAAGTAAATATGCTGGAACAACAAACATCCACCCAAATTTTGCTTGAGAATCAAACTGAAGCCTACAGAAGCACGACAAGCTAACCTCTATACAATATGCGATACCACCTGTATGACTTAAATGTGCTTGTAAAAAATTTGTTAGGGACACATCATATTGCTTATTAGCACAGTTATAGAATAGCAAGGAATAAATGTCAAATAAAAAACATATAAATATCATTACAGATTCTCTCTACATATAAGTCTACATATAAGCATACACACACTATGAGTTATATTTTTACTTCAATATTTGGCTAACGAAAGTAACGAATTGTGACAGAAAATTGTGTTTTTTAACTGAAGGTATATGAATATTCCTCCATTGATAATTAGTTTTTAAGATGTGACTAACACATTTTTTTATAATTCATAAGGCTATTATATAAATTATATGTACAAGTAAAATGAATGAATTAGTGATAATGCATCCGTTTAAGTGATAAAGCCTTTATACTTTCTTATTGCTGGGTAGAAATGTATATTTTTATTTTAAACATAAAGTATATGTGTGTTTAATTCATAAACGAAACTGTTTAAATTAGAAAAAGTAAGATATCGGAGAATGACATGAAAACTGTTCTGTTATAAGACTTGACTACGATAGTTTTTAACAATTTTTACTAACTACTATAAGATATTGGTGTCAGCGTTTGTGTAGTCAAAATATACCAATCACACAGAAACAATGTTAGCAATATAAGTTAAAAATGCCAAATATAACTTTTTTTTATTATTCTCTGATTTTTACATAACTCTGTAAGTGAATTTCATCTTGTCTTAACACTAATTTTCAGAATAATGTAATATATATAACTTAAAATTGCAAACATTTTGGTCTTGCAATCCAAGTTTTGAACTTTATGAATGCGAGTACATAAATTGTAAAATACAATGCTATTGGACTGTAGTATCATGAAGCAAACGAATTTTATGCAATTACTGTACCACCTCGAACCCGAACGAATTTTATTTAACTACTGTGGTATTATGCAGAAAAATAAACTGTAGGAAGCTCTTCGCGCATGCGCATGCTCAAAATAGCTACCGATAAACGGGCAGCGTATTCTCCGCGGGAGATTTGCATGGGTAAATATTCCCTGTTAGATGGGTGACAGCTGTATTGCTTGAAATCCACATGTGCGTGCTATTGAATGTTGTACCATTAATGTAGTGTTATATGTAATCTACAAGGTAATTTTATATCCAAGGTTACTTGCATAGCTGTAAATGTTTCACAGTTACAGTATATAAAAGAATGCAAAGTTTCTCCAGCTAAAGGAAAAGAACCAAAACACCTCATCCAGATGAAATACCAGAATCAGATTTAGGTGGAGATGAATTGGTTGCTTATCTCGTGAACTCCTCTTATTTTCTAATAAATATACTAATCTGATTGTGATAGATAAAGGTATTATAACTCTTACCTGTGTTAAAAATTAAATTTATCTATTATTGTAACTTGAGTGAAATGTTTGCCAAGAAATGTGAGTTATGTTCAACGAGTAATAACTTCATCACGGGTGATATTTCTTCAACCTTAGTCAGAGTACCTTTAATTTTCAGCATATGTTCGACGAATTATAACTTCCTCACAGGTGCTATTTCTTCAGCCTAAGAGTACCTTACCTTTTATTCTCAGCATAATTCCGTGACTCAAGAAAGTACTGGGGTGTCACAAAGCCAAACGAATTTTATGTAGCTACTCAAGCATCAAGAAGAAAAGAGAATTGGAGGTAGTTCTTCGCGTATGCGATGACTCACTTGTGCGTGGATTTGATGTTGTATCATTAATGCATTGCTATATGTAGGTTAATTTTATATTCCATGTTACTTGAGTAAAATTCATTTTGTTGAGATGACCTTACGTTTTCATTTCGGATGAAAATATCTTGATCCACAAAACTACTAAAATATAACAGAAAGTTCTTACACTCACAAATAAATTCCCCAGAACTAAAATACAAATGGATAATAATTTTCAGCTTAAAAAAGAAATGATGGCATAATATATAAACTGAATCATGAATAAATTTAACATAATGGCTCGCTTTCAGGACATCTTTTATTACCCGTATTCTTTTTGCTTTCTGTGACCCAAAATCCTTTTACAAAAGTTCATTCACTACAAAGTTATTTAAACATTCAATCAACAAGAATATTTTTTTCAAGAAAATCTTTCCATGCGATAACTTTTTCTAATTTAAACAAACACTCTACAGTATTGAAGTACTAAGTACATAGTCTAAACCAGAGAACAAACATTTTTCAAATATTTCTATCTGTTTATATGAAATATTTGAAGTAAACATACAGGTTTAAAATAATGTTTTAAGTTACACAAAAAACAATGCATATAAAAATTTCAACATTAAACAAAAACATTAAATATGCACCTCCACACAGAGATTATAATAATAGAAACATTTCTACATACATTAAAGTATATTGAAACAGTGTAGAAACAAAAGTCAATCCAAATGCTTATGTTTGTCAATATATATACATAAAATAAGTGAGAAAGAAGTACATGAGACCATTGTAACATATTCAGATGTGATCAACATGGCTCTGATTTTGCGCACAGCATATGTAAATATCACAATGCATAAAAGAAATTAATAATAAAAGACTGATTCATTCATCAGTTGAAAAATTAGTGAATGTACCTCTGATATGAATGAAGCTAGCTTAAGTTGCTTTGCCTGATTTCTGTAGTTGGTAATTTTATTTTCTAAAGCAATATTAAGATATCTAATGGTATATTTATTGTAAAAACTGCATCATATTTTCTAACAACTCAGTGGTGTTATTTTCTTATAAAAATAGATCAGTTCTTTTTTAAAAAACACTAGACATGTAATGTGTCACAAATAAATGCTTTATACTTCTTAATCCAAATGCCCCAAGTAAAATTCATGACAAGAATCTTGAACATTTTCTTATTTTCTTTGGTATTTCAAGTTTTAAATTTATGTATTTTTTTTTTTTAATTTTACCTAAGACTCCTTCCACAAAGGTTGTTTTTAAAATGTGTATTTTTCAAAGCATTTAACAAATCATAGCCATAATAAAATATTTATTTAATACATATTTCTAATAAAATCTTCAAAATGTCGCCCAAACTACTTTTTGGAGGAATATAAACATCTTTTAATTTTTAATCTTTTGTTTTTTTTTCTGAAATTTTTAAGAGCATTGAATGTTTTACTGTTTTTTGAAGTTCTGTATTTTACTTAATTTTTTTTCTCTTTACTTCCATCTATAAGCCTCATATCATACTTTGTGAAATGGGAGAAGTGATATTTCTTTCAAATAAATTTACAAAAGTATGATGATATTAATGTAAACAGATTTCATGTATTTATATTGGGTTACTCAAGAGAAGCTATCACTCTTCCCACAGACAAAAAAAAGAAAAGAGATTGCATATATTACTAATCAGATAGTTTATAATCAATCAATTCAGCATACTCAAGATACATGAAGTTAACTAATTATGCATTTACATCATAAGTTTACATAAAGAAGGAATAATTAAAGAAGGAATGACTCATTTCTGGAATGCTTTCCTTTTTACAATTTAAAAGCCAGAATTTAAAACAATTGCTCAAGTAATAATCCTTTAGTTCTCAATTGCGATAAATATATGAATATAACACAGCAGTATACACAAATAGACATATGAATTTAGTCAGGTATTTATACTGAGTTGCTCAGGAGAGGCTATCATTCTTTGCATAGACAAAAGAAAAGAAAAAAGATTTCGCAAATCAAGAATCAAAGATTGTAAAATCAATCAGTTCAGCATACTCAAGATACGTGAAATTAACTAATTATACATTTGATTCATAAGTTTGCATAAAATGGGAATAATCAACAAAGAAATGATTTATTTCTAAAATGCTTTCCTTTTTACAATTTAAAAACCAGGTTTTAAAACACTGACTCAAATAGTTATCTTTTAGTTCTTAATTGGTATAAATATATTAACATAACACAGCTATATTTATATATAAATAAATATATAAATTTTTCAAGTTAGTTTCTTTCACAAATGAAATACATATATAGGGCATAGACTATAAAAAATATTTTTTACTTTAAAAATGCATGTTGATAGTGTAAATGCACTCAATACAAAATAATACATATTTACACTGTTATAAAATGGAAATCCGCACAAAGCATTCTAAGGTATAGCTGCCACATATACAAGTAAAATAAAAGAAAATGATAGAAGGATATTTCAGTATAAGTCATATCCCATAAAAAGATAAGCTCAAACCTCATGAAGAATCCGAAAAATAAATGCAGGTCTCTGTTCACAGAAGATTAACCACAGTCCCTCACTAAGAGTTAAAAGTCATAAAAGGCTGTATGAAATCATAATATCTGTGAAAGAATATACTAGACAAATTATGTGTATCAAACATCTTGTAAATATATATAAACGTATTAGTTTTAACCAACCAGGTATCATAATGTAAATAATTATCAAATGCTATAAAATTCTTCAGTTTAAATTCTTTTTCAACAGTCACATCAATAAAATCTACCATGGCACAAACTCAATTTTCTAAATATACCATACAGTTTTTTCATTTATTATCATCACTATCTGGGTAAGTCACATAATATGGTGTATTCCTTAGCCTTCCTGACTGCCCAGCAGTACTCAGAAAACCAGGAGGAGCAGGTAGAGAAGGAGGTAGCATTTTATGCTGAGGTCCAGGAAGCAATGAAGGTCTTCCAGTAGTAGAATATGGCATATTATACATAGGATAACAGGTGCAATTATTTGGTGGGGGTTTTAAGCATGTACATTTCCCCTGTGCACGGAATGCCAATGGACCAGCCAAAGGACCAGCTGTATAAAGAGGATGAGCTCTACGAAGTCTTATGATACAAATGATAATTATAAGGATACATACAAATGCTACTACTCCAGCCACAATGCCAATGATCATTGTATCAACTTTAGTTAAAGTGCTACGGCTACCACTTGCAGGAACATGAAGAAGTGGTATAGAAGGCTCTTTAGTAACAGGTGGTTCAAAGATGATATTTATTGTAGTTGTTTCTTTTGACACGGTAGATAAAACAGAACTAGGAGTTTCAAACGTAGAGCTTTGTGTTGTAGATGAACTAAATCTATTACACACTAAATCACTTGCCCTTAAATCTTTTACCTTTTGTCCTTGGAGTACTTGAGGTTCAAAACACATTAAATCACTCAGTGCTTTAATACCTGGATGTTGATTGACAGAAACTCTCATCTTGTCTTGTAACCATGTCCAAAATGTTTCCATATTGCAATCACATTTCACTGGGTTGGAATTTAAACCATAAATCACGATGTCAACTTGCTTATTATCAAGAACAGTCAAAACATCTTGAGAAAGTCTTTGAATTTTATTATATGGAATATTAAATTCAATCTTTGAGGACAATGGAAGAGGTAGAAATATTTTATCAGAAAATGTATCAACAGAAGTGTCGCTTAGGTTTATCTTGATATTTGAACTAAGCATACCAGCAAAAGCACTTGACGATATTGTACGAAGTTGTTCTCCACTCACAGCTAAAACCTCTAATTTTGGAGAATATATCGCTTGAAGCTGATCTTTAAGATACATGTCTTTTATTTCAATGCTCAATAGTTCTAATCCTGTTATATTTTCTAAGCACTGTTTAACGTTCAATCTTTGCAGAGAATAATAGCCATGCATGTGAAGAGTACGCAGTCTTGGCAAATTGTGTAAACTGTCACAATTCATTTCAGTCAAATCTTTTAGATTATTAATTTTTAGGTGTCTAAGATGAGAAAAACGAGTAAAATCATTCCTAGTAATGTATCGTATTGGGTTTCCTGATAAATCCAGTTTCTGAATCTGGGGCAATTTGCTCAAGGCAGGTAATAAATTGACATTTAAATTAGGAATATTATTATTTGATAAATCTAAGTTCAACAGCATATTAGTTTTATAAAAGACATTGGAGCTAATTTCAGGAAGTTCATTTTCCTTCATATTTAAATGTCGGAGGAAAGGACATTCAATAACTGGTAAATGCGACATACCAACTCCTTCAATATCAAGTTTTCTAACACTTTTAGGCTCACTGAACAGTACATGATGAGCATCAACAGATAAAGGGTTATATGAAAGATCCAGTTCTTTAACATTCACCAATATATCAGCATTTGAAGGCAAATTTCTAATCCTGTTATGTGATACATTAACTTTCTCAAGAAATGAGTACTGCTTTTTAAGAGCCTCATTTGGAAAATCTTTTAGGCTGTTGCGAGCTAAGTTGATAGATTCTAATTTTAAACCTTTAATGCGTGAAAATATATTGCTTGGCAAAGAGCTTAAATTATTGCTACTAACATCTAATTCTAACCTATTCAAACCCACAAAAATATTTTCTGATAATGATGATATTTGATTATGCTGCAGATATATCAATCTCAAACCGGAAGAATTATGAAAAGCTGAATCACTAATCTCCTTTATCACATTATTTTGTAAATCAATCTTTTTCAAAAAGGCCATATTTGAGAAATAATTATCACCAATAGAATGGAGCTTATTTCCTGCTAAATTTATTTCCTTCAACATCTTTAGATTACTAATTGTTTCAAATGGAAAATAAGTCAGTTCATTGAAAGCAAGGTCTAAATAAACAATAGATGAATGCAACAAGAAAGACTTGATACTGAGATTACTGATTTTGTTATTGCTTAAAATTAATTTCTTTAAATTAGTGCCAGATGAAAATTCCTCCCCATTAAATGCTGATAATTTATTGTCCATTAAATTCAAAACTTCAATATTTGGAACATTATTAAAAGCATAATCTGATATCCTTTCAATTCTGTTAAAACTTAAATCCAATTGCTTCAATTTCACTAAATTTTCAAAAGCATTCTCTTGTATTGTTTGTATATAATTATTCTTTAAATTTACTTCTACGACAGACAAATTTCTAAAAGCATTTACTGGAATATGAGTTAGAATGTTCTGTTGAAAATCCAAACGTTCCAAACTTGATAACCCAATGAACAAATCTGAAGAAAATTGTGAAAGCATATTATAACTAACATTCAAATATATTAATTTTGTTAAAGAACTGAGAGTTTCTCTACCAAGTCTAGAAATTTTATTTTTTGCCACAGACAAAATCAAAAGATTAGAAAATTGAAATTCAGGTAACTCAGTGATTTCATTGTAACCAATATCAAGATATAAAAGTGATTGTTCCAAACCTTTTGTTTTTTCACTAGAAAAACTGCTAATTTTATTTCCATGCAAATTAAGTAATTCTAAGTTTTCAAATTCTGAAAAGGTATTATCTGGTATTTCACTGATTAAATTGAAGGCCAGTGATAGTTCTTTGTTTTTTCGAGCAGGTACTAGAATTTCACGTGAAATAGCAGCGATTCTGTTATAATCTAAACTCAAGCTCCTGAGGTTTGTGAAAAGATTTAACGGTTCTGTTGGGAAAGCCAAAATTCTATTGTCATTTAATGTTAAATCAGACAGACTTTCAAGACCAACAAACATGTCGTTTGTTATTTTACGCACAGCATTGATATCTAAATGAAGCTCTTTTAAATTTCCCAGTGAAGTAAAGGTATTAGGAGCAATTTCATATATTCTGTTCCTTCGAAGATCTAAATATTCAAGTGCTTGAAATGAGCTCAAAGGTACCCGATTTAAGGATCTTATTTTATTTGAAAATAGACTTAACTTTTTTAGAGATTTACTTAAAGGTTGGTTAATGGAAATTTCTTCTAGTAGATTTTGTGATAAATCCAAAAATTCAATCTTAGTAAGTCCATCTAAAAATCCAGGATTCAAAACGTGTATTTGGTTGTTGGATAAAATCAATGTTCTTAGCTCCTGGAGTGGGGAGAATGCTCCATCTTGAACAGTTATGATATCATTTGAACTAAGATTCAGAAACTGTAGATTGGAAATGTTTGGAAATGAAAGGAAGCCTATGTCTAATATAAAATTTGATTGCAAATGAAGGGACTTCAGAGAATGAAGATTCTGAAGAGCTGATCGTGGAACAGTAATTATGTTGTTTTCGTGAAGCCACAATTCCTGAAATTAAAAAAAAGTATTTACTCACGGTTCAATAAATTTTAAAGAGGATAAAACACAAGAAATACATCTTTTTAATGTTATGTCTTTAATCCTTGAAACGAAAGAAATGCATCATTTTAATGTTATGTCTTTAAACTTTTAGTACAAATATAAAAAAATGCACTCATCAAACCATCTAAAAAGGACTAAAAAAATACAATAATAATACATAAGAAATTAAAATTACAGATGAATAATAAATATTAAATATATATTTTTGATTTTGATTTAATACATTACAGAAAATCTATATCTTCTAATACATAATTCTTTAAATCATCAATACTTATTTTTAAATTCTTAATTATATTTTTTTTTAATTTGTTTACTTTAAACAGAAATATAACTTTGTTATTATTAGGCTTCTCAGTAACTATAAATTTCAGGTTTAGAAATTATAAAAGTGACTTTCAATGAAAATCAATTTACATAGCCATTTGCCATTAAAAATGTGCATTATTCTACAAATTATAAATCAAGATATTGATGTAATAGAGATCTACTACTCTAGTTAATTATTTCTTATATTAAGCCTCTGAAACGCTATATAGAAATGCGAAAATAAGTACAAATAAAAATAAATGGAATAATTTTGGAATAAACCGGAACTTCCGCTGTGCAACTTGTTTTCGAATTCGGTAACTATGATAGGTTTACAAAGAAGATGCATTGTTTAAATAATAGTAAAATATTGTTTAAAATATAATAATACGGGAAATATGATTACATAAACGATAATATTAAATTTTCACATCTTCGGATGTCAATCTTGTGACCTTAACTAACACCTCTAATTAGTCAACAATCTTTACCTGTCTACTGAAATTGGTTTGGTTTGGAGTGCCACAGTCTACTTTTTTTGCAACACGAGAGCTAATGAGACCGGGACCTACAGCTTAGAGCCGATTCCGAACGGCTATGAACATCCCTGCCACAGTGCTACTGAAATTGAACCCCATGTAAAGACATTGGAGTAGAGCGCTCCTGGTCGCCATGTAAGAATAAACAATGTAATTTAAAGTGCTTCATTTTTCGTTATATGTCTCTGACACGTACTGCACAGTTCCACATATGGTCACTGGATCTGACCATTTTGTATATATATATATATATATATATATATATATATATATATATATATATATATATATATATATATACCTTTGTCTTTTTTATTTTCAAACTATTTTGAATTCTTAAAGCTTATTTAGCCACAAACCTTAGCATTAAACTATTTAAATGAAGATTTATTAGTTATAATTGCAGATTTAAAGGTAAAAAAGCATTAATACGAAAGAATTTTCAAACAATATATTTCCATTTCACTGCAAAATCCAGAAATATTTAATAAAGTTATCTGTACTGTCTTTCATAATTTAAAATATATATATATATATATATATATATATATATATATATATATATATATATATATATATATATATATATATATTCGTAATTCTCATTCCTTCTAGCTTTTTAAAATTATAAAAAAATTCAAATTTCAGAAAAATTTATAGATTTTATTTCTATTAACATCACTAGGTACAGATGTTTAAAAACCATGCTTATGAAAAATGATATAACAAATTAAACAAAAAAAAATAACAGAACATTTACAGTATTAAGAACTAAAGCATTGACACAAAAGTATTTTAAACTAGCTGTGAGCCAGGCCGTGCACAAGTTTTGGCTTTAAAAAAAGCTACAAAAGCAACAACTGTCGCTTTGTATTCGGACACGACTACAATTTTATACTACGTCGCCTTATTATACGGTCACCAAGCCCTCCCTATGGAAGGTAAAAAGAAGTTACATCTCCTTCATAACTTTTATCTTGTATCAATTTGACCTGCTTTAAACCTTCCTAGGATCTGCTTGAATCACTATACAAAATGTATACATACACACACACATACATATAGATATGTGTGCATGTGAGTGTGTGTGTGTGTGTGTGTGTGCGTGTCTGTGAGTGTAATATATCAAAAATTATTGTCCCTAATTTTTTTCAAAATTCCCCAATTCTCGATCTATTTTTCTAATGTTAACTTCTCCAGCCACTCAAAATAAAATCAAGCACGTGATTGATTGATATTGTATTTTTCACACTTCTTAAAATGAGTGACTAAATTAACAATTGCTAAGTGCGGCTCTTACTTTCCCTTTTCAAACCTAGCTGTATTTCTCTTTTTTTACCCAGTTCTCAATTCTCCCAGGAAAAACCGCAAATGCTTGAAATCTTTATACCGTTGTGTGCAATTATCCCGCCACGAATGTTTGAACAAGCCATTAAATAATCGCTGATTTATGCGTCACTCTCAAGTGAAAATATCAGCGCAATTTCCCCCTCTCCTCAGTACCGCATTTTCATTAATCAATATATGCATGTTTGTTTCTTCCCTGTGTAAAACACATTGGTCCGACTTTAAGACGGAAATAAAAGTTGTTTTTTAAGTTTATGCCTGATCTTAGAGTCTGAGGGAGTTGCCCTCCACGACATGACTACAATAAAGTTGAGTAGCCGAGTAAGCTCTGGAAAGTAAAAAATAAGGGCTATTACTTCCTGTGTGACGGTGAGAAATTTTACCATTGGATGACATTTTACCAATTATATATATATATATATATATATATATATATATATATATATATATAAAATTGTCTTTGAAAATATAAAATTAATAATTTAGGGGTTTAAAGGCAGAAAGCTCAGCACATTCTTTAATGTAGGCTCATGAATCACTAATAACGCCATATAAAAGAGCTTGACGCTTAAGAATTAAAAGACAGCGTCTTCAGACAGGATTGTTGTATGAAACTTGGTCGAATGTAACTTCTTTGTTAGGGTGTGGACGTTAGCCACTGGCGGCCATGTTTGATGGCTGACTGTTAAACTATGCAATAGTCCTGAATAAAAACATGATCAAGACATCATTGGCTCTTTTAATTGTCATACATATACATATATATATATATATATATATATATATATATATATGTACATATATATATATATATATATATATATATATATATATATATATATATACATATACATATATATATATATATATATATATATATATATATATATGTACATATATATGTATGTGTAAATAGAAAAAATAGTATCGTTAGAAAAAAAGAATTTATTAACACGTAAATCAATTAAACTTCAAAATTTTAAATATTAGTCTTATAACATACAGAATAAATTATACTAAAACAACTTACCTCTAAATTAACAAGACCGCTAAATATTCCAGACTGGAAATCCTTTATTTGGTTACCAGAAAGGTCTAGCTTTTGAAGGTTCTTTAAATTATTAAATTCTCCTGATGAAAACAAAGAATTCAACTGATCTCCCAGTTTGTTGTTCCTAAGATTAAGTTCTTTTAAAGTATCTTCAATACCATCAAATGTCCTTTCTGTTAGGCGTCGAAGGGAATTATCAGAGAAGTCTAATTTCTGCAATGGTATATCACTGGCAGTAAAAAGTTGAGCTTCCAAACTTTGGAGACCAGCACCACTTTGGGAAAAGGAATGTATTTTTTGCCTGGAAGTATAAAATAAAATCAAAAATCAACTCCAACTTAAATAATTAAAAGATATGTAGAACTCATTAATGGGATGTTTATTTTAATAAATATTAGAACCTCCTTCAAAGAATTCCCAAAGCTATAGAATTATTGAATAATTCAACTTATCCTCTCACTTATTACATGAAAATCAAAAGAAAAATCTTTTTGGGATTTCTTATTTATTGTGAATGGTATTTTTGATTATTTTGGAAGAAATAATTTGTTCATCATAATTCTATTGAGTCTTTCAAAATGATTTTGTTTTTGACTAATCTGCTTGAAAATTTTCAATGTTATTAGCAACATACTTACGCGAAAGTGTTTATAATTTCAAGGTAAAATCTTAATTTTTTAAATTATTAATTATTAACTGCTTCAATAAGAGCATTACTGAAATATACCATGTGCATAACGTTTACATATAAAATAGTTTTTATTCATGGATACCTCGTAAGCTTTAGAATAAAACTTTATTTCTATCGAAATATTCACTGGAAATAATAATTTAACAACCCACTTTTCCCGTACAATATATATATATATATATATATGAATGTATGTATGTATATATATATATATATGTGTATATATATATGTATATGTATGTATGTATGTATGTATATACATGCATATATCATAATGTATTCCACTTGTCATCAACAAAATGCGTTCGTTTTTTAAACACGCTGATAAAAAGTAAGTTTTCGTTGCTTTCTTTATAATTTTCTACGTATATTATTAGATTTTATAATTAGATGACTTGATGGTGCATATTTATAATTGGATATTCATTCTGTAGTAATTAGCAAGTTATTTGGTTAAAATAACACCTTGATACGCTATTCAAATATTACCTATTTAAATTATGGATTTAAACAATACGGGGTATGAGTAATGATGCTTATTTTCACAGTCGTACCTTCTTTACTTTGTTATGTTTTCTATTTTCTTCGAAATTGTATACAGTTTTCGACTTATCTTACAATAAACAAGAAAAAGTTGTTCTTTTTTCTAAAGTTTCGTTGAAAAAATTGTTTTTTTTTTCTTTGAAGGTTTATGATTAATTGGGGATTTTTCTTAAGGGGCACGACTTAATCAACCTTCATCGGTAAGATAAAGTGGATCTGCCTACTGGAACCCTAATTTTTATAGTAAGAGATCGTTTCTCTAGCATAATTGTTCAAACAATACATAAGGTTAAAAACTCTTCCATCCTTTTACTAAAGAAAGTACGTTTGTAAATCTGCCCCAATGGGGCACCTGGGAGAAACGATGAATGCAGAAAGTGGGGGGTCATAATTCTGACTATTTCTAAGACAATGAGGGAAAATACCTAACCCCCAACTCTTGGAATGTTAATACTGAAAAAAAAACCTTCCTAGACAATGCTTATTTTTTTACATCCACTTTCACGTGGAGCTCGAACTAAGTCGATCCAGGATCTAAAAGTTTTCTTTTACTGAGTCTTTTTCAGCTTTGTATTATTCAGATAACTTAGTTTTTAGAAATTTTATGCTATATAGCATACAAATGTTTTTATCCTTTACATGTTTTTTCTAAAAAGACGGAGCTATTTTCGCTCTGCAATTTTTTTTTTCATTCTAATTTTCCGTATCCGCTTTACATATTACTTACATTAATTGTTGCAAAATAGAGTAAGATAAAATGATTCATCTTTTATTTCCGGCTTTGCAAGAAATAGATGATTTGTCTGAAAATGGAAATGTACCCCAACTTGAGTATTATGCGGTTGCAAAGGTATGCTCGATCATTTTCAATTTTCTTCAGGTGTCTTACTGAATAGGATATATTAGATGATAACTGCTCGTAAATTAACTGAAAATTCGGTATTTCTATCTCCTTTAATTGTAAGATGCTATAATTAGGGATAAAAAACTTAAAAGGTTATTTAATATCCATCCTTCCATAATGAACATAACTACCACTTTAACATACAACATAATAATTACCACAACAGACAACCTAATTATTACTGACAATTTTAATCTTTTAAAGTCTGAATCGCTTACGCTAATTATATATTGAAAAATATCTCAAATCTTAATTATTATGGACCTGAGAAATCAAATATGAAATTGAAAAAACTTTAAATATAAAGCCAGTCCTCAGACATCGAAACATCATACGAAGCCATTTATAAAAAAGAGAGACTTCGTAATAAGAAATTTATTTGGTATCACCTATAAACACAGTATTGTAAAGTAAATTTTTATAATAAATATAGCTATTTGTCATAATTTTAGTCTATGCACCTAATGAAAAAGTATATTTATGTGCGAGGCTAGAAAAATCCTAAAATATCCATACAGAAAGACTTCGTGATAAGAAATTTATTTGGTATCACCTGTAAACGCAATATTGTAATGTAATTTTTTATAATAAATATAGCTATTTGTCCTAATTTCAGTCTATGCATTTAATGAAAAAGTATATTTATGTGCGAGGCTAGAAAAATCCTAAAATATCCATACAGAAAGACTTCGTGATAAGAAATTTATTTGGTATCACCTGTAAACGCAATATTGTAATGTAATTTTTTATAATAAATATAGCTATTTGTCATAATTTCAGTCTATGCACCTAATGAAAAAGTACATTTATGAGCGAGGCTAGAAAAATCCTAAAATATCCATTCATACAACAAAATTAAACATAACAGCTACTCAACAATATAGGCGATTGTTCATAGGAATGACATCTACTTTCGCTGAAAAGGAAAAATCATTCTGAGAAAGCATGAAAATTCTACAAACTATTTTTCATCCGTCCTTTAAAAGGCATTAAGGGGTTAAATGGGGTTTTTTTTTGTTTGTTTGTTTTCTTTTGTATATAAAAAATTTTGTATTTTAGGAATAAGTGGAACACAACAAGTGCACTTTAAACTGTCTTTTTAAATTTACTTACAAACTAGTTTTAATCAGTTTATAAATAAAAGCTAGTTAAAGTTTATATGCTTCATAACACAAAATCTGTATATGCTTAAATAAACTATTCAAGAAATTTGAACTTTCAAAATAGATATTTTTACTATCAGTAAAATTTTAAATATTTTTGTGAATTATTACGATGCCAACTTAAGTTATATTTTAAGATATATTATAAATACAAATGACCGTATTATGTGTGATAGGAATGAGCATGGAGTATTTTCAGTGAAGCTACTCTTAAAATAATAATTTATTACTTTCAAATAACTACTATTTTACACAAAATTCCTGTTAATCAGTAAAATTTTAAATATTTTTGTGAATTATTACGATGAAAACTAAGTTATATTCTAAGATATATTATAAATACAAATGACCGTATTATGTGTGATAGGAATGAGCATTGAGTATTTTCAATGTAGCTACTCTTGAAACAATAATTTATTACTTTCAAATAACTACTATTTTACACAAAATTCCTGTTAATAACAAATTGTGTGCCTATTGTTTAAACACGAAATAAATTAGTTTAGATAGTCCATTGCATATGTATTTAAACTGCTTTCTACTTGAGGATACATGTGGCCCAAAAGTTAGTGTAAATCTTAAGCAGCTACATCAGGTATAATCTATAATAGTTAATATATAGAACGTTCCGGAAATGTGGTGAATGTTATAGAAAGTACCCAAAATTATTGGAACGATGTTTACGTGGGTTCTCAAAATGATAATTAATTAATCAAAATCTTCAATTGAATTCCATTGATTTTCATCATTTAAAAATATTTTCTTTGCTTTTCAAACTCTGAATTTAGAGTAATTATTGTTTGTAAAGCTATTTAACAAAAGATTTAAATTATTCATACACATACTAGATATCGCGGAAGTAAATTCTGACATGTATTCGTTAAAAAGTTTTAACGACTTTACCACTATTTATTTTTTTAATACAAATGCAGGGCACTTGCCTTTATTAACATTTTAAGATTCATGTGAAATTCATTTTAAGATTCACGTTACCCATTTAAAATTCATGTAAAAAGTGCAGGAAAAATAACAGAATGATTAAAAAAAATTCTAGGAAAATTAAGAAGGTGTGAATGTAAGTTACAAACATGATGAATTTTAAACCTCTAAATACATTATATTATATTATACAATATGTTTTATATATAATTATATAAAATATATTGTAGAATAAGTTTGAAATACTTTTCTCGCATTCAATTTTTACGTATAATTTGCTTGATTGCTTAAAGTGTGATAACTCCAAATGGCATAACCAGAATTTTTAATTACTGTTAAATATTTTTTAAATATTTTTAATATTATTTATTGTCAATTAATAGGAGATTGGACTAAAATAAATGAAACAGATTGAATATTTTTCAAGCTATAGGTCTTTTACTAAAAATTTTAAACCTCTAAATGCATTATATTATATTATATTATATTATATTATATTATATTCTACAATTTTTTATATAAAATTATATAAAATATATTGTAGGATAAGTTCGAAATACTTTTCTCGCATTCAATTTTTATGTATAATCTGCTTGATCACCTCAAGTGTGATAACTCCAAATAGCATAATCAGACTTTTTAAATACTGTTAAATATTTTTAAATATTTTTAATATTATTTATTGTCAATTCATAGGAGATTGAACTAAAATAAGTGAAACAGTTTGAATATTTTCCAAGCTATGGGTCTTTTACTAAAAATTTTAAACCTCTAAATGCATTATTTTATATTATATTATATTATATTATATTATATTATATTATATTCTACAATTTTTTATATACTATTATATAAAATATATTGTAGAATAAGTTTGAAATACTTTTCTCGCATTCAATTTTTATGTATAATCTGCTTGATCGCTTAAAGTGTGATAACTCCAAATGGCATAATCAGACTTTTTAAATACTGTTAAATATTTTTAAATATTTTTAATTTTATTTATTGTCAATTAATAGGAGATTGGACTAAAATAAGTGAAACAGATTGAATATTTTCCAAGCTATGGATCTTTTACTAAAAATATTGTGAATATACTGGATTCCTTACGAATAAACTTTCGATTAAGTATCAAATTCTTATTTTCTAATATATATGCAAAATAATAGTTCATGCCTTAGAGTTATACATGCATTTAATAATAATAAGTTTTATTATTATTATTATTATTATTTCTGAGAAATAGAACTTTCATCAACAAACTTTCGACTAATTCTAAAAATCTTATTTTCTTCTATAGATATGGAACAATACTCTTTCCCGATAGTTAGACATATAGTCTATTAGGATATTTTTAATATGAGTCAGTGTAAATCAATGCAATAGTTTTTAGTGAATCAAGTTTGAAATTTATGAGCATTTTCTGCGATACCCTGTAAAGATCTCATACTTTTATAAAATTTAAAAAATATATATTTAATTAATTATTCTCTTTTATTCAGCTTTACTAAATCACATCTAAAAAACTGATAGAGAAATGGATAGTGGAGCTATATGTATGACTATACTTTAATTTTGTAAGTAATCATAATTTCTGACATATTTAGTATTATTTTAATTATGTTTCAGCAACTTTAGTTACGTTAGTATTATACTTACATAACTAAATCAATGCAATAGTTTTTAGTGAATCCCATTTGAAATGTATGAGCATTTTCTGCGATACCCAGTAAAGATCTCATACTTTTATAAAATTTAAAAAATATATATTTAATTAATTATTCTCTTTTATTCAGCTTTACTAAATCACATCTAAAAAACTGATAGAGAAATGTATAGTGGAGCTATATGTATGACTATACTTTAATTTTGTATGTAATCATAATTTCTGACATATTTAGTATTATTTTAATTATGTTTCAGCAACTTTAGTTATGTTAGCGTTATACTTACATAACTAAAGTTGCACATTTTATAGCGTTAGCTTATTTTAAAAACCTATTTTTTTCTTTTGTTTTTGTCAGAGTATTTGTCTTGGGAAGAAAATGAATAGCTAGTGAGTAAAGCTGATTTTCTTAATACTGTGGAAGCTTATCTCATTATTAACCATTTGTATCATCGTGCCACATATCTGTAACTTACGCAAAAACTAATGTACATTCTAAAGTTATCTTAAAAAGACTTCTTTGTTATTCTAAGAATTAATTATTTTAAAATTATTTTACTATGTATATAAGAATGTTCAACGCAAATGAAGTATTTAAAACAGGTAGGTACTCTTTTCTACAGTATCGGAGGACTATCTCTGGAGTACTGATAGAGTATAATAAAAGATTTAAATATATTCAACGTCCTCTTGTGAGGTCACATACTAAGAAAACAACAAAAGTCATCCTCAGGGTTGCCAACCTCCAACCAATGGAATCAGGAATCAGTATTGATGAACCTCCCCCCCTCCCCAGTACTTTTCACCATCTCATAATTTAAAAAAAAATAAAAATAAAATAAAATAAAATAAATAAAAATTTTAAGCAATTTACAGTGCACCAGATGAAAAATATGTAATTTTCAAAATTAAGAATTTAAAACTTAGCAAATAATTTTCAATTTTAACCTTCACGAAACTTAGTAATACATATACAGAAAAAAGAAAAAACTGGATTCACGTTTGGACTCTTCAGAAAAAAATCAATATGAAAAAAAAATGGACCCTTAACAAAAATCTATGTTTAAAAGTGTTTTAGTAAACAAATTTTTACAAAAATATCAAAATTTGAAAGCATTTTCATAAAAATAGAAATTAAAAAAAAACGACACACTTCCTGATAGAAAAATGCAGACTTACCATAAAAATTCAAATTTGTAGACATAGTTCATATACACAAAATAACCGTACAGCAGATATTTAAAAGAAGCAAAGTGAATTTTCCCAAAATAATTTTATTAAGAAATCTCAGTATTTTGGTTTAGGGCCAACATTGTACATTTTCCAGAAGCTAACTGTTCCTTATTAAAATTCTTTTGATAACAAAATTTTCGATTTTTCCGTAATTTTTGCAGCAACGTCCGTAATTCCATAATCATTAGCTAAAATGCGGAATAATTCCGCAGAATCCGGAATCGTTGGTAACTCTGCATCCTATAGCTAGTTTCCGATGTCAGTGTGGCGACTTCAATGTTCTCGAGTGAAGAGTTAGCTTGAGAAGAAGGATCACAGTCATGATATTATTGGAGATTACTTTTATTCTTTCTGGAGTAAATACTGTTATATAAACAACGGGATTATAATTATCCCCAAAGCAAATAGAAATGTAAAGAATTTTCGATTGGCACTGAAATGCCAAGACGATCACAGTCGGGAAAATAAAAGATTAAATAATCTAACAAATGGGGAGGCCCTTCCAGGGTGCAATGCAACCCAATCTATCTCCTGTTCGTTATCCGAGACGCTGCCGCTCCTTATATGAGCGGACTTTACGAGTCTCCCGAATGCAATCACTAGTCTCCTGTCAAAAGACGCGAAAATAAAGCACCTACGTAAAAAAAATGTCGAAAAGCTGCCGCTCCTTATATGAGCGGACTTTACGAGTCTCCCGAAGGCAATCACTAAAAAGCTGGCTCCGGTCAAAAGACGCGAAAGCGTCCACGAGGTCAAAGCACCTACGTAAAAAAATGTCGAAAAGCTGCCGCTCCTTATATGAGCGGACTTTACGAGTCTCCCGAAGGCAATCACTAAAAAGCTGGCTCCGGTCAAAAGAAGCGAAAGCCTCCACGAGGTCAAAGCACCTACGTAAAAAAAATGTCGAAAAGCTGCCGCTCCTTATATGAGCGGACTTTACGAGTCTCCCGAACGCAATCACTAAAAAGCTGGCTCCGGTCAAAAGACGCGAAAGCCTCCACGAGGTCAAAGCACCTACGTAAAAAAATGTCGAAAAGCCCCGAGTCGCAAAATTCTAGGCTTTTTATACCTGGGGGTCAGTTACGGTCCCGCCAACCGTTTTTTGGTCAGTTACGATTCCAGTTACCTGAGAACTCCAGCTAAGGTTACAGCTAGTTTTTTTAGTTGAATTCTCATTCGCTAGCTGTCCCGATTCCGGAATTCCCGAGGATTCATTAACGTGACCGATCAGGGGCGTAACGCCTATTCAATCCAACTGTCAACATCCCAGACTCTGCGACGCCACGCTATTGTAAACTGGTCAACAGGTGGGATTTCCGATCAGCTGATTTCGCACGTGCTCTGAACAAAGGGGAGTCTTCATATCAGATATTATGCTTGATAGGATATATTCTAACATCTGAGGAAATATTTTTCAATTCAGGGATATTGAGTTATAAAGGTGTAATACTGTGAGAAAAATTACCTTTAACTGTCTCGTTCAAAAACATTTAATTTGAAGTTGTCTTATTATGTTTATAAGAATGTGTAAAACAAAGGCAGTTCCTAAAAAAGATATATACTCTTTTCTACAATATCGGAGCAAAATATCTGAAGCACTGATGAAGAATAACAGAAAATCCCGATGAAATCAATGTTACCCTGGATATATCTAAATAACCCAACAACTGAAAGTTTAAGGGGAAATTAACTCACCAGGGAAACAGCAGAAAGTCATTTTATATCAGCTTTCCGATGTCAGGCATGACTGAATTCGGCATTACCCTCATTTCATGAATAATTTGAATTCGAATGCAGATTTGAAGGTTGCAAATCAAGAACCTAAATGTAATACTGCCCAGGTATCCATAGAAATACTTGTTTTAAGATGTGTTTTTCGAGAAATAAATTATAACAATTCCTTTAATTAATTTCTAATTAAAATCCATCAAGCAAAAAATTGTAATTTTTCATTATTTTTTTCAATACGAGGTTGGAAATCAAGAACCTAAATGTAATACTTCCCAGGTATCCATAGAAATACTTGTTTTAAGAAGTGTTTTTCGAGAAATAAATTATAACAATTCCTTAAATTAATTTTTAATTAAAATCCATCAAATAAAAAAATGTAACTGTTCATTATTTTTTCCAGTACGATCCTCAGTTACACAGTGTAACGTTTACCAATCATAAAATAATTATTAATATGCAGATTTTTTTGTCAAATTATGTTAATATACTCCCAAGAAAACTCTAAAATAATTTTTATCAATGTTTTAAATGCATCATAACTGAAATTGTTAAATTAAAATCAGGCTTTAATTCAACTGTATTTTAAAACAGTTTAATTTACTTCCATGCTAAAAGAGACTATCGGCTAAAAGAGAATTTACTCCATGCATCTAAAAGAGAATTTTTATAATTTTACTTCCATTAAACTAAATTAAGTATATTTTGTCTTGCGTAATATACGCTTGATTACTTTTTATTGCATTGAGCCATTTCAAGATTCAAGTTGAGATTAATAATTTTAAAAATATTTAATTTTTAAAACAATTATTATACTAATTGCATGATATATGCTCCAAATATCGGTCCCATAGCAATGCAATATGATTCCAAAACTGCACAAAATCAGGACTAGATACAGTTATTTTTAAAATGTTTTTTATATTATTAATATATGTAGTAATTTTATAAAATTCGCAAATGTTTTTCCTAACTATCCTAACAATGTTGAACATCTACATTCATTAGCTGATATTTGTTATATAAATCTCAAATTTGTGTTAAATGTTTTGTGCTTAGCGTTTGGTAAATATATACTGCCTCTTTAATACATTCAATATTGTATAATGTTCAATTATGAATATAAGTGGTATTTAATTTTAACTAATGACGAAATGAAATGCAATTGAGTACTTATTTATTTTCAAAAGAAAAATATTGTAAGTAAAGAAAATTCAGTAGCAAATAAATAACATAATATAGCTCTTGTATGGTGACACATCAGGAAACGCGGTTTCATTAAGCAAATATGTCACATAACATTTGGAGAATTTCTCACTCTCTGCCCCTTTAATGCACTTAATATTGTATAATGTTCAATTATGATCAAAAATGGCATTTAACTGGAGATGAAAAGTCATGGACACATCTCAAATTGACTACTTATTTATTTTCATATGAAAAATATTGTATGTAAAGAAAATTCAGTAGCAAATAAATAACATAATATATCTCTTGTATGGTGACACATCAGGAAACGCGGTTTCATTAAGCAAATATGTCACATAACATTTGGAGAATTTCTCACTCTCTGCCCCTTTAATGCACTTAATATTGTATAATGTTCAATTATGATCAAAAATGACATTTAACTGGAGATGAAAAGTCATGGACACATCTCAAATTGACTACTTATTTATTTTCAAATGAAAAAAATTGTAGGCAAAGAAATCTCAGTAGCAAATAAATAACATAATATAGCTCATGTATGGTGACACATCAGGAAACGCGGTTTGATTAAGCAAGTATGTCACATAGCATTTGGAGTAACTTCTTACGCTCTGCCTATACCTTGACAAGAAGAAAAATATGTCAATACCGCCACAACAGAATACCAATGAGGCAACACATTTCAAGACAATCACTATTTCCTAATCTTAGAAAGAAAACCTCCCAGTTCATTCTAAGATAAATGTATTGTGTTGCTGTTGATCCAACCCTTAATTCATATCTAAGCTCAGAGCTTATCAAACTCTGATTTATGAGAAATAAAGGGCTTCCTGATTTTCCCACCTTATGAAAGACCAGGAAAATTGTAATTTTTATATTTTTTGGAAGAAAAATGATAACTGAAGAGTAGTACCATTTTTCTAACTACTCAGTAATCTAAAAGACATTTGAATCTAAATCTTTGTGAGTATTGAACTCCAAAACTGTGGGTTAGATCAATTTAGCCCTGATACAATTTCGTGTCTGTTTTTCTAAAAATTTTAACAAGAGAATAGAATAAAAATGTTTATTATTTACTTTTCTTAATATAATGCGAATAAATGACATTAAAGTATCATTAGTTACCCTCTTGTAATTTCTGTTACCTAAAAATCGTGTAGTGGATCATTCTGACCCAAAGAAATCCATCGCATAGGAGATTTGAAGGGATATTTAGAAGTGTAAGTTGTTAAAATTTCAAATATTTTCATCTCTCTTTTATTTTATTTTTTTACAAATTACAAATAAGAAAAATCTAGGATAGCTTCGATTCTCTAGGTTGAAAAATAAATTAGTTATGAAAGTTTACTATGACCTTGCTAGTAAGAATGTTTTATTGGGAAATAGATGTACATACATACACGGAATATATTAAAAAATCATTCTTATAAGTAAATAAATCATTTTAAATTTTGATTTCACTCCTTGATAGAAAAGAGATACGCTCCAGAGGGTACAATTGCTTAATTTTCTCTAGAACAAAATAATTAACTTAGAATTATTTCCATATTTAAATGTGGTTCTCATTCAATCTTAGAAAATCATTCGGAGTTTAATGCTGTTGGAGCCACTTTTTCCAACCATCTGGCATTTTCTAGTGCCAGTAAAATGTTGGTCAAAGATAATTTCTCATGAGAAGTGGCTTGGGCTTTACTCTGGGATGACAAAGTTTGCATCACTTCGATAGTAGATCTAGTGGTGTGAAGGCATACGAACGGTTCGGTCTGGGATTTAAATTTTGCGAAATTTTAACAGATTTCTGACTACGACTACTTTTTAAAATTTGGTGTGAGATTTCAATGAAGGCCTGACACTGAATTAAATTGTCGAGTTTAGCTCCCCAAAACCAAAAAAAAAGGGCTGGTTTTTCCCCGTAAATTATATTTATAAATTTTAATCTTACATGTGCGTAGTCTTACATGTGTTAGTCTTACATCTCTTTAAATGTGTGTAGATATATATATATATACGTGTGTGTATGTGTGTATTAGGCTCATACCCTAAGAAAAAAATAAGAAAAACATTCATTCCAGGCATTAAAATTTTAATCGAATTTCATTTTCTACCTTAGCTATTTTGTTTTCAATCCGATAGCAGCTCACCAGCTCACAAGATTTACTAGTTCTCTCCTAGCGCACTCTGCTCTTGTATAGAATTGTTTTTCTCTATATTCTTCCAGTTCACAAAGAGTTAGCTCTCTTTTTTATTATTTAAGGCTTTAATTTCTATTTTTAAAATTCCAAACCTGACATATATATATATATATATATATATATATATATATATATATATATATATATATATATATATACATATATATATATATATATATATATATATATATATATATATATATATATATATATATGTGTGTGTGTGTGTGTGTGTGTGTGTGTGTGTGTATGTGAGAGAGAGAGAGAGTGTATGTGTGTATGTAGGTATGTGTATGTGTGTGAATGTATGTGTGTATGTATATGTGTGTGTGTGGTAGTTATCAGAATTTGTTGTTCCTAAAGTTCTTCAAAATCATTCCAATTCCCGTTCTATTTTTCTTACCTTAACTTTCCCAGCTATTAGAATTAAAATCAAGAACGTGATTCTTTAAGACTCAACTCCTACCACACATCTCAAGTTTGAATTAATAATTGTTACGTGCGCCTTCTTAAATTTTTTTTAACCAGCTGTCAATTCTCTAAGAGAAACAGAAGATCGCTGCCTTCTATATGCGTTGCAAGCACTTATTCCGCTGCGTTTATTTTTCGGGCCATAGCAGAATTACCGTTTCAAGCTCTCTCTCTCAAGAGCACGAATTTGTTACCTCTATTTAACTTCAGAATTTTGCTTTTCTTTGATTACATATAAGTTCTTTTACTGTATATATTTTCTTATCTAAATCAGCGTTGAGAAATATCTTTGTTACAATAATATGCTACGTCTTCAAATATGTAGTAATGAAAATGCGCAATTTTTAAAACAGTTTTTTAAGAAAAACTTGAACAGAGGGTTAAAGTTTCAAAAAATTCGATTTTTTTAGGTCCAGCCAATGTATAGATTCGTTGCTGGTTTATAGATAGACAGTAAAACCAGAGATAGACAGTAAAACATCGTTCTATCGTCTCCGCCTTATACGCTTCCCACATTGATTGTTTGATTTATTTTGCCCCGAATTTAACTTCATTGAACTTAAGTTATTTTTCCCACATCCTTCGTTTCCGGATACTTCATTTTTCTGCGTTTATCTTGGAAGCATTTCAATCCCGCCGCTCTTTCTTCCCGGAAATATAATTTTTGTGGAGTATACGAGAACTAAGAAAATAGTTTGTTGGTTGGTTTGGGATGTTACGGTCTATTGTTTTGCTACACAATGGCTAGTGAGACAGGGACCTACTGCTAAAAGCCTATTCCAAATGGCTACGAATAAACATGCCAGCAGTGGAATTCAAAACTATGAACGATACTAAAGGTGAACTAAGGAAATAAGGTTTTTTAGGGTGTGCGTGCGTGTGTGTATGTTGCACAAACTAGATGCTATAAAGACGAGAGAAAGGGGGGAGGAATTAAGCGAGCCTGATTCAGTACCGATTTTTTTTTTAATCCCACCGAGCTTTTTGAAAATTAAAATAATTTATGTTCGCACAAATTGATAGTGAGCGATGCAGTAGTTTAAATGATAAAAAGCTCATTATTTACAGTCAGATAATTACCTTTTACAAAACACGTATCAAATACGAAATATTTTTAAAATGTTAAGTATCTCTCTTGATCTAGGTTGTATTTTTCAAAATACTGAATACTTCTAATTAGTTCTCTAAATAATTAACTCATATTTACATGTTTTGTTAAACTTCTGCATCCATTGTATTTTTACTCCTCCTTTCTCATTTACGTACCTTGAAAAACGATTTCTGCTATACTAACTGATAATATCAACCGCTAAGACCAGTTTGTTAGTGAGTGGATATTTCATGGTCACATGAACTCCAAAAACAGTTTCTGTTTATCAAGGGCTTTCCTAGACCACCAGAGAAGAACTTAAGGGGTCATTTGCCGTTTAAATAGACAAAAAAATTTGATTTTTTAGAATAAACATATATGAAAAGGAATTCTGTTCTGAGCATTTTAAAACAATTCCAATATTTAGATCATAAGAGGAGTTATGAAGCTGCTTGGCGCCCTAAGATTCCTAGGCTGTTGTTCCTACTCAAGCTACGTTTGGCGATCGTCTTGGGCTCCCGCTGGCGGGATTTTTCCACTGACCTCGCCATTCGCGGTGTTGAATGGGCATCATTTTGGCCGAAATTGGGGGCCATTCAACACCGCGAATGGCGAGGTCAGTGGAAAAATCCCGCCAGCGGGAACCCAAGACGATCGCCAAACATAGCTTGAGTAGGAACAACAGCCTAGGAATCTTAGGACGCCAAGCAGCGCTCAAGCTGGACAAAAGGTGAAAGATGGGGAGAGCAAAACGGCAACCCACGGATGGTCAGCGCGGGAAGATTCAAGGTGACTCGGACTTGGACAAGCCCCATTCCACAAAATAAGGGGTCAGGAAGCCGGCAATTCCTGGCATTCCCTTTTACATAGAATGTGGCTATACCACACTTACAAAATTTTAACTTGATTTTTCTCAAATTGCGCTTTTTTTTTATATGTTTTTATCTTCATGTTATCTCAAAAAGTTTTGAATTTTTTTCATGAAATTTTACAATATAATTTTCATCCGATTGAACCTAAATTTTCTGCATATTTCCTAAAATATGTTTTTTTTTTTCAGTGATAAACTTCAAATTTTTAAAAATAAATTCACTTTTTTAAAATATTTCTTTAAAATATATATGTATTTTAAATACATACAAATTTAGATTCTAAGTTATTTTGAGATATTGTAGTATGTTTTAAAACAATAAGTTTGTCTTAATTATATTTTTAGTAATCATAAGCGTTAGCCTTGATATTATTTTTGTGAACAGAGTGTCAATCTTTCAAACAAAAATAATTTTTATGCGTCAAAAATGAATCAGATATGTGTGTTAAGATAATAATTTGTTCTAACTATGTTTAAAAAATTATATTTGTAAATCTGTTAGTTTTTAAAGTAAGAGAAGTCGAAAATAATTTTTTTAAACATTTTTTCGACTTTTAAAAGTTGTATAACCCTTTAACAACTAAAATGGTTACCATAGTAAAGGAACTATGCACAGACCAGATGCAATATCCCGAGAAAGGGGAGGAAGAAACAAATCTTAATCAGTATTGCATTTTTTTAAGCACACGGAGCTGACCAATTTGTTAGTGAGTGGATTTAATATTAATTTACATAGACGCTAAACACACTCGTAGCGAATAGATTCAATAAGCTTGATTACACGGCTCTTTTATGAACACATAAGACTCATACACATAACGACGTTTTCGGATTCTTGAAAAGGAAAAGCGTTATAACAGATTTTTTCTGAAGATTTCATATCAAATTGCTTTTAAAATTGTTAGTTTTTAAGATCTACTGCTAAAAACGTGTTTTGGATTCATATGTAAACATTTTGCATAGCCACTAAACACATTGGGTTCATATGCAAACATTATTTTGTATAGCCGCTAAACACACTCGTAGCGTATAGATTCCATAAGCTTAGTTAAACAGCTCTTTTAAAAACACATAAAACACTTAACTTCAAAAATTTCTGGTACTTGAAAAAGAAAAGCATTACAATGGATTTTTTCTGAAAATTTTAAATCAAATCACTTTCAAAATTGTTAACTTTAAGAGCTATTGCTAAAAATGTGTTTTGAGTTCATATATAAACATCGTTTTGCATGGTCGCTAAACGTTAAACAGCTCTTTTAAGAACACATAAGACACTTAACTTCAAAAATTTCGGGTACTTGAAAAGAAAAAGCATTACAGTAGATTTTTTTCGGAAGAATTTAAATCAAATCGCTTTCAAAATTCAGAATTTTTAAGAGATGTTTCTAAAAATGTGTTTTGGATTCATATGTAAACAATAATTTTAAATGAACATTTCATGTAAAACGGTTATATTTAAAATCAACATTTCACAAATATTTTTAAAACCTTAAATCATTTTTTTTCTTGCGAATAGAATTATCAACTGCGAAAAATTTAAATCGCATTGAAAAGGAAAATAATATGCAGGAACTTGAGTTATAGTTATTATGTTTTAATTCCAAAAAATATTTTGTATATTTTTAATATATAATCATTTTTGGAAATATTTGATAAATATTCAATTTTAAATCAAGTAAATATAAATATTCAAGCTCTAAATCATATATTTACTCCATCCTATTTAATCTCATGTGTTGTCATAATACTAATTATAGGAATTTTTCATCGGAAAATCTTTAATGCTGTTTTTCCCAGAACAGAATTTTTTAATATTGTGACTATAACTTTTAAACTATTTCAATTTTTTTCCACGAAAGTGTCTCAATATTTGTAGCCCATTTTTATCTAAAATTCAAATCTATTTACTTATGGTTCTCTGATAAAATATCTTTTTAATTAGTTTTTAAAAATATATTTTCAGAAACCCACTCTATAATTTAAGGTAGCTAAATACATCCATGTATTAAAAATAAAAAGAATCTTTAAAGCAAATTAATTTTAGTAGGAGTTACAATTATATTCATAAAATATTTTATAGACATAAATATTGTTTAAATTACACATTTAAAGAATAATCGTGCACGTAAGTTATGGGTATCAAAACTTTTATTAGTAATGTGATCTACTTTAATTTAGGGCATAAAAGTATCCTTTAACTGTATGCTACAGAAAAACTGTACATTAAGACAAATCAAACATCTATATAGAAAGCAAATTAATTTGGTAATTGCATAAATAGTTATAAAATGTTAAATTTTGAGTAGTTTTTTCCCTGTTTGCTGTTTAAGAAACACCTTAATATTAGTCCTCATTTTGACCTTTTCGAACTTCATTTATTTCTTTATGTATAACGCTTAAATCTTTTCAAAAAAAGTGTGCTTTATAAACACATTAAAGTAATGACATATGCATAAAATAACAGATTTGATCCCCTCTAAAAAAAATTTAATAAAAAGGTGTTTAATTTTTATAACTAGTATTTTTTGGTGATAGATTGGTTTATAAGAATATACTACAGTGGTGTAACCTGAAAAATTATTTGTTTTCTAATATATAGGATTAATTTATATGCATTCATTGGTTTTAACAAATTCCCTATATTGTTTTAATTTGCGTAAGTATTCAAAATTTTTAATAATTTTTTTGTATATAATATTAATTCTTTGGTGTAAAACCACAATACCCGACTAATAAATGAATAAATATTGTCATTTTTAAGGCTTTGTGCCTCAGTAACTGTGATATTCTATGCAAAAAACGATGCTTTTTGAAGTTCTTATCTACAGATTTTATTGTTAGTAGTATATACTGCAGTGGTGTACCCTGAAAAATTATTTGTTTTCTGATATATATGACTAGTTTATATGCATTCATTGTATTTAATAAATTCCCTATATTGTTTTAATTTTTCATAAGTATTCATAATTTTCAATAATTTATTTGTATATAATATTAGTTCTTTGGTGTAAAACCACAATACCCAACTAATAAATGAATAATTATTTGTCATTTGTAAAGCTTTGTGGATCAGCAACGGTAATATTCTATGCAAAAAAACGATGTTTTTTGAAGTTCTTATCTACAAGTTTTATTATTAGTAGTATATGATTTTAAAATAGTGAAATATGATGTTTTATGACACAGGACTCAAAATGCCTCTTCACTGACCGTAATCATAGTGTTAGATAATTACATAAATAGACTTTTAGCCCTTCCAAGAAATGTAAAGATTTTGTCTAGTAATAAAGATACACATAACGTTGATCAAAAATATTCAAAAGTAAAAATAAAAATTAAGTTAGATGAGAACTTACCTATGAGGTAAAACTGGGAATTCACGTTGAAAAGTTACACCATCACAGTTAATAAGGGTACCATTACTTGAATCCAAGTCACAAATGCAAGGCAAATAAATGTTTTCAAAAAAGTCTGAACATGGCTTTCCATTTATTAAGGAATCTACTTCACAGAAAGCAGTTTGACACATAAATACGAATAAACAAATAAACACACATGAAAACTTCATTTGAGCGTTGTACTTTGTTTCCATGATTCTGAAAAACAAAAAAAAACATAATTAGAACTTTTTTTTACTTATAATTAGTAATAAATATAAAGTTCTGTTTTGAAAATCATACTGTTAATAATCTACTAAAACAAGAATTCAAAAATGAGTCCATGAATTTAAACAAAATCAATCCGATTCGAAGAAATAGTCTTCCGAACACGGTATCACAAAAAAAAACCATAAAAAAGGAACAATATGAAATATTAAAAATCAAAGTAAAAAATAGAATCTATCGTAAAAAATACAATAGTAACATAAACAATGTTCTGCGATATTGCTATTTAGAAAATATCATTAAATTCGTCTAAAACAGAGCAATACAAACGAAATGCTTGAAAAATGTAAAGAAGCTTCATGTTTTCAGAGCTCATACAAAATCAAAAAGTAGTTTATCGTTCAAAAAACGATAAAAACATAAACACTGTTCTACAAGAATGTATTTAACACAAGGCATTAAAAATATTTCTGCACGATAATCGAAATGAGATGACTGAAGAATGCAAAAACACTGGAAGGTTTAGCAGCTTATAAAAAAATCAAAAATTACAGTAAATCGCAAAGAAGAAATAATAACATAAACAAGGGTCTACAAAAATGTCGTTAAATTCCTTTCACATGATAGAATAAAAACCAAAAAAAACTGATGAAGGAAAAAAAACTGGATGGTTTAGTGCTTATGTACAACTGACAGTTAACGAGAGTTATTTTACATTTCACTATTTTTAATATTTTAAAAAAGAACGTAAAAAATCTCATTTTGCTTTTTTTTTCAAATACCTATAAAATTTTTAAACACTAACTTTTGTTTTTAAATTAATTTCAATGGCATTTGAATAAATATTTTTAAAAAAATGTCGGTTCCGCGTATTGAAAGGATATACAGGCATAAGATCCAAATGTAATTTTTAACAATATTCTTGTAACAAAAAACTGCTTGATTTCACTTAATTCCCTTCATTTAAAAATTAATGATGATATAAAAGGAAGCTGTTTTTAAATTAAAAGGTGAGTTTAACAGCCTTCTAAATATATAAATATATAAAATAAGAATGCATCATTTATAACAAAAGTTAAAAAATTAAAAACATTATATTATCATGCATAGCTTTTAAAACTGCCTCGACAATGAAATTATCCGTTTAATGGTGATATTTAGCCATTCCAATTCCTTGAGCAATTTTATAAACTGACTCAGGTTTGAAGGTCATGGTATAAACAAGCCGCTGTTGCTCGCATTCGGAAGTCACTTCGCAGTCAAACCACAGACATGCAATTCTTCGAGTAATCTTCTCTGTTCCGAGGAACCAAAGTTAAAAATTTGATATATTAGTCATAGAAATACTCAAGAATATGATAAGCGATTCTTGGACAACAATCAGTAGTTAATTCACACATAATTTCAACTTCAATTCAAGTTCAGTTGACTAAATTTTATAATTTCTTAAGCACAGTTTTCCCAAATCATACGAATCGAAAAGATTATGAGCAGTAAGGAAATTTAAGTACATTTTTTTTTAATTGAAACAGAAGAATACTGATTACAAATAGACATTAGACATTTAGACAAGGAAAATTTAAAATTATATTATTGTGCATAGCCTTTAAAACTGCCTCGACAATGAAATTATCTGTTTAATTGTGATATTTAGCCATTCCGATTCCGTGAGCAATTTTATAAACTGACTCAGGTTTGAAGGTCATGGTATAAACAAGCCGTTGTTGCTCGCATTTGGAGGTCACTTTGCAGTCAAACCACAGACATGCAGTTCTTCGAGTAAGCTTCTCTCTCCCGAGGAACCAAAGTTAAAAATTTGATATAGCAGTCACAGAAATACTCAAGATTATGATAAGCGATTCTTGGACAACAATCAGTAGTTAATTCACACGTAATTTCAACTTCAAGTTCAACTGACTAAATTTTATAATTTCTTAAGCAGTTTTTCCAAATCGTACTAATCGAAAACATAATATGAGCAGTAAGGAAATTTAAATACAATTTTGTTTTACTTGAAACAGAAGTATATGGATTACAAATAAACATTAGACATTAAGACAACATTAGAGAAGGAAAATTTTTCATTACATCACAAATTATCTGTATGTCAGAGCATGTACATACATATTTATTTCGTTATATTTCTCTTATACACACACACACACACACACATATATATATATATATATATATATATATATATATATATATATATATATATATATATATATATATGTATACATTAGTACACATATAACAGAGATTCTAGTAGAAAAGAGCTAATTTTAATCGTTTTAAAGCTTAAACTGAATACAACAATAGCCCTTATTAACTAATTTTTTTAAGAATATTATATACCGATTTTTCACGCAAACCGTATAAATGTGTAGAATTACACCAAAAAATATTACTTACGTTTAAACAATCCGAAATTCAAAATCGAAGAACAGAAAATACATACTACCTAAATTCTAATCTATAGTAAATAAGAAATACGTTAATCATAGATGCCTGTATTCCGAAACTAACTTCTTTCCATTCTAAACTTCAAACACTGTCAACAAAAAAGTATCCAAAGCAGAAGAGGCAAATTTGACGCGAAAAACATCTATTAGTTCTTGAATAAACGGCGAAAATTGTATGCCATCAACATAAACATGGGGGAATCTTAAGCCAGGCAATCTTATTTAGAACGAGAAGACGAAAGGAGGATAAACGAAATAGATATCGGTCAAAGAGAAAGAGCTACTTAGCTTTGTTTGATTGTTAAATGATATAGAGCATGAAATATGTTAGGAAAGAAAGCTGAAATCAGATTAATCCAAAGTAAATGCATCTGAGACTTAAGCGAAACAGGATATTGATAGCGAAACATAAACGTAGCCATAAATAAAACAAAAATGGAGACAACATATAATAATAAACGTCATACGACTGAATTACTGAGACTATGGCATTTCTTAAACAGGAATAGAAAGAGTTTATTTTAAGTTCCTACTAAATTCATTGCAGAACTTCAGTAAAACAACATCTGCTGAAAATTATACACTTTTCTAAGTCATGCCGTACATCAGGGGTTCCCAAACTTTTTCATTACCCATCGCACTTATAATTTTATCATATTTTCACGGAGCCTCAGTTGAAGTATTACAGCTAGATACTTCAAATAGAACGTTCAGTAGAACAGAAAGGAAAATAACATTTTTAGTCATTCATAGTCTTAATTGAGAAGAAAATCTATCAATTAAACACAAATAAAGAAAACTTCAATGGCAAGTAAGAAAGTCAATGTAACAAATCAACATGTTGATATCCACAGAATTTTTCAAATCTCGGAGGAAAGCTTAATAACGCTACTCTCGATTTTAACTCCTCAATGACCAAATGTTGGTTTCCGAACAATATTTGGTCTTCATTAGAGCAACGATTGAAAATCCAACTTTGCATAGAAAGAATGTTGTAAAGGTCATGAGGATTCTTTGAGCTTTTGAACTTAAAGTTGTTTACTCAATTTTGAGGAAAATCCAAAATCCCTTTAAGTCTGAGTAAGTAAATTTTATTTTCAGGTTTCTATTAATTTAAGAAACAGAATAAAATTTAATGATAATTATTGATAACAAATATAATTAATGAAAATTATTGCCGAGCATTAATCACAAGTCTTGTCTCTAGGCCCAAGTCTTTTCTTAAAGCCATAAGCACCTTCAGGCACCCCAGGTTTCCCTTCACAGCTTGGGGACCCTTGCGGTACATCATAAGCCAAGCTACGGTAGTGCATAAGAAGTCTCAAACTCCCACTTCAACCCCCAAAGTTAAGAATTTCTTTCTCTTTTTTTTAACTTTTTGAATGTACAGTAAGCAGAATATGAAATACTAATAAAAAATAATAAAAGTCTTAAATCCTTTTTAACTTATTCTTCTAAATGGGAATGACTAATTACCTTGTTGGGAATAGGGCACACATACGTGACCTTCTTTAATTATATTAGTTTTTTCCTCATCTAAACAAGAATAATTCGTTTTTACTATGGTGTCAATGATAATTCGATCCAATTAAATTCCTTAACACTAAACATACCAACGCTTAATACCTATTTATTTTATTTATTTTATCCACTTAATACATACTTATTTCTTTTATTTCTATTTTAATTCATCACTCATCGCATTTTTTGCATCTACATTACCGGTCATTTGACCGATTATGGTATATTTAGTGATAACATGAGATAGTGAACAATAAATAGTGTCGGGAGAAATAAATTTGAAGTAAAGATCATAATGTTATAAAATAATTAAAGCGGTTCATGTAGCAACGCTTTACCAGGGGACAGGGTTGGAAAAAATCATGATTTTTTTTTAAATCAGAAAAATCAGATTTATTTGATTTAAATCAGATTTTTTTTTATTTAAATCGGATTTTTATTATTTTTTTCTGAATACTAATTTTAATTGTTGTTTTTATGTTTTTTTGCAATATACATAGAATAGTTTGTTATAAGAAGTAACATCTTATCTATCTAGTATATTCTGCACACTGATTACCTAAACTTAAATATATAAATTTTAATCTAAATACATTCTATTATTTTGTAATTGGATAGTGCAAACTCAATAAGATGTCAATTAAAAGAACAAATTAAATATTCTTTTAATGCAAACTATTTATTTAAAAAAACAAATCACAATTATTTTAATATTTTTTAAGTACCGAATTATGGATTTAATTGTTTCAATAAAAACACTCGCTTTGATGCTTTATCCACTCCTCATTGGTTACGAAGGCTAGAATGAACAATACCAAAAGAAGAAAAAAACTGTCTTTCCATTCCAGCAGACGAAGCCACGACGGTTGTTATTTGGTAAACAAACTGGATTTCAAGTTCTGTAATACTCTCTTTACCTCCCATTAGATAAAATGAATTCAACTAGTCATAATCAATCATTGTACAACCCCTGCTACATATTTTCTGATAACAACCCCTAAATTCTTGGAAAGAGCATGCTATCTATTTACACTTATTTACTTATTGGTATTACTGTGCTAACTGATTCCCAGTTCTCCTGTCTTTGGAATATAGGTTTTAAAAGAAGTGAAAAAAAATGATTTAAATCAATGATTTTTTTTTAAAAAATCAACTGATTTAAATCATGATTTAAATCATGCCAACCCTGCCAGGGGATAAATTATTTATTTTAAATACCATACTTTGAGACAGCTGTGTGTAAGTGGACGTACAGCCTTTTGCAAAGATTAAAAGTTTAGCTTGTTAATTAGCTTTTCTAGCTTTAGGCACAAAAATCATTAAAGCAAGTGATTTCCCGAATTTCAATTAAACTTGTTCCAACTAAATTTCAGCTAAGAATGTTTTTTAACTAAAATTCAAACTATTAGCCAACTATATACCTATTTTTAATTAAAAAGGCTCAAAATTAAGTAAAAAGTATATGAAATTCAATACAAAAATTTAATACGACTAATACAGATAGCCGAAGACTATTTCATGCTTCTTCTCAGAAACACTCCATCTCTGTCCTAAACTGTAACCATGCTATCTCTACAACCATAGCCATGGTTTTCGAATACCACAGTAAACATCATTATACGTAGTCTTTTGAAATCGTCTTTAACACTAGAATGCCCGGAATCTTGCTTCTTGGTACCGCCAAGAATGTCGAGGGCTGTATATATGTGTGAGGGAAGGGGTGTAATGTATTTCATTTTTATATTCTAATATTATAGCCAGATTATTAGAAATTAATAATGTGTTAATATATAGTTTCTTAGAAATTACAATTACTATATATTTTTCTCTATTTTATGTATATATATATATATATATATATATATATATATATATATATATATATATATATATATGGGGAGGAGGGTGTCAGGTTTGAAAACGTAAAATTAATAATTTAGGGGTCTGAGAGCAGAAAACTCAGCGCACTCTTTTAATGCAGGAGCATGAATCTTTATTAACATATTATAAAAGTACTTAACGCGTAAGTGTTGAGAGAGAGAGCGTCTTTAGAAAGGGTTGTTGCATGAACCCTCCTTAGTGTGGCTCTTTTGTTAGAATGTGGAAGCTAACCATGGGCTGCCTTGTTTGGTGGTTGACTGTTGAACTATGCAGTATACATGAATAAAGACTATCAAAACATCATAGGCTCTATGACTTGTTATATGCATGACACACACATATATAGATATATGTGTGTGCGTGTGTGTGTGTGCTATACTAATGGATACTAATGGCTTTATAAAACAATATACCAGCTACGTGGCTTGGGGTGGAAATGAGTCCAGCGGATGTTCTAGAGTTACGAAGTAGATCTTGATGTAAATCCCCCTCACGTTGCTAAAATTTGTGCGAAGCGTTTCAAACCAATCAACCTATTATAAGTACACGAGAAGATAAAAATCTTTGTGGTGGGATATAACATAAAAAGTAAAGCCAACGTAAGTAACGGTACAAAGCAAATAGTACAAAGTAACATAGTAAATAGTGGCAAAATACAAAGGCAGCTATTTCACTGCTTCGAGCGTGTAGTATAGTCATTGCTAGAGAACTCTTAACTTTTAAATAATGAGCTAAATGTGTTTTTGCATGCCACTGAGTGCTCTCGCCTTGAGAATGCTGCTCGTTCGAATAAGCGCAACAGCTCTCTGCGTACTTTCTCTCCGCATTTGTCCCTTACTTACGTTGACTTTGCAGTTTATGCTACAACTATAAGTAATCATAAAATATTAAATGCTTTTAAATTTAGAAGTTCGTATAGAATTGAGATTTTCTACTAATATAAAGTAAATAATTCAACGTTTTCTACGAGCATTTTGTCTCCAAATAGCGTAACTAATATTTTGTGAGTCGAAATTTGTACTCATTCTTTCTCTCTTTCGTGATGTGCGGATAATCCGATGACTTTTAATGGATAATAGTATTAGAACAGTAGCTAAACTTAAACCTGCCATGCTAAAGTGGATTACTGAATTCCTAAGAATATTTATTTGTAACATACAATGGAATTAATGTGGTATTTAATTTTTGTAACAGATAAAATGATTAATTTAAATATAAATCAAAATGTCACTTATAATTTTAGAAGATTGTCTTCTAATTAAAAAAACTGATAATGACTAGTCTACTACAAATATTTTGCCTCCTAGGACCTAAAGAATATTCTCTGAACAAAACTGCGCATTCATTCTCTCTATCTAATCTAATGCACGGATAATCCACCGACTTTTGATGGCATTAGCACAGTAACAAAATCTGGAACTCTAATATAAAGTACAGGATTCCCAAGCATATTTATTCATGGTATTAAATGGAATGAATATTATATTTAATCTTTGCGATAGATAAAATGGGGAATTTAAATATAAAATTTTGAAAATAAAATTCACAAATTTTTATAAAATTTTTAAATATAAAATTCACAATTTTTGAAGATTTGATTTGATTTAAAAATCATGTACTAATAAAAAGATAATATCCCTTCTATTACTAACATTTTGTCATTATTTCATTTCTACTTATCTTCGTCTCATGTGGGTGTTGAAATGTGGCACATTAAAGTATCTCTTTAATGATCAAACTTAATTAAAGCATACATCTCTATATACGTACCACAATTCCTTGTATACTCACATTCTCTATATTTTAGCCATGATCCTACTCCTACATAATCGATTATTCATCATTGCAGCGCAGTCATTTATTTAATCATTTATTTATTAGCATAAATGTGCAGTCATTTATTTATTAGCAGATATAACACCCCGTCCCTTCGCAGTTTAGTAGTACTGTAATTTCTACTTCGGTTTTTACAACAATTTCTACTTCGAATCTTTGACTGATTCGGTTGCGTATCAGATTTAACATTGTGAATACACGATCTTTTACTTTATACTAACATTGCAACCAATTTGAACATTCTTATTACTTAAACATTTATCAGCTGTCTCCTGAGATACCATCTTAGGTCCACTCGTACAGGTAAGTATACAGGCCTCTGACCATGATTTCATACCGGAAATAAGGTAGTGTATGTGTTCCAATGATAATTGGTCCTACTCGTTCTGCAACTCCGTTTTCAGGCCCTGGATGGCTCTCGATTTGGGGAAGTATGTTTCAATATTGCCCTCTCTAGAGCTTCCCAAATATCTTCTCAGCCACAGTTTTTAATCTGGATGACGCAGCATCATGGGGTGAACACATGCAAAAGGTGATAAAACAATAATCAGGAAAACTTTTTGGAACTTTTAAAGAAGGCATGAATAAATTTAAAAGTTAAAATTTAAGTTGCCTTCTCTCACCATTGTGTTACTGTCGAAACCGGCGAAGAATTTTCGCTGCCTTTATCTTAAGGTGCGACCGATCCGTTTCTCCATGAATCTCAAAATTGGTGCCTCAAGTATATGCCAGGAGTACCGTAACCAGGGTTGGCTTAATTTGCCCAACCCGAAAAAACCCGGGTGGGTTTTTTCAAAAAAACCCACTTGAAAAAACCCAAGTGGGTTTTTTCAAAATTGGGTTTTTTTCAAAATCATTATTTAAAATTCCACATATTTAACTAATAGTAGAAATATTGAGTTAAATCTATAATATATATTACATATTTCATCTTTGACAATGAGAGTAGAATTTTTTTTTTTAATTTGAGAAGGTCTAAACTGCTAGAAAAAAACAAAAACTTAAAAAAATTTCAGAGAAAAATAGTTATTTGTATAACAAATACAATGAAAAGATTATAGAAACAATTAAAAATCAAAACAACCAGTATTTCTGCAAAGATGATGAAAACTGACGTCTTTCAGCCAATATTAAAAAGAAATAATATTGCTAAAAAACAATAACCCAGAGGGCTTGAGTATATTTACAAGAACATAAACAAATTAGAACTTTCTATATTGTATACAACTTATTCTAAATGTTATCCAGTCAGTGATATAAGTTTCTTTATCAGCTGTTATGATATAAGGGAAAAACTTGTTTATACAAACAATTGACCAATTAACTGTTATCTTGAAACAAGGGTATTTTAATACGATTTAGTGATATAAAATTAAATTAGTATGTAAAATTCTAAATAAAAACATTAAACTTTTATGAAATTGTTTTTAAGTTTTCCCTCTTATATAGATACAAGTATAATAAATGTGATTATTAAATAAATACTGATCTATGACAAATTAATTTATGCATAGGAATATCCCATGCTTAGGGGTAAAATGACAAGATATTCTTTATTGATTGTTGATAAAAGATTGACTATCCATTATATATATGTTTCCTTACTCACATTTAAAAATCAAGATGTAAAAAACATAATAGTAACTGAAAATCTCATTTAAATTTTAAGATATTTTATTTGTTAGAAAAATTTTAGAATATGTAAAAAATAATTTATTTTAAAATTTCAAAATTTCTTTTAATTAAAGCAAAAATTTCTTCTGCATAACTTAAAATTGATTTTTTAAATTTATAACTTTAAAAAGTGACTAACATTTTAAATTTATTTTGATCAAGCAATTATATATCCTGTCCTCTTACATATAAATTATAGAGACAAAACCCTGATAAAACCCGAAAAAACCCTGATAAAACCCGAAAAAACCCAAAAAACCCTGATAAAACCCGAAAAAACCCCAAAAACCCTGATAAAACCCGAAAAAACCCACTGGGTTGGGTTTTTTCTGAAAAAACCCGGGTTTTTGCCAACCCTGACTGTAACAAAAATAATTTTGATAATTGATATTCTATGATATTCAGGTCTGGATATTTAGCTGAGCAATCCATTAGCGGATATCTTCTCTTTCCACAAAATCACCGACTAGAGCTCTATGCTACCACTCATTGTCGTCTTTAAAATGAAATCAGGACCAGCTAGACCCCTAAAAAAGGCTAACATAAGGCTTCATAATCTCATTCCTATAACTAACACCAGTCACAATGTCTCTCAAAAACATGGAGGGCAGTGCAGCCATACAGCATGACGCCTCACAGACCATCAAACCTCCACTGACATAATGGTCAATTTCGCTTTACTGATGAGTCCCAGTTCAACCTAGCCATTAATTTGCAACATACTTTCATACTGAGATAACAAAGTAACCCCTACCTGCCCTCCAACATCCAATAAATCATCTATTATAAACAATTTTACCAAGAAAATATTTAAACATTGCGAAAAGTAAATTTAAAAAAAACTACAAATCATGTTCAGATTTTTATTAAGCAGATTGATCAAATATTCATTTTTCTTTTTCAAATTGTGGATAACTCTCTAAAAACAAGCGTCAACAAATTTTGTCACAGGAAAATGTAAAATCTCCCATGTTCATTACACAATAAAAATTGCAGAAGGATAAACGTTTTACTTTTTTAAAATATACGAAAAGTGTGTAATCAGACCTGCCAACAGCTACGAAAAAATCGTAGTTTCTACGAATTTAGCAAATAATTACGATACTACGAAACTTGGTAAAAAAAAATACGACTTTTCCTCAAAAAATATATACCAGAATAAAAAATTACATCGCATCCGGAAAATCAAAATGAATGAAGATATTTTCGAAAGCGATATTAGGAAATCCGTAAAAAAAACTTTTCTGATCAATTTTCGCGTAACTACGGTGCGATACCATACTCTCTCGAAAATAGAAATTTTTGGATTAAAAATTAGATTTTTTTGTCTGATAATATTGATTATAATGTAATAGTATATTTCTGTGTTCTTCCCTCAGTACATTTCTGAGATTTTTTAAAAATTATTATTTCTTACTATAAAAATGTTAAGAAGTGAAATAACAATTAAAATAAATCTAGATAAAATACTTCATCTAGCTTTTTATCGGAGGTTTTCAATTCAGAAATGTATATAAATGTATATGATATTTTGAAAATGAAATATTGCCTATTTGAAATTTTATATAGAATTTTAGATACTTTAGTAGAAATGATTGTTTTGTTTGAGCAGTAAACATGCACTCAATGAATTAGAATGTGCATTATGTTACACTTGCGATTGCCCAGGATTTATTGTGCAAAAACTCGCCATCCAAACTATCTCGCAAATTAGTGTGTACTATTTTTTATTTCAAAAATTGTCATGTGCTACTATTTTAATATTCAAAAGTTCGCAGATCTGGTGTAATTACCAATTTACCCTATTTAGGTATTATAGTGTACATGCTCAAACAGTACTGACTTGTAAAACAATTCTAACAAGGCTATTACACGGGAGAAAGACGAATTTCCGTTAATTCATAACGGTAAAACTGTCCAAGCGTGACGCCGTTAGAATTCAATCACAACCCGAACATTCGGTTTCTGTATGCGCTTTCATTATTCTTACTGTAACATTCTTTTCTCAGCACACGCTCCAACTTCTTTGTGAATGAAAGTCACTTAACCAAACCTTGAGACAATAAGTACCTTCGAAACGGTTCGGGAACTATCAGTGAGTTGGTTCTTTTTTTATTCTCAGAGCCTAGCAAGTTTGAGGCAGACCTGAAAAGCGACTCTCTGTATTAGAGATGAAAAGATCTCAGGGCAAAATGAATTCACGCTACGCAGTCATGAAAGTTTCAAGGCAATGATCCGTTTGTCCATTTCCCGTACTTATATTGTGTATACACAGGGCCTGATTATCGCACGGGCACTTGGGGCACGTGCCCTGGGTACGAAAATTTAGTCGAAACACATATTAAGTGGGGAAAAATTGCAAACATACGCTACCATCTTCAAGTTTTAATAAATTGTTGTACAAGGTAATTGTGTTTGGGATGAACTCTATTTACTTTAATTGTACTGTTATTTACCTGATAATTAATTCCCTATATGAACCTGGTACTCTTTTTATACTATGGGTTATTGCATATTTATAAGACAGATTATTAGCAACGTACCACTATAAACCATTAAATCATCTCATCAATTTAAATTATTTTTAATTCTATTATTATTTATTTTCTGCACCACAGAGTTTGTGAGTGTGACAAGGTAAAAATAAAAAAGTGGGTCACTCTAGGTTTTTAACCCTCTAAGTAGTTCGCACGTACAATTCCACCAAACCGATGATGCCTTCAAAACGTACAATTTTCGACCTCCAAAAATGCTCCGAAAATGGATGTAATGTACATTTTTGCAGTGCTTTCCCTCATGAAGGTTTTTGGTAGGAGGGTTAGGTCGACAGTTTGGGAATTGCACCCCTCTTTGGCTAACATTTATTGAGGGATGCCCCCCTACCCCCTGAGGCAGAAAGACGCTGATAGCTTTTCATGGCTTTGTAAATCTCTATTTCGAAGTATTTTGTTTGCGGTAATAGATGTATCTTTAATTGCACCCCTTAAATATCTTGGATGACTTTCGTAAAAAATATAAATAAGTCTCTCAAATATTATTTTTATTTGTACTTTTAGAATACATTATTTTTTATGGGATAATCTTCGAAACTTGGCGAGCTTTATGCGTATTAAAAATTAACAATCTATAATATCTATTTATAAACGGAAGTAGAGGGACAATAACGACGAGGTGTGGGTTTCCCGTATTCCGTTGTAATCGACAAAGGGTAAAGGAAAAATTATAGAACGCTTTAGCCACTGACGCAATAAACCTTCAGCGTATTTTTGGAGACTTTTTTCCTCGATGTGTTCCACTAGGAGGGTTAAAAGTCCGTAATTTTTAACATGGCTAAACAAAGATAATAATGATTACGTAAAATGAAACTTTGATGTTTTTGATTTTGAATATTACTTAAATGCTAATTTCTTAAATATGTTTGCTAATTCAATGTTATAATTTTTATATGACTGTAATTATGATAACTTGTCGTTATAAATTTGCATGGGGGTGGAGGGCACAAAAATTGGATTGTGCCCTTGGGCACAAAAGTATCTTAGTCGAGCCCTGTGTATACACATTACTCGCTAGCATATAGCCCGTCATATGACGGGATATGTAAATGTTTTCTTTTCCAGAATTGTTAGTGAGGCAGTTAAAAAAAATGGTTTGTGTTTTGGCTGAGAATTATCTGGTACACACTCAATAATTGTTTATCTTCATACTCCTCTAAAATCTCCCGTTGCTGTGAATGCAGTTTAGAATCCTGTTGAATTCATTTAGAAAGATAATTCAAAGTTTTCTTAGGTACTTCGAAATTATCGTTAAGTTCTTCCCAATTTTTTTTCCACAGTAATTAAGGGAAGTAAAGGAACGAAAATATCATTTCCACTACACCCTAGAGTTAGATAGAATTTGTTGTTAATACCAGAAATAAAATTTTCATTGCAACAAAAAATAATCGATGATTAAATTTAAAATTATCATTATGTACCTAACCTATTATTTAAGCCAAATATAAAGGAAAATTATTCACGTAAGATCTAAGTTCAGTGATAAAACGTATGAAAATAATGCAGACGATATTTAATTAATTTAAAATAAGAAAGGATTAAATATGATGGCTAAAGGAATAACGTCATAATGCTAGAAAAAAAAATGTTATTTTTACCTATTTATTATGTGACAAATAGATAAATTTAATCAGCTGCTCTTAACCGGTTAAAATAGGGCTTGAAATAACGGCATTAAATGAAAGAAAAGAGGGAAGGTGTAGATTTTGAACTTAGCTAACCCTAACTTATCAAAAATCCAATATATATACCTCTATCCATTCCAGGTACAACCGCTTCAGAAATTCGAGGAGAGAAAGGACAGATAACTTAGGCTATTATTATATAGAGGATAAATATATATATAAATATATATATATATATATATATATATATATATATATATATATATATATATAAAGAAATTTTCGGCTATTATTATATAGGGGATTATATATTCACTAAAGAGCCGAATATTAGCAAAACTCTGCAGTTTTTTTTTTTTTTTTTTTTTTAATTCTTAATCAAATACCTAGCAATTCCTTCTTTGACTTTAGCAATATAAAGAACATAGGTCAGTTATCTGATTTTTGAATAAAAATAAAGGATATTTGATAATTATTTGCTAGTTCTTAGTGTTCCAGCAAGTTGCCTTTCCATGACATGGCTACAATAAAGTTTCTTTAACAAGCCAATCTGGCAACTAAAAAATATGGGTTTTACCTTCATGTTTGATCGATAAAGAATAATTATATATATATATATATATATATATATATATATATATATATATATATATATATATATATATATATATATATATATATATATATATATATATATATATATATATATATATATATATATAGATATATATATATATATATATATATATATATATATATATATATATATATATATAGATACACATATATATATATATACACACATATATATATATAGATAGATATAATGTTGTGAATAAAATTTATATCCAATAGATGATTCATAAATAAATCATGATAACGTCTTCTACACTGCTGAATTTGTATTTTTTTAACAAATCGTAATACTTATTATAAACTGATAATTATTTTTATTTACATAAACTAAACATCAATTACATAAATGTAAAATACATTTTCTAAACAAGTGTAAGTAATTATCACAACATAAAACCAGTTATCTCTAATAGCAGAAATTAATAGCAAAATCACATTGTAAACGGGGGAAAACTTACGGCCTGGAATCGAATCCAGTTTGACTGTATGCATTTTACCGCTGAGCCAACACCATGCATGCGAGGGATCAATGAATTAGGAAAACAATAATTCACGTCGTGGTTCGAAGGCTTTAGAATTTTAGCGTTTTTTAATTGATATATAGATTTTTTTAAGGCGCAATATACGTCTAGCCCTCTCAGATATTCTAACAAAATTCTGTAAAAATTTAGTTTAGTGATGTTAGTAACGAAACTTTTAGTAGTGTTTCCATTTATCCCGGATAATCCTAAACCATCCTCCTTTTTCCTATACTATATATATATATATATATATATATATATATATATATATATATATATATATATATATATATATATATATATGTGTGTGTGTGTGTGTGTGTGTGTGTGTGTGTGTAAGGAAAATTCTCGGTTTTCAAATCTGAAGTCAAGGGCTAAAAATTCCCGCGTTCTTTTGCATTCCCCTTTTTAACCCCTAACCTAAATTGACCACTAGGGCTACACTTTACGCCCTCAGAGAAGGGGTCTGACCAATTATAACTGTACATTGCCCTAGCGGACAATTTAGAAAATTACCAAACAAAAAGGAGATACACGCTGTTGGAGGCAGATTTTTCTAGAGATTTTCCCACAGATGTTGACCAGGTGTTAAGGGCTTTTTTTACATGCTAGCTGACCCCTCAGTTTGTCCAACGTTATCTTAATAAAGGTCGTTAGCTAAAACGGTGTCATTTTGCCATGACTGCAACCACCCATCGAGAGTTCTTGTCATAATATTATATATATATATATATATATATATATATATATATATATATATATATATATACAACATTTGTGCTTCTAAAGGGTGTCTTAAAGCTTTGAGAAAATTGGTTTAAACTGTGTTATGAGCTTAACAAAATACTGTAACAAATAATTTTACCAAACTTTTAAACGCTAAGATAAAGGGATTCAAAATCATATAATATTGAATGCTTAAATTATAAATTATTTATTTTATTCAATATTAGGAATGTTGCTGAATCAATGACAGAATTTTGGTAATTTTTCGATTTTTCATAAACGCTAAGATAAAGGAATTCGAAATCATATAATATTGAATGCTTAAATTATAAATTATTTATTTTATTCAATATTAGGAATGTTGCTGAATCAGTGACAGAATTTTGGTGATTTTTCGATGTTTGACAAAGTACTGTTTATGCAATTTAAGAATGCATTTTTAATGCTATTGATGGATTTTCGAGTATGAGTGGAATTCGTAGCTCAATCGTTAAGCTGATTTCTCATTATCTTGCAAAAAGTACTGTCCAAACCAAACCAATAAATTTACATGGTGATAACTCAAAAATACAAGTTTATGATTTGTGTTATTTATAAATACATGTGCGATATATAAATTATATATAATGCAGTATAAACTAGTACCTCAGCATACTCTAGTGAGTCTAGTCTAAACAAAATAAGCAAAGCGTAGTTACTCTCATGAAGATAATGCAAATACGTGCTTTTAAAAAATTTAACCGGTAAAGTTCTTTTGTTTCGACTTACCTCCATTTTCTTGATTTCCCCTCTAAAAAAAAGACAATTCTGTTTAACAGTAGCATGCACAGCTCTCAAATCTTTTCTAATTTACATAATTTTAATAAGATAAAAATTTATCCGTCACTTTTTTTTCCTTAATCAGATAAAACTGCTTTCTATTTCTCATTTGATTTAAATTTTCCTCGGCAAAGAAGTGATAAAGTACTTTACGACAAGCGATTAGGCACAACCTGCGATTCATTTCCATAAAAAATATATATAAATACTATTGATGGTTTTTATAGTATTAAGTGCTTATGAGAGTGTGACAGCAGTTGAGTACAAATAAAATTCAATCGTAATACCCAAATAAATCATCTTACATTTCTCTGCTGAAGGCTCTTTCAGAAACACGTATTTAATCTATTACGAAACATACCATCTACCTTTTAAACGTATGTTTCTCCCTTGAAAATGAGAGTTTTGATCCAAATATCGAATTTTATAAAGTATGATAGCGATTCATTTCCATAATATATATATATAATATATATATATATATATATATATATATATATTTATAAATATATATATACTATTAATGGTTTTTATAGTATTAAGTACTTTTGAGAGTGTGACAGCAGTTGAGTACAAATAAAATTCAATCGTAATACCCAAATAAATCATCTTACATTTCTCTGCTGAAGGCTCTTTCAGAAACACGTATTTAATCTATTACGAAACATACCATCTACCTTTTAAACGTATGTTTCTCCCTTGAAAATGAGAGTTTTTGATCCAAATATCGAATTTTATGAAAGTATGATAGCGATTCATTTCCATAATATATATATATATATATATATATATATATATATATATATATATATATATATATATATATATATACTATTAATGGTTTTTATAGTATTAACTACTTATAAGAGTGTGACAGCAGTTGAGTACAAATAAAATTCAATCGTAATACCCAAATAAATCATCTTACATTTCTCTGCTGAAGGCTCTTTCAGAAACACGTATTTAATCTATTACGAAACATACCATCTACCTTTTAAACGTATGTTTCTCCCTTGAAAATGAGAGTTTTTGATCCAAATATCGAATTTTATGAAAGTATGATAGCGATTCATTTCCATAATATATATATATATATATATATATATATATATATATATATATATATATGTATATATATATGTATATATATATATGTATATATATATATATATATATATATATATATATATATATATATATATATATATATATATATATATATATATATATATATATATATATATATATATATATATATATATACTATTAATGGTTTTTATAGTATTAACTACTTATAAGAGTGTGACAGCAGTTGAGTACAAATAAAATTCAATCGTAATACCCAAATAAATCATCTTACATTTCTCTGCCGAAGGCTCTTTCAGAAACACGTATTTAATCTATTACGAAACATACCATCTACCTTTTAAACGTATGTTTCTCCCTTGAAAATGAGAGTTTTTGATCCAAATATCGAATTGTATGAAAGTATGATAGCGATTCATTTCCATAATATATATATATATATATATATATATATATATATATATATATATATATATATATATATATATACTGTTAATGGTTTTTATAGTATTAAGGGCTTATGAGAGTGTGACAGCAGTTGAGTACAAATAAAAGTCAATCGTAATACCAAAATAAATCATCTTACATTTCTCTGCTGAAGGCTCTTTTAAAAACACTTATTTAATCTATTACGAAACATACCATCTTTTCAACGTATGTTTCTCCCTTGAAAATGAGAGTTTTTGATCAAAATATTGAATTTTATGAAAGTATGATCGCAGTTTAAGATAAATAAAGCTCAAGCTTAACATGTAAATATTATAGCTTGCCTTTACTTGCTGCATGTAAAAAAAATGTAAGCAAAATAAAAATAAACATTTATTAACTGATTTTTTATTTTTACTTTACGATATGCAGTTTTATTTGTTCATAGATATAGCATAAAAATAACTTTTTATGAAACATTTTGGTGCCTTCCAGGTTGGAAACCACTCCTTAAAGTGATCACAAAGTTTACTCAAATTTTTATTGAACTTATCCCCTATATAATAATAGCTTAAGTTATCTGTCTGTCTGTCCTCGAATTTATGAAGCGGTTGGACCTGGAATGGATAGAGGCAACCATATTGGATTCTTGATTAGTTAGGGTGGGCAAAATTCGAAGCAAGTAAAGTTTATATTTTCCTAAACGATCGATCCGATTCTAAAATAAATTAATATAAATATGCTTCATATCACAACAATTATTATTGCCCTCTTTAAAAAGTTCGAAATCCACCTCTTCCCCCCTTTTCAAGCGTTTAATGCCATTCTTTCGAGCCCTATTTTCTCCGGTTAAGAGCAGACGATTAAATTTATCAATTTATGCCATAATAAATAGGTAAAAATAACATTTTTTCTAGCATTATGACGTCGTTTCATCTCATTTAATCATTTCTTATTTTAAATTATTTAAATATCGGCTGCATTATTTTCATACGTTTTATCACTGAACTTAGATAGGACGTAAATAATTTGCTTTTATATTTGGCTTAAATAATAGATTAGGTATATATATGATAGTTTTAAATCTAATCCTCGATTAGTTTTTCTCGCAAGATAATAATCAGCCAAAAAACAAACCATTGTTTTACCTGCCTCATAAGGTACTTTACAATTCTGGAAAATTAAAAATTTTACTAATCCCGTCATATGACGGGCTATATGCTAGTTTTAGAATATTTGTCCACAACATGTTTGAAAAGAATCAAAACAGACTTCTCTCTCTATAAAACAATAAATAAATAAAAAGAATGTTTTGAATTTTTCTAGATAGTTCAAAACTGTTCAATAATTTAATAAGCGAATTAAAGGCGATAAGTTATTTAATAATAAATAAATAATAAGGTACTATAACGTATCAGTAAAGCTTTGAGACATTTTTAGGAAAACTTTAAATGCATAAAAAAAAAGTTTTTGTTTCCAAAAAAAGGCCTGTTGAGATTTCTCTCTTACTTAACCTTCTCGCTCTGTTGAATTATTTTCATACGTTTTATCACTGAACTTAGATAGGACGTAAATAATTTGCTTTTATATTTGGCTTAAATAATAGATTAGGTATATATATGATAGTTTTAAATCTAATCCTCGATTAGTTTTTCTCGCAAGATAATAATCAGCCAAAAAACAAACCATTGTTTTACCTGCCTCATAAGGTATTGTACAATTCTAGAAAATTAAAAATTTTACTGATCCCATCATATGACTGGCTATATGCTAGTTTTAGAATATTTGTCCACAACATGTTTGAAAAGAATCAAAACAGACTTCTCTCTCTATAAAACAATAAATAAATAAAAAGAATGTTTTGAATTTTTCTAGATAGTTCAAAACTGTTCAATAATTTAATAAGCGAATTAAAGGCGATAAGTTATTTAATAATAAATAAATAATAAGGTACTATAACGTATCAGTAAAGCTTTGAGACATTTTTAGGAAAACTTTAAATGCATAAAAAAAAAGTTTTTGTTTCCAAAAAAAGGCCTGTTGAGATTTCTCTCTTACTTAACCTTCTCGCTCTGTTGAATCCCACACGATCCTCCTAATTTAAATAATAAAAAGTTTGTTTAAAATGGTTTTTCAACAGTTTTTTATCATAACACTTCTTCTAGATCTAGATATGGTGGCTTTAACCCTTTATCTACTGCATTATAAATATCTACTGAAAGTTTCTCCATAAATATATTTTTTTAGCTGCCAAATTGATAATTAAAGAATGTACAAGAAAAAAAATCTCCCCGGTGCGAAATTTAATTTATTAGAACTAATTAATCAAAGGGGTACCTAAAAGTACCATCAGTAGATAAATGATTAAAGTGATTGGTACTTCTAAGTACCGTCAGTAGATAAAGGGTTAAATGGGATTTAATTCCCTATAATAGTTTGTAGCGGAAGTGTGAAATGTTGATATCTTAGATTTACTGAAGAAATAAATAGAAAAATAAAACATGTGTTTAATTTTGTCTCTTTAATACTAACACAGTCTGTATCGGTTATATGGTCAGCTTAGCGGTACAGAAAAATCAGACCATATAAGCGAGGTGACCATATATGCGGAACAATACAACCCTATCGTGCATATACCGTGCATTTTTAATCCATAAGAGAAGAGCCTTATCCACATTCCCATAAGGTGACAAGTGCTGATCACTTGAGGACCAAAGTTAGGCAGCTAAAATGTTGTTTAATGTCGTCCGGGGAATCGAATTTGCTTTGGCGAAAGCAGCCTTTGAAAGAGTAGATTTTTAAAATCTTTCAATAGTCAGCAAATGATAAATTCTTTCTTTTCAAAAATAAATTCAAAAACGAACGTTCATACTCGTGACGTATGATCCAAAGGCAACAAAATTTTCCTTTACTTGTTTCGTCTCAATTTCAACTTCTTAAGCAGGGAGAGATAAGTTCAACCAAAAAACAGACAGATGTCCACATCTTGTCAGGGGGTAAGAGAACTGAGAGAGGGGATGTCTACACAAACAAGAAAGGGGGAAAGGGAGAGAAATAAAGGCTTGAATTCAGGTCCTCTCCGATTTCGCACCGACTTCTTAAAAAAAACGAAAAGAAAAAAAATGGAAACTTGTTGAAAGCATGAAATTGACCATATAATAGGTAACAAGAAAAAAGAAAATGACTGTATAAGCGGTGCGCTTTAACACATGTTTCCTATTAAGTTAAACGGGACTTTAGAAAACTGACCATATAAGCAGGTGACCATATAGCCGATACTGACTGTATTTTTAAAATACCATTTATACCACTGTAAAATATTAATATAAAATTTATTCTCTAAATGATCCATCTGTTTTATTTCATTTAATAAGTGCACGTGCATTTACAGACCTTTCCCCAGCCATTCAATTCTCATATAAAGTTCTTTGAATTTTATTTATTAGGATCATGATAGGCAAATTATTTATTCTACATAATTTAAACCCCAATTTAAGTATAACAATAGACAATATTGATTTCCGGCCATCGCGAAGGCTAAGTTAACAAAGCAGGAAATAAAATAATAAAAAGTTAATGTTTCATATTTTCAAACAAATAATTAAAAGCAAAATATCATATGTGAATTTTGTCTCTTATTTTTAAGCGTCATTTATAACAAAGTGGAATGTCAATATCAGTATAAAACATTTCTAAACAAACTATTTCAATTCTCATATAAAGTTCTTTGAATCTTATTTATTAGGATCATGATAGGCAAATTATTTATTCTACATAATTTAAACCCCAATTTTAAGTATAACAATAGACAATATTGATTTCCGGCTATCTCGAAGACTAAGTTAACCAAGCAGGAAGTAAAATAATAAAAAGTTTGTGCTTCATATTTGTCAAATAAATAATTAAAAGCAAAATATTATCTGTGAATTTTGTCTCTTATTTTTTAAATGTCATTTATAACAAAGTGGAATGTCTATAGCAGTATAATACATTTCTAAACAAACTATTTCAATTCTCATATAAAGTTCTTTGAATTTTATTTATTAGGATCATGATAGACAAATTATTTATTCTACATAATTTAAACCACAATTTTAAGTATGACAACAGACAATATTGATTTCCGGCCAGCGCGAAGGCTAAGTTAACCATGCAGGAAGTAAAATAATAAAAAGTTAATGTTTCATAATTTCAAACAAATAATTAAAAGCAAAATATCATATGTGAATTTTGTCTCTTATTTTTAAGCGTCATTTATAACAAAGTGGAATGTCAATAGCAGTATAAAACATTTCTAAACAAACTATTTCAATTCCCATATAAAGTTCTTTGAATTTTATTTATTAGGATCATGATAGGCAAATTATTTATTCTACATAATTTAAACCCCAATTTTAAGTATAACAATAGACAATATTGATTTCCGGCTATCTCGAAGACTAAGTTAACCAAGCAGGAAGTAAAATAATAAAAAGTTTGTGCTTCATATTTGTCAAATAAATAATTAAAAGCAAAATATTATCTGTGAATTTTGTCTCTTATTTTTTAAATGTCATTTATAACAAAGTGGAATGTCTATAGCAGTATAATACATTTCTAAACAAACTATTTCAATTCTCATATAAAGTTCTTTGAATTTTATTTATTAGGATCATGATAGGCAAATTATTTATTCTACATAATTTAAACCACAATTTTAAGTATGACAACAGACAATATTGATTTTCGGCCAGCCCGTAGGCTAAGTTAACCAAGCAGGAAGTAAAATAATAAAAAGTTAATGTTTCATATTTGTCAAACAAATAATTAAAAGCAAATCATTATATGTGAATTTTGTCTCTCATTTCCTAAATGCCATTTACAACAAAGTGGAACGTCAATAGCAGTATAAAACATTTCTAAACAAACTATTTCCTTTAAATTTTCCAAATGAACATTCATTTGCAGTTCTTCCCCAGATATCCAAACCTATCATGAGATTCTTTGAAATCTGCTGTGAGTTTCTTGGTGAAATTTGTTGGAAAATCTTCTATGGCAATCTTCTATAGAATTTCTATATTCTATAACAGTGAAATATGAAATATAACTCAGAATGCTCTGTTTTTTTTTTGTTTTTTTTTTTCGTTTAATTTTTCTAAATGGACTTGCTTTACAGCACTCTCCCGGGCCATTCAAACCTCTTATAAATCTACTTGAATTTTATTTTATAGGATTATGATGGGCAAATTAGTTCTCTATTTAATCTATAATGTCATTTTAAGTATGAAAATTCGCAAAATAATTTTATTGCCGTATAATAAGTGAGAGAGAGGGTTAATGAAACCAAGCGGGAACTAAAGTACTATAATGTGTTAATGATTACAGCTAAAGCTATTTTAAAGACTTTTTTTAGTAATTGAAAAAACAGCCACTTTCCTCATAAACGTGATTACATCCTCACAACTGAACCAAATTCTTAACTACAGTGAGAAATAACGGTAAATGAATAAAAGGAAATCTTTAAATTTTCCTTATAGATAGTTAAAACCTGCTTGGTACTTAATGGCAAGATAAAAAGTGATGAATGACTTAGGAATAAATAAATAAAAAATTACTTTAAAATTTCACTTAAATAAGGTATTTTTCTAACACTGAATGCTGCAATGTAAATGTAAAATATTTCTTTTTGTTTCTAATAAATATGCATGTTGTGATTTTACTTTTACTTAAAATAATCAATCAGTTAATTATTACAGCTCAAAACCATTGACAGACAAAAAACTTATTTAAAAGCCGACCAAAAATGAAAAGAAAAATTTTGGTTGGCCAAAAATTATTCATTTAGAAACTCTAAATGCATAAAGACAAAAAAAAAGACATAAAGACATAAAGAAAGTCTAAAAGACATAAAGAAATTGTATACTTTGAAAATTTTTATGCTGATAGAATTAATAAGACTGCATTATTAAATTTCCGTTTTCCTCACATTGCCGAAGATTTACGTTATATAAAGTAAACATGGTTTTACTTTATATAAATTTGTAATCAGAAAATTCAGATTCTTCGATTAAAACTTTGGATTTGCTTTTTTAATTCCAATATAAAAGAAAATAAGTATATTGTTATCACTGCGCACTCCTTTTTCCGTGTATGCAAAAATTGTAAAACAATTTTCAATAAAACAAAATCCCCAGTACTGTATATGCAAAATTAAATAAAGAAAGAGAAAGTACCGTAGTAAGAAACCGTAGGTACTACAGATAATTACATTTAAGATGTGGATTTTAATCAGTTGAAAGTCGCTTATAAGGGAAATATAATCAAACAGATATCTATTCTAAATGACATTCACCTTGCTGCTAAGGTAATTTATAAATAAATATATAGTGCTACTAACTCCTGGTATAAGATACAAGTATATGGTATAATACAGGGGGGAACCAACCTGCGGTTCGCTATCCACATGCGGCTCTTTGAAGGATTATTTGTGGCTCTTGATAAATGTACCCATGTTCCCTTTCCATTTTTGTGTTATTATATTTTAAAAAAATTATCACAACTGATGGAGCACCAGCGATGCTGGGTAAAAAAAATCAGTCTTATTGGGCTTTTAAGAGATGATTCTCAAATTCCACAATTCATATCGATTCACTGCATAATTCACCGAGAACATCTCGTTACAAAATATTTAAAATATCCTGATGTTATGAAAACAGTGTAACACATTGTAAATTACATTCGCACCAATGCAAAAAATCATAGACAATTCAAAAATTTCCTTGAAAAATTAAAGGACAAAGAACTTCCAAATGACATTCAATAAATATAATTTCCCTAAAAAAAAATTTTTAATAACTTTTTTGCATACCTTTTAAATACTATTTAATTGCAGCTCGCGAAAAATTTTAAATTTTGAAAAAAGGCTCGGACTATCAAAGAGTTTGACCACCCCTGGTATAATATTTAATCTATTAAAAATATTAAAATGATAATATTCAAATCTATTTTTAAAAACTTGTAAAACTTAATATTAAAACCAAAAATTCTCGAAAACTTTTTATTAATGAAAGGAATATAAATTTAAAAAATTAACCTTCTACAAACCTACTTTTATATTTGCTTACAAAAAAAAAGTAAAATTGAAAGAAAGTTACAAAAGAGAAAATCTTAAAATGATAGAACGGCAGAAAGACATTGCACAAAGATTTTATTAAAGTCAAACGAAGAACACCACTCAAGAAGAATTAAAATAGCTCAACATAGTCTTTTATCCGGCTTCGTCATCCACCATTACCCTTCTGACTCTTGGAAATTAGGCATTCGCAAGCAGTCAGCATTTCATCACGTATTTGTAATTCATCACGTTACTTGACCACTGGCTACGGAAGAAGATATAAACAGAGGTGACTCTTAACTCAGGAAGAAAAGGCTTGGTTTGGTTTGGAGCGCCACGGTCTACTTTTTGCAACACGAGGAATAATCAGACCGGGACCTACAGCTTAAAGCCGATTCTGAACGAATAAAAAAAAAAGGCGGCATAACCCACATATATAAAGTGAAAATTTGAACGAACTGCAAATTTTTTAATTTGATACTCATTTGCTGTATTAAAATACATATACAATTTTAGTTTGGGGTTTAG
>CM063503.1:68571247-68713747 GCA_032207245.1 Pardosa pseudoannulata
TGTTAAAATACATATTTCTACAGCCAGTTTTGCCGTTTTTGTGTCTGTTTGGACATCAGATGAGGACTAGTCTTTAAAACCACGTACCTCTTCTTGCCTACAGCCCTGATTTTGTTACATAACTTGCTTTTATACAATATAGTGCTATATATTACTACTATATGTACTTGTACAGATATATATATATATATATATATATATATATATATATATATACATATATACATTTATAGCAAAACTATTACCTTTAAAATATATAAAATTCTCCTTTTTTTCCCCTTCTCATTTCTTAATACCTAATTTTCGAGCCGTGAAATGCCAGATAAAGGAGTGTTCTCTGACTTAAATTCTTTTAACCCATCTCTCAAAACTACTGCTGAAATAAATGCTAAGTTTCTTTCCACTGGCAGCATTTTTCAGCTGTCCCAGGAAATAGTTTCGTTTCTGCAATAACCAAATCTCAGAACTGTCCGTTTTTCGAGCTAGATTAAATGAGGAAGGTTCGCTCTTGTCACCTAAAAATCGCTTAAATATCTGTGGTCTCATGAGAATAAAATCACTTGATTCTCACTCTTAGATTCGACATTTGTGAAAGAAGTGTATATTCTTGACTATTCGGTTGAGACCCGTTGCCCTGTATAAACAATCAGATGACTGTTTCTTTTTATAACCTCAATAAATTTAAACTTCCACAATGTTGGAATTGTGTTTCTTGTGTGCATGGTGATTAAGCGTTCGTATTACCCAGCAAACCTGGGTAATTTAAATAGTAGAGGCTAATTATCAATGTAATCGGTTAGAAATATTTTCGTAAGTTACATGCATACATATATATATATATATATATATATATATATATATATATATATATATATATATATATATATATATATATATATATATATATATATATAATATATACTCAATTATTTGTGAAGTTTAATATCTATCTAAATTCTGATTCTTTCAAGCTCTTCAAAATAAATTATATTCAATAAAAGTAAAATTCTCTAAAATCATATGCATTTTATATGGAACAGTGTCAAACTTCAAATGTCATAATACAGAAAAAAATTTTTGCTAGGCTTTAATTGCATGCATCACTTTGTATTTGCAATAAACACTCTTAAATGTAAAATAATAATAATAATAATTGTTTATCATTTACTAACATTAGAACAGCGACTTGAGTCAATTTCACCCAAATCTAATTTCATTTTTGTGTTTCTAAAAGCATAAGCATGAGGATCAAACAAAAATTCTTGATATTTCCAAATATAATGCAAATAACATTATTAAAATTTCATTAGTTAGAAGCTTATTAATCCTGTGTTTATAACTTACAACATTGGGATGGGTTATTTTAATTGCAAAAATGCCCTTTGCGCAGGAGAGTAAAGGGATAATTTAACAGCTTAAGACAACATAGTCCCTTCCATAACTTTTTCTTTATTCGTTGTAAGATAAAAAGTTTCTGTTTCTTTTTGAATGAATTTTTTGCCCATTGTTTAATTGCCACTATACTTTTAAAAAATTACTTGGTTTTTGTCATTTCAAGAAGCATATTGTTTAAAATAACGCAAAAATATACACCAAATGAAAGAAAAAATGAAATTTTTTTTCTCCCACGATAAAGTTTGAAATATGTGTATTAGAAGCTGGACCGTAACTAGGGCGTGGCAAAGGTGGCATTTGCCACAGGCGCATCAGTCTTAAAAGCGTCGCACCGAGAGGAAAATGGGGTCCAAAAGAGGACGATTCGCCTCGAGTAGAAATAAGGAAATTTTGAAAAATAATTTTTTTAATTATAAAATCCAATGTGTTTAAAAATTACATTTTTTATTTATGAATTTTTCTTATTTTTTAAAATGCTTCTAGAAACTAAACTTGTTATAGATTCCTACAAAATGTTTACTAATCACCACTAATATGCTTTAATATAAATTTCGGTATTCGTTTTAAGTTTTGAATTCATTAAAATTATTAAAAATAAATTTAAATTTAGATATTCGGCAATTTTTTATGAAAATTCAACATCTAAATAAAAAATATTTCCCCCAAATAAACTATTCAATTTATCAGCAAAATCATATCCCCAAAATGTTTAAAAATATCTTTAAGTACTAATAAGGTAAAAAAATAGAAGAAAAAGTAAAAAATAGCACACTGGGAACATTTTAAGAATTAACAAACTATTTTGAGTTCATCTGAATGTATATGGTATAAAAAAAAAATTTATATATTTTCTCACTATATTTGGTGGTAAGGGCGCAGACCAGTTTTTTGCCACGGGCGCTAAAGGACCTGATTAGAAGCTAAATTTTTATATCAAATTGAAGTAAATTTTGTATACTATTCTATAAACTAAATCTATAAAAATGTATCTAAATCTAAAAAAATCTATATATATAAAATCTATAAAATCTATATATATATATATATATATAAATCTATATCTATAAAAAAAATCTATATAAATCAATATAAATATCTAAAAAAATTTCAAAAACTGTTAAGAAATTGAAAATTAAAAACATTTAACATTTATTATGATACAAAATCAAATATATTGCTCGCAATCATATTATTTTATTTTACGAAGGAAAGAGAGAGTTAGCATCTACTTGATATAGAAGTTTAGTTTCAAACAAATGTGTTTCAAAAGTTATTTTGCAGGTAAGTAGATTCCTATTTATTTAACTTGATGTGCATATTTTTTGTTTTTTAAGCTTTACTTCATATAACAAAATTAATTAGCTTTATAATGTAAACCCTTATAAATGATCACACCAAAAACATTATTCTAGACAGAGCAGAGTTTTTTGTTGTATCAATAACAGACTATTATAATTATAATATAAATTAAAATATATATTATATACTAAAATTAAATATTAAATAATTAAATATTATAAGATTTTTCAGTTCGAAAACTGCTGTATCCCCTTAAGGAGCAAATGATTTTTATTTATCTGCGAAATAATTCCGATTTTTATATTGTTTATTTAAAAGACACCAATATGCCTATAGTTATAATCCTAAGATTCTTTACCAATAAGGGCTGATGCTTCGAAAAGACTGTTATATCAGTCCAAGTTATCTCGGATTGGAGGAAACTGGATACACCACTCATAATTAACTTGGATTATGTCCTTCAGTGATTAAAGTGGAAATCCTTTAAATTCAAAACAACTGATACTTTTTTTTACCCTTACAAACTACAAATAAAAACATCCCTTCGCTTCGATGAGTAATAAGAATTTTTCCTTTAAATGTCGTACCTGGTTGTATACGAAATCTCTATACCAACACTGATAAACAACTACAGTAATTTACTAGAAACTGTGAATTTGTCAGGTAAAACTTTTAAAAAAAACACGAAATGTTTAAAATAATAGTAACTGGGGTGCAACAAGAGTGTTTATTATTCAAGCGTTCATGCAATTTAACCTATTTCCGAAAAAGAAGAGAAAAGATTGGTCTGTTTGATCTGGAATTCAAAGTAAAGTGGACTTTGTTCTTAGTGGTTACAATTAAACCAGTGTTTCGACATATAAATTAAATGCGTAGAAGAAAAGAATCAGAGGAGAATTGAAAAAAAATGTGCCTACGAAGAGAGGCAATGACTTCAAAAGATCTTCCCACTTTTTATTCCTTATTCGATGTATATACCGTGTGATATATTTCAGGTATAAACCGTGCAATAAATTTTATAATTGCAATTCTAATAATTACTTTATTTAATAGTTAATTCTACACTCATATACAAATAATTACTTAAAAAATCGAATAAGAGTTATAAACCATCTTTCAAAAAAAAAGTATTATATTTATACATACAAAAAGAGCTTATATTTCGAGGAGACTGTTATACCAGTCCAAGTTAAGGGAAACTCAATACGTTATTCAGAATTAACTCGGTACTCATAATTAACTCAGGTAATCTCCTTAAGTGGTTAAACACTGATATTAGTTCTAATTCTATTTCTGGTATAATATTCATAGTTAAATGGAGGATTAGATAATATCTATCTATATTAGTTTGTGTACTCCTAAATTACTTTTAATTACCCTTTTTTCTTTCAAAACACAGAAAAATTTTTAATTTAAATCTTATAACATGCTGTTAAAACTTATATCTTTATCCTTCTTATTAGTTATAATGTGTTAAAGATTAAAGAATAATAATATTACTGTGCTAAAATATCAAAGCAATGCTTAAAAACTGGCTATGCTTTATACATACAAAAGGAGCTTATATTTCGAGGATACTGTTATACCGGTTCAAGTTAGGGAAAACTCAATACGTTATTCAGAATTAACTCGGTACTCATAATTAACTCAGGTAATCTCCTTAAGTTGTTAAACACTGATATTAGTTCTAATCCTATTTCTGGTATAATATTCATAGTTAAATGGAGGCTTAGATAATATCTATCTATATTAGTTTGTGCTCTTCTAAATTACTTTTAATTACCCGTTTTTTCTTTGAAAACACAGAACAATTTATGATCTAAATTTTATAACATGCGGTTAAAACTTATATCTTTATCCTTCTTATTAGTTATAATGTGTTAAAAATTAAAGAATAATAATATTACTGTACTAAAATATCAAAGCAATGCTTAAAAACTGCTTTGTATAAAATCTTTGATTGTTTTATTTAACTTCAATTACAGGAAATTCAAAACTCAGTGTACTTAAGTAGTAAATTCAATTTACTACTTAATATGATGATGGATATCACTTTTCAAAACATATGAGTTTTATGTATTTTGGTAAAATTTAATGAAATTTTTTTAGTAAGTATATTTCTTAAGAGGATTCAATTATAGTATATGCCATTGCAATTCCACAAAATTAAACCAGATCGTTTATCTATATTCATAAAAGCTATGTAGGCTAAAATTATGTTTTATTATAGATACCATATATTTTAAATACAGTAATTGACTATATATTGCTTTATTTTGAACTCTTATTAATTGTTAATATACGCACAAACCCTAAATACCCCTTACATTTTTATAGCATTATTCAAACTACAAAAGTTCAGAATAATGTCATTTTCCCCTAGATGAATTTAGCATTAATATATATATATATTATATATATATATATATATATATATAATATATATATATATATATATATATATATATATATATATATATATATATATATATATATATATATATATATATATATATATATATATGTATATATATATGTATATATATATATATACATATGTGTATATATATAATATATATGTATATATATATATATATATGTATATATATATATATATATGTATATATATATATATATATATATATATATGTATATATATATATGTGTGTGTGTGTGTGTATGTATATATAATATATATATATATATATATATATATATATATATATATATATATATATATATATATATATATATATATATATGTATATATATATATATATATATGTGTGTGTGTGTGTGTGTGTGTGTATGCAAGTATATATATATATATATAATAAAAAACTGTAAGGTAAGAGAAAATTTTAAGCTAATTATTAAAAAATAATATTTTTAGATCACACTAAATAGGAAGCTAATTCTCGAAAACTTTTATTTTAAAAAACAAATCATTTGTAAAATAATGACCAGAAAAATAAGAAACTGATATATATATATATATATATATATATATATATCATGTGTGTAGTTATATTTAATTTTTGTTATAGTTATTATGAATCAAAATAATTTGAAATTTAACAACAAACTATATAATTTTAAAGTAAATGTAATGTTTATTACATTTACATTAAGTGAAGTATACTAATAATAAAAATATATAAATATATATAAATGTAATAATAAATGTAATAAATTATATAAAAATATAATATATATATAAATGTAATAAACATTAATATTAATTACATTAATGTTTATTACATTTACATTAAGGGAAATATATTAATAATAAAGAAATATAAGTGTATATAAATGTAATAATAAATGTATTAAGTTATATAAAATTATATATATATAAATGTAATAAACATTAATATTAGTTATGTTAATGTTCATTACATTCACATGATGTTACAATTTTATTGAATGTAATGTTTCACTACAAGGAAAACAAATACATTTAAAATTATGAATAAAAAATTTAAAGGTTTATTAGAAAAAGTTTAAATATTTGTTCTATAATATCATTTGCCAAAATTTTAAATAAAAGATCACTAATTTTGTTTCTATTATTTTTTAGGAAATAATATAATTTTAATGTACAAAATCAATCATAAAAAAAAATTCATTTTTTATATTATTATATTCTTTAACAATATTACATTTTATAATTTTTTTATATAATACGCATTATACATTTTTAAGGATATGGATAATATTTATTCATTAATATTCACCCTTAAAGGTCAAATTCCTTTATTTTTACTCATAGAACTGTAAGATATGCTTCACTTTATTTAGGTTCCTCAAAGGTGAAAATGAAACTAAATATTATATTATATCTATTTAAGAGGAGAAATTTTTTATCATTTCATATAAGAATACTGTATTTCTTAGTAACGTATCTATGATGTGTAAAGTTCAGCTTTGAAAAACATATATATATTTTTTTTTAAATCTGAAAAACAGCATGCGTAAAAATATTGAATCAAAACATCATTAATGTTAACTTGACAAATAAAAATAAAGTTATTACTTACATTAGAGGACAGACGGGTCTGTACGATACTATATACAAAAAATGTCACAGCTGCTGAAGTGCATTAGTCTTTGCTTTTCCTCGTGTATCAAGAGAAAGCATGTAAGAAAAACCACGCTCTTTAAAACTAACCTAAATAATAATAATAACTCTCCTTGCGTATCTTCACATGACGAGTGAAAGATTATTTACTAGTAACCAAAAGTATTTTGATAAATTTGCAGCAAACTTTAAGATGTATCAAAACCATAGACTCATACAAAACCACATTTTCAACGACTTAAACATAAACACTTCAGGAACGCGGTCACGCGGCAGCCTAGAGCAGTTGAACTGGATTGACCAGTGTCTCACCTAGACCTACATGTTGAAAGCATAATTAACTTCCCTCCGCGGGACATACTCTAGAAAGCAGACGAAGGTTTCGGTTCAAACTTTACTTCACTTCATTTCAAATTCGGTAGGATTTAGAGAACCATAGAGTTTTTTTTTTTTTTTTTTGCATAGCTCTCAGCGTAAAAAAGCTCTGAAACTTCATGAAAAGGAAACGAAAAATTAAAAACTATTCTGTTTAATCTGTCGCATGGCTTACAACGTAATCAAGCTCTGAAACTTTATGAAAAGGAAACGAAAAGTTAAATATTATTCCATTTAGTTTGTCATATGGCTTGCAACGGTACCAAGATGCAAAATTTTATGAAAAGGAAACGAAAAGTTAAATATTATTTCATTTAGTTTGTTCTTTTATCTTGCAACAGAATCAAGCTCTGAAATTTTATGAAAAGGAAATGAAGAGTTAAATATTAATTCATTTATTTTGTCTAGTGGTTTACAACGTAATCAAGCTCTGAAACTTAATGAAAAGAAAACAAAAAGTTAAAAATTATTCCATTTAATATTGAAAAAATCCTAAAGTTTGTAATAAAATTATCTCAGATTATATAAGATATATCCAGGCCTTTATAATACTAATATTTCAAAATACATATTTCCAAGTTAATACCCCATGCACACTAAAAAATTTGAATATTTTAAAACGATTGTGGACTCTCGCCATTAACGTCTATTTCTTAATCAGCTTTCTTAATGTGTCATTACAAATATATTTATGTAAGACACAAATGAGGATGAAATTATGTATGAGTGATAAAAATTAGAAGATAAAATATAAAATATATTTGGAGCTATTAATTATTAATTATTAATTATTTAAAAATTAGCTCTTTGAAAGTATTCCATCTTTTTACACATAGTAAGCCCGTTTTTATTAATAAAATGTCTTTTGAAGGTAAAATGACTTATAATAGAACTTCGTTATCACCTTAAGATTCAAAAAGAAAATAAAGAAAATGAAGTAATAATAATGAAAATATCCCATTTGCACTTACATAATAAGAAGAATGAGAAGTTAAAAATAAACAAGTTTTGCGTTTTGAAATATTTAAATTTTAGCTAACTATTTTTTCTCTGGGTCGAGAAATTTTAATGGGATATAGAGAAAGAATGAAACTAAAAAGATTCGAATAATCATAAAAGATAATTTTTTTTTTTTTGATTTTGTAAGAACATTTAAAATAATTATTCACAATGATTTTACTATTGTGACGTACTGTAGTAATGCCGTCCATGATACAGGCAGGACATCTCTTTACTCTGGATTAAATACTTTATTCAGGTGAAAAATCATGTACAGGTTTCAGTAGATTCCAATTCTTCTGATATCTCGTGCTAAGATAAACCCTAACACAATTACAACATGTGGGTACAGTAAAGATAGTCCTTCTCGAACACAGGAACAATTCGCTAATTAGTGCCTGTACGGGACGCTGACACTATAATCTCCGGGCTGATGATCAGTACAGTCGACTTCCACACTGAGACTGGAAGCGCTCAGAATGCGTATCACGCTGAAGTTCGTTGAGGAAACGAAGTATGCAGGACGATCCAAAATGAGAGTAAGTGTCACTCTCAACGACCTACTTCTAAGCACGAAGTAGAAAAAATATTAAAGATGATGAGAATGAGAGCTCAAAGTCGAAAGTCGACTTCTTAGCAAAAGGCAGAGACGCTGGCGGTCTCTAAAGCAAAGCAAGCTCCGGCAAACGTAGAGACAAGTGGACTCCTCTCGAGTTCCACAAAAACAAACAACTCTCAAAGAAAAAGCCCCTTCTTGGCTCAGCCTATCTTATTTTATAGGGGTCCCGATTTCCCTAGCATGATTCTTCCGGAACCTTCCAGAACCAGGGTGACGCAGTCTTGCGGTCAACTCCCGCCTGGATCAGCTGATCCGTTTCCAGATGTGGCCGAAAGGTCGTCTTTAAATCAAACGACCAAAACAACTTAAATTCATTTGAGGCACCGGTAACTTGGCCTATATGTGCATTACACCGTCAGTCGATTAATAATTATCACCCGAGTCTTTTGACGGCAGTAGACCTCATAAAGGCGTAGACACACTGGCTCCGGCGAAAATTCTCAATGTACCGCCGCCTAAGCGACTGCATCGGCATTGTGCCGGAGACGTTAGTACACAAACGGCTTTGTCCGGACCACGTGTGTCTACTTACCTCTAACCATAATGGTCCGCTGCGAAAGGTCACCTTACTTTCTTCTTTCGTTCGGGTCATGTAACGGATCGTTACATTATGCAATAAGGTAATAATTATATTCATTGCCAGATGGTGAACATGAAAGACTCTTTTTGATTCTCATTCTTTGTTATATTTAATAAGTGTCTGATGCTTTAAAAAAATATGAAATTTTAAGTCCCTTTTCATCTTTTTGAAGGGCCACAATCTATGAGCGCTGTAGAGCTTCAGCACCCCGTATATTTATGTAGTATTCATTATATATATATATATATATATATATATATATATATATATATATATACATATACATATATATATACATATACATATATATATATATATATATATACATACATATATATATATATATATATATATATATATATATATATATATGTGTGTGTGTGTGTGCGTGTGTATATATATGTGTATATATATATATATATATATATATATATATACTTCCTTATCGTAGTTGTGCTGCTTTATCACGTAGATCCCGACTGGTTTATAACTTCAATATAAAAACAGAATTTGAATGCATGGTCTCAATTTGTAGGTGTGAGAAGTACAATGCTGCTTTTTCTTCGGGGCTGTAACTCTTCTCAAAAGCTCAGTCAGTACATATGCTACGAATCAGTGACGTAGCGAGCATGAATGGAGACTAGGGCATGATACCTCCCCACCCCCACCCCCCAAAAAAACAATCCTGGGTAAAGTAGATCCCCTTACCCCCTCTCATATCTATGTCAGTGCTCCAACGGTTGATTACGATGTAATCTCACAGAGAGATGACGTATCATCTTGCCTAACACATCAGCTGCAGAAATCTGAGATCCCGGCAGTAGAAAAATGATTTTTGCATCAAACATCGCTCTTTTGTTCTGCTTTGTTTCTCTAGAATTCAATAACTGTTTAAAAATCTTCGTTTGTTTTCTAGATAATTAAATTATGAGGGTGTGGTATTTGTAAAAAATTATTTGCCTAGTTACCTTTAACAGATAAAATTGGTATCAAAAGAAATGATCGTCCTGTGCGGGATTTAAAAATTTTTTCAGTCATCGCCAAACAGGAAGACCATTTAACAAAGAAAATTTTATCTGGATGTTTATTTTCAATATAGCCGGCTATGTTGTTTGTTTTTAATGTAAAAATTTTGCTTCAACTTACACAATTGTATAGTATTTTAGACAAATAATAATACAATGCTTACTTTATTATATTATAATTTCAAAAAAAAGGTTAGGCCGTCAGATGAAAAATTTCAATCTCCCACAAACCCACGAAAGAAGTCTGCATACGCCATAGACTGAAAATATAGAAGCAACTAATGAATAGGACACATACAATACTGAATGTTATGAAAGTGCAGAAGTAATAAAAGCGTTATTGATAGAATAACGTTGGTACGAGATTCTCTCTGGCCAAGAGGAAGAACAAACTAAAGAGCCTTAGTAAGAAATATGACTTCTCTTAATTACAATGATTGAGTGTCGCCGTTTGTGTATATTTAACACCAGATAGTCTAACAGTTCTTAGAATAAGAGTCCCCATTCCTCAAGGAAGATGTTTCTCAGTCGTCTGGTATTCGCCAGAGGTTGATATGGGTCGTCAGACCAAAGGATATAGACGCAGAAAGAAGGGCAGGTGCCGTAGAGATAATGCAAACACTAAAGCGAAAGAAGTGATCTCCAAGAGCCTTTACAGATTAACTATTTTACAGTCTTCTGCTCAGATTCAGTTTCTTCATTGCTCTTTCACGTTGGGATTTGGTTTTGTTTTATGAATTATCGATTTTGTAGATTTCAGGTAAGGATTTTTAATAATTCTGTGTAGATTAAATACTAGAAGGCATATAGTAATACGCACACAATGTTTAAGCTAATTTTGTATTATATTCTAGATTAAATTTTCTGTTAAACAGATAACTGCAAATGGCGTTGAACATTAGATAGAACGAGACACCAAGTCTGCATCATTCTTTAGAGTAGATAATGATTTGTAGTTCCCACACTGTGACATCACTAAGCCAAGAAGGTAACCAAACACCAACTAAAACAGCAGCAGATGTTCATCTAGCATGTGTTTATCACACAGACGGTAACTCCTGTAAGAAGGTTTCTTTGCCGAACAGCGTGAGATTATTCCGGCTTTAATCTTCAGGTGCACCTTCCCCGGTTTGATCAAGCGTCTCCTTTTGTATCCTATGCAGGTTCAGAGGTAAATCAGGAGAGTTTGCTAGCCATCTATTCTGCGGATATCTTCACTTTTCGGATGCTTCTCAACAACAAGAGCTCTGTGCTACCCGCACTGTCACACAGGACTCTTGTTTACAATTCGACTACCAGGCCCTGCCCCAACTTTGCCTTTGATCGGGCCCTGGTCTTGATTGCAAAGTTCTCCAAGTTCCCATTACAAATTATACCTCTGGGGTTACTGAATCAGGGATGAGTCAGTCTCTGGTTTGGATCTAAATTCTAACTTGCGGAGGGATGAATGTGTGTATGAATGAATTTCGACCGGCCCCTAAAAAGGTTGTGTCGTGTGTGTTCAAGCTAGGTCGTACTTTCACCTTAACGGTGCTCGTTAACAACGAAAGGCGCCCTCTTCTGCCTTAATTCAAAGAGCAGCCGCTCTTTCGGGCTTGGTATATCCAAGTGGCATTTGACCCACCCACCCACAAGAAATTTTCTGACTAAATCTAAAAGCACTCGTACTAAGGCATGACCAAACTTAGATGGATGACTGCATCGAAAAAGAAGATGCTTTAAAAAACTAAATTTGCAACACTGTAGTTGAAAATGGGTTGGCTAGAAGAATCTTCTTGAGAAGGCTAGAGCCACTAGTGGCTGTCAAGCCACTAAAGAAGTGGAAAGTGAAGATTGCATTTAAATAAAATAATGATAATATCAACACCATTAAATAAAATTCCGACATTTTTAATGGCATAAGTGTCATGAATACTTTTGTATTACTTCTACTATACTTTTATTATAGAATCGAATATATTTTCATCAATGTCTAATTCATTCGTGAAAATATTTTCAATTTTACAATAAAAAAATTGCACAACATAATAGTACACAGTATAAGTGTAAATGAACTCTTACAAACTTATCACGATGACTCTAAACTCACCATCTTTCGAAAAATTGAACACAAAATAGTTGCACCTCCATCCCCGATAACCAGGGACCAGCACTAGAAGCTTCCTCAAAACGACCCCAAAATTTTGTGTTATGCACTTTTACATAAGTCTATTTCTTAAGAATAAATACGTTTACAAGCATAATAAAACCAAATGCAATAGGATGCAAATAAACTAATTTTATAAGGTGTATTTGAGCTATATTATTGATTAAAGTTATATTTTTTGCCATGCCATTCTTATCAAATTTCTTTATAACTGGTTTTTGTCTCTATCGCCAGTAAAGCTCGCTCGCTTCTCGGATTTTGACTCGTAACTTAACATGACAAAAATTAGACTGGACTACGAGTCGTAACTCTAAAAAATCATTAGTTGGGCCATTCATAAGCTTGAATATCAATGTAATTTGTTGTGTATTTTTGTACCTTCTGTACATCTCAACTCCACTCTGTTGTATTCGACTCGGTTTTCCAGCATATAACGTATGTACTTAATATGCTATGAATAAAGTATATAAAAATAACGAAACATAGCAATTGGCGACGAAGGTAAAAAACGTAATCGACATGGCAGAATTAGCACAATTAGTAACAGCGCTGCAAGATTTTGTAAAAGCAATGAAATCTCCAGAAGAAACGAAACATACCAAAAAAGATGTCCTCGCAACGCAAAATTTATGTTTTGATCCTTTTGACGCTGCAGCCGAATCATTTGACTGTTATGCACAAAGACTGGAAAATTATTTTAAACTCAAAGGTTTATCGCCAGATGATCCAGAAACTGAAGAATTGAAAGTTATGGTTTTTATCAATTGTCTTGGCTCGCGACAATATCAACTTTTATCAAGTCTTACTGCTCCAGATATACCATCTACAAAGAAATATAGCGAACTTTTAGATTTACTTAAACAACATCTATCTCCAAAACCAAATGTGTTAACGGAGCAACACAAATTTTTTTTCAAAACATCAACATCCAGGTGAGTCAATCTCTACTTTTATTTCTTCATTGAAAGATCTTACGAAAAATGCAGAATTTAAATCGGAATGTAAATCAAATGACTGTTCAAAAGCTATGTTAAATTTATTATTACGTTCTCAATTTATTCGAGGTTTATCTGATGCCGATATACGTGAAAAATTATTGCAACAAGGTAATGGTACATTTGAAAAAGCTATTGAAATTGCCTTAGCTATTGAAGCTGCAAAAATTGAGAATAAGGAAATCTATAAGAGTAATTCTTCAACTTCAGTTAACAAAATATCAAGCAATATTGTCAAAAATAAAAACAGATCAGCAACACATAACATTTTACGTAATTTTGAAAACAAAAGTAAAAATTTCCAAACCAGAAGTAGATCGAAGTTGCCCATAAGAAGTAAAGGTGCTAATTTAAAAGCACTTGGATTAGACGGATTATGTTTACACTGTGGAAAGAATAATCATGCTACAAATTTTTGTTTTCTAAAGCATAAAGTATACTGAAAATCATGCCAGAAACGAGACCATTTAGCACATGTTTGCATTACTAGCTTAATGAAAAACAAAACAGAAAGTCAAAATGTTCATCAAATATTAGATGATTCAGATGAAATCAATATAAATCAGATTTATGATACATTTTTAAATGACTCGAATAATGATAAAATGTACGTTACAGTCAAAATGAACGGCCTTGTACATCGCTTCGAATGCGATTCCGGAAGTAAAGTAAGCATAATGAATGTTGATGAATTCGAAAACTTGAAGTTTAATATTTCAATTCAGAAAACGAATGTCTCTTGTCGTAGTTACACAGGTCAGATTTTCAAGCCTCTTGGCGTTGTACAGTTAAATATTTCTTATCAAGGTAATTCTAGTTATGAAGATTAGTATATTGTTTCTATTAAGAAAAACGCTATTTTGGGACGTGATTGGATTAGAAATATGAATATAAATTTTACTGAGATTAATACAATTTCAAACCCTACTTCATATGTCCAATCAAGTGTTCCCTGTGACGATATTTCTGTCTCTAAAATTATTGATCTATATTCTGATGTGTTTGAACCTAAAATTGGTTGTATTCCTGATTACATGTGTTCTTTAAAACTTATTCCAGAAGCTAAACCCATTTTCATTAAAGCTGGTACTGTCCCTTGCGCTTTAAAACAGAAAGTTGACCAGGAGCTAGACAAATTAGAAGCGGAAGGAATAATAGAAAAAGCTGACTTTTCGGAATGGGGTACACCCCTTGTTGTTGTTTCAAAACCCGATGGTTCAGTGCGGATTTGTGCGGATTTCAAAGTTACACTTAATAACCAGCTTCAAAACGCAAGACACCCAATTCCTAGAATTGAGGACATTTTCCATAAATTGCGCGATGGTAAATTTTTCTGTACGTTAGATATTTACAAGGCATATTTACACATGAAAGTCGACGAAGAAACTTCTAAATTGCAAACATTGTCAACCCATCGAGGTACATATTTAGCTAAAAGACTTTTCTTTGGAATAAAAACTGCTCCGAATGAATTCCACAAATTTATTGACCAGTTCGTTCAAGACTTAGATGGTACAATAGCCTACTTTGATGACATAATCATCCAGGGTAAAGATAAACAAGAATGCCAACAACGCTTAATTAAAGTACTTGAAAAGTTAAAAGAATTCAATCTACATCTCAATCTTAATAAATGTAAGTTTTTTGAAGAAAAAGTTCAATACTTAGGACACATTATCAGCGCTACTGGACTTCACAAATCACCAGATAAGATCAAAGCTATTTCCGAATCCCCTCAACCTAAAAATGTTGATGATGTTCGAAAATTCATTGGCCTTGTACTGTATTATTCCAAATTTATTCCAAATGCTTCTACCCTTCTTCACCCACTAAATAACCTTCTACGTAAAAACATTCGTTTTAGATGGACTGCACAATGTGAAGCTGCCTTCTTAAAAGCAAAATCAATCATTACCAGCGACCAAATTCTTGTGCCTTACAATCCAGATTTTCCATTAACTTTAGCTACTGATGCCAGCCCTTTCGGACTTTCAGGTGTTCTTACACACACCATGCCAGATGGAACTGAGCGGCCTATCGCATTTGCATCTCGAAGTACGACAGCCGCAGAGAAAAACTACAGTCAACTCGATCGGGAAGCCACAGCTGTAGTCTGGGCTTGCAAAAAATTCTATGACTATATTTTTGGAAGAAAATTTACTTTGATTGTGGACAACAAAGCCATTTCTACCATATTTCATCCAGAAAAAAGCCTTCCAGTAATGTCTGCATCAAGAATGCTTCGATATTCTCAATTTCTTTCTAGTTTTGATAATACAATTGTACATAGAAAATCGGAGAAACATATAAATGCTGATTATCTCTCTAGAAATCCTCTACCCTTGCCTGCTAATCAAGATCATTGTATTGACGAATCCCAGGCATACCAAAAATTCGTCATCAATTTCATTTCAACAGAAACTATAACAGCACAGAAAATTCAAAAAGAAACAGAACTTGATCCAGAGCTGAAAAAGATCAAACTTGACATCGTAGTCGGACACGTCTTTGACCCTACCATCACACTCCAAGAAGGTATCTTGTTTAGAGGAAATCGCGTCATTTTCCCTAAATCGCTTCAATCGGACATTCTCAAGCAACTTCATTCAACACACATAGGCATTGTCAAGATGAAGGCTCTTGCGAGAAACTACTGCTATTGGAAAAACATCGATTCCGATATTGAAAATTTAGTCAAGAGTTGTCGTGAATGTTGTAATATGAAGAAGAATCCAGCAAAAGCACCTCTTCACGTTTGGGAACCACCAGAAAATAATTGGCAAAGACTGCATATCGACTATGCTGGTCCTTTCATGGAACATTACTTTTTAATTGTTGTAGATGCACTTTCAAAATGGCCAGAAATATTTGCAATGAAACAGGCTCCTACTAGTTCAAGCACTATTTTCTTTCTTGAGGAAATTTTCAGTCGCCATGGAATACCAGAAATCCCAGTATCTGACAATGCATCAATTTTCAAATCCAAAGAATTCCAAGATTATTGTAAGAATTACGGTATTCAACGACTCATTGCACCAGGCTATCCAGCAACTAACGGACAAGCAGAGAGATATGTTCAAATATTAAAAACAAAATTACAGTGCATGAAATTTTATCCGGGTTCGCTTCATAGTAAGTTGTGTAAACTTCTTTTTCGGTACAGAATAACTCCACTTAACAACGGACGAACTCCATCCGAAATGCTCTTCGGAAGAAATTTAAGATCCGAATTTGACTTGTTTAAACCTACATCAAGACTGAAAAATAATGCCTCGCAGCCACATTTTAACAAAAGTTACAAACTTGTAGAAAGAGTTCAATCTCGTAACTATACATCATCCGCAAAATGGAAATACGGTATTATTGTTGAGAAGCTTGGAAGACTTCATAATCTTGTAGAATTAGACGATGGATACGTTATCAAACGGCATTTTAATCAACTTAGTCCATGTCAAGTTGAAAAATCTATAACCCCATCTGCAGATTTTTCTACATCCAGGAGAGTTCACTTCTCATTTCCAGCCTCCAGTTCTTCAGCAGTATCCTCCAGTCCTTCCAGTAGTCTCACTCTTCAACGCTGCAATGAAGATCCTGCTCAGCCGTCAAAAGATTCCACTTTCCAGAGCTACACAAACCCCCAAGGAGATCCTAAATTACAGAGTATTCCGGATACTCAGTCACCTGCTGTTTCTAAAGAATCTTCGAGGGAAAGTGGCCATCCAATCCAGCTTAGAAGGTCTACCCGTTAACGTAAACCAGTCATCAAACTAAATCTTTAATATTTCTCTTTAACGCATTTAGACTTTAAAATTAAATTTCAATTTGCTTACTAGTTATGTATATATGTAAATATTTAACCTTTTTAATAAGCCGCGGAGAATTGTTGTGTATTTTTGTACCTTCTGTACATCTCAAATCCACTCTGTTGTATTCGACTCGGTTTTCCAGCATGTAACGTATGTACTTAATATGCTCTGAATAAAGTATATAAAAATAACGAAACATAGCAATTACTCAAAAATAGACTTCAATCACGACAGAATTCCCTCTACTCATTTTTCAGATTACTCAATGATCTGTCTTCATTCACTAACCCTAACTCTGTGCCACATAATCTACAGACAATGTAATTGTATGGTTTTGTTTGGAACATTAAGGTCTACTTGTATGCTACACAAGGATTAGTAAGACATACCTACTTGTGAAAACCATTCCCGAATGCCTACAAATATCCATTCATTACAGAGTGATTCGAACCCACTGATTCCGGTTCCAAAAAACTGCATCCTACCAATCAGCCACCGTCGAAGATGTAATAACTTCCCCTAGATGGAAGCATAGTATTAACAGCAAAAAACACAATCAGCAAACAGTTATCTTGATTTAAGATGAATTATAATGCAGAATTCCACCCTTATACCTGACACTGAAATTTAATGCCCACATCATCTCTCGGGTTAAAAATTGTCTTCCAACAGATTGTCTTCCTTATTAGCGTCCAAATCTCGCAAAGAAAAAGGCCGTTCACATTTATCTAGTACACATGAATTTCAATATATGCTTTCTTCAAAAGTGGAGTTCTACAAAATCTCAATCTTTTCTCTTATACTCTTCATTTCTTCACAGCTACTATTCTTCTAACAGAATCCTTTTTTCGCTTATCACTCAAACTCAATAGTGATTCCTTGTTTATCCTTCTACTTTATCTTTTATTCATTAACAACTGTTCTTTTATCTTCTTAAGGTGTGTTTTTTCTCCTTAGCACCACTATACTCTTCTTTTCTATCTAGTACAAGGTACGATTTACATTTTAGCATTACATTTTTTATTCACACTTTTTTAACGTTCATTTTCAATGCTCTGGATCATTTTAAACATAAGTAATCCTTACTTTGTTGTTATTGCCATTACCACTTGGACGATTCAAACATACACTCAAGAACCAAAACATTATGACCACCGATACGTTTTGCAATGAACTCGCCTGGATGACGTGGAAGGCACGTGATCAGGTGGAAGTGGTATTTAACTGCTGCTGGAGAGTCTGAAGAATCATTCTTTCACTTATTTCTGTGGATGATGGGAAAGGCTTCGGATCTAAGCGATTTTGATAGAGGACAGATTGTCATGGCTCGAAGGCTCGGAACAAGTATTTCCGAAACTGCACAACTCGTGGGTTGTTCGCAATCTACCGTTGTTAGTACTTATGCAAAGTGGATGAATGACGGTGAAACCAGCAGTAGACGACATGGTGTTTGACGTCCACACGCTATCAAAGAAAAAGGTCGTCGGAGACTGTCTCGCATGGTGAAGCAAAACCGGAGCCAGATAGTGGCTCAGCTGACAACCAAATACAATGCAGGGTCACGTAGAATAGTATCGGAGCACACTGTTCAGCGGACACTGTTGGATATGAGGGTACGCAGCAAAGTTCCACTCGTGTGCCTTTGCTGACCAAGCATCATCGCCAACTGTGCCTACGCTGGGCCCGGGAACATCAAGACTGGTCCATGGATCAGTAGGAGAGAGTTGCCTAGTCAAATGAATCGCGGTTTGTCATTCATCACGCCGATGGCCGTGTAAGGATACGCCGTCTTCCAGGCGAACAGTTGCTCCCTCAATGTACAGTATGTCAAACATAGGTCGGTGGTGGCGGTATTATGCTTTAGGGGACATTCTGGGCGTCTATGTGAACCGTGGTTGTGGTAGAACATACCATGAATGCTACAGGGTATCTGAACGTCATTACGGACCAGCTGTATCCTTACATGGCTTCTGTTTTTCCAGCTGGAAATGGAATGCTCCAACAGGACAACGCCCTGTGTCACAAGGCTAAAATTGTGTTGGAGTGGTTCCAGGAGCACGATGCTGAATTCTAGTTAATGTTCTGGCCGCCTAACTCACCGAATCTCGATCCGGTAAAACACATTTGGGATGTCATGGGAAGGCAGCTCAGAGTTCAAAGACCACCAATTCGCAATATCTCGGATTTGCGTAACCGTTGCTTAAACATCTGGTACAATCTGTCTCCGGCCATCTACCAAGGACTTGTGGTATCCATGCCAAGGCGGGTTGAAGCTGTGTTGCGCGCCAAATGTGGGCCAACTCGTTATTAACAGGTGGTCATAATGTTTTGGGCGAGTGTATGAACCAGAGGCCACACGAATTAAGACGAAGGTTTCTATCTTTCGTTCGACGAGTACGACTAGGATGAAAGTAACAAATCTTTACTCAAGTAGATCCTCGTAACTTAGAAGCAGGAACAAAGCAGAATATACCCTGACTTGGCAGCGGTATCGTTTGAAAACTTGGAGGACATTGTGACCACGAACAGATTTTACGTGTCTCAGTCACCATTAACTAATACGATGGAACTTAGGTTGGATCAAGCCCCGAATCCGTAACTCTCCAGTTACGAAACCGTTGCCTTCATCGACAGAGTTACCGCGGCTCACTCCTCACTTTATGATCTAGCTGCTTAACGACCACTGACATTTACGCCCAATCAAGTTTTCAAGGATTCCACAGGACTTTGTCAATGCGTTAAATTTACATGAAGATACTGCTGAATTAGTGGATTATGCCAATGGAGAACTAACAAATGAAGAGCTAACAAGCTGCAGCATTTAGAGGAGTAAGAAGAGGAAAGAACTGCAAAAGAAGTTCACTGTACATTGGTTAGCTAGTGTGTTCTCCGAAAGTAATGAGGCTATTGGAACTTGGGGCAATGGATTCAGATACTGCAAATGTTAATAAAGTTAAATGTGGAATAAGTGAACTTTAACGACTGTATTTACCCGCATGAGTTAAACCATGTTCAAGTGCTACCCGAGTGTTAAATACAAAAATGGTATTCACAAGTCATAATCAGAGAATTACTTCATCTCCTAACCTGCTGGATCTGATCTACCGAATCGGAGAGTTACACTTGGATTTATTTATCAGACAAGTGCAGTTGTTCCCCATACTGTAAATAAATACAGCAGAAAATCAACGCGCACTTGATTTGAATTCTGATGTATGCTAATGTTTAGCTATGAAATTTACTCAAATATTATATAAACTAACTAAAATTTAAACAATGCTGTATTTTCTAAAAATAATGATTAATGACGTAACTGTGATATAAAGTATTAATTATACGAATATGAAGTTCAGTTTCCACACAAGATCTGGCGTGGTTATGCTAGTATTTCTTAGTTTAATTCACTTTAAATTTTTAATAGATATACCCGATTTCACTAATATATATTATCTTAGTTTGAAAATTAAGCTCATTTTAACTTTATTTCTGTAAAGATTTTCCTATTATTTATTTTTGATACTTTGGTAACGTTAGTTCGTAACGGCATAATTAATTGAAATGTAAATAATAAATTTAAAAGTGGCTCAGAAGTATTTTAATAACAAATAAAAAAAATGTTAATAAGCACAAATGCACGTATTTTATGAATAAATTTCGTTTTTATATAACTTATTTTATAACTTTCCTACATTTCTAACATACGATCTATAATCTATATTGTCTAATAACTATGTTTCTGAATTCGTTCCTCAGTAAGAAGTTGGAACCATTTTGAGGAACACCTCACGAGACGCCGAAATTTTCCTTTTGTACATTAAAAAATTTTCGAAATAAATCTATATTCTTACTGTACACAGTTTGTCTTTGGAAATCAGAACCTTCAATTCTGCTCTAGATCAAACTACTTGGGGATGCAGTACAATCAATTATCTTCCCAATAATCCTAACACTTAAATTACGCTAGACAGCATCCTCATCAAAAATATAGAATTATAATGCAAATTTAAATCTGAAATAACTTTCCTATTACAATTAATTTCTTCTGCAAGTTACTGATCTTTAAACTGCCCCAACACTTCCCAATTGCTTAATAAAAAGATTTCATGAATAAATTTTTAATAATTAATTTTTAGTTTGATTAATTTAATACTGTAATAAAATCAATTATCTAATTACTCATTAACAGTATGCATAAATAGCAATATCTGTACTTTTAAGTAACTATATTTCACAAGTAACAGCACAATCTTCATCAGTCTCTCCCTGAAAAGAGATTTAACTTGGGTAACTGCTTGATTTTGGTTAAACCGTCCAATACAGGCTGTTTCAAATTTTGTTTCCCGAGATACTTTGATGAAGAAAATAGAGAAGAAAGAAGACAGATATATTCAATCAGAAATTTCAGCATAAGAAGTAAATGGAATAAAGAATAACAGATCCAGTATCATATTTAAAAATGATTGTTAGGTTTAAGATGTTATAATATTTGTTTGTTATAAAATGAAGCCAAATCAAAACAAGCACAAATACAACAGATAAGCAATGTCTATTTTAGGTTATCCATTTGACCTATGAAACTTACTATGTTTTACATTGATAATTTTTTCTTGCAAAAATAAGTACATGTAGAAGATAGGATAAATAACAACATAATACCACTTTGAAAATATTTTTATTCTCAAATATGACAACTAATGATTTTCATTTTAAGTTTTCCATTCATGAAAGTTTAATGATAGAAAAACCATTCCATGAGAACTTTATTGGGAGAAAAATCTAAAACATAATCCAGGAGTTTATATAATGTATTAACCAACAATTAAAAATAAGGCAGAAAACTTAAGATAAAAAAAGTACATTCTTTTACTTTAAACAGGATTGTAACTGATTCTAAAATGTGAGTAACAGGATTTACACATGCCTCCACCAACTAACCATAAAAAAAGAGTTATTTAGGCTTCTATAAAACAAATCATTAAACAATATTCCCTTAAGTTCAGAGAAGATTAAAATAACCCTTTAAAATAGCAATCATTAAATAAACGTATTATTTTTTTAATCATTCCAAATTCAACATCATGCAACTTTAGTCAAACAATTAAGAGCAAAACAAATGTAGTTCAGAATATGGAATCAAACAACAAATGTGAAGCTCATTTAAATAAGGTACAAATAATGAAAAAATATAGACAAATATGACGCAGGTACAAGCAAACTGCTTTATCAGTGCATGAATGAGCAAAGTGTAGTGTCCAGAGTAGACAATGCAAGAAATTAGAATACAAACACCTGATGTATAAAAAAGTTATGATTGAAGAGGTATTAGCATATCAGTGAAACAAACAAGTAGGACAAGCCAAAACAAAAATAAAGAAATCAATTAGAGTCATGTATCATATTCACATATATGTAGAATGACATAATGAAGATGCCTTGAAAGGATATGAATCATACTGGAAGTATACACTTCATATTTCTATGAAATCTTTTACACAGTATATAACAGTTTGAATGATGTCCATTTGCTGCCTCGCTGTGATAAGTCCAAAAAGAAATACTGCAGATGACATCTTGATGACTTTACTTAAGTGGAATCATTAGAAAATTCTAATAAGGTATATGTGTAAATATTGGGGCCCAGAATACTTATAGCATTGTACTCTCATATTCTGCTTAAAAGGACATAAGTTATGCTTTTTTAAAAAATGATGGGAAGTAATCTTCTATTATTTGTATAATCAGTTTAGCATGTGTCCTATAAAAGACATTGACATTCTGGCTCTGTGCTTTGTCTATTACAGGAACTAAGCTTTGCTCATTCATGCATTGATAAAGCTTATTCATACTTGCAGAATGTATTAATTACTATATTCAATGGCTTTACCTTTACTGATAAAATTGTCTTAATGGTTATTAGAACTAAGGCAGAAAGCATTACCTAGGCTTCTATAAAACATATGATTAAATAATATCCACTAAGTTTAGGGTAGATAAAAACAATTCTTGAAAATAAAAAGCATTAAATATAACATTGACACTTTACATTATTTTTCAATATGTCAAATTTGGGATTTCAAAACCCAAATGATAAACAAATGTATTTCAGAATATGAAATAATGTCTTTACTGAGTATTAAAATGAAGGCATAAAAGAGATAGAATAATTTCATTTGTTAAGGGAAACAAATCACCATATTCTATAGTGATATTTGACAAAATATATTCAATAATTTAACAAAATACGGAGTATTCTATTAATAAAAATATTTAAAAATTTAGTATTTAGATTGTTTTAATTGAAAATTTAGGGATTATTCTTATTCCTATTACAACAAACTTTTTAATATATAAAAATGTTAAATAAATAAAATTAATTTAGTATATTTCTTTATTAGAATACATCAGTTTATTTATAGTGCACAATAAGAGGTGAACATCAACTCTTTTGAAAATATCACAAATTATTTTAGTTTTCTGTATAAAATAAGCCAAGTACATTTTGGAATAAAATGTGTACCCCTTTTTATATATTTTTTTCATATCCTACACACTGACAGAGATAAATGATAATTTATACTAAATGTACATAATGATTAGAAATGAAGCAAATGTAACAACTCAATGTAATTTATATGCTACTGAACACAAAACTTGATTACTTATGAGAAATGTAATAATATAAAATGATTACTCCTATGTAAATGTACACTTAAAAGAACTTGTACATATACATAAACAAGGCATGCAATGAGAGAAATAGGTACTTAATATTCCATAACTCATGAAATATCACAGAACACATTAAAATAAATTATAGTAATAAAATAAAGTTTTTTCTGAAACTTTTAGACAGATTTGAATAGTAATGGAGGAAACTGAGATCACTTTCACAGTATATTGATGAAACCTTATTGTTTTGGAGACACTGAAAAAGAAAAAATATCAACTTAATAATTTTATTCATTATGGAAAAAAAAACATTGATATATTAAGCTAAAATATTTTAAACAAAAGTTGCACAGATATAGTACAAATATTATAAATTTGGTAATATGGCTTCCTAAATTAAGCAATGACAAATGTTTCTAAATCATGTATAATAATGCATGTAATATACATTTTTAGTTTTAAAAGCCTGAAGCTATGAAGAATTTCCAATTTTTTTAATACCACATGCAAATATATATAAAATATAATTCTACAAAAAGTAATCTATGATTTTAATTAACCTGAAAAATCGCCTCTTGTTACGAGGTACTCTGTTATATTTATAGATTGTTACTGAGAATATCATGGGTCTGTATTTGTGCAAAGGTTTGTATGCTATCTATGATACATTAATGTAAGCATTCAATAAATACATGTTTCAAGTCAAATAAAAGTTGATGTCCATACATTGTTGCTGTTCCTCTTTGCCATCACAGCCTGCAACTGACGGATTAGAAATAATGTATCAAAGTATCAAACAGAAAGGGGAAAATTTATTGAACTCCTTTATTTATAATGAGAAAGTACTTTTGCTGAAAGACTGACTATACTGTATAGAGGTTAGCATGCCACACTTCCATACAGTGGGCTTGAGTTTGATTTCTGAGTAAGACATTTATATGTATGTTCTGTCTCCCCATAGGGAGTAAAATTAACTATTGATTCAATTACTGAGTATGGCTTGGATGAATATGTGCTGTCTCCTCGCGAAAAGTAAAATTAATGACCTAGACAGTGCTCTCATCATAAAATGGTCAACAATCTCAAGGCATAATACAGGAAAATACTGATAAAGTCAAGTGCCTTCACATAAGAAAAAGAACTTTTGCTGAAAGATTGCTTAATAAATTATAATAAATAAGTAAGCTTTGTAATACTTTACCATGGCAAGAAGGCAATACACTGAATTTGCTGACAGTATTCAATTCTGTATTTACTTTCTCTTTTTAACCTTACGTTTATTGAAAACAAAATGGTTTTCTGAGTGTATACACTTTTTTAGTGGGATAATAGAATCCCAGTAAAAGGAATTATCTGAAATTGGAATATATTTAATATGAATATTGAGACTCAAATATTTCAAACACAAATCATATATTTAAGTAAGTATCATTTGAATTTCAGCATTTGCAAAGCAGTGGATGCTATTATGTGTATACATATTGAGTAGCTGCTTTTGTTTGGTATCCAGACAACATTTCATAAGTCAACTGAAAATCCCACTAACTGTGAAACATTCTTTGTTATTCCTTTTCTTAATGTGAAAAGATGTGAAGGCTGAAATTCCTTGATAGTTTATGAAGCGAATGGAGAAAATACTAAGGGAAGGAATGCTAAGAAAGCATGTTTGAACATTTAAAGATAGACACATGAATATGCATGATGAGGATCAAAGTAGACAATTTTCCTTCATTATTTAAGACTTGGTGCAGAAAGGTGATGGTAAAATTCCAGAGAACAAGCATTTTAACAATTTTCTCTTTATTAAATCAGTTTTCTTGAATTTCAATGATATGCTTCTTGTGAAATAGGGGAACAACACTTAAATTATTATATGTTTGTCTTACAGTAAGTTTGCCATGCAAAAGATGCCATGAAAACAGAATTCAAAAGCTAGTTTTATGATATAAGTATCTTGATATTGAAGGAAATTATGATAAAAAGTGGATTAAAATGCAGTCTTTTGTGTAATAAAATTGGTAAAAAAAATACACTTGTGTTTTTAATTTCAAATGGTGCTATTTTTCAAAAAAAAAAGTACCCTGTATATAGAATATTATACAACTCATACTAAGACATTAAACCAATATACTACTGAAATTAACCAGGTATGTACACACAATTTTTTCATCTTTCTGTGTATTTATGTAGTATATTTCTTCATTCTTTAAGAAACTAATAATATTAATAAAACATCTTTAAAGAAGAATTAGTCTACAGTAAAAAAAGAAATAGTTACTAAACATTTCAAAACAGAAATTAAGAATCTTAAATTTTAAAGAAAAACAAACATGATAAATCTCTACCTTTTAAAACTGTTTGAGTAGTTCGGGCAGTTATTGGAACAGCACCACTATATGATATAGTTGGAATAGGCAAAGCTGTAATATTCACTTCCTTTGTTTCTTTTTCTGGGGCTTCAGAAGTATCTTTTGATGATGCTGTATCACTGGACTTAGCTTCAGATATATCCTTAGAAATGACTGCATTTCTAATATTTGCCATTTGATAAAGTCTACCACAAACGTTTAAAGCAGTTGGTGATTGGGTTAAAATAGTAGGTTCTTTTCCTGAGGAAATTTGGTTTTTCAATGCTATTACAGGAACTCTATTAAAAAAACCATTGTCTTTATAAGTTTACAAGACAAACTACATAATATATATATATATAACCTTTTATATTGTGTAAGTATTATATTTAAAATTTACTTCTTAAGATCTAGAAATATATTGCTAAAAATATAAATAAATAAATATTAAAAAAAAAAACAAGGAAAGGCTGTTATGGCAAAAAGGGAAGAAAAACAAACACACACACACACACACACACACATATATATATATATATATATATATATATATATATATATATATATATATATATATATATATATATATATATATGTATATATATATATATATATATATATATATATATATATATATATATATATATATATATATATATATATGTATTTATTTGAATATACCAGACAAGTCAGGTTTAGGAATGCAGTTTTTGAACATACCCAGTTTAACATTATTTACATAGCAATTTAAATTAAGTAAGAAGTGAAAACTAAATTATTAAGAACTACATGGCTTCAGTATGGATCATATAAAAATTAAAGGGATAAGTGAATTTACATCTATATTTTTTTAGTATTTTACTTATAATATTCTTAATATGATAACAAATGAATTTATCATATAAAACCTATAAAATACTAAAATAAACAATGAAATCATTAATGATTAGTATAGAAGAACTTTTCATAAAAGTTGAACTGTCTAACAACATTCTTTAAAAATGCTCCCTGTACATAGCACATTAAGTTCTTTAATTTTTCAAATATTATTAATTGCAGTGCAACAGGATAAAAAAAAATACAACCAACAGAACCATCTTTTAAAGTTTGCTACCTAAATGATGGCATCAATATTTGGATATGTTACTGAATAGCTGCACAATGGTATAAAGTGTTAAAAATATAGCCATTTTTATAGGTAACTTAAAGCAGTTCTGAAAATAAACTATTTATATTTTATTTTTTTAATCACTTAACACAAAATATTTTAACTTGTTATCCATAAATACTTAAAATATATTAAAACAAAGAATTATATACCTGGTATCAGTTATAGCTGAAACTGGAGTAGAATTAATAACTTTGATGGTAGATGTGGATAAGACTTGCTGACAGATGTTTCCTCCTTGAACTCTAAAATTCTGCACAGCTGCTGTAATAGGTTTGGTTGAGGAACATGTTGTTGAACTAGCAGCTATATTACAAAATGACAAATACTGAGACCCATGCACTAATCTTGCAACAACAGGTCCAGAATTTATAGCAGATGGATTAGTAGATGGTAATCTTTCTTCAATAGAAAGCAAAGGAATGGTAGATACACCATTACAAGGTCTTAAACCTGGTTCTTGCTTAATAACAATTGTCTGAAATCCAGCAATAGCACCAGGTAAACCAGGTAGATTAGCACAGTTCACTTTGGTCTTAGTAGCAGAAGCAGTAGTTGTGGATACTAATGGGGGTGATGTAGATGTTGATGCATTAGTATGAGAATTGGACACTTCTACGTTAGTATGACTTAGAATAGGTTGAAGGACAGGTGGCTGTCCAACAAATGATGGTGAAGATGGTTTCATATCTACATTTAATACATCATGAACATGTGATGCTGCAGCATTTATAGAGTGGCCAGGTTCTGTTTTACAAGTCTTTAATTGGACAGGTGTAACACTGACAATTTGTGTTGCAGCCACATTGCCTAATGAATTTTTAGCATTAGTCAGTTGCAGTGTTGGACCAAGAGTAGATTGCCTTGAACTATTTACTTCTTGAGCTTGTGCAGCAATAATGGATGCAATAGCTTGTTTATTATCATTTGATGTATTAGATGCTGATGTTGAATCATTTTGGACACTTTCACTGTTTTTACTTTGATTTTCAACACTTAATACAGCACATTTAATTTCAGCTTGAGTAGGTGCAGCTAAAGTGTGCATGACATATCTACTTGAAGTATGACCAGGTTTAGGACTTCCCTGAAAGTAAAAAATCATAACAATGAAAAAAACTATAACATGTTCACAGCAGTTCTTTTGAAGTATTAATAGTGCGATTGTCAAACTATAAAAATAACACCCCACCAAGAGTTCACAGAGTTAGACCCTTGAAACTACATATATATGTAAACATAATAAGTGTAAAAATTTGTATTTCCTTAAATCTATCAAGAAATAGTTTCTATTTTAAAACAACTTTGCAAGTTACACACTATTTAATTCTACTTCGCCTAAATCCTACAGTTTAAAAGAATAATAATGTTTATTAAGACAGCTAACACCATATTAGAAACTAAAATAACATAAAAATATTAAATATATGCAAAAATATGCCAAATGTATATATACATATATAAAAAAAATTTACAGCAAAAATTATATTAAATCTAATTATAAAGAAAACAGAAAAGTCTCACAACGAATATATATATATATATATATATATATATATATATATATATATATATATATATATATATATAATATCATAAAATAAAGTTTACAGTAAAGATAATTTCATAGCATGAAGGGAATTTTTTTACTAGAACAATCACAAATGACTTATAAATCAAATGGTAATAATCTGATCTAAAATCTCTGTTATGTTGGCAGCAATAATGCAAAAGCACCCCCAACATATAATGAATATGGTGATAATGCCCAGTGATAAGTCCCTAGAGATACCAATAATATATGATCCATTATTATATAGTCCATCTCAATGGTAAAATATTTTATCCAGCTGCAAGTATTTCAAGGTATTATTTATGAATAAATTTTCTCCTTTCTAAACTTTTGTACATAAAAAATATTTAGTTAGTGCTAATCAGTGTCTTCTATTACTGTATGCAAGAAATTACTTGCACAGATGTCTCTATATGTCTTAAATATAAACAGTAAACAATTTTCTATTATTCAAGGGAGTAGAGATATGATAAAAGTAAAGTACCATTTAGTGCATGTATACAGAAAAATTTATTAGTTGAACAGTCAGTAGGTTAATATACATCTTAAGGTCTTAAGTTTGAGCATAATTACTTTCAAGAGGAAAAAAGGCAAAAGCATATATAGAAACTGTAATATATAATAAAAATATTTTTAGGTAATTTAGACTAAACAAAAAAAAATTACTTTTGGGGGGAAATATCATACTTAACTGAGTGTGGCAGATAATAAGGTATGACATGGAGTGCTACAGTGTACTTTTTAAGAGATCATAAGATCTGGTACTACTGCTTAAAACCTATTCTAAACAGCTACAAATATCTATATCATCAGTGGTATTGAAAACCATGGAAACCTGGTACTGAAAGACAGCACCTTGACATTTTTGTTACTGATTGGTGGCAGATAATAAGAGTGATAAGTAACCAAGATTTTATTAAATCCTTTACAAGAAGTGCAGGAATTAAATATATTTATAAAATTGAGTGACATAAATTGAAATTTTTGAACCCTAAATCTAATTGAATTCCTAAATCTAAGTGACAATGAACAAAATCAGAAAATGAGAGAACTCATTAGGATTTGGAAGATAACAATGGCATAAGTACTGAACCAAACATAAGCCTGTCAACTACTAGGGCATTTGCATGCTTTAACATAAATGGAGTGAGAGTTCAAGTGGGACCATATACAGCTACTCATCATCAAGTATATACAAGAGTTGGAAGGGGGGGGGGAAATGAGATAATTGAACTTTGACTCTGAAGTTCAGACAGTATTCTTTTGATACAGTACTTAAGTATACAAAATATGAAGGTGTTTTTACAGTCATTAAATTAATACAAATAAATTTCTTTCCCCTCCATGAATAATATTTTTTACCAATATCTAGATATTTAACAAGATTGAGTATGGTCTTAATCTGGATAAATAGAACTACTTTATACACACACATACAAATATGTGTGTGTTGTATACTAGTAATGATACTTCATTAAATAAATTACCCCATTTGGTTCCTATACCACTGGGTATGACAGTGAAACTGGAACATATATTGAAATTAACATCTGTTACATACAGTACATGAAAGAAGGTAGCTTATTTATAGGTGAATTGATTATAAAACTTGGTCATCTCAGCTGCCTTGGGAACAAAAGGATTAAGTGTCGTTGCAACAAATAAGATTAACACAACTTAAAGCAACAGTTATCCATTACCTGTGTCCTGGGACTAGAACCACCTCGTGGGCTTTGCACAGGTATTCCTGGAGTTATGTCAACATTTAAAAGACTGCCACTGTCTGAACTAGAGGTAACATGAGCAGTTGACAAAGCACGAGCAATGTCTTTATTTTTCTGAAAATAAATAAGTTAACTTTTTAATATTTTATGTACACAAAAGATAGTAATTGGTGATGGGATTCAAATGATTTAAGAACTTCTAAACTTAAAAATTTTTCAAAATTATTTTAAAAGTACTCCTTAACATTCATTTCTTGAGTAATTTATTTAAACTATAGGTCAAAATCTACAACTTTATATATGAAGAATAAATAGCAGAATTAAATGAGTTTGGAGTAACTTTTTGAAAACCCTGAATTTCAACTTATTGTAATAATTTATACCAAAATCAAAGTAAATAAAGTTTTGAAAAAAAGTTAGTAAAATGTTTTTGTAGTATACTAACACTATCCATAATGAAATATTTACATTAAAAATTTTTATTTAGAAAACATGGGATAAGAAAGCCAATTTCTAAAAAATAATATTTCTTCAAAATACAAATAACTTAACAAATACATGATATCTCTTACTAAAGAATTTCACTTCTCTTTTAAAAGAAATATGGTATGTAATTATATAAACACTGTGAATTATCCCTACTAGAACTCTACTTCGAGAAATATTCTCTATATATAGTAGAAAAAAGCCTAACAGTTTTACACATGATATATTACTTTTAATTTTGTTAAAAGTATTACAGTACAATGTTTTGTTATATAAGGCTAACTAAATAAAAAACCTGTAACATCATAATTCTAAATGAGTACAAGCATCCATACCAAAAGTAGACACAAAACAATCTCACTACAAAAGTCAACACATAAGAAATTCAATTATTGTTTAGTCATGATATGTTTGAAATGTCACAAATATCATTAGTCTCCAAATATTCTCAATTAAAAGGCTAGTTTTCAAATAAATAATAGTCTCTGAATTAAGAAATACCATACTCATATACATCCCCACATAAAATGTTTTATGAAATCTACTTTAAATTTAAGCAATTACAGTGTACAATAAATAGTATTAATAACAAATTTTGTAACTGCATTAAAATATTTTCTCTTTTCTATTTAGCTTAATAGTTATTTACTTGTTAATATTTGAAAAAGTAAAACAGCAATAATATTCACAGATACTACAAAACTTCATACATAACAATTAGAATCAATGCAAGTTTATTCATTTTTTAATTTATGATGTTTTGAAATTTTTTAAATTTTTCTAGATGATCAAATTTTTATTTATATTATGTTTAGGATTAATAGTCTTCAGTGTTAAAAAAAATAAATTAATTTGGTAAACTTCATTAATAAAATGAAATTTTTACAGTTGTTTTAAATGTTCCAAAAATTCTTCACATTTTTATTTTAAACTGAACAATATGCATAAACAGTATAAACAGTTTTAAAATAAAGTTCTTTTTGTAACTATATTTTGTTATAATTTCATGCCATTTTTCAAATATTCTTTTACAATCCAGTCTAATTATGATATATACCTCTGTTTTCACACTTTATGTTTTTGTCCTTTAACTTGCATTAAACTTAATATGAGCTTTAACACCAATAAAATGATTTTTTAATTATTTTATTGACTTTTTTAAATCAACATAATTTCAACATAGACTTTTTTAAATTAACATATTTTTTTTCTACGAAGGAAAGATTATAAGCAGCAACAATAGCAGTAAATTTGAGAGAATCTAGATTATACAACTCTTTAAAAAGTGAATATATAAACCAAAATATCCCATTATTGAAATTTAACATCAACAAATGAAAAATACAATAAAAGTGTGAGCAAAATATACAAGATTGTACAACAACACAAAAAAAAAGCTTAAAGTGTTAGTTTGATAATTTCCTTAATTAGATTATATTGTACTTAAACAGGTAACAATTTTTTCATATTTCTATATTGAAAAGTCTAGTTTTTCTAGTTAGTTTATTCCATTTAATGCATTAAATTTAAAATTTTCATATATATAATTTTTCATATATAAAAATGTTATGTATGATACTTTTCAAAGTTTAATGGCATATTTTAATATAAAATTTATATGCATTTCAAATGTTTTAACCATAACAAACAAAAAAAGGTAAATGTCTTATTACAGTAATAGATATAGAAATACAAAACAATTAAATCTATAGCATACAGTGGAATTTCGTGCTTTATCCATGACTTTAGGAGTCTTTTTCTCTGCCCGTGACTTTTCAGTGACTTTAAGAACCTCTGGTACTTGATAAACACCCTGCAAAAACATTCTTATCAAAAGGCAGAATAAAAATTTCACTATTAGAAATATTTTAAGCACAGTACTAAAACTAAACTAAATGAGATAAACATATAGCTGTTAAGATTCCAATTTTCAAATTAGCACTATTCAATAGCCATGAAATTTTAATATGTTGGTAATATATAATATGCATATAAGGAAAAGTAAACTATATCAGGAAACTAATGTAGGTATTTTGAATAAAACCCCAAAGATGGCCAGAGAAAATTTTCAGGGTTTTCAAATCTTAAGTCAACGGCAAAAAACCTGGCATCCCTTTGCTGTCTCCTTTAAAACCCCAAACCTAAATAGACCACTGGGGCTACAGTTCATGTCATCAAAGAAGGGGGCTTACCAATTATAACTCTATATATGCCCTAGCGGCCATTTTTGGAAATTCCCGAACAAAAAAGAGAAGCACACTATCGGAGACAGATTTAGACTGAGATGTTGATACAAGTGTTAAGGGCCTTTTACTTAGAACTTTATGTTAGCTGACCCCTCAGTTTGTATTGTCCCTATATTGAAGTGGAAACCCATCCACAACATTCTGCTAATGAAGGTCTTTGACTATTTTATGGACATGACTGCAACTACCCATTCTGAAGTCTGTCATACTATACACACTCATGCAGCATATTTCTGAATATTATTAAAACATTCCTAAATATACATATACATATATATATGTGTGTGTGTGTGTGTGTAATATATCAAAAATATTACCCCTAAAATAAGCATCCAAACTTCTTCTTTTTCCTCTTCTCATTATTAATATGTAATCTCACTCTAATAACTGAATTGACCCAAAACACTTAAGATTGAAGAGATAAGGAGTTAGTATTAAAGCCCTTTAGTCAGGAACAGAAACCTAGGAAGCAACTTTCACCCCGTTTGTTAGGGAATTGCATTAGTTTCCCCACTGCTGTAAAACAACTCCCAAGATCATTCATGCTCTGAAACATGAATCTGTCTTAGAGGTTAGGGCAAGAGCCTCACTTAAATCGGCGATACAAAAACAATAATGAATGTAAAAATATGAAAATGTCTGACAAGTTAAGGAAATAATGAGTACATAATGACTGAGGATTTTAGCTCATAAAGGGATAACTACATAAGTTTAGACGAATAAGGATGAGAAAATGTATTTCCTCACAATGACGTTAGGGACTCTCAATTATATTAAAGAGTGTGGAATATTATTACAATTATTAACTACTAAAAGTATTATCAATCCTTTGCTATTTAACCATTAAGCTAAACTGAGTTATACAGATAGCAGTTTCAATGATTTTCAAGTGTATTAATGTAAATAACTTGCCAAATTTTTTTCTTACTCATTTGTTCTTACATGTATTATGTCTATGTAATCTATGTTTATTGTTGCAAAGCTTATACTCTATATTTCTATTTTATATATAATTCTGTATAAAACCATCAGTTACTTATTTTGTTACTTAAAATTTTTGTAAAATTTTATGTTAACAGAAAGGTTCTCATTTTGTTCATCCCTTTCTTTTTGCCTGGGGAGGATATTGTAAGGAAAAGCAAACTAGATCAGGAAACTAATGTAAGCATTTTGTATAAAATCTCTAAGAAACCCGAGAAAATTCTCAGGGGTTTTAAAATCTTGAATAGAGGGCAAAAATTCCAGCATCTCTTTTGCTGTCCCCTTTTTAATCCCTAGCCTAAATTGACCACTGGGACTACAGTTTACGTACTCCAAGAAGGGGTCTAACCAATTATAATTCTACATTGCCCTAGCAGACAATTTAGGACATTTCCAAACAAAAAGGGGATGCATGCTATCGAAGGCAGATTCTACTAGAGATTTTCCCACAGATTTTGACTGAGATGTTGACTCAGGTGTTAAGGGCTTCTTACTTATAACTTCATGTTAGCAGACCCTCAATATGTCCTGTGCTTAGAATGAAGTGGGAACCCATCCTCCAACAATCTGTTAATACATGTCTTTAACTAAAACAGTGTTATTTTTATGGGCCATAACTGCAACCACCCAACGTCAAGTCCATCTTATTACATATATATATATATATATATATATATATATATATATATATATATATATATATATATATATATATATATATATATATATAAAACTGAACAATGTCAAGTGCTTTAGCTGGTATTGAATAATCTAATGAAGTTAAACCATTTCTCACAGTAACTTGAATAATATAATGCACATAATAAAATGCAGACACAGAAGTCAAAATTTTGGGAAAAAAGAAGGGGAAAAAGGAGAAAAATTCAAAAAAGAGGAAAAAAAGGAGGAAGTTAAATAACTATTAAAAATTAATGTTCTGATTTATTTAATGCAAAAACAAGTGCCTAAATATGAAATATGGAAGTATCTAAATAACTTTTTATCAATATAAGTAAGTACTCAAGTTTCCTAGTAAAAATATATTTAAAATAGATTCAAATGAGATGCTTCTTCAATGTGCCTAATTAAAAAAATAAATAAATTCACCAACACAGTTGAACTTTATTATAATAAACTTTGAGGAACCATATTGTTTGTTGTACTTGAACCTTTAAGAAAAAATGCTAGATCTCAGAACATTATAACTTGTATAAGATTTACATAAGGTTACATATTATCTTCTATAAGATTTATAAAAATATTATCTTTAATGATTTTAATTGACCTTAACCAAACAACTGAAAGATTGAATATCAGAATGACCAAAAATGTAGACAAATGCAAAACTAGTTTTGTCTTCTAGTTATTGCTTACTATTTTAATACTGAGTTAATTTATAATCTTCTATATCAAGCTAGTTTAAGGAATTTCTTTGTCCAATACAACAAAAAACATTTTCTTTCCTTGAGTGTCTGGACAAGATGTTATTAATTTCATGCACTTTGTTTTTAAATCTAGAAACATATTTAAATCTGTTTTTAGAACTGCAAAAAAATTTTATACAAAATGAAGAAAAAATACTTAGTAAATGAATGAAAGAAAGGATTCTTCTACCTCATTCCTAAGATTCACTATAAATGTATAAAATGGAGAATTGCCACTGATGGGTAAATTAGCATTGTAAACAAAAGGAAAATCATGAGATCAAAATTTTCATTTGTTATAAGCTGGTTTGTTAAGATAGGGATTTCAACAGTACATCAATAATTTAAAAGCCGTTTCAAATAGCAAAGCTTTAAAATGCACTTCCAAACAGAACTTGAAAACTTTGTAACCGCAAAATTTGTTATTAACTAGTTTGTAAAATTCTATTAATTTTTCTTACATTGATTTATAAGAAATGTTTAAAAATTACAATATAGTCTAATTTTTTTAAATGGACAATTTCAAAAATTTTTTAATAAAAGTAGCAGATCCAGAAGTTAAATATTAGAGGGGAAAAAAAGGAGGAAAAATGGAAAATAAAGAACAATTGAAAAATATTTATTTAAGTATACATAATGCAAAAACAAGTACCTAAGTATGAAATATACCACATGCTAAATAATTTTTACTAATATAAACAATTACTAGAATCTCCCAATCAAAAAATGTTCAAAACAGATTCAAATCAGAAGTTTCTCAAATATCCTAATTTAAAAAAAAAATCTAATAACATAAATGCGCATTTTAGATACTAAATTTTTAGAAGGCATTCCTACAAACAAATTTTTAATTTTGTGACACTAGAATTTCTTAAATAGCAGTAAAATCTATACCTTAATAGTTTGTAAAGATAAATAATTAGCATTTGATTTAATTTTAATCAATGTCTAAAAACTCATGATTTAAATAACATATACTCTGTATAAGGCTATTTTTTAAGTGAACAATTAAAAAAAAATTTTTTTTAACAGTAAGATTTCAGGACGATGATCGAACTCGACGGGCTTTCTTTCGGTATCTGAGACAGTGGGTTTGAATTCTACTTTAGACTAACAGATTTGTAACCATTTAGTTTGGGCTGAGAGTGCTAGAGTTTACTTTTATGTTTCCCGACAGCTAAAATCATCGGAGTTTACTACTTAATTACTACGATTCTGAACGGCTGCGAACAAAGCGGCGGGATTTGAACCCGTGGCAGCGTCCTGCGGATTCAGCTGGCGGGCTGATTTTTATCGGGATTGCCGTTAAAAGTTACGATTTTTCATTAATAAATTTTTTCATCAACTTCAATACAGATGCAAACTTAACAAAAAAAAGGTGCGGATTTTTCAACAACAATTAACTTCCGTAAGTTATTTGCAACAGTGTTATTTTCTCACAGATACTGATCATAGCACAAAAAATTCAGTCAATAAGATGAAGTATCGTTAGAAATAACTATAAGAGGGATTGAAATCTTAATACTCTTACCGCGATATTAAAAAAATATCGATATATCAAACAGTATTACGATCGGTCTACACGTACGTGTGTTCGGGGGATAATCTATACGCAGGATGTTAAAACATAATTCTACCGTTTCAGAACCCCCATATTATAATAGCAGTATTAACTATAATGGCCCATTAAAAAAATGCGCATTTTCCAGAACCGAAATCCAGAAAATGGTTGTTTTTCACCAAAAACATACAGTTACGGCTTAGCTGTACTATTACATCTAGAATCACACACGTTCTATATGTTTCATTTGTAACGCGCGTCACACGGCTTTTTGACCTTGAAGCATGTGTTGCGAGAATCAACTGATAACGCTTCTCTCCTGCTTTTTGTCAAAAAAAAAAAAAAAAAAAATTGTGGACGTGGCAAAGAGAAAAAACAAATGAGAAAAGTTAAGAAATCTTTTTGATTATCGTCAAAATTTAAATATAAACAAGTTAAAAAAAAAAAAAAAAAATTCGGATCAGAATTATCCTTGAATTTAATATTCGATGCGGCAGTCCATTTTTTAGCGCACAGGCTCGGAGTAACGTTTCTTTTCCCCCTCTTGGGTTCAGAAATGGGATAAACAGATTTCTTGACACTACAATCCAAAAATTCGGGTCCCCCTTTTAGTTTTGATACTTTGATCGTTATTCGCTAACTTCCAAACATCTGTAATGCCAATAAATAGTCTACAACTTTTTTTTTGGGGGGGGGGGATCTCACAGAAAGAAAAAAATAGAAAAACAAAGATGTTACCAAAACAAATGTGTGCAATCCGTTCCGCTGTTACATAACTCCGTAAACATTGAGAAAGAAAAAACAAATAAAAGGAGTGAATGGCCCAAAGAAAAAAGGAATAAAAGGAGAGAATATGCGAAAAAAAGGAGGAATGCAGTAAAATAAGGAAAAAAGGAGAGATTTCTAAAAAAAAAGGAAAAAGAGGAAAAAAAGGAGCGCTGCGGTGTCTGAAAATGCAATGAGAAATAAAACCTCCAATTTATTATACTGAATTTAATATAAAACTAGAAAAAAAATGCACAACTTGAAAGTTATATAATTACCTGCAAAAAATGTACACTATGCTCAAAGTTTAACTTTTATAATATACTACAAATACTCACAAACTTAGGAAGTTTGCTCTTTTGTACAGCTTTTCTTGCCTTTGCTGCAGCAGCTTGAGCTTGATGTATACGCTCTAAACAGAAAATATTATTAATAAAACTTCAAACCTTATTAAATTAGAGTAGAACAATTTTTATAATCATAAAACTTGTATAATTAAATACCTATATTTCAGTTTAAAAAAAATCTATTTCTCCTACTTCAGAAAACAATTTTGTATAAATTAATTTTAAATATAGGATTTTATTCATAATTACAAAAAATATAAATTTATACATTGTTAAAAAAACAACTTGTAACAAACAACTGTAAAAAATCTTATAAAAAAACACTTCATTAAAAATTGCTTACATTTCAATGTACATTTTCTAATAAATAAAATATGGATTTTGGTAACAAAAAACATTCAGAAATGAACGTGTTGACAGCATAAAGCAAACGCACCAAGTGACTCAACACCAATAGGTCAAAAATTTATACCTTTATTAACAAGGAAATTACATAAAAAGTGGGTTTCTGTGAGTCAGACTATCTTAACTAAAGTATAATAACAAAACAGCGTATTTATTCCCATTTTGGAAATTTTTTTTAAATTCTAAAAACGGGAGAAAAACAGCATAGTTCACTCTGAGCAATTTTTAAAAATCTTATTAATATCAAAAGAAATATAAATAATTAGTTTAAAATTTTTAAACAACTGGAAATTATTGAAAGCATACAATTAAAATGGCTTTAAATCATTTGGCACTTAAAAAACAAACTTGAGAGTAAAAAATATAATTTTAGGTTATGGTAAAATAATTATGTACAGAAACTCATTTTTTAATAATTATTGACTAAACTGCTGATATTTCATAAAATTTAAGGACAAATTCAATGAATCAAATCAAATATTAGACTTATGCTTAACAAATTACCAAATTCTTCCTCAGTTCTATGCCGATGAAGATAAATCCAAAGTTTTCTATTTACATCATATTTTACACAAGGATCTTTTTCATAATGTAGTCGATCTAAAGCTCCACTTACAACAGTATGAATCTATTACACAAAAGACACAAAAATTATATGAATTAGTATTATAAAGCTCAAATCAAAATTGCATATTGATAGTTTATTCATACAAGAACAAAAATAATACTAAAACAACTAAATGGAAAAACAATTCTTAACTTAAAATATATTTTAATATTCAACTGCCAAACTAAAGATTAAAAGAAGTATTCAGGGGACCATCCAGATATTGAAATATGGAAATTACTTATAATTTTTTTTATAATATTTAGCAAAATGTTAAATTTAAAAGAATTTTTTAAAATATATACAAAGACCAAATATATTTATCTAAAATTTTAATTTTGTTTAATAAACCCCAAGGTTTATATTACTAGCACATAATTTTTTTTCAACTTGTTAAAAACAAATGAAGCAGTATATTAGAAATTTAATTTAAAAAAATTAAAACTAAGTAAATATAAGTAAAACTAAGTGAACTCTCAACATCAAAATTGCATATTGATAGTTTATTTGCACAAGTATACTCATTTTGGATAGTTTATACTCATTAACTCTCTAGCTTTCGAACTGGTTTATATAGAAACTTACTTAAATTCTACTCCTGCTTATAAAATTAAGTGTTAACAGCTTGTATATTCTGATTCTGAACAGAACAATAACAATAGTATATATCTGCCTTAATATTATGACTTCAATTATTCCATACTCACTTTGTAACAGGGAGAATGTCAGTAAGTTTATTATAATTAAGCAGATAACTCGGACTTTTTCTGTCTTTGAACTTCACAGAGAGAGGGCTATAACAAATTCAGTTTCAAATTTTTATAACTGATCTTTAGTTTACCTGCTGGTCACTTGCTGGAGCAAGATACTGGGAATCTTTAAGCAATTCACAAATATCAGCACGTGTTCCTTCACCATTTGGAAGCCTTGCAGCAGAATCTCGAACTATATAACAGACAATTATAAAAAAATTAATTAGAAGAAAACATAAAAAACTATTACTTATTAACACATTTCCTTTTTTAATAATTTTAGACTAAAAAGAAATCGAAATAGCTGTCACATACTAAACTGTTAATAGTTATATGTTTCTCATTTATATATCATATACATTTATATAAACAATGTTTTAGCACAGTCCTGGGGAATTTGTAACCATTGCAATGATAATGTCTTTTATTTATATGATGGTAATGATACAAAGTTTTACTTGTACATCCTTTCCCCCTTTCCAACAGCAAATATTTGTTCTTGACAATTATTGCTCCCTTCCTAATAAGGGGGGAAACTTTCCTTAGAAATAATGCCCAATCAATAAATTAATAGATATCAAATTATCTAGCAATAATTTAAATAATTATAATGAAGAATATAAAGAAACCATTCTTCTTTCCTTCAAAAGATGCACTGGAATCCATTCAAAAACTTCAAACTGAATTTTTATCTCAAAACACTGTATAAAAACACTTAATGCACTTAATTTGATTTATATGATTGTACCAAATACTCATAGGCAAGCAATACATCAAGTGACTAATATATATATTTATAATTATATGCCTATTTATATTCACATAAAGAGTATAAATTGAACTAAGATATACGGTATGATGTTTCTGGTTAATGAATGATTTTAAAGTTTAATTAATGTTCTGTTTTCATCATATTATGTAGTAATATACTAGTGGTATTATATAAATACACTTCAAAAATTACTTTTACAAAAACTTACATTAATCAAAGATGTTTATAAAAATTTTGATTATATGTCTTTTCCTTTATATGTATATCATTTTATGTAAATCTCTTGTATGATATATAAACAATGCTTTACATTATAAATCTGCTTTTAAATATGTATGAAAATTAGAACAGCTATAGACAAGCAGTTCCACATTTGTCTACCATGAAGAGCTATGTATAACATGTTTGCAAAAAGACACTATTTCTAAACTTGAACAAAGTACTGGGTTAAAAGACAATTTTACAGCATGGAGCAATCCAAAATTGCTGTCTTTTTTCAGTGTAAATATTGTTTTATTGATTAATTCTGGTTGTTTAAGATTCAACCTAAATTTCAAAACTTAAGCCAACAGAATAAAAAATGTTTTGTATATATCTATATATATATGGTACATGGACAGAAAACTATTTAAAAGTACCTAAGCACTATTCGTGGATACAAAATTAGCTACAAATTAAAAAAAAGTAGTCAGTATGCCAAAATCAGTGAAATTTGAAAATTTGAAAAAAGTTTTTGATTTATAAGTTCAAAAAATATTAAATGCAAAGTTAGAAAAACTTTAAAACTTTTTTTTTTCAAAATGAAATCTTAAAAACCTTTTCTGTCAAACTGTTTTTTTAGTCATCACAGAGCAAACTATATTGCATTTCAAATACAAAATAGCCTAATTCAGAAAATTTTACTTAAATGCTGTTAAAGTTATTAATTCTTTCAGAGTTTTTGTTATACTGTAACAAAAAAAATTGTTTAACTAAATTTCTAAATATTTTTAAGTGTTTCCAATGTAGGCATTCCTTAATGTGCAAAAGGAACTAAAATTACAAAAAAGCAAAAATAGATTTTTGTCATTATATATATATATATATATATATATATATATATATATTATATATATATATATTAAAAATTCTTTAATAAAGTAAAGAGTACTATGGCAGAAAATCAACAAAAACAAGTACATTTTAAAAATATTTTCAAAGGAGGAAAAATTACCCAAGGATAAAATCGTGACAAATGGTGGCCTGTCTGAAGTCAATAATGAATGTTCTCTAGCCTTATTTATACCACTCTCCTTGCCATAAACACCTTTCACTGGTCCAACAACAGCTTCATACCCATGAACTTTAAAAGTAAATGCTTTATGGGGATTCTGATACCTAATGCATTCCTAAAATATAATAAAGATATATTTACAAACAGGATAATTTCAGTAACCAAATATTTAGAAAAATGCATTCATATTATCGTAAATACTTTAAAGAACTCTATATTTGTATTATTTATTTACTTTTCAATAATAGGCTACAAAACAGATCTTTACATTACATATGTATTGCTACATATATTACTTTAAAACATACTTAGTAAATTTAGTATATCAGTAAATTTACTATTCTTATTTCATAAATTATTTCTTAAAACTTATATTTCAGTACAATGGAATGGTTCACTGTATTTCAAATTCTAATTCTTTCTGAATATTCAGGAATTTCCATTTATTCTTAATAACATTAACATCTTTGATGATTCCTATTACTTCAAGTTACCAAGAATTAGAAGCCCATTGTTATGATTTTTTTATCATTAATGCTTTAATGCACATTTTCTTGTAAATTTCTGGTAAACAAATTAAACTAAAAATATGTATTTTAATCAATTTTAAATCAAATGACACTAGTACCAAATATGTGATATAAATAAGATAATACATCTTAAGTTAATGAACACATGAATAATAAATGTTCTTGTCAGATAGACAGGGTTATACACTGCTCAAAAAAATTAAGGGAGCTAACAAAGAAGTTAAGAAAACTGTGCAAGACAGCCATGTATTGCCATAAAATTGATAATACACATGTATCAATGCACAATACAGAAAAAAGATACACAAAAATTTGTAATTAAACTTTAATTCTTTAAAAACTGAAAAAATCCAGAAAAGATAATTTAGAGCAACAATTTAGTTACATGTAAATGATAAAGAAAAAGTATTGTTTAGAAATTATGCAAGATTTTTAATATAGCTGATGATCTCCTTGAACAGCTAAGACTGCTGCACACCTGTTTTCCATGGATATGATGATGTTATCAATAAGACTTTGTGGAATACTCTTCTACTCCTAAAGAAGTGCAATCTCCAAATCTTGGAGAGTAAAAGGAAGTCTTGCAGTAATTCATCATCCAAGCATGAACAGACAATGTCTGTTCTGTTTTGACAAGCTGTTAACAGTATATACTGGTCATCAGTTGCTATAGTAGCACATGGCTGACCTTGCCCTAGTCAATGTCTAACATTCCCTGTTTCTTGGAATTGATTCCTTGCAACAGCCTTGCAACGACACTTCTGGCAACTCCAACAGCATCTACGACACTACATTGCTTTTGCCTAGATTCAAGTCTGCCTATAAATATGCCATGCCACTGATTCTGGTAAATCACATTGTTGAGACATTTTCAAGTCAACTTTTCTCAAAAAAATAACTGAGCAGTCAAATTTCCCAGTTAAGGTAATGAAAAATATGTTTTAAAACATCCTGATTTCTGCCTTTATATTCTTTTCTGGTTTTTGATGTCATGAATTTTCATTTGCATATGAAGTCTTCTTTTTCCTGATAGGCTTTAAATTATGGCTGATTTATTTTATGTTATCGGTGTAAGTATTTGTGTAATTTTATTAAAATCATGTGCTCCCCTAATTGTTTTCAGAGTGTACATAAATGCCTGTTTGCATAAATTTCATTTACAAAAAAAAACTTAATTTAGTCTTATAAAAAATCAAATTATAGTTAGTTCACAATTTAGATACAAATAATATATATTAAAACTAACTGCCAGTGTATATTCAAGTGCAAAAACTATACTAACCTAAAATGTGACATTGTTTGAGCTTCCTTAAGCAAAGTAGATTTTGGTATAATTTATGTAATCAATATAACTTAATCATGTGCATGAAAGGAGTAAAAAACATTTGAACTTACTTGTTCTCGATAAACTTTTTTCTCTTCTTCAGCAGTAGGCCTCACAGTCCACCCAGTTGTTCTGAATAAATTTAAAAACAATAAATTAATAATGTATTACTATTTTAAAACAAAATATAAATATTTAAAAGCAATAGAAGTAATGTAAACTCACTAAATATATTATAAATGGTTATGTAAACAATTTTACTATGCCTAATGCAATATATGATTAAATAAAGCTCTTTTAACAGGTTTACCCCTTTTATTGTTTAGAAGAAAATTATTCTATATGTAACAAAATTCATTAGAAATTAAACTTTCATAAAAAATTTTTTAAAAACTGTCAGGTATGAATATTTTATAACAGACTTCAGAAAAAAATAAATGAACTGCCATGTGAGTGAAAATAACTAAAAAAACATGTATAAAAAACACCTAATAAATGTTCTTAACAATAAAATTCCAAACGTTTAATCCCCAAATATTGATTTATGAAGTACGGCTATTAATTTCCAGAACTGACATAACTATAACTTGGCAGAACTTGGTAATGCTTCTATATGAAAGATAGTGTAACTGTGTAATGAAGCACACACCACTCTGAAGCAAAAGGTTGTCCTTTAAACACACATTAAAACACAGCTATTAAATTGTCATCAAAATGTAGAAATGGAGCAGAGGATTAACATAAAATTTAAAAAAAAAACTAGAAACTAAAACTGATGAAATGATAAATTAAGCAGAGGGAAAACCCCTTTCCTGCACTTTCGCATGGATTAAACTTTTTTGTGGGATATGAACTAATTGAAAATAAGACAGGATGACGAATTTCAGTGTCCATGTCACAAACTATCAAAAAAGTTAAAGTGAGCTTTGGAAGTGGAATCACTGATTAAATATTTGATTATTTATCAATGAACTGAACCTATACAAGAAAGGAGTTTAACAAATTTTGACACCAAATATAAGGAAAATACAAGCTTTACTCCAGATTTACTTTTCCCTGTGTATCAAAGATATAAAAGCTATTCAGAATGGTCTAACTTGGTGAACTTATTTTAAATACTAATACTGACCTCACTATCCATAGTTTAATAGTGATGAGAGATGAGGCTTATACCTACCAATATAAACCTTGAAGCAAATTACAGAACTCCAAATAGAAGTCTCCAAGATTTTCAAAGCAGAAAAAAAATTTATTTCAAAAGTCCAAAATCAAGGTCATATGAATCACATTTTTTTAAAACTGAAGGACTAATTCCTCATGAATTTGTTCCCTCTGGCATGACAGTTAAAGGACAGTTTTATGCATAAGTTCTTACCTATGTTTGAGAAATAATTATCAAAGTAAAACCTCATTTTTGATTGAATGGGAGTTGACTATTTTTACACATCTATGCTTTACCCTATATTGTGTTGCCTGTGAAGCAGATTTGGGTGGTAAGATTCAATAGTATGTGTGAATCCTCCTCTATATTCTATGGACCTAGCACCTGTGAACTTTGCTTGTTTCTAAAACTGAAATATTTGCTGAAGGATACAAGGGTTGAGGACATCAAAGACTATCCATAACCAGAGCAGAAGAGCACACCAAAAGTAGACTGTAAAGGTTGCTTCCAAAATTTACACAGCTGAACACAGAAATGTAAATACAACAAGTGGAAGTTGATTTGAAAATATTAAAAGGTTTTTACATAATAATAAGATATTGCTGATAAGTACTAGAAATTATTTGCAGCACCTTATAATTTACCATGTCCTTAAATAAATATTACTACTAAAAAAGCTCTTTTTTCAAATTGCTTTACTCTTTATATTTTAAACAAGATAACCATGAAGGTAAAAGTGAGTAATTTATATGAAATATATGTGATATACATTCCAAATAATAAAATTTTAAGCATCTAATGCTTTAAAAGTGATCTTACATTATGACTTAATTATAACCACTTACTATGTTATATATAAAGTGGTTAATTATAACCACATTGTACTTCAAACCAAATGCAAATACTCACACTCTTGGAGGTGGTGGAGATCCCTGACAAGTTTCAAGAATATCTGAAGTTATATCATCTTTGTTTTCAAGCCACTGCTGACACAGTCCATACATTTGCTCATCAGAATCTCGTCCAGAGCCAATCCATTGCCACTGTTGTTGTTTTTCCTTGTAGTCCAAGAATGGTACAAAGGTATCAGGAAGTATATCTAGATAAAAATGAAAATCATAATTATAACAAGAATACAAAATAAATTAATTTCAATATAGATATCAAGCACTTAAAATGAATATAAGCTTTTAGTTATATATCATGCAAAACCTACATACTATATACATGAATACAACTAGCTTACTTATTAAATCTCCAGCTAAGAATTTCAAAGCAGATGAGACTAAATCAGACCAGGATTCTTGATAATTCAACCATTCAAATAATGATGCAGTTGGCCCTCCTTGCCAATTACGAACCTTTTCTTCTAACTATAATAACAATTTTATTGAATATTAGATTATAATGCCTTATAGCATCATAAACAGATAAACAATCCCAAATTTATTTTAACTTCTCTTTGTTTTAATTGCCTAAAAATGTTAACTTACCTTGTAAATAAATGAACATCTAAATAATACTGAAAATGTTTAAATACTTTAATATAAGAACAATTTTTAGTGGGTTTTAAAAAAATGTAGTTTAACTAATAGAAACATTAAAGACTGGCCTACATAAAATTTTATATTAATTTATTAAATGATGTTTCTTAGGAAAGAAATTGACACAGAGTAATTTGGGTTAAAAAAAATTTTTTTGATAAAATCAAAATGTTTATAGAAAACTTTCAGAAACATAATTTTAAGTCTTAATTTATCATAGAGTTATTTTGTTCAGAAAGCCTGCATTTCCTCTCTTTTGAGAGAGATTTTGATCATAAAAATGGCATTGGCTATATTATAACCTTTTCCTTTTGAAAAAATATGTAAAACAAACTCTTAAACTAAGAAATTTTTTAGAAGTTCAATATATGTGCCATTTTTTCCCTATTTTAAAAGAAATTAATAATGATAACATATGATAAATTAAAAGTTATATAATTATAGAGAAATATACTATTTTACAATCAAACTAAAGTCATATGTAACATAACAAAATGCAGTAAGATTAAACAACTACATATTATAAAGATTCAGATTCTATTTAAAACTCCTAAAACTGATTAACTTATTCTTCATTTAGCTAAAAAATGCTTAATGTGAAATATTAATAAACAACTTTAAAGAACTCCAAAAGAGGCCTTGTGTTGATTCATAGCTTTCTAAATACATGTAGCTTGTTTTATTTTAACAGAATAATGTGAACTTAATCTTAAATAAATACATGGAAGAAAATCTTACAATAAGTACATAAGAATGACTAAAGTTTACCTTAATAGCAGACAATTTCTGTTCAGCAGACTCACAAAAAATATCTCGCAGTAAAGCAAAAAAGCAAGTTGGATATTGATGAACTTCAGGACGAGGTGATGGTAATCTACAAAATACCCAAATTAGATCAAACTGTGATTCAGCTTGTAACAACATAATTTTCAATATAAAACATACAATAAACAATATAGAACAATACAAGAAATATACTGCCAATAAAAAATACAAATCAAGTTTCAGTAATTCATAAAATACATATTAAACACATATTAAAGAACACACATATTAAACCTAATATAGTAATTTTTTTGTTTTAAATTGATGTCAAAAAAGCTTCTAGATATAAAGATCAATTTTCTTTGGATATACATAATGTCAGTAGTCTCATATCTATATCATTTTGAAAAACCTTTTTTCCATAATAAATTCTTAATTAAATCAGAAATACTTTCCCTTCTTTAACTTAAAATATGATTGCTTAGAACAGCATAGATTAAACATTATTGTAATATATGTTTACTATTTGATGTGTATAAAAATCATATACAGCAGCAATAAAAATAATGCTCAGATGAAATTTCTGACTCAGTATCAATCAATGCCTAAATAATGTGTAAGAGCATGCTTATTGCCCAGTTATTAAACTTTTATATATACAAATATAAAAACAGTTTATATTTATTTTAACATCATAATTTTGATAGCATAATACACATTATATATTACCAAATTATAAATGATAAAACCATATAGGATTTTATGCTTAGTTATACTAACTCTTAAGACATAATATATGCCAAAAAGTTATGAATGCTGGTTTATAAAAGAATTATAATAAATAGAAAAGAGTTTAAGAGGCTTCACATAAATATTATAAAACTATTTTTAAAATATAGTATTAAATATAGTATTACTTGGTATTCTGATGATGTGCATCAAATACAGCTTGAGAGTCCTCCACTTCATCTAATATATTAAGTGGATCAGTCTGAACTTCAGTCTCTTGAACAGTTGGTGGTAAAATATCTGAAGTGGTGTCTGGACCACTACTGTTATATGAAGATTCCTCTCGATTGAAAGTGTTTGAAAGTGAAGATTCTCCCTCAACAGAATCAGTTAATAAAGAAGAGCTAACAGATTTTTCTGAACTCTCCACACCTTTTGCTTTTTTCCTTGCAGGATTTTCAGCTAAAAAAAATACTCATAGTTACAGTCCAATGTATATACAGTGATAACTCAGTTTCATTGATAATCTGTCTAAAAACAATCAACAAGATCCAAAGCTTACACAACCTGAATCAATTATTTCCACATGAATTTATGCAATTAATTCATTCTAGATACTACAAAACAGATACAAAAAAATTTATCAGGAATAAATAAAGTGCTTCATGATACAAAGCTAACATACAATGCTAGGCTAAGCTAATACAAAATTAATTTAAAAGGTTAATGGTTAATGTAATAAATGAATATTTAACATAGAATTTGCTTTTCTTAAAAACACTTCTTAATGTATGGAAGATTACAAGGAGAAGAGATAGTAAGGTAGGTATGTAATGGTTTAGAACAAGAATTCCCCTCTCAATAACTTTAGATATCAAGGCACTTCCTGATGTCACTTGCCTTCTTGGTATTTTGACACTAAAATTAATGTCTAGTCCATTCATTCAGTATACCCTTTGTACAAAAAAAGCTGTTCAACCAAGATGCACATAAACAAGTATAATTACATTCTAAATTATTATTTATATGTTATTAAACTATAAACAAAAGCATACCTTAGACAGGGGATCTTTAAAGAAATTTTTATTATACTTTCAGAACAAAATTGAGTGTTATTTAACTGCTTTTTCTTAATACAATCTAGTTTTTCAATAAATTCCATAATACTTATGAGTGTCTCAACATGAGTTTTTTTTTAACTGTGAATTATTCCTCGATTGATTCTTGACTCTCAGTAATAAACTAAAATCTGTGATATGAATGAATTTATTCATCATAGAAGCATTACAATTTTGTCATGTTTTCATTTGTGTTATTTTGGATGTTTTTTGGTTATTTATTTTTTACATAAGCATAGTTTCTAAAAAAAAAAAAAACAGTGGCAGAAAATTAATCAGATAATATTCAACCATATCAAAGCATGAAATAATTGGCAAACATGAAAGCTAAAAAAAGACATCTAAGGACTTGGATAAAAGAAAAATGGTGCTCATAAAATGTAATTAAGAGCATTCACAAAATATATCTCAAGGCATCTTTCACTGAAGATATATATAAGCTAATACAATAATTGTTAGTTGGGTCCTAAACAAACTCAACTTCTCACCAAAATAATTACACATAATACTATATATTTCACATTATAAAATATTTTACCATTTCTGTTTGGAGGTCGTTTTCCAATATTAGTCCGTGTTGTAACATCTTTTAAATCAATTTGGGAAATTGCAAGTTTAGGATTATTCTGAAAATTTTAAAGATATCATAAGTGAATAATCAAACTATATTTCATTGTACAAAAAAGATTTTAAGAAAAGAAAACAAAGCAATTAAAGAGTGAACACAGTTAATAAAATAAAAGAATTACTAGTTTTAATAATATGGAGCACTTATAGAAACAATAAGTAATCATACAAAATATACAAATTCATATAAGAAAATGAGCCACAATGCAGACTTGAACTATGTATAAACTTGAATATATAAAAATATGGTTTTTTTTTCTTCTGACATTATACTCTTTAGAATTAACTGTTCTGCATATCTTTTTGACTGTCCTAACAGGAATTTGCAATAAGTTTCTTACTGGTCGGCTAATTGTAATAAAGTTTAACAACACCAGTAAGGTTTTGTTTAATAAATTACAGAATTCTGAATAAACATTTTATCCATATATTTTTAAATTATTAAAAAACTATTTGGGACAAATCTATTGAAAACAGTCCAAAGTAAACTCTACAGCATAAACTTTTAAATTTAATGACAATCTCAACCTGCGATTTTTCTTTCAGATATAAGCTGAACTAAAGATACAAAAAAATGATGAATACTAAGATCTTTATTCTTTTCATGTCACAGTATGCATTTTATCAACTTCTATAGCACCACAACTAACTCTACAAGCATTTTAAACAAATAAATAAATTCTGTGGTGAACTTAACTTCTAAATTATCAAATGATTTTGTGAATAAAAAACACTTTGCCCAAGGCTGTATATTAAATACATCTTTGTCACATCATTTTATGTACATCTTTATATGTATAGTAGAAATTCTGTGTAAAATGTTATAAAATCATCTCATTTTTAAAAGTATCAAACCCTCATATCTAAGTGTTAAATAAATTCATGCTAAGAACAAATGATGTGTGATAGGGTATTTTGCAGTACACATATATGAAAAAATTATGTTTATTCCAAATTCAATAACGTCAATGTTAGTGTGGACATTTTAACCCTTCTGTGGACCATTTATTTCTCACACAATGTTTACAAATTTTCAAAATAGAAGTGTTAATTATATTAAATAGATCAAACAATAGATGACAGCTCAAAACTGAAGCAAGAATCAGTCTTCTCATTATTATAATAGCAAGGCTAATATATATTATAATGGGTTTTGCACTTTCCACGGGTTTATTTTGTAAGATCATGTAGGTGGGAAGTAATCTTCCCACGGCCTTCAAAAGAGTTAACATGAGAGCGATTAAGCCCCATAAAACCAAAAAGTATCTGTTATCATATTTTTTTTATATTTCCATAAGGATACTTACAGGATCAGATGTCATTCTCTCTTTATGATTATGCAGCATTTCTCTATACCTTTCCTCAGACACTTCAAACATTTCAACACAGTGATTGAAAAAATTTCCAGAACCTAAAACATCAGAGATGTATGAATTTCTTCAGCAATAATCATATTTACCTTCTGAAGGAAAATTTCCTTAAGAGCACATTGATTACATTACCTTTACAATAATGAAATAGTCAAAAGAATATTAGAAGTTCTTAAAATGTTGATATTACTAAAACTTATACTCATCTATCTTTTCATGAGTAAACTTTGATTGCCATTTAACATACTGCATTTATTCAACACTTATATATTATTATAAGAGGTTACCATTTGGTTATACTTTAAAGCACACATCACTTCTAACTTTTGGCCATCTGATCAGCAGAACAATTATAGCATTTGCCTAATATGCTGAAGGATATAGGATCAAATGCTTCATAAGGCTTGGTTGTTATTCATGTTGCCCCTTTATAGGAAGTAATGTTGACACCCTTACATGGCTAATAAAGCCTGCAGCATTATAGTGGCTAATGTATCAATAAAAGCAAGTGCCTCAAATTTAAAAAAAAAAAAAACTATTTTTTTAATAATTGCCCTATTGCAGTGTCATGATGTCACTAACATATTTTACTTTTCCACTCAGTGATTACTACTTTGATCTGTTTACGTTATTTTTGTGACTGGCTAAGCAAAGGGGATAAATAAGACCCAAAAATTTGATTTAGAATTTAAGTTAATTTAAATATGCAGATATGTAGTTCAGTAGTTGCTAGGGAATAGATTGAGACTTTCCTTTTCAATTTGTTTACTATATTGTGTTAATATGTTTTAGACACCTAGAGTTTTTCTTGTTAATGTTTAATTTAATTTTAAAGCTTAAAATCAATTATTTGTTTTTAAAATTTTTGATGATCACTGTGTTTACTGCTTTACTAGGTCTATACCATCTCTATGGTTATCTTCTAGCTGATGCCCTATGTTGATGTCTAGAGTTACATCTGCACATGTAAATCAGTAACATCAAATTCAAATTTTTTATCCAAGTGATAAATCTTATTCCCATGAAAATAATAAATGTAGCAAAACTGTACATGGTAAGGATTATAAATAATTTTTTTTAAATAACTAAACAATTACTTATATACCTAAAACTTTTCAATAAAATTTAAATTAGCACAAGCATATGGAATAAATATTATTTTGTACAAGTAACATAATAAATAAGCTTTCTAGAATATTTAGAACTGAAGGATATGCTTGAGAGCCCTTATACCAATATATTATAAAAATGTACAAAAAACAACATGATTATAACACCAAATTAATCAGATATTAAAATCAAACTGCTATTTCATAGGCACAAATAGCATACTTATTCAAAGCATAGACATACAAGACTTACTGACCAAAGTACTACTAATTTCTGCTTTAAGTCTTGCTTATGTCTGCACTGAAAAGTTTGAGGTTATAAAACTTTAGTTTTAATACCTACTTAAATTTGTGTCTTAACAGCATTACTCTTTTCTTTATATTTTAAGAATTAGTTTTCATATTAACCTAGGTCTGACAAACAATATGCTGATATAAACAAAATTACATAACTTTTTTTAAAATTATTGGATATCAATAAAATTTTTAGGAAGTGAAAAGAAAGAAAGAAAGAAATTATACCTTTAAAGAAACAGCAAACAATAGAAACTCTGGATAGATCCTTCATAAAATTAAACAAATTGGTCATCTTTTACACGCATTAATACCTTTAAACTAGATGTTATTCGGAAATTTAGCATTATTCAGAAATATACAGACATTTAGTAATTATGAAAATATAAATTATAAAGTAAAAAATAAATCAAGACATTTATCTTGGCTGTATCAAATATTCATATGAAATCACATTAAAAAGACAGTTACTTTAATTTGTTTAATTGTTTTGTGAACTGACTTCTTTTAATACATGATTATCTTTTTAATTTTATTTTTTAAAGGAACCATCATTCAGTGTAAAAAGGGAGATATTTTGTATACTTCTATATTTTCCTAGAAGTCCAATGCATGTTTTGTTTAAACTTTAGCAGGACAAAATTGTCACCAAAATTATTACATTATTCCTTATTCTTCAATGTTACCAATTTTTTTATTCCTAGATATTTAGTAAAAGTTTGAAAAGGGAGGAAGTATTGAAATTCAATGATTTTATGAACAGTCTGTGAGTCATTCAACCAAAGCCTTTTCTATTACAACAAATCTCATCCCCAGATATTATTTTAATTTCTTCTAAGTAAATGGATTGGAATGAAGGGCTCAGAATTTTTTATTGAATTCAATAACTTTTATTATATTCTCCAGACTGAAGAATTATCTTTTATGGCAAATTATGAATACATGTTTGTATCCAAATGACAGCTAGTTCCCTGCATTGTGATCCCAAATGATAAAAGAAATTAGAACTGTTACAGTAGATTTAAAGTCTGATCATCAATGAACTGAATAATACAGAAATGTATATCCTAGAAACAATACAGTAATAATTTAAATGGAAGACAAACTTGTGTATGTTCCATTTAAATAAAAGCCATAATTTGTTTAGATTTAAAGTAAAGTTAGAAAAATATAGAAAAAAATATTTTGGGGCAGTGAGGGGGGGGGATTTCTTTAAAGGCTATTATTTGGAATCTCTTACTCAGAGGTTAACATTCTATGAAAGGGTATTCAGTTCTATTGAAATATAGACATAATTAAAAAGCTACTGATGTTAACATGCTTACAATTATTAAAGGTTGTTTTAATGTTATACATTTTCATATTTTAACCATTGAAGTTATAAATACAACAGAATTTATTGACACTGGGGGGGATTAAAATTCTATTATTATTAGCATCAACTTGCATTAATCTTTTTACCATATATTTGTTTTAAGGAGGAAGGTGAGTTGGGAGAGCTATGGTAAAATTTTTCTAGACAACGATTTAATTAGACTAGGACCTATTGCTTAAACCTAGTTCTGAACAGCAGCAAATATCTAGAGCAGTGGTGGAACAGAAACACTTTGATGTATGCCATAATAAAGCCCCTAAGTGGTCAGAAATCTTCAAGACATCTGTTTTTGAAATACTTACCATTTATAACATAAAATATAATGCCAATCTAGAAAAGCATGTGATGAAAAAGAAAGCATGCAATTATGCATAATTACTCTATCTATTAGTGCCTTACCTATGATGGCATTGCATGCTATGCAATATTTCAGCATAAATGTTTTACTTTTATATATCCTTATCAATTGTTGAAACTAATACTAGATTAACACATTCAAAATATTAATTAAATGCACTGTAATGCACAATTTTAATAGCAAACATACCAGGATACCCAGGTGGATATGATGTAGTTGCAGATATACGAGACAATTCAGGACTGAGAGATGCTTCATATAATTGCTGTTGCTTTTTATATTTCCTGAATACTTTTGGGGCATTTGACTCTGAAAATATAATTTATATAATTAAATCAAAACCTTTAAAATTTTATTCTTAGCAGTTTATATTATACAATTTAAACTATAAAAAACTTGCACTAGTTTAGCAAGTTGCAATAGCCAGAAAAAAATTATTTAACTCAATGGTTACATTACCTGGATAATTTTCATCTTCAGATGATGTATCTAATTCACCTAGCTCTTCTCTCAAATCCTGCAGAGTAGAAAAATACCTTAATCTTGTTCTTTCTAATAGGGTTGCATCTTTAGGTTTGGCAATAAATTGCTGCATTTTCACAGACTGATCAGGAGGGAGATTATAGGCAGCATCTATTAATTTCTAAAATATAAAAGTTTGTTACAAGATTTACAAAAATAACCACAGGGCAGTAAAATAAGCAAATATCTAACATAAATTTTATAAAAGGAAAATTTAATTTAAAGTATATTTGCACTTTTCTTATAGAGAAGAAGTTTTGATTTGGTTTAGAGCATTACAGTCTACTTTATTGCAACACAAGAGTTAGTGAGACTGGGAGCTACTGCTTAAAGCTGATTCTAAATGGCTACTAACATCCATATCAGCAGTAGGATTCAAACCTATGAACTCTGATACTAAATAGCAGCACCCTACCGAATCAGCCACTACTCAGCATATGGAGAAGAGGAGAAGCAGTTTTAAAAATCATATATACTTATATATTTTATTTACTATGCATTTATTATACCCATGCTTTTATTTCAAAATTTGATCCAGTTATAAAAATATTTTGAAATAATAGTTGAGATTAAAATTTTTTTAATCAACATACACAAACTGATTGATATGCAAAACAAATTATATACTAAAGTACCAAAGATTCAAGACATAACAAATATTATTGCAAGATTATAATATTCATTTATCAGGCATGAAAGTAGACAATGACAAAAAAAGCTGAACTTCTCCGGGTGGGGTTGGGGGGGGGAGATGTACAGAATATGATTACATTTTCTCATACCTAACTCTTTTTCACAATATGATTCAGTACTACATACAGGAATGTGGCGCTCCTTCAAGCATTTAGGACGAATTTTGGTAGCAGCCAAAATGCAGATTTGGAGCAGGATAGTGTTTTTGTAGCAGTTAAACTAACAATTTAAAGGATAAACCGTAGTTTTTGAGGAGTCTGCCTAATAATTTAGAATGATTGGTTGGTAGCATTTGGAGCAGCCAAATATTCAATAATTGCTGATATGGTTTGTTGGTTTGGTACATGCACTATATAGTGCATAAAGAAAGAGGGGAGATAGTTAAAATTACAATAATAAAAATATATTGCATGTTAAGGAATACTTTTAATACTTTTTGGATTATCTATTGGGTTAATAGATAATCCAAAATCTATCCTTAAAACCAATAGATAATCCACCAATAGATAATCCTGTTTGGATTATTGGTTTTAAGGACATTTCTTTGGTGTTTAAGCACCTGCATTTTAACTGTATTTATGCGCAGTTTTTTCATAGATTCTTTTTACAGAAACTTTTATTTACATTTAGTTCCTTTATCCCTTTTTATATTTTTTCTTTTTTATAAGGTTTGCAAGAGGAACTTAAGTGTTAAACTAATTTTTTTCTACATGCTCATGCAAAACTTTTTTTAAGATATTTTACTGGAGTATCACCTTCAGCAAGAAGGTGATACATAAGACTTCTACCACCTAACATTCTTCTATGAATAGGTTATCCAGGATGGTCACAAGACGTGCACTACAATATTACCTGACTTATAAATTATTTTAGTAAAATAACTGCATTTAAACTACCTTATTCCAAATTACCTAAATATAATTAAAAATTGAAAAATAATGAGACAAGATGAAGACTTTAATGCTGATATAAGCAATTTTAGGTAAATTATAACTGTTACATTAAATAATTAACTATTCAAATATTTTAAAAATATTAAAAATTATTTTCCTTTAACTTTTTTTTTTATTTCGCTGTCTAGTGTTTGAAATAAATGGACATTTTTTTATAGTGCCGATCTCTGATGTAAAATCGTCTTTTCGATATTATGACAATATTTAAGGATACAAGGTATAGTGTTCCCAAAAGCTATGTTCCAACATGCAAACATAATCTTTCCGATTTTGCGACTTGTAGTAAGACCGTATGGACAATAAAACGTCCTTATATATGAGCGCCGAACGATGGCCGAATAAATAGAGCGCTGCTCTTTGGTATCCGGTATTCACGGGTTCGAATCCCCCTATTGGCATTGATATTTGTAGCTATTCGAATCGGCTTTAAGCAGTAGGTGACAACCTCATTGTCCCTCGTATAGCGAAATAGTAGACCGTAGTACCTCAATTGATATTTGACCATCATCTTTCCGATTTTGTGACATTGCGAGAGGAACATGCGGTATATCAGTGATCGGCAATTTATCTACATCGCGAAATCGTGTATTCCGTCCTTAACTGAAGAATCTTGATGCCGATCATAAACACTGGAAATAAATCAGAGGAAGACGCACGGAAAGGAGGAAAACATCGGCAAATACGGAACTCAACTGAGAGCGGCTGAGTGGGGTCTGCGTCAAGATATTCTTGTGACACTATTGTACACTACTATAAAGGCAAAGTTATATTAAGATCCGCATCCGACTAGTGCAGGAAATTCTTGTTGTGACATGTTTGTCCATGCTCGCTTCGAACCAATTTTTTTTTTCGCTCCATTTCCCGGCGGTAAAGTGCGGAAAACGTAAATTGACGTTACAAAATAAAAATAAATAAATAAATAAAATTAATCTGAATATTCCGTACTGCCCTAACATTTCCATATTTTCCCGATCAGTGGACACCCTGATTACCAATTTTAATAGACTGCTAACATTACGCTACGGGAGCAATCGCAGAGAGTGCTGGATAGCTGATTTCCCAGAAGATGAAAACTGGTTTCAAAGGATGATAATCTCACCATTACACAAATTTCTTTTCTATTTCGAAAAATATACAAATGGCAAGGTGATTTTTGAAAAGGCAGAATTTATTAAAAGAATCGGAAAATCACATACACGTTCAAAACGTATGAAAAAAAGGCAGAAATTGGCGATGCAGGCTGTAGAAATCAAAGAAATGAAATTCCACCAAACTGCGGAAAATTTTTATCCTTTTTTTTAATTCATGTTTAGCCATTTAAATTAATTTTTTTCCTTCCGCAGCATCGATGGTACTAATTTTATGTTCATCTTTTTCACTAATTTTCATCATAAATTCTTATAAACACAGACGCTCTTAGAAGTGAAACACGGTAATCCAGAATAAAACGCACGTGCAAACTATTTTCTCGAACGCCCGTTAAGTACAGAATATGATACATACGCTGGCTACGACACCGCTAGTAATTATGCTGCCGCTTTTCAAACCTGGAACCCATAAACATAACGCGATCGTCATTCGATCCTGAAAGAATAGCCTCGAGTTGCTATAGTACGTTGAGCCAATTGGAATGGAAGTGAATCAGTATGCGTAGTCATATCTCCACAAGCGTACATCTCAGCGAAAACACGCATTAGAAGATACTGATTTCGACCAGGATTGGAACCCCCCCCCCCCCATTTTCCAATCACGATTTCTCGATGGATTTGCATCGATCTCAGAAACAGTTCTAAAAGCTGTCAAAAAAGCGGATTTCCGCTTAAAAGCGGAAAACTTTCATGCCTGATTTATGGAAAAATTTAATAATAGACAACAAACATTAGTAAGCAGCTTGAGAATACTATCTAAATATAAGGTAACACTATAATAAGCTCTTTTACTTTTTAACTTGTTTATATGATAAAATATCAATCTTAAATAAGGTTATGTATACATAAATCAAACTCATTTACAATAATCAAATATTTGCAAGATTAAACAATATTTAAGATATAAAAGCAGCAAAGAATACAATGTACAGTAAAAAGAAAGATTTATACATTAAAAGCACTCATGGCTTTTATAAAAACACTAATGGCTTCTGAAAAAACTTTGACCACATATATCATAATTCTAAAATCTGTTAAACTGTAATACAAGCCTCATTTACATGTGCCAGTAAAGTTACCACTAAAAGGGATTTTATTTGGAGGGTAGAAAAAACCTGTTTATATGAGCAGTGATTTCACCTTTCATTTTTGCCAGAATTGTCATCAGAACCCCATGATCATTCAGAAGTGCAGTCCCATCATTTATATATTGTGTCCTACTTACTCTTTGACACAAAGTATAATATCTACATTACTTTAAACTATTTTTAATAAATCATGTGAAAAATTTATCAAATTATGATGAAAATTGTACATATTTTAGTCATTTTGATATTAGAAACAAGCATTCACTATAAATTTCCATAAAATATATATTTTCTTTGCAATGTTATGCAAATACAAAAAATTTTATATTGCAAAATATATTTTTTTTTATTGGCATAAAAATTCTAAATTGTAATTGTGTTTTTATTTTATGGTTAAATTATTCATTACATATTGAAATAATTCTTTTAAATTAACAAGCTTTAGAAAAATTTTTAAAGCTAAGCCTGCAGTATAAAGAGAAAATTATATAAAACATCCAATAAAAATTTAGCTTTTATTCAATTTTTACCATTTTTTAAAAATTTTTATTTATTTTACTTTGCAAAAACCTAACTTACTCAGTGGAGAATGTAAACAAAAATTCAAAAACAGCTTGGATGAAATTGTTTTAAGTTCAAGGAATGACTAACGGGAAATAATACATTTTCAGTTGAAAAATTATTCATAACTTATTCATATTTTGGATTTATGTTATTATAAATACCCCCAACTCAAAACAAAATCAAAAATCCAAGTTTATTATTTACTACATATCAAACATGATATACCATTATATATTTGTTTTACTATTTAACAGATAATAACTCAATGATTTCAATGTAAATTTCAAGCAAATTGATCATTTTTAATTTTTTTTTTTCATACGATTTTTTCATACTCTGACATATGTAACATTTTAATACACAAAATTATAATCTTAACTAGAACACTTTTATTAATTTTAAAAAATACATTAGCACTCACTTTGTACATGTTATGGTATAACTGCATTGAACAACTAACAAATATTTTTCCTTACATCAATAATGTCCATTTGAGATAGATTATGGCCCATGCTGTAATTGAAGAAATTTGTACAAATTCCATGCACACAGTAGCAGCAAAGTTTGCCATTTTTAATTTGGTGTTACACACAACATATGTAAATGATCATGGGAATGGAGAGTAAACCCTGCAATTACCTGTGTAGAAAATTAGATTCTTTTTACACCTCAATTTTTTCCCTAGCTAGGAATAAGTCTTGAAAGAGGAGTATGATTTATGAATTTACCCAGCATTTGCACTGCTTTAGGGTACATGTAAATGGGGCTACAGTTTCACAATATCAAAATATTATGTAACAAAATATTTTTCTCTGGGCTAAAATACTTATGCCATAACTACATGTGATTCATATAATTGCCAACTCAGTAGTTTGCAGACTAGTTTGTTGAAAACTAATATTATTATATTATCAGCATGCATGAGAAGTTCTCATGCATCAAACTTAAGTTTTAAAAAAAAATTACTGGTTATAAAACATTGTAAAAAAAGTAACTACAAAAACAAATAATTATAAAAGTTGGCAATACTTACTTTCCTTGAAACAAGAATATCTTGTAGCAAATGATAAGAATATTGTTGCTGTTGATCCTTATATTCTCTGTAATTTGCTTTTTTTAAAGCATTTGTAACTTCTACAACATCTGAAGACAAAAACCCATCTGAAACACATCCAGTTTTAATTATTGCAAATTATTGCAAAATTTTAAATATCACATAATTTAAAGAAGATGAAAAAGAGAAATGATAAGAATCATTAACAGAAAAGGTGATAAAGAGAAATGAAGTAGAATCATTAACAGAAATCATTAAAACTATAATATATAAATCAAGTCTAGTGTTCAGAATATATTTAACACTTATTGAACTAAGAACAGAATAATTATAATGTCATCATTAGAATATACATTTTTTTGATATTTTTAATAACCATACAGCTATTTATTGTAGCTATTGCCCTAAAATATATCCTTTGCAGGATAAGCAGAAAAAATAGCTTATTACTTTTATTAAATAAAACTGTTATATGTTTCAAATTTATGAAAACCTTTTTTGTTTATGATTATCAGCAAATTTGACTGATTAGTTTGTGCTGTAAAGAAGATAACCCTCATTGCACAATAATACAATTATAATGCCTGTCTAGAGGGAGCAAGTACCCAAAATATACTTATTGTTGAGAACTCTTAAGCTTTTAAATAATGTGATTTAAAGATTATTTTTCCCAAAGCTAGAAAATAAAGCTAATATTTAATTTCACCATCTGTGGTTTCCAAGATATATCAAGTTTTGAGAATCTCATTGATAAAAAATAGTTCATAAAGCAAGACACATATAACTGTAGTAATTATTTTTTACTTTAAGGTCTTTGTTTTAAATTGAAATTCACTAAAATGTTAAGAGCAAAACACTAGGTAGTATTAATACTAACACATCAGTTAAGGCATTGCTTACTTTTCTTTCTCGTTTTATGAGTACTAAACTAACATAAGTAAAAGTTTTGTATTTGCATTTTATTGCCAACAAAATAATCAGTTATTCCTACATTTAATAAAAAAATATATAGCTTCTACTACTTTTTATTATGTTGTATTATAATAACTGTACATTTAATAATTTTAAAAAAAGAAAGAAAAACTCCAGGAGACGAGCTCCCTTAGCTCCTTTCTGCGGCTGAACCACTGTCATTACAACTTATTAAATAAATTTTATACAAAAATTTGAAAGGAGAATTTTCTTTATCTCAGAAGGGTTAAAAAAAAAAAAGCAGAAAAGAAATTTATGCTAAGAACTTAGAAACAATCATGTACTTGAACTTTAATATGTAATTTACAACTGATATTATAAATATGATAATGACAAACATGACAGACACATGCACAGAGAACCTTAAATCATATCTGCATTTTTTCACATACATCAAAATTTAAGAATAATGAGTCAATGCTTTGAAGCTTTCATTACCATACTTACATAGAGAATTATTCTATGGATAATAAGCTTTTTTTTTTTTAATATTTTTATCATTATTGTAGCTATCATCATTCACATCTAGCTGTTCTAACCACTGACATTTGAATGCATTTACATTTGCTTTCAACTTTTTTATACCAGAACTCTTATTAATAAATGTTTTTATTATATAAAGTACAAAATAAGATAAAAAGAAATTCTAGGAAAGGTACATAAAAATAACATACCTTTTAATTTGTTAAAGAAATGCTTGAAGGGGCTCCCAAATTTAAAATTTTCACCATCAATTAATTTTCTAAAATATTAAATATACATATATAAATTATGTATAGTAACATAACAAAAGTATATGAAATTAATACTATATTATTGAAAATTCTACATATTCATACATTTATATTGCTAAGATATAAAAACTGATTTAAATTTATATGTGTCTACAGTCATTAAAACTGTGGTGTAAAATTTATTTAAGTTGTTTCATCCAAGCAATATTTTATCAATTCATCCAGAAGCAAATTTCCTTATAGAGCATGCATTTAAAAAAATACTAAATATTTTAATACAATAATCTGCATTTATTTTTTAATAAGAAAAAGGACTTGGTGTGGAAAATTACCTGGCTATCACTATTATCTTTGGAAATTAAAAAAAAAATTTAATTTGCCATTTTTAGAAAGATTTACATGGCTCTAAATTTAATTAAAAATAATAAATCTGTCATATTTTCTAAAACTGAATATGATTTCTATAGTTCTGGGTGAAATAGATGAGACAATTTAATCAAACAGTTAATAAAATTCTTTGCATGTACAATGACAAATTTCCTAACAAATTAGACATTTTGAAATTAAGCAAAGAATAGTTTTCATGTCATATTTAGAGCTAAAACTTTAAACATGAAGTTCAATGATACTTCATCAATTTAAAAAAGGAGAACATAAAGGAATGGATAGATCAAAGGGATAGAAGTTACTTTTAAGATGAAATTCATATAGTTTGCTATAAATACTATATAATAAGAATATCAAATGGATACAAAGATTATAGCAAATTCTACTGAGGACACTCCTTTAGATTTTATTGCCATCTACAGAAATGTAATAAATTATTCTTTAGAAATACATTATCTAAAATTTAAAAACTATATTTAGCACAGACTTATTTTATATTATTAATTCAGGGGCTTTGGTACAATTCATGAATATATTTGGTACTAGTAATGAACTATCCCATGAATATTTTCATTAAATTGCCATAGTAATTTTTAAAAAATTACATTCAAACAATGCTTGATATTTTTTTATGAATTCTCATGTACAAAAACATTGAAATGTAGAAATTTTTTATAAATTCTGTAAAAGCTATAAAAATATATCTTAAATTCTATCAACAATAGTAACATAATTTAGATTAAAAAGAGAGGGAAAAGTTCTTTTTACTTTAAAGTCTCATTTTTTTCTTTTTCATCATTTTCAGGAAATGTAGGCAGAAATTTCTAAAAAAAGAACAAAAAGAAAATTGTTTAAAGGTACTTGAATTTATCTTACATTTTGATTAAAATAAATAAGAAAGTTTTACATAGTTTTATGCATATTTCCAATAAAGTAAATTCAAAATTTAAAAAAAAAAATTGCTAAACAAGCATACTTTAGAAAAAAGTGCCTTTTGATTTCAGTTTCAATTTCCTCCAATAAAACCCTTAAAAATCTTTTGTTAACGGTTTGTTAATACATTTTAATATTATATATTATATCAGCCACAGTTGAAATTTTGTTGCTTGTATTTATGCATGCATTGCACACTTACTAGCTCTGGATATATATATATATATATATATATATATATATATATATATCATACATTAGTTTCATACTATAAATTACTATAAATTATTGTTGAGTCCATGTAATTTTATTATAATTTTTATATTAATTATTCTTTTATTGTTAACCATTTTAAAATAAAAGTTCAAGTAAGATGTCTATAGTTTTTGAGAATCAATTTCAGGACATTTTCTAGACTTTTTAAGATAAATTTGTGGTTTTGCATAATTATGCTATAATCATTATTATAAAAATGTATGCTCTTTTTTATTGCTAATTAAAGATTAGTGAAGAATTTAAAACAGAAAAGACACAATTTTTGTTTGCCCATACATTTAACACTCATAACTAAACTCTAATTCACATTAAAAAAGAAATAGAAAGTAGAAAAGGAAATAAGAAATAGGAAATAGAATAGAAACACAATAGAGCTTTGCTTACCATTACAATATAAATTAGGGCACAAATAACTTTGATTTATATAATGGAATTGCTTTTAAAAATACCACATTAAAAGAAATATCTATAACTAACAATAAAACAGCCTTTCGTGGGAAAAAAACTTAATTTTGAACTAAAAAAATATTTCACAGACTCTGCAAAATGCAAGATTCCTTTCTAAAATACAATTTCCTTGAATAAAACAATTTTAAAATAATTCAGTAAAACAATTACAAATATACACATTATCATTTCAATTAATAGGAATATGTTATCCCTCTGCAATAAATTTTTACAAAGATACACATTGGACTAAATTGGAAATTTTTGTAAAAAACATTAAGGCATAATCACCTTAAAATATTGGTTGGGGAAAAGTTTGAGAAACTTCTAAAATAATAGGGTAAGCACAATTGTTTATAATGCCTGTGTACATTTTCATGTTAATGATTCCTAGAGCATTAAAGTGTGCTCAATGCCTTGAAAATTTATGTACTCTAATAACTAATGTAAGGAGAATATTTCAGTATTTTAAGAGTGCAATTTTTCTTAAGTAACTCCCATTTTTGTTATCAAAGTACTAGCAGCTTGTTTCTGTCAGATCCATATTGAACTTTGACTCATACGAAAAAACCTTCGAGCCCAATCATTAAATGATTATTTTTGAAATTTTCTGGCCTACTTGTCTTGTTTGCTTGGATTTTTTTTTTTTTTTTTTTTAATAATTTTTTCAGTCTTTTGCTGTTGAAATCAACTGCAAAATGGCAAAACTAATTATTATTTTGAAGTTCAAAAATTCATTTTTTAAAATTTAATAATCAACTATTTATTATTTTTTTCATTGATATCTGAATGATTCATAACCTTCTGAGTAAAATCACTTAAGGACAGAGAATCATTTTCCAAAGAATGACTTATGATACATACCTACTGACCTACTCACTCTCATATATACACATACAAACACACACACACATATGTGTGTGTGTGTGTCTGTTGTAACATTATCCCAAATTGAAAAGTAGAACCTATAGCAATTCAGCTATGATTGATATAGATAAAATATAAAGAAAATAAATTAAATATAACATAATAACATTTAAATATTAAACATAAAAATATAAACAAAACTTAACATACTTTTAATCTATCACCATGTTTACTATTCAAAACACTTTTCCAAGTAGCAGGATTTAGAACTTCTTTAAATACTTCTTCCTAAAAGAAAAACATATATATAGTGTTAAATCTTCAAATAAAAAAAATAAACTCAAATCTATCAAGAGTAATGTATAATTGCTAACATGTCAACCAATTTAAACTTAAAAAGATATCTGTTTCATACCTAACTTCATATGTATAAGCTTAAAAAAAATCATCAACTTTAACACAAACTCTCATCTACCTAACTGAAAATAATTTATCAATAAACAAGAGGAAGATACCATAATTTTATGGAAAGAGTACAGTCTAGTCTTCTATAATAGTGTTTAATATTTTAATTTCCTTATAATATGATGAAAAATTGTGACAATTTTCCTATAATGCAGTCTCCTCATAACATATTTTGTCTAAAAGAACATTCCAACTGAAATGGGTTGAAAAATGTTTCTACAGCAATACTTATTCAATGTGTTAAATTTTTGTGGTTGACATTAATGACAAGTTCATTTATAGGAGAATTCCCCTAAAATTGAGCAAACAATAAAGCATTGCTGCATAATAAATTTATTTAGGAGATTATATAATGCAGAATGAATTAACTTAATTTGTATTAATTCTGACTTTCTTATAAAAAGGCATATAAGTTTATTTCTATATAATGCAGTATAAACTAATATGAATTCTCTTATTTATGTTTTTCATAACACAGTTTCCATAGAATACGTTTCCTGATTTGAATTAATTCCGAGTTTCATATAATATAGTTCCCAAATAACACAGTATTAATCAGTTTATATGAGACTTGGCTGTATATAAAGTACATGAATTCAAGCGTAAAATTGAAAATAAATGTTGAAAAATGTATAAACTAAATTTTTCAAAAAAGAGTGATGACGGATATTGGAATAATAATGACTGTTCAAAACTTTCAATGCTATATGTCAAAACATTAATTAAAAAAAAAAAAACATTTATTATAAAAGTTATACAGATATGATTGTTCAAAGATAAAATTAGAGGTAGAGTTAAAGAGAATGTATATATTTTGTAGGAGTGATAACAGATTCAGATCCTAAACTATTGGTACTTCCAATTTTCTTTGAGTACAGTTATAATTTATATATGTACTTTGATAAGAATGCATATCTGTATTCAAAAACAGAAAAACCAGATATGGATTCTTTAACTGAGAAACCTGATATATATAAACATAGGCATTATTTTTTTTTTTTTCTAAAAACTTAATAAACAGTTGCTTGGTTTAATTTTGCCTGAAAGATTAAGTTTAATCTAGGAAACTTACTTCCGAACAAAAGCACTCGGGTAGTTGTAATACTCTTTTTTTAAAGCAGCATGCTTCATTGAAGTCATTGTCATCTGCACTTTCACCAGATTCATCAAGACTAGAACTGCTGTCAGTATGGATGTCACTGTCCATGACTAACTTGTTTTACTGCAACCGACATACAAAAATAAAAGGAAATAATGAAATATGGCCAAATACAGTAATTATAGAAAAATTAAACAAATGCTAATGTTCCTAAATAACATAGAAAGCATATTTTAAAAGCATTATTCCCTTGAATATCATAAACTAAGATGGTCAAGCCCCATAATGGCTGAATTTGCCATAGATGAATTTGCTAACGCCCCTGCTACCAGGTATATCCAAGATCCTAAACATCTTTATACCTTAACACATATTTTAGAATACCAGTATGGCAAAAAGCACTTATTTATGTATTTTTTTAACTTATTTTCTTTTTTAAAGAAAATTTATTGGTGGATACAGTTTATAAAACATCTGATGATATAAAAAAAGCTCCAAAAATATAACATTAAAGTATATGTATTATAGATTAATACTATATAAAATAATTGATTACTAAATAATACAGACAAAAGTTTACAAACCCTTTGATTTACAACTTGTTGATATAATAGTTCTTTATAAAGAAAATTAATTTTTGAATTTATCGCATATTACTACAATATTAAATTAATTATACACTTAGTTTGAGCTATATTATATTCTTATCCCCTAATCAGACATAATAATCCAATTAAAAGAAACGAAACATTTTTTAATCTTCTTAGAACAACAACTTTTATTCCAACATATTTTTATAGAAACTTTATAGCAAAAACCAAAACTTGCAAACGATAAACTTGTAACAAACTGCAAACGATTTTTAAACTAAAAATAAATCATTGAGTCTGTGCTACCACAAATTCATTGTGATTTTTGACATTACATTTTACTACAATCCGTTTAAAAGGAAATATGATCAGCAAAGAAACATCAAAAAAATTTTAATAGGTGCATATTTGACATGTAACTAGACAAAATGACAAACTTTAAGGCTATAATATCAAACAAGGAATAATCATGGTTAAAATAATAAACATAACAATATATAACAATAAATATTATCATCAAATAAATGCACATATACTTCTCTAATTCATTACTAAAAATAAAATATCATGTAACATTTTATTAAAAACTTAAATAATTATTTTATTGTAGTCCTAGCAGTAGGCACACATAAAACTGCCAGATTACTACCATGATGCCTTTGGGCAGAGGGATGGGAATCCTTGAAGTAAAGAGTCTTCTAAGTGGCAAAGACAATGAAATATCTATTATAAGAACTAGAATGTACAATAGGAGATATAAAGTTTGTATTAAATAAAAGTAGCCTCCAGCACAGAGAGGAGAATATTAGCCTCCAGCACAGAGAGGAGAATATTGGGAATTACTGAATTACCTGTCTGAGATTCTGAGGTTCTAAGGCAGTGGTTCACAACCATTATGCTACAACAATCCCCCCTCCTTCCTCTAAACGCTGCCCTCTCCTTTTATGATAGGTGGCACTACGAGAGCCATCTAGTTTTTCTCATGGAGCCACTCACTTTCTCTGTGTTTGCTTGTCTATTATGTTGGGTTTTTTTTTTTTTGCGAGGTCTTGTGATGTGTTTCTTTGTACTGTGTTGTAGAACATAACCAATGAATAAAAAATGGTTCCTGAAACTAGGCTTATTATTTAACAACGGCCTTTAGCATAAATAAGAATCTCGTCTCTCTACAAGATATTTATTAAAGTGATTACAAATTATGAGAGAAGAAGCAAGAGTCATCATGGTACCATCTAGTGTCTGCATGATCAAATTTGGAATTAAATGAAAATGATTTACAGGAACATTGCAGCACAAGGCCATGTCATGATTACATGAATAGTTTTAGTTTATATATTAGAGAATAGATGACGCCAGTGAATTAAATAACTTTCCCATGAAACCTTAGCATCATAGGGGCTCTCCTGATCCACTTGTGTGAGAATCCATTACGGCAGTAGCCAGGATTTAGTTTCAGGGAGGGGGGGGTAATTCCAACTGGATTGAGTCAATTATATATGTCACTATTTTTTAACTAAAAAACAAAATTTAGTAAAAAAAAATTATACATAATTTTTATACCAATATTTAATATTAACAATAGCATTAAAAATTACAAAAATTTAATATAACACATATCTAAAAGTCAAAGTACAATCCTGTAATATATTTCAATAAATGTGTAATATAATTTGGCACAAAAATATTAAGAGGGAAAAAAGTAAAAATTTAAATATGTAGTATTTAAAAAATATATATAATAGAAAATGTACTTTTTTTATCTTAAAGTGGAATACAGTAAACTCCAGAAAAAAAAAATTTTAGGTAGGGGGAGGGGCCTTCAGCCTCTCTTTTCTGGTTATGGTCCTTGCTTCTCAGGTTAGCGATCACTGTTCTAAATAAACAGTTCAAATTTACCAAATTCTAAATGCAAAATATTTGACCAAAATTTTAGAATTTTTAAAAAATAAATTATGAACATATAGATTTGAAACTGTTGATGAAATTAGACATAACATTTTTATATGTATAAAAATTACTTTATACATTAAAAATATAAAATACAATTTTAAAAATAATTATATTAAGCCATTTTTGTTATTTATTCAAATAATATTTCATAAATGTACACACATCTTTAACATTTACTGTAAATATAATTTTTATTTGATTTTGGTTTGGTTTGGAGCGCTACGGTCTACTGTTTTGCACACGAGGGCTAATGAGACCGAATTTTTATTTGAAATTAAACATGTTGTAATTACAAATATAGACTAAAAATTTTCAATTTGCTCAATTTAATAAAGAGTAACTAAGCATTAAATGTGTAAACAAAATATACTTAATGTTGCATGTATAATTAAAGGAAAATTTCCAATGAGGAATTTACATATGGGAATTGAAGAACTTAATATTTTTTTCATTATTTCAGACTACTTAATTCCAAAAATGTAATTAAAAAAGCCCATCATTTTTAAAATTAATTTTAAAGTTATGAATAAACCATGTGACTTCAAAATGCTCCGTGATTGGTTCTGACATCATATTTCATGAAGTTTCAATGATTGTGTTTCATTATTTTTTTTTAAATGTTTTAGTCTTCAAAATGCATTTCCATTCTACTTTTTAGGTTAATTTTATCCCCCTCTGTAATATATATATATATAAACCTACATTAGTTTGTAATGGCTCTCTAGCCTGTATTCACCAAAAGACAGTTTGATAGCCTAGGGATAATTGATAGCATGTAAATGGTTTAGAAAAAAAAGCTCAGATTTCATAGGAGCAGAAATACGAGGAATTAAAATTGAAGGATATATAACATCATTTTTATATTTTTAAATTTATCTAAATGTACTTCAAATGTATAAATACTTTTTGGGTCAAAATTTGAAATTGAAATTGTGTTAGTACTTTAATTATAAATATATATTTACTATATTATGATACAGTTTATAAAAAAATGCACAAATGACTTTTTTATATAATTAAAAATTGTTTTACTTTTGATTCATATATTAAATATTGATACACTTTTATTGTATGTAATATAAATGCATAATATATAAAATGTATATAGTTTCTGAAATCAATAAGTATTTTAAAACTAACATACTTTTTTTAAATTAGCCTCCAATTCAATCAAAAAATATCACAGTCTGAACAACTATACTCAAGAAAGTATATCTTAAGGAAATATTTAAATACTTTGATAATACATAAGTTTATTTTTTGCAAGTTATTTATTTGATAATTACTGCATTTTATATGCTTTATCATAAACTCATAATAAAGTACTTGAACTTTATGAAAATAATCGAAAATTCACAATTTTTATGTTAAAGAGCATTGGTTAACCAACAGCACTTTGAAACATATATATATATATATATATATATGTTATAAAATAAACTTTTTTAAAAACAGCAAATGTTTACCAAAAAATGGTTTTCGCAGACCCAAAGTAATTATTTATAGGATAATTTAGAATTTCCTTTCTCATCTCTTTTCATAGCAGTAGTCCAAATTTTATCCATACTACTGGGATCTTTGGAAACACTGAAAAATATCTTTTCATTACTTCATTCATTTAATTGTTGTATTCGAACAAAGTAGCACAATACAATATTTAGAATATGACTGTTTAAAGTCAGACATAATAAAAAATATATATGGGAATCTTTAAACATGAACAAATAAAAGTTATAATAGCCAACGTAGACAACAAATACTGTGGTTGTTTTCATGAACTGTGATATCACAAGACTAGCATAGGAAAAGTAGCATTTTCTAGAGACAGTAAATAGTGAAATGTAAAAACCATTAGAAATCACTAATTAGAAATCAAAATTAAACAAAAACAGTTACTGTCTTTTATACGTTTTGTGTTCTATTGTTTAAAAGTAAAATTAGAAAAATTTTAAAATTCCTCATTGTAGTCATCAATATTAAATAATTCTATTTCATTTTATTTATTATTATATCTATTAGTACATAAGATCTTAAAACTGAATCTTTCTAAAAATAGTTTTCTAGAAATCATGCATGTAAGTTATAAAAATACTGTTTTGTGAAGAAAAAACTTTAAACTAAAATATCTATTTTATAATATACATCTTAATTTATAAAAAATTAAATTATTTGTGATTGAAATGTACAGTTTAAAATAGTATCAGATTGTATAAATGATGAAGCATAAAATAGAAAGAATATAACAGTAAGTCAATGTATTTAAACATGAGATCTAATATATTTATTAATTTTAACAAAAAACAAAGGACAGATGTTGATATTTTATTTTACAGACCTGTAAATATTTATCAGTCATTCAAAATTTCAACATTTTACTAAGAATAAATATTTTATAAAATAACATAAAAGTTTTAAAAATGATGTTTGGAATCATTTTAAAGATGTACTGTACCCTTAAGGCGACGCTTTACTCAGCCTCCAATATGATGAAGCTAATGTTAAGTGAATGGAGAAGTTATCCCTGGTTTACAAAATCACATTTAGATTTTTTTTTCAGAATTTTTTTTTTTTTTTTTTTGCTCAAGGTACTTGATACCTTAATAAATGGAGGCTCTTTTTCAAATTTTTATTTTTCATTCAAAATCTAATTTTAAAAGGTAATCAAATTTTTGAATTGAAGAAATAAACGATACTTTTTCCTTTATCTGTTTATAAATACTCGAGATCGAAAATTTTTAAAATTTTAAAAACTAACCTCCATTTTTCAATGTTCAAGTTTTTAGTAGAAACTTATTTCGAAGTTCTATCTAAATTAGGGAAAGTGTAATTATGGGATAAACTTAAGGGAAATGTAAGGGAAGAGCATTTCTTCTCAGACTCTGCCTTTGCCCATTATGGGGAAGATTCGTAGAGGAATGGGGAGAAAATTCAGATATAGGAGAAATATCAGAAGATTGGGGAGTAGATATAGTGATTGATGTATCTGTCAAGACAATGTGGACAGTTCCTTTGGTTGCCTGGAGGTTATTCACATTTCACGAAAGAAATTTTAGATCTTTTTGCAATTGGCATTGATCTTATTTGTACTCTCTCCCAATATTTGCATGTTTAAAATTTGGATTTTTTATGCATGTTTCAAATTTTTCAACACTGAGCTTATTTTATATTAATAGTTTTGATTTCATACTTCAATTTTATTACTTGTTTTTCTTGCAATTTTCTTAAAATAGAATTCAGTATGAGCAAAAGATACAGAAAAAATGTCACAATTGCAATAATTTCGAAAAATATTGTTTTTATGGCTATAATAATATCTTATTTAGCTCCTGCTCCTTTGATTGCAATCTGAAATCTATACTTAAAATTAAATCATTATTTATATATTATATATATTATATATTTTTTATTTATTTTATGATTTATATTTTAAATTTTAAATTATGGATATTCCAGCTAAGGCTTATATAAAAAGTCTAAAGATTTTTTTATGTTTTCGAAGTAATATTATAAAAACTACATACCAAAATTGTCTTTATAATTTTTCCTGAGTATTGAATACATTTCTCAACTCATATTTCTGAAAACTAAATTCAGTATAGTTTTTCTCTTCTATTTAAAATACCAAACTAATAATTTAGATGTATACAGGTAATGGCAGAGCACACAGACTTCATATATCGGGGAAGGGGGGAGGAATTAATACACTAAAGCTCAGTACAGAGTTAATTTTTTGTATGATATGTTGTTTTTACATTATCAATTTATAATATAACATACATGTTCATAAATCTAGGCCCAATTTTTATGTAAAAAATTAAAAATCTGTGGCCTTTCCTTTCAGATTATTAATCTAGAGGGACTGAATCCCAACCCAGTAAATTTTTCTAAAAAAACGATATTAACACCTGTTTTGTTTTGATGAAGAGTTAAAAGCTAATATTTCTGAGATCTTTACCTCTGTATTCTATGGTTTAGCACTAGGACCTTTCATTTTGAATTATATAAGGAAAACTTATAACTTCAAGTATCATTTCCAGCCATCTCCAAAGCATATATATATATATGTGTGTGTGTGTGTGTGTGTGTGTGTGTGTGTGCTTATATATATATATATGTGTGAGCTTTGGAACATGGTACCATCAATTATAATAATCTTTGTCGTATATATATATATATATATATATATAATGTCAATGAAGGAAAACTCATCATTCTAGCAATTTTAAACATTTAAATAAATTGACTATTACTCAACAATTTCAAAATAGGATTTTAAAAAAGCCCATCAAAAATTGAAGGACTTTAGCCAGAACTTGACACAACTGGTATCATATTTGATACTGATTACTGCAGGTAAGTGGATTTGTACTGCAGACAAACATCTTGGAATGTCGGTTCGGGCAAGCACAGCCACTTTTTAGCCGCCTAGTAATATGGATAAGCAAATCCCCTATATAATAATAGCTTAAGTTATCTGTCCGTTTCTCTTCGAATTTTTGAAGCGGTTGGACCTGCAATGGATAGAGGCATCCATATTGGATTCTTGATGAATTACAGTTAGCAACGTTTGAAATCCACCCCTTCCCCCTTATTCTAGCATTTAATACCATTATTTCAAGTCCTATTTTTCCCGGTTAAGAGCAGGCGATTAAATTTATCAATTTGTCACGTAATAGATAGATAAAATGATATTTTTTCTAGCATCATGACATCATTCCTTTGACCATCTCATTTAATCATTTCTTATTTTAAACTATTTAAACGTCTGCATTATTTTTGTATGTTTTATCATTGAACTTAGATATTACATAAATAATTTTCTTTTATATTTGGCTTAAATAATAGATTAGGTACATATGGGATAATTTTATATTGAATCATCAATTACTTTTGTTGCAATGAAAATTTTATCACCAGTATTAATAACAAATTCTGTCTACCTTCAGGGTGTAGTGGAAATGATAGTTTCATTCCTTTATTTCCATTAATTACTGAGGCAAAAAATTGGGAAGAACTTAATGATAATTTCGACACACCTAAGAAAACTTTGAATTATCTTTTTAAATGAATTTAACGTGATTCTAAACTGCATTCACAGTATCGCGAGACTTTAGAGAGTATGAAGATAGACAAATTATTGAGGGTGTACCAGATAATTCTCAGCCGAAAACCACACCATTTTTTTTTTTTTTTATCAGCCTCATAGAGTACTTTGCAATTCTGGAAAATTAAAAATTTTACTAATCTTCTCATATGACAGGCTATATGCTAGTTAAAGTATGAATAAAAAGTCCAAAGATGTTTTTCTTAGTAATATTATAAGAACTACATACCAAATTTGTCTTTACAAGTCTTTCGGGCTGAATATTAAATGCACTTATCAATTCATATTCCAGAAAACTAAATTCAGTTTGCTTTTTCTCTTGTATTTAAACTACCAAATTAATAATATATATATATATATATATTGGTATAAAACACAAAATTCATTAAGGGAGGAGGTAAAAGACTAATGGGATCGCAGAAAGTTTATATTTTGGACATGATGTCCTTGTTCCTTTTTCAATGTATAATAATAATATACAAATGTATAAGCCTAAGTGTTGTCTTTACGTCAAAAATTAAAAATTTATGACCATTGTTTTCAGTCTTTTAATCCAGATGGGGTTAACCCTTTTCCTTATATACGACACTGACAAATAAATTATATTTTTTTTACTTTCAGTCAAAAGGGTAATTTAATATATTTACAATCTATTACTTTTCTCATTTTTTAGCGAATGTGAAATTTAAGCATGCGATTTAGAAAATATATGAATCAATTTTTGCAACTGCATTTGTTTCATTGTTATGTGAAAAGTTAGATCCTTGTTAAGATATAAAAGTTTAGATAAATTATTTTTTTACATAATAAAGGTTAAGTTATAAAAATTTTATTATATCTGTATTATTTACTCTATGATTACATTTTTATTTTTTTCTTCAAATATTTTTCAATAATAGTTTTAAAAATGCATTTTTAAATAAGCTTTTTTTTTTTTACGATATTTAAACGCTTACATGTTGCATTGATTACTATTCAGCATTTTGTATTAGAAATAAAGGGGCACATACCAAAAATTATATGTACTTACCAACTAACATAAAACTATCTTAAAGCGAAATAATCTTTTAATTTTCGGAAATAGGTTACTGGTAAACTGGTATTCAAATTTCTAATTACCGAATGACCGATAAAGGAAAATGTCAATAATTTTTTTCAAATAATATTATTGATACGTGTTGTTTGAGGTGGTTGAAGCTAATTTTTGTGAACTTTACCTCTGTGCTTTATGGTTTAGTGCTAGGACTTTTTGTTTTTAATTATATAACGAAAATCAATAACTTCATGTATCATTCCAATCTTTTAATCATGGGTAAATAAAAACCTACCATTTTATATAGTTATCTTCATATTCATATGGTTATCGGTATGAATGTGCTTTTCTGTTTCATACAAAACTATGTGGTTTGTCATAAATTTCCTTAATTTTGGAAAACATTTATTACTACCAACAAAATTAGCACTGTTGCTGTCAAAACCTCTGCTTCCTATTCTACCACATAACATGGCAAGGTATATTAACGTTGCTCATCAACGTACAGTAGTAATACAGTAATGTAATTTAGGGTTAAACTTATATTTTACCATAAGAAAAAAGTCTGAACAAATTTAATATAAGACACAAATTCGATGCAGATTTAATCGTTAGCATGTAAACATATATTTTGTTATTTTTATTTATTAATATTAAGAAATGGTTTCATTTTTATGTTTTTTTATACAAATCTACCCGATAAGTCATATAGTAACTAACTTTGGACTGAAATGTTTGATACCTGTTAGCATAACATCAAATTTTTGTGTTAATTGACGTTTTTTGTTTAGTAAAAAAAAAATTCTTTTGCATGTTTCAAAAGCCAGAGCGTTTTTTTTTTTTTTTTTTCCTGCCATTCCTTTTTTTCGACGTGCGATCCGGGGAAGAACGTTCCGTATTCAAATACTTTCTTGGTAATCACGATCGCCCAGCGTGTGGCACACATGGACGAATCAGCATTCAGTCTTCCACCTGGCAGGAAGTATAAGTACGCCAGGGTGAAGTACGATGATTGAAGTTCATCCGAGGCGAGGAGAGGAGACGGTGACCTACTGGGTTGCTACCGGCAACGTTCTGGGCAGCAAACTGCTTGTTATGGTGGATGAAGGCGGTGTTATAGCAAAGGCTCATCATAAAGCCGTTAGTACTGTTTTGAGATCGTCTTTTCCTTTATGGTCAACATATTTTTTGTGGACTATGGATATTTGAAGCTCACCATATTTTAAAGACACTGGAAATGACCCTTTTTGAGAGTTTTTGAGATATAAGTTTGTTTTGCTAGTTTTTCAAAGGGTAACTTCTGGCGACCATTTTTTCCTTTTTTTTTTTTTTTGGATAGGGACCTTATGTCCAGATTTAATTGCTTTCTGTAATCCTAGTCCAGTTCATAAAATATCTTGTTCTTTAGTTGTAGTATATATGTAATAAATTTTTTTGTATTTATTTCTTAAAATGTTTTTGTGGAAAATTAATGGCACTAGGTTAACTATAATCTGTATTGTTTTTTTACCTTCGATTAAATTGTTGTTATTTTAAATCTGCTTCTTTTCCTGACCACCTCGAATTCCACTGTGCATAATCTCTGCCTAGTATACTCCTAACTAGGTGTTGGGGGTATCAATACCGCCAAATGAACATATTCCATATTAATACACCTTGAATTCCGAGATTAAAACCTAACTGTGACTATCTATGCATGTATGTTTGTATGTGCGTCTATCTCCTTGCAAACCGCTGGACTCAGATGGGCACCAAAGCTACCAAAAGACATGAAACGATTCATGGATGTCATTTCGCCCATTCGCGGTCTGATATTTCAATTAGTTCGAAAGATATTGACGAAAAACCAAACAAAATGCCAGTTTAATTTTGCGACATGAGCTTTCCATTGTTGAGTTGGCCTCTAAATACGGCAGTGTTGTCATTGTTGGCATTATTATCGCCAGATATTTGGTATTTGGGAAACACAAAAATGTATCTACGCTATTTAAATTCCAGTGTAAGTATATAAATTTATGAAGGCATTTATGTATATAAGACTATTTTCTTATCTGATAAACGATAAACTCATTTTTGTTTAGGAAATCACTTTTTTTTTCTATTTTATTTGCTTGGCGAGATTTTTATTTTCAGTAATTAAAAACTTGCCATGTTCTATCAAATATGTTTTCATTTCGCAGTTGCCATTTATTAAATAAAAACTATCATATGGTTATAGGTTTTGTTATTTAAAACTCAACTACACTAGAGATAAAAGAAATTGGCAAGTGATATAGAGGGAACAAATAAATTTTCATTTTAGAAATGGCAACTATGAAATGTTGAGATATTGTAGCCACTTTTGATTAAAGTTTAAAATATGATTTCAAATAATATAATTGTTCTAGGTGTTTTAGACTTATATACTTATTTTGTTTTATCAATATTAATTTTATATATTTCTCTCATTTTAAATTCACCATTTTTATTTATCAAATTTTAAGACGTCACTCTGTACTTCAACTATTCTTAAATAAGCTTGGCAACTTTTGGTATATATTTTGAGTTATAAAAATTGAAATCATTTATGTAACTTCATTCTTATAATAACACTTTCAGGTACTATAACTATTCTTGGCTTTTGACCTTATGTGCTTAGTTCATTTTTCAATATTTGGTATTTTTCTTTCATTGCCAATTCAATTGTGCCATTTTTATTTATCCAATTTTGAGACCGCACTAACATCTATTCATAATTAGGCTTGGCAGAATTACTTAAGGAAGTCATTTCGGTCAATCGCATTCCGATATTCTAATTAGTTTGAAATATATTATTTTAAAACCAACAAAAACACTGTTTTAATTATGTAGTACAGTCATTTCAACTGTTGAGTTTGCATGAAAAAATTACCATATTTTCATTGTTGTCATCGTTTTCGCCAGATATTTGGTAATAGAATTGACATTAATGCAGAACAACTATCGCTTATCCTGACAAACCGTTGTTTGTTTGGAAAATTTGAACTGTGGCACATTTTGATAGTTTTGTTAGTGATTTATTATATTCTTGAAATTTTCAAGACCTTACTTTTGATATATTTCTTTATAACATATTTGTATATATATATATATCATTAAAATTTGAGTGTAAATAAATGCATTTATAAACACAAATACATTTGGATGCATTACTTTGGCCAATCCGCTGAATGCTTATACTCTTTCCACCATTAAAATATCATAATTAGAATCAGTTAAAAATATATTAATTAAAATATGTAATGAGTTGTGCCATTTATTGCCTATAGTTACAACTATTTGTCATATGCAATAACTTTTTCTCTTTGAAATATCCCAGTATCAAAATCATTTTATTTTTAATAGCTAAACTTTTTATTTCATCAAAATATGTAAATCTTTATTATACTTTCTCAAATTTTTTAAGAAGTTAGTATTTTTTCTGTTATATGTTGTCATGATTTTTATTTTCAATAATTACAAATTCGCCATGTTTTGTCAAATTTGTTTTTATTTCACAATTGCCATTTTTAAAGAAAAAAATTTTGTGATAGGTTCTGTTGTTTAAAATTTAATTTTTTTGTATGTATATTATATATTACTCTCCACAGTATTTTGAAATTTGTCTCCTACAGTAAGAAAAGTCGTGGAATTGGGAATTATTATGCAGCGGCTCATGGGCAACACAGTGTACTTACTGGGCATTCGGCTATTAATAAACTGTTATAATCATCAACAATCTGAAACATACGAGATTTATTCAGCATTTCTATCAATACATCTTATTATCTTTAATAGTGGTTCTAAATCTTTCATCGAAATATTTTAAAACCCAGACCGAAGGCTGGGTGCGAAGCAGCTAGTTTCTACTAAAGTTTAAAAATAGAGTTCAATTCAATATCTATTTCTGAAAAGATTTTCCTATTATTAATCACATTGGCAAGGGGTTGTCTTATTTTATACTTGGTTTAAATCCATTTTTATTGAAATATAAGTTAGTACTAACCCCCTTTTTCTCCATCATAATGGTGAAAACAATACAAGCATAATAAAAAGTAATGTTATTCAAAGGCATTTTGAATAAATTTTTTAATAATGCTAAATACATACAGTTCAAATGCATATAATATATGCATCAATAGCTTTATTAAAATAAATTTAATAATTTTATTGCAAGATGCTTCTACAAAAAACCTGATTTTACTTTTTTTCTTCTCTACCTGACTCTATAATCTTATATATAATTGTATAAAGGTAAAATAATGCTTTGTATATAGCAGACATGTGTGAAGTTTATTATTTTGGCCAAATAATACAAGTAGATGCATCAATTTGGAAAATATATGAAATTCTCTATGATTTTTAACTGATTAAAAGGAATTTTTAAATAATCTAAATTAAGACATGAATCTTTTTAACAAATAACAAAGTAAATGTGTACTTACAATAAGCTTGGATAAATAAATATTTAAATATCTGTAAACTGGTGTGTTAATTATCTTGCTGGTAGTATTTACATAGTAGCAAGCTCATGATTCCTCTGTACAAAAGAATATAGAAAGCAAATTATTTATATCCAAAGTCTCAGCTCATCATTCCATAATGCTTTTCACAGTTGTGGGAGGGGAGGCTAAAACCAAAATAAAGAAGAATATGAGTTAACTCAAATACATTAAAATATAAAAACAAATAACAAATATGTATATTTTATATTATTTTTCAATGTTACACTAATACATAAGGTCAGTCGTCCTACAACAGGGTGCTCTAGAGCAATGCTCCCCAACCTTTTTATCGCTGCAGACTGGTCAACATTTGATAAATTTACCATGGTTCACTGAGGTGAAGGACATTGATTATTTATATTTTGGATAATTTTGATTTCATAATTTTAATTTAATTGTATTTTAACATGCCTTCAAAATAATATATAGTTATACCAACAAATGAATATAATGTGATTTAACATTTTAACTCACTGAAACTTGAAAATTTGATAATGTTAATGTTATTATAATTTTGATGTATAAATGATGTTATTATTATTTATTGTTCATAAAAAACTTGTTTTGTTTAATTATTTATTTGTTTCAGTTTTTTCCTTTTAAGAAAGTACATATATTTTCAATTTTATGCCTGTAATTTTATAATTCATAATCTTAAAATGTTTAATAAACAAATTTAAAACAGTTAGATTTTTTCTGTTACAAAAGTATTAATCAGCACAACCTCGACAAAGTTGCACAAAGCCGAGAGAAATAGGCAACAATAAATACCATGAAAATAATTCAGTGTTTATTAGTTGCCAGGTAACATTTGATCCACAGACCAGTACCAGTCTATGGCCAGGAGTTGCAGACAACTGTTCTAGAGCTTTTCTTTAAAACTAAGGATAAAATAGATAGTGATTTTGCTAGATACAAGTTATACAGAGCTCCTTTGTCTGTTAAATATAGATATTAGGATAGTTCAGTACCAGATTTCCAACACAGAGATATCTGGTGCTAAAATATTTTGTTGTTTTATACTGTTTATATATATAAGCAGTGAGAAGCCCAGTGGCAGTGGGCTGGCACTTTGCACTTCCAAGACACAGGTGCAAGGTTGACTCAACCTTTCATCCCTTTAGAGGGTAGACAAATTGAGGACCAAGCATACTTGAGAACTAAACACTGAGGATTCCACATAAAGTTGATCACCTAACCAGGACATATGCTTTGCAACCTAGGGCCCTTAGTCTTCAAAAAAAAAGAGATGGGCACTTTAGGCCATGACCCCCATGTTGGGTTGTAGTACCGAGGAGTTTATATATACAGTGGAACCCACTTAAGAAATTTTCCTGCTTAAGATGTTTTATTTATGTGATTCCAACTTTTACCAAATATCAATAATTGCAATAATTAACAGAATGTATTTTAATTTAATAATAAGGCAATGCTCTTAATAATCAACAACAGAAATGTTGACCGATAGAGATTGAATTTAAACACTGACTTTTAATACACTGTAACAGGAGTTCTTAACCAAATACAGGAGCACCATTGTCTCTCCGAAGCTACTTGTGTGCACCCACAACTGTCTGCTATATACTATATCAATATGAACCGTGGTCAACCCATGGCCCACCAGGATTTTTTGTGAGACCGGCAAGATTCATCATACTTTAAGAAATAAAATTATTAGTTGTAAAATTATCATACTGATAATACTATTATATGCCTGACTTTGAAAAATTAGTGGATAATATGCAGTGCCAAAATTAATTAAATGTAACTATTTTGAATTTTTTGTTACCTTTTTTGTATACAGGTTTGCAACTGCTGGGGTACTTTCAAAAAGGAGAGAAAAGTGACAAATAATACAGAATAAGTGACTAAACGTTAAAAAAAAAGGGATTTTTTTTCTCCTCTTGATTACAGATGCTATTAAGATTTTTCTATTTATTTTAACTCTAAATCAAATGATTCATGCAAGACATGATTTTAGCGTCAAATACAAAAAAGGTTAAAAACTTTGTTTAACACAACTCAACATTGCTTTTTATTCAAGAAAATCTATAAATTAGATTTGAATACATACAATACATTAATTTTATAATCACAATTTTCTGCATACATTAATGATGTTTTGAAATATGTACATAGCTAAATTAGAGTATCTAAACAAAACTTGTGAAGAAAAAGAAAAAGAGAAATGTATGTTTTGACGTAAATTACTCTAATGTATTAAATGCAGATTTCAGAAACTTCTTTACGACTTTTTAAAATCACTAAATTCTGGAAATCATATGACTAATTACATTTTAATAAGAAAAATATGTCTTTTATTAAAATATTTTGTTATTAATTCAGATTTTCATTTTCCAACAACAGACTCTTGCTGTGATACACCATGAAAAAATTGACTGTTTACTTAAAAAAGTGACTAAAAGTGATCAATTGTAACAAAAGTGACTAAAGGTGAGAAAAGTGACAGACTTGCAAGCCTGCATTCTTGACAAAATACTCCCCCTGAATTTTAACGCCCTGGACAAATATCCACCCCTAAAACAGGCCCTGCACATGCCTATTCCGTACTTTGGTTAATCCATATGTAGTTAAACCAGGTTTCGTGAAATCTATTTGGGACGTAAATGTAAGCATCAACTTTTTTTGTATTCCCCGCCACTGTCCTACGCCTGTTTTTGACGCTCTGACCTACAGAGGGACGAACCAAAAAAAATCTGGATAAGTCCATCATCTGATACACCATGAAAAAAGTGACTGTTTACTTTAAAAAGTGACTAAAAGTGATCAATTGTAAAAAAAAGTGACTAAAGGTGAGAAAAGTGACAGAATTGCAAGCCAATATAAAGACATATTCAGAATTGTTATACTTTTTTTTAACTGCACCCACCATCAATTTCCTGTTTCTCAGATATCCCCAGATGGGGAATAAGGTTAATAACCCCTGCACTATAAAATAAACATGAATTAATATATACAATATATATATATATATATATATATATATATATATATATATATATATATATATATATATATAGACATGAGTCTAAATGTGTGCAATAAATTAATAATAAAAATTATTTATAAACATTTATAAATGTATCTGGAAGAGTACTCTAAGTCTCAAATACTTTGGAAGAAATATAAATGAATAACTAAATCTTTTCTACCTTTCTTTTAAATTAATAAACATAGGAGTTAAGTAGCCTTATAAATTTATTCATTTTAAAAGAACTGACTAAATCCATTAAGAAAAAAAATCCAGTCTAACATATTGTTTTGAAAAAAAGTTATTTTTAAAATGCTTTTGAGTTATAATACTAATTTAATTATCAGCTACAAAAACCAACAAAGGCATTACCATAAATACACAAGATATTATCTAATTTTTTATCTCTTCACAGTCACTGAATTTTATGTTGTTGTTGTTTTTTTTTTTTTTTTTATCTATCACTTAACAACTTATGGATGCTCAATGACAATATAATACTTTAATTTTTTAATGGCTGGCATATCTTTTAGAATGCTACTAAAAAAAAACTTGTAGAAATTTTATGTTTTTTTAAAACAAATTTTTCTTCTGAGAGTATGTAGAAGGCAATCTCGTAACCAATCTATAAAATTTTCAAGTAATTTCTATTATTTATGAATTTTTGCATTTATATTGACACTTTATGATTTTTCAAACCGTGCACATAAATACATTTTTTCGGCAGGTATATAGAGTGAACTCGTGACAAATAGCATTATCCGTTATAAAACTCCATTTTACAGTTCTTACTTTAAAAGTAATGCCAAATAAATCATTTTTCACTAAGTTTTTCCTTTTTCATAAATGACATCCTGTAATGTTTAAAATGACAGCCGATCACTAACATGACGAGCTGTAGTATTCAAAGTTGTTTAAACTTTATATTTATTTTATTCTGTGCAGTCCACAATAACTTAGATTTAAGATATGTATCGATGTGTCATCGGCAGAAATGACTTGGGCATTAGAGGTATAAACTTCACACATTAAATACACAAAAACAGTTACACATAAAACACAACAAAATAACTTTGTAAATAAAATTAAAAGCTTTTCATACACTTATTGCTTTAAGAATATCTTTGCAATGATTAGAATATGAAAATCGGTAATTCATTATTATTTACATCAAGTACATGTACACTTTAAAACCCTCATTCCCATTATTTTGTGACATAATTATACACAATTGCAGTAATTTATTGCAACCAGTAGATTAATCTTGAGTACAACTCAATTAATAAATTTCACATAAACTGAGCACACATCATACAATTATATGAGATAATTGATCTAAGTACAAATATATCACACATAAAGTTTTTAAAAAATCTATAACTCACAGAAGAAAATCACTTAAATTTTTTTTTCATTAAATTTTGTGACAAAACCTTCTTCTTCCATACCTAACCTTTATTTTAGTGATGGACGATCAACAAAATTCAAACATATATCTATAACACAAATTTTTATATATGTCAGGAAGTAAACATTGTAAGGAGCGTCTGCCTGACGAAAGGGACACTAAAACTAAATGTAATGGGCATGCGCACAAACTTTCCGCTTAACTCAAAGATATTGACCATAAAATAAATACAGTGGATATTGACTGTAAATATTGACTACCCTTGGTATCTTGGCTTAGTAATTGGCGAACTTTATTATTCCAGTTATATTGGCTTTATCTACATTTAGACAATTTGCCGTTAAGAGTTTTAAGTTGCTGTTGCTGTTTAGTTTTAAATTGGACACTTCAGTGCAGCAATTTTTAAGTATTATTTGGCAAAATTGATGAGAGAAACTATTTTATCCAAATTAGTGTAAAGTAATTTAAATGCAGATCATATTAAAATTCCACATTTTTTTTACTAATTATAAGTCTTTATTTACTTATTGAATTTTTTCAGGATAAGAGTTTGAAATACGTTTACTATTTTACTTAAAAGTTTTAGGAAATTGACTGTTATTCAATAATTTTCAAATAAATAATAAAAATACATACTTTAAGTTATTTTTAAGTAAGCAAGGTGTTCCAAATAGTAAAAATATTATTGCAAATTCATGATTTAGGATCTGATACGTACAGTTATTTTGCGATTCTGATCATTTCTTAATTATTGCTAAGCTAAAAACTAAAATTCCAAATTCTCGTAAGCTAAAGGGAGAAAGACTCATTCGAGTTGACTCTGAGAAATTAAAAGATAATTCCAGTCAAACTTAAGGTAGACACTGCTCAACAAGGCTAGCTGAAATGGAAGGCTTGGAAACTAAATGGACTCGCTTCCCAGCTAGCACGGAAACGTTGGATTTTCGTTGGCTATAAGTTGGCTGTTGGTCTTTGGTTGGGTAAACGTTGAAAAGGGGAAATGAAGTGATGGTAATTAGTTGGCAAAATGTTTGGTTGGCCATCGGTAATTCTGAAATGTTGGCCAACCGTTGGGCCAACGTTAGAGATTTTCTGTCAGGGTCGTAGCCAGAAATTATGTTCGGAGGGGGACCAAGGAGAAAGACATCTTTAATAAGTACATAAGTGTATGTACATAAGTGTATGTACATAAGTGTATGTACATGAACAGCTAGGCAGATAGCATACACACGCACAAACGTGGGACATTATCTACAAAATGGTCTTTCAACATTTTTTTTTTTGGGGGGGGGGAAGACCAGTCCCCCAAATCCCTCCCCCTGCCTACGGCCTTGTTTTCTGTTTACGCCTCTTGCACAAATATCAGCATACTATTGGCTAAGAAATATAAAAGTAAACGCCTATATCTACGATCATGTGCAGAAGCACCGCCAAAAGAGAAAGTTGTGTATCAACCGCTATCTTTAAGGTTAACGCGCCATCGCTGACGAGTGGATCTGGATAGCCAATTTTAGGTGCTTGCACTTCCTGTACATAATTGCTGGGCTCACTGACGCCATCTATTCACTAATATATTAACTAACACTACTCAATTAATTGGATAGTTATTTTATTAACATTTTTGACAATTTTTTTAGTCAATTTTCTCCTTTTTATTTGAATTTTATTTAATTTTTTACTTTTATTTTTGTTAGTTTTTGTCGTTTTAAGTTTATAAAATTAGTTTCTGCTAAGAAATGAGCTTGAGAAGTGCTAGTATTTCTAATATTTTATTGTAATAAATTTATAAATTTTAATATTTATTATTATTTTTATAGTTTAAATATTTATTTATTTTTTTATAATTTATAATGGGCAGTAAACAGCCTGGTTTTTTAAGATAAAAACATTGTTCTGAAAAAATATTTATAATAATATAATAATTTAGAAACTTACATTTTTCTATCAAAGAATATTCAGAAGTTTAAATTTTACTATTCCTCTAAAAAGTATTTTGAAAAATCCAACGGCAAAAGAAATTATAAATATTAAAGAAGGTTTACTGTTAAATGAAACTGAAATTACATCAGGTAATACAGATTTTGATCACACCTATTGCAGCTCAAATAAATAAGATTTATTTGTTTTTATTTGTATGATCTTTTACTTTTTAAAATCATTAACAATAACTGGTAAAAATAGGCAATCCCATTGCATTATTCAGACAAAGGTTTGTTCTCAGTTTATTGTAATGGGCAGTAAATAGCCTGATTTAAGCATGAGAAAATTACTCATTGAAATATACTTCTATACAGAATTTTAGAAGCTTATATTTTTCTATCAAAGAATATTCAAGAAAAATTCTCTTTTACCCTTTATTAAGTGAAATAATTATTCAATATTGATGTATACTTTTTACACCGAGAGAGGGTGGACGAGCCCTGTTCCGGGGAGGTGAAAGTTCAACAGGAGGGGGGAGATATGCCACCCCCGCCCACGCCACAAGCGGAGAAGGACATTTTCCCATGGAGGAGAAAGCTTGACCAAGGGGGGGGATTCCACCCCGGCCCTCGCGAGCAGCAGTGGAGGAGTTGCCCTCTCGGAACGACGGAGAACGAACATTATTCTGGAAAGAGCTGAGACCTAGAGAGGTGCTTTCCACTCGGCACAATTTGGTTATTCAAGGTCTTATTTCAGCCATGTTTTTGTGGTTAACGATGACCAATGTACATATTTTTTAACAAAACCTGTAATTAATAAATATATAGTCAATGATTTTGTCGCTGCAATAATTAATTGCCCGCCAGATAAGCTATCAGCTAACCCAAGACACCTGCTCCAGTAACAATAGGCGAGCAGGTACAGAAACGAGGCGTGCGGTCGTCAGGAAGACAGCCATGGTCAAGCGAGACGCGTTTACAAATGGTGATCTTTAGTGGCGCTTATACCGACAGTTTGATATCTTCAAGTCAAGAGTACGAGCGGACGAAAGTAGGACAGCAGCGTATGACCACAGCGATGAACAGGAGTAAGGAGGAAAGCTACTGAAAAAGTTGACCAGCGAGTCCAGGCCCAAGCATTATGTCATCTAGGAAAGGTAGATGCATGAATTTTCTTGTTTCTCAGTTTCTCTTGCATGGTTGTGTCGATTTGGTGTGCAACGGAAAAGTCGCAAATCGTTAATTGTGTTATGATTTTATTGATATAATTATTGTGTTTTTTCTCTCTTAATTGCTTTAAAAAATCTATTTTAGAATAAGTTTAACAAGTTATTGCTAAGGTGCTAAAGGTTAAGTTTGGTTTCTTCTGTATTTTGTTTTGTTTATAATTAGTGTATTTTTCATCTCTGTAAAGTTTGGAACTTTTTTTGTTTTATTTATTTTACTCGGTCATTAAGTGTATTTGGAAATGGCATTCTTAATAAGGGAAAAGAAAGTGGATCTCATGCTTCTAGCGAGAGATATGGGAAAGGAAATTCCCGGAGAGGTAACAAAAATACAATTGAGGGACTGTATCTTGAGTAGTGATTTCGACGAAGAAACAATAAAAAAAATTGGCTAGAAGGGATTAAAGAGGAACGGGCAGAAGAGAGAGGAGAGAAAGAGAGGAATAAAATCAGAGCACATGAATTAGAAATGGAAAGGCTAAGGGTACAGGCATTGGAAACTGAGAGAGAAATGGGAAACAGACACAGTTTAGGCATTAATGACGAGGGTAATCGAGAAAAATCGGTGGACGAAGTAATTCGTACCATACAATTACTCATGGTCAAGGTTCCTTCCAAACCGGAGGGTTGGAATTTCTTCTTTTCCAGTTTAGAGAAGGCCTTTGCTTTCGAAAAAGTAGCAGAGGAGCTGAAGGCGAGAATTCTGTTAGGTCTTTTGGGAGAAAAGCCTCAAATTTATTCGCGGAACTGGAAAAGAATCAGTACAATGATTATGAAGCGGTTAAAAAAATGGTGTTAAAGGAATTTGAACCCTCGCCAAAGGCATATCTTGAAAATTTTCGGAAAGCGACGAGAAACGCTGAGGAAAATTTCATGCAATATGCTTTACGTTTGACCGCGGCGTGGAACTACTATTGTAAATAGAGGGGGGCGCGTGATTTTGAAACGGTCCATCAATTGATTGTGCGGATAAAATTATGTCGTCTTTGAATGGGGAAACTGCGGCTCATATTCTTGTGAGGCAAGGAGAGTCCTGGTTTAAGCCGAAGGCGTTAGCCCAGGAATGCGACCAGTTTTTCTCAGCTTCGGGGAAGAGTTACTCGTTCGCAAAGGGGAGTGAACCATTCGAAAGAAACTAGTGACCGTAGGAGGGAAACTCTCAAAGAAAAGGGGACGGGGTGTTTCGCCTGTGGAGCTAACGGTCATTTTAAAAGGGACTGTCCGAAAGTCGGTAGGGGGTTCAAAAAGAACCACGGCAATAAACAGGCCAAGGTTAATATAGCCAAAGAAACGGAGGACTCGGATGAGAAACAAACTAGATATTAAGGCTGTCGGGGTGGGATGACAAATCGGGAAGGAATTGTCATAGCCAGGGTGGACTCCTTTCAACGGAATGACATAACGCCTTTCCGGGGGAAATTACAACACGTAAATATTAGAGTAAATGGAAACCCGATAAGAGCATTGTTAGACTCGGGGAGTGAAATAACAGTGGTAAGGGAAGACATCTTAGGGGGAGGTAATTTTACAGATCGGCCTAGTATATTCCTGAAAGGGACTTTCGGACCACCAATGTTCGGACCAAAGCGTTTTTAGAATAAAAACGCTTTGGTTGCAACGTCTACCACCACAAGCTCAGGCTATACTTTCGGTTTCCGATGATAAACTCGACAAGCTAGCTATAATGGCTGATAAATCCATGATACTACAGACGCGAGGGTAGAAGAAATTCAATCCCCCCAAAATCTATTTCTGAATTGAGTGAATTACAATCACAAATCTCAGAACTTAGCAAACAGGTACAACGTTTATCTCGAAGTCGCGAACACAAATCACGGGACCGGCGAAATAAATTTTCCCCTCACCGCCAGCGCTCTCAAACCCCAAAAAATAAAGAACACGCTCTGTGCTGGTATCATTTTAAATTTGGTACTGCTGCCAAACGTTGAAGATCTCCTTGTTCTTTCGCAAAATCGGGAAACGAGTAATGAAATCGCAGAATCTGGCGGAATGCGATTTTAAAATGAGTAACAAAAGCCGCCTTTTCGTGTCAGACCCAATTACAAATCTGACCTATCTCGTGGACAGTGGTAGTGATGTCTGTGTTATACCGCTCTCAAAATGCAAGTCGCTAAAAACCAACAATAGCAATGTTACGTTTTATTCAGCTATCGGCTCTCCGATTAAAACTTATGGTATTAAATTACTTACCCTAAGCTTGAATTTTCGCAGAAAGTTTTCTTGGCATTTCGTAATCGCCAATGTTACTAAACCCATAATCGGTGTAGATTTCCTAAAACATTTCGGCTTACTTATTGATTTGAAACATGCTTGTCTTAGAGATGGCCTTACTAACTTAATTACAACCGGTAAAACCGTTAGCGATGTATCTCGTGTAACTTTAATTGCTGGTACTTCCGTATACAATCAAATTTTGGAAAAGTACAACGAGGTGATTCGTCCATACCCTTCTAATCGAATAATTAAACATAATACAACACACCGTATTATAACTAACGGGCAGCCTGTTTTTGCAAAGCCGCGCAGGTTACACCCTACAAAATTATCAATTTCCAAAAAAGAGTTTGAATATATGTTAGAGCAGGGCATATGTAGACCTAGCACGTCAAACTGGTCATCTCCACTACATTTAGTACCCAAACCATCAGGTACTGATTTCCGACCAACGGGCGACTACAGAGCCCTTAACAGAATCACAATTCCAGATAGGTATCCGCTACCCCATATTCAGGATTTTTCGAATAATTTACATAATAAAGTAATTTTCTCAAAAATAGATCTAGTCAGAGCTTACCACCAAATCCCCGCCCACCCAGACGACGTACAGAAAACGGCCATCACAACACCTTTTGGCTTATTTGAATTCTTGTTTACCCCTTTCGGTTTGGCTGGTGCAGCTCAGACTTTTCAGAGATTCATTGACGAAGTCTTGCTCGGATTTGATTTCACATTCGCTTATCTAGATGACATAGTACTCGCAAGCAGCTCCGAATCGGAACACAAACGACATTTGGAAATGGTTCTGGAGCGTCTAACAAATTACGGCATTCGTATAAATTTAGATAAGTGTGTATTTGGAGTTCCCGAACTTTCTTTTCTGAGATATTCTGTCAGTAAAGACGGAATTAAACCTCTTTCTGACAAAGTTAAACCTATTTTAGATTGCCCTTTACCGAAGACGATAAAAGAACTTCGACGTTTTTTAGGTTTGTTAAATTATTACAGACGGAATATCAAACAAGCCGCCCATATGCAGGCTCCATTAAATGACATACTTAAAGGTCATAAAAACAAGAAAACAACCATACTCGAGTGGAATAAAGATCAAATTGCCTCATTCGAACAATGTAAACAACAGTTAGCAAACGCTGCTATGCTGGCTTATCCCGATCCCCAGGCTCAATTAATGCTTTTCTGTGATGCCAGTGATGTAGCGATTGGGGCAGCTCTAAATCAATGTAAAAAGACAGCACACATAACGACGTTCCAACCGCTCGCATTTTTTTCAGCTAAACTGTCCCCGGCTCAAAAGAAATGGTCGACTTTTGATAGAGAGCTTTATGCAATATTCGCAGCTATTAAGCACTTTAAACACATAGTACCGATACCAAATTATAGGAGCTACTTCAATCGAACACAGACTTAAAATTCCAAAATATTATTTTACCTGATACCGAAGTGCAACTTTTTTGCGATACTTCTACTAAAAAAGTCCGCCCTTATCTCCCACAGAAATTTCGAAAAATTGCATTCGACACCTTACATAATTTAGCCCACCCAGGTGTGAAAACGACGGTAAAACTCTTGACATCCCGTTTTGTATGGCCTAACATACAGAAAGATGTAAGAACTTGGACGCGCGCTTGCATCTCGTGTCAAAGAGCAAAGATTCACAGACATACTACCAGTCCAGCGGGCAAAATACAGGTACCAGATAAAAGATTCGACCACATACACATCGATCTCGTCGGACCGCTCCCGCCCTCCCAGGGGTACACACACTGTTTAACCATGATTGACAGATACACGCGTTGGGTTGAGGCTTGTCCGGTATCTAATATAACAGCAGAGACAGTAGCTACGAACTTTTACGCTAATTGGATAGCCCGTTTTGGTGTCCCCCGTGTGGTGACCTCTGATCAAGGTAGGCAATTCGAATCCCACTTATTTCGGAAACTCACACAACTGTTAGGGGTTGAACACATCCATACCACTGCCTACCACCCCCAGTCTAATGGCTTAGTGGAGAACTGGCATAGGACCATGAAATCTGCCCTTAAAGCCAAGCTGATGGATACTCGATTCACTGACCGTTGGACGGAGGCCCTACCCACAGTACTACTGGGTTTACGCGCCGCGTTTCGGGAAACCATCAAAGAATCCACCGCTGAACTTGTGTATGGCACTCCTTTGAGGTTGCCGGGTGAATTTTTCGTTCCTAGCAACACGGATGTCAACGCTACAGACTTTGTAAACCGTCTGAGAGACATGATGAGCGCATTTTCACCACCCAAAACCAGCAACCATGTTACTCGGGACAGAACTTTCATTCCACAGGATTTGAACAAATGCACTCACGTTTTCGTACGGCATGACGCCGTGCAACCTCCGCTGAAACCACCTTACGACGGGCCGTTCCCGGTCCTTGACAAAACGGACAAAGTGTTTAAGGTACTTCAAAACAACAAAGAGGTTTTTATCTCAGTGGACAGAGTGAAACCAGCCTACATCTTGTGCGAGCAGGAGCCATCGATGCTCCTCAGCTGTCAACAGACGCCGTCACAATCGAGCAATGGAACAATCACAGAAGACTCACCTCCCACGACGACAATGTTTGACCAAGACCGACGTACCCGATCTGGACGCCGTGTGCACTTTCCAGTACACCTAAAAGACTATGAGATGTAACGTTAACACTGGGAAGGGGGTACTGCGGTGTCTATGAACAATTACATCACCGCATATCGCAACTCCTGACCTGACGGAATTATAATACACGGTTGCAGCTTGACTGGAATCTTGGTGCGGCAACCGTAACTGACTTCCACTTCTAAAGGAATTATTCCGCTTTGTTACGGTGATATAGTGTACCGTATGCAGTTCTATCTGTAGCACGATCCTTCGTGCCCGCTTATGTTTATTTATTATTAAGTGTTTGTTAAGTTGTAATTTATAGTGTCGACATTCTTCACTAATGACCACGTGTATCTAATTGTCGGAGTTGGTGTGTAATATTATCGTATTCATCGTACACCCAACATCCGCAACATCGTTTTACTGTTACCGAAAGCTTTGAAAACTACACATAATATCATAAATTTTCAAAGTACAGGTATTTAGGAACTATTTTTAATTTTTATACAGCTACGGGGAAATAGATTCTAGTGATATTTTAACCTTTATATATCAATAAATGTTCGCATGAGAACTCCTGCAATATTTATTTTTGTTTTCACTGCTACACTGTATAAACTATGTTACGTACCAAATACTCGGTGACTTGTATGTCACGAAAGTGAAATAGATGTGGCGACTTAAGTTCGCTATCGGTTGAATATGATACCAAATTCCCTTTCTTTGTGACTCCTGACGTCATTACGACTTTTATATCAAGCGTGACTCAAGTCGGAGTGAATAGAGAATCTGCGCATGACGTCAGGTGCAGCAAAAATTGCAGCTCAACTTCCTCGTTGGCAGAACATTTGAATTTTCTACGGATTGTGCTTGTTATTGGGGTTTTAACTTTGTTAATTATCTGAAAATGATTACACGTTGTTGTACTAAGCGTTTCAAAAAAGGTGAAAATATTGAATTTTATTGCTTTCCTAAAGATCCTATATTGCGAATGCTTTGGATAAAAGCTTTGAAAAGACAAGAATGGACTTCAAGTTCTTCTACCAGAATTTGCGGCAAACATTTTCAGAATGGTAATAAAATGTTAACCCTTCTGTGATGTAATAGATTATATAAAATTATGCTCTAAGAACTTTTTTATTATTACTAGTTTTTTTAATTATTTATTATTATTGATGTTTTTTTCATATTTCTAATGTATTTTCCATGCTTTTGTGAGAAGTGCTGTATCTATAAATTTAATTATTTTTTGTTCTTAAAATGATCAGGTTTTGTACATTTTTTATTAGATTCTTATTTATGTAATAGTTTATGGTGCCTCTTAACATAATCAAAGTAGTTATAATTTGAATAGTGCTGTATAAAGTGTTTAATTTAAAATATATATGTATATATATAATTTTGTAAGTGCTAAAAAAATCTATTTTTAATTACTTGGCCAGTTTTTGATGTTTATTTCCCCTTCCTTTAAATAAAATTTAGTTTTATTGTATACGTGATCCATATCGAAGCTCATAAGATACAATGAAAACAAGCAATGTTTTGCCAACGAAAAGTTGAGTTACAGTCAGCACTCGTATTTGTGTCGGAGCGTGAGGAAAGCGTGACTGTGGCACGTGGCGGCTTATCTCTCTCGTGCTTTTCTGGTGTTTTCACGGCATTTGGATATTTTTTTTGTTTGTTTCTTCTCTGTTTACCTTGGTTTTTTGCTTTCTGCTGTGCTTTCTTCTTACTTTTCTCCCTTCTACCTGCGTTTATGAGGTAAGTGGGTTTGCTTTTTTTCGGTATGCAGATGTCGTCGGATGACGACAACTTCTGGTCGGCGAATTTCCAGCCGCTTAATTTTTTGAATGAGGCTTTCGCTCAGGGAGTGGGGCCTCTTACTATCTTCCTTGAAAACCCTGAAGGGAATATCCCCAATTTTCACCCCAAAAATTTAAAAGATGAACTTGTACGCCTCGTGGGCCCCAACATAAAGCTCAACTTTTTAAAAGCTACAAGAAATGGAAAAATTGTATGCGTGACTGATGACAACACCACTGCCATCCAGCTACTAAATATAAAAAATTTACTTTCGGTACCAATCCTACCCCGCTTAATCCCAGACACTCTCACTACCAAATTTCTTCTATATGACGTTCCGCAAAATGTAACTTGCAGCGAGGTGGCCGAGGAACTTACGGCAACCGGCGTGCCAGTTTCTGAAGTGCGTCGGTTCCAAAAGCTGATTGAGGGCAAACGTGTACCATTAAAAACTATCCTAGTGACAAAAATCGGGCAAAACCTTCCCGACAAAATTATTTTGTGGTTCGAAGAAATAAGAATAAGACCATTTATAGACAGACCTCGCTAATGCAATAACTGCTATCAATTCTCGCACTCAACTAGGGCATGCAAAAATGCTGTCGTGTGCATTAAGTGCGGAGAAGGTCATTCGGCTCAACAGTGCCAATCTGATTTTGTGAAATGTCGTAACTGTGGCGAAAGTCATGAAGCTAATAACAAGAATTGTAACGCTTATATCCGGGAAGCAGAAATAAATAAATTCAAATGTTTGAATCACTTAACAATTACTGAAGCTAGGAGGCGTTACGCACAAAATAATAAAATTACAAAAACAGTATCCTACGCAGAGGCGGTGGCTCCCAAGCCAAGGGAAAAGGACAACTATTTACAAGAAGTTACTACAAATATGGAAAAAGTACTGGAAAAGTTTGAGGTAACACTCCAAAGTTTTTTAAACACTCAAGTTGAAACGTTCAATAAAGTCATTGAAATAATGACATCATCCTTCACTAATATATTACAAAAGTTTTTCCCTACGTCACCACAGAATGCTACTCAAAAATCTGAAAAAAGAAAGAAAAGGATGTTAAGGGATATTTTGCCTTCTTCCCCCTTATCCCCCTCTGATGGGGAGTTTGGGTTGAGGGAGTACTCTGGTCTTAGTTCCCAAGGTAGCCCTTGCCCTACCATGGCCCCCTTCCCCCCTTTTGAGTGTGCCAGTCCGGACGGGCCCTCCTCTTAGGGTGTGGGTCTTTCTTTTTCTTTTTCTTTTTTTTTTTTTTTTTTTTTTTTGATGGCGGGTTTTTCTGTTGTGTCATGGAACGTTCGTGGTATTCGGGCCAGGGCCGCTTGGCTTAAATGCCCTGTTTTTTCTCCTGTTCCTGTTCTGCTTGCTCAGGAAACTTTTCTTACCCCTGATCTTCATTTTTCCTTTGACCAAAAGGTTCTGTATCATAAGGATCGTCTGGAGGGAGGTGGAGGCGGCGTCCTCACCGCAGTTCAGCGCTGTTTTACCTCGGTATTTCTCTCTCTGCCCATTCAGCATTCTTCTATTGAACACGTCGCTGTCAAAGTTTGGATTAATAATACTCCGCTTACTATTATTAATATCTATAGCCCAAGATGCAACTTTGATCTGGGTTACTTCAGTTCCCTGCTTGATAATATTGATCCACCGTTTATTATTATGGGTGACCTAAATTTAAACCTCCTTAAATGGGGTAGCTACGGCCTGGCTCCGGTTAATCAGTTTCTTGATTGGGTCGCTAGGAATGATCTTTGCATTGTAAACATGGACATTCCTACCCGTTTCATGACTAGCAACTTACCCTCTGTTCTTGATCTTGCAATCGTCTCTCCTGATTTGTTCCCATTAATCCAATTTTATGTTCCTCCTGACAGTTTTAACTCTGATCATTGTCCGATCTTCCTGCAACTTCATGGTCCGTACGCTCAGCGGATTTCTGGTGCTTTTCGTCTTTGGACTAACTGGTCCAGGGCTGGCGGTGACTTGAACGAGTGCATGAAACATCATAATCTGTCCTCATACTCCGATCTCATATTTCCTTGCAAACATGCTATTTCGGACAATAGACATTATCAAAGGATCTCTGGAACTTCTTACCCACAGTGGTGGAACTCTAGGTGCTCTTGGCTCTTAGGGCAGAAAAGAAAGTTCTTTCGGTTAGCTAGGCGCCTCTTTTCACGTGATCACTGGATAAAGTACAAAAAGATTTCTAGTATCCTTCGGCGTCACATAAAGAGCAGCATTCGTAACTACTGGAATAATCTCTGCAATCGGCAAAACAGCATTCAAATTATTTATCGAACTCTTAAAAAGCAGGCAAATAGACAGGCTCATGGTGGGACTCTCCTGTATAGGGGTATCAGTAGTACCTGCCCCCGTCACCAAGCTGCTTTATTTGGACAGAATTTCTACCCGACGGCAAACCATCCTCCCCTCCCTTACGCCTTAACTAATACGGCTGTTGAGTTTGACTACGCTATCGATACCCTTGAGCTTCAGAGAGCGATCAAAACTGCGAAATGTACTACTCCGGGGGAAGACGGCATCTCCATTAAGCTGATTAAACACATTGATGATGACAATCTGTGCAAAATTGTTCGCCTGTTTAATGATTTGCTTGGACAAGCCTACGTACCGCCTCAGTGGCACTCTGCCATTATTCTCCCTATTCTGAAGCCTAAGAAACCCAGTACACTGATTAGTTCTTACAGGCCGATTGCCCTTATTTCGGTTTGGTGTAAAATCTTCGAACGCATTATACTCCACCGTCTCACTCTCTGGGCTACTAACAACAACGTTTTTCCTCCTGGTCTCGGGGGCTTTCTTCCTAATAGGGATTGTCAAACTGTTTTGGCCAAGCTGTATCTTGACATCATGGACGCTCGTCTGAATAAGAAATATGTCCTTGCAAACTTAGACATTGATAAAGCTTACGATTCCATTTGGATTGATGGACTGATCTACAAATTAGCCTCTATTGGTATTGGAGGGAATACACTATTATGGATTACAAATGGTTATATGATAGGAAGATCAAAGTGAATTGGCGTAGTCATATCTCTCCCCCACACAAAGTCAAAACTGGTATCCCCCAGGGCAGCGTGCTGTCACCATTCCTTTTTTCTGTTTACATGCAGGATATCTTCGATACGACTCCGGCCCGGGTAACTATCTTATCGTATGCTGACGACATACTTGTGTATGCTATTGGTGATAACCCCAATACAACGTACAAGGACCTACAAACCGCTCTTGATAACATCGTAATGTGGTGTGACTATTGGAGGCTTTGCATCTCACCTATGAAAAGCGCTGCCATTATTTTTTCTAGGGGCAGATTTCTTTGTTCTGAGTGTCGTATAGCCGGCTACACTATACCATGGAGTAAGTGCATCAAGGTTTTGGGCTGCTTTCTGACCTTTAATATGTCTCTGGCGTCTCAGATACATCATCTGCGGGAAAAAACCCACCGTCGATTAAATATGCTAAAAGGGTTGGTTTACAAAACTCGTGGTGCTACAAGTCGAACCCTTCTCCCCGTCGTTAATGCTGTTATACGTAGCGTTTTCGACTACTCTAGCTTCATGTATACAGAGACTTCGAAAAAAAAATTTATACACTATGGAAACTCTCTATTCTACTACTGGTCTCCGTCTAGCCACTGGTCTTCCCCGGTGGACGCCGATACCTGTGCTACGGGCCGAAGTCCACCAAAATAGCATAATGTGCCGTATCCGCCATCTCACTAAATGCTTTTTCATCAAACAACTTGCGCTAAGTACAAAATCTCTATTATATGATAACCTCCATAAGAGTACCATGGGTAATGTACCCAGTTACCCAAAAGTTCTGCAAGACATGAACGAGACTCTGGAAGAGTATCACCCGAGGTCAACCCACTTTTTGGACCCAGGCAGAAACCTTTGTTGTTTTCAAGTGGAGATAATTACCGAGGGCCTTGCTTTTCAAAATAAAAATATATCAAATGAAACCGTCGTGGCCTTATGGACGGAGTTCATCAATAATTTTCAACCTAAGTCCATTCTAATTGCTACTGACGCCTCCAAGGATGAAGATAAAGTGGCCATTGCGGCCTACAATCATTCACTTAACTCTGGAAGAGCCATGCTGACCCACCAGATAAACTCGATCTTTACCGCGGAGGCCCTTGCCATCATTCTGGCTCTCGACACTTTCTGCCAGCAGAATGACCATTTCTTAATTATTTCTGATAGTCGTTTCGTCCTCTTGGCTCTTCAATCTGCCCACCTAAAATCATCTGCAGTCATCCTTCTGCTGCAAAGTAAAATTAGTCATGTAATTGGAAAAATCAAATCTATTAGACTGGTCTGGACACCTGGGCATAGAGGTATTCATCCAAATGAGAAAGCTGGTGAGTTATGCAAACAAAGCCCTTATAGTACTCAACACCTTAATGTGGTGATCCCAGGAGGATTAAAAATGATATGTACACAGCGAGTGAGCATAAGTGGGACAGAAGCATCTACCGCCAGAGATATGGTGCGATTGATCTCCTTAATCAAATGCATTGTAAATGGATTTTCCACCATCAGATTGATGTCTTGGTGGCTCGGTGGCGTACTAAAACAATTCAATGCAATTACATTTGGCACAAGCTGAATATGGCTCGTTCCCGCTTGTGTGATCATTGCTTGGAAAACGACACTCCAGATCATATTTTACTTTACTGTGTCAAGTTCCAGGCGCAGCGTCGTTTCTTATTTAACTCACTCAACATATGCGGTAATCCTTCGTATGACTGTGTGATCAATTCTGCCACAAGCTCGTGGCGTGGGCTGGTTGCCCTGGTATGTTTTACGTTTCGCTCCCTCGGGTGGGGGTAGTTTGTTTAGCGTTTCGCTTTTGTCCCCGTTTTGGTATGTTTCCCTGACGGATCTTTCTTTCTTTCATGTTATCTTCGTTGAATACTTCCCGTGTGGATTTTGTCGCCGTTTGGCTTTAATATCTGTTATCTTCGTCTGTTTTCTCACGCTAGTGTATAGCGTTTTTCTTTTTGTGCTTCTTCCTCTATGGTTATGTCTGTAGACATAAAGCCGGCCACATGGCTGTAGCATACATCTCACAAATACTCTAATAATAATAATAATAATAACTCGTATTTGTTTACAAACATGCACTTTCTTTATATGTTAGCGCCCAATGTTTTTCAATGAGTCCAAGATTTCAAAGGGCTCCCAACCCCACTCCTCGAGGTTAAGGAAAACAGTTATGTCCATTTCTGCGAAGTTAGAACTGTGTGGCGATAACAACTCGGTACCTGTGATTTACGTACAGAAGAAAATATCACTGTATTGAACAATGCGCCGTTAGTCGTTATAATTAAAGAGTAATTGAATAGTTTCTACTCTTCGAGAATTTGTAGTATTTTTATGGGTTAAATAGCTGAATGTTTCGGTCTCTTGTGCGGTTGGCAGATGGTTTACTCTTGTTTGTGCTAGTTATGTCGTTTTTCCTTTTGGAATTTTGAGACTAGCAGCAGCATAAGTATCATTTCAACTTCATCAATCAAATTCTCTGACACCGAAACCAAATCTTAGCAGTCTGTGATTCAGTTCACCACAACACAGCTCTTTGGTGTTGGAATCACCGATGTGTTGTATCTGTTAGCAGTATGTGTAAGTACGTTTGTGCTCTGAATGTTTAATATATTTTGTTCCTGAACAAAATAGACGTACTTATACTTTTAATATTTCTACAGTTTATCAGTTTCCCCCCTTTTATTTCAAATTATCATAAAATACTTTAGTGTATGGTAGCTGTTCTCAATACGAGCCATTAAGTTTTTATAATTCAAAATCCATACTAGGTAACATAACCTAAAAGTAAGTTATTTTGGTTGAATCACAGTTTAATAGGCTCTTTAAAACTTTTAATACAATTGTAATGACGTTTAGTGCGCAATTTTTTGAGGCTATAAGTTATTTTCAGAATAGTATGGTATGAAGAAGAGACTGAAATGCATTTTCGATTCACGTTTCATTGACAGTATTGTTGCTTTTAATTTTAATTATGTATATTAAAAACATTGTTCATTCCATTACAAAATCAATTTATAACGTGGAAGAGTAAGGGGATATTATCTTTCTTTTCTGTAGTAATTTAAGGAGTTAACTGTGAGAGAGTTCCATAGTGCTATTAAATTAATGTACTTACCGACACTACCATTAGAATTTCTAATACTTTTTTTGTGTTAGAGTTATCTAAATAAGTCTCTAACTTTTAAAAGTTTAAAATTATCAAGTTAATTACATATCTGAGTTTTATGATTTGGCATTATAAGAATAAGTGTGTTAAATAGTGATGCTCAAACCTGCTTATTTATTTATTTATTTTTTGTTCAAAACAAATTTATATTATGATAGTATTCAGTTTAATTCATGAAAAAAATATTTTTTTCCTTGTAATATTATGTACCAAATGTAGGCCTATTACCCAAAATAGAAAATCTCAAATTTTAAAAAAATTTGATTTCTCTTAAATACCCTGATATTTTTAATGACATTACACAAACAGAAGCCATTTGACCAAAGAAAACAAAATCAAAATATTAAGAGAATTAATGAAAAACAAACAATATTATCAGATTTCCAAATGTATGTGGAATCCATAATTCCAAACACCACTTGTGGATAAATTGATTCAAGTTTTATCATGTAAGAAATGTTTCAGCATAGGGTGGGCATACTATACCTGGGCAGAAATCTTGTGAAAATGATTAAAATATATAAGAGGATGAATCAGCATGTGATAACTATATTTGCACAAAATTGGAGAAAGCATTCGGAATCTAAAACAAAAATATTGGAATTTTTTAAGTTGAATCTATAAAAAAATTCTTGAAATCAAATATAGTGTATCTTTATTTTCAAAATGTGTATAGGTGTGCATCAAAATATAGTTGAATCTATCTAAGAAGTGCTCCCAGGGACCAAGTGATGTTTTTTGGACCTACTTGTTTAAACTATAAATTATTTTAATGGTCTTCCTATTTTCCCTTTTTCAATTTTTTTTTTCTGTTAAAGATTGTAAAGCATATTTAAATATAATATCTCATCAAGTTACACTGTTGTGAAGTATTATTACAGGCAAGTTCAACTTTTTTGCAGTGCAGAATAAGTGGCTATTATTTCCTATTTCTTTTAAAATTTTCACCTGCCAGTCAATAGATAAAACCTTGTACTGTAATCCTCCGGTGGACATGTTAAAATTATTTAAACTAGTCTGTAGGAAGCTTAAAGCAGAAACTAACAAAAAAATAAAAGTTTGCCTCATTAAAACTATTTTGGAAACTTTCTGATGATTTAATAATGAAAAAAAAAAAAAGATTATTGTGTATTTCCACATTAAAGTGAAACAATAAAAACAGTTCTAAACTGAATCTTTATTTTATTCTAGACTGCAATAGCTGCACTGAATCTGAAAGAACTGAAATGAATTTGACTAAAAGGTTCTTTTAGAAGGAAAAGGAACAATTTCATATACGAATTCATAAATGAGAAGCTTCAGGTTATCACCATAGAAATCTATTGTGAAAGGGTTAGTTTTAATTGGGAGGGCAACTTCCTAAATGTTAAAAGGCCTGGGAATGCACCTGATGACTTTTGAAGTAACTTGAGAATTATTTTCTTATTCTATGAACAATGTCAACCCAGGTGTATTTTATTTCTTCTTTAGTGATCCCTGTTTCATGGGGTCAGAAATTCCCCATTTCTCTTGCCTCTAAAATTAATCTTTACAACAAAATTGTAAGGGAGGTTAGGAGCAGACCAAACTTCTTAAATGAGAAATTTTAGAGTCATCAATATTTGGTAAAAATCGGGACCATATCAATAGAATGTCTTAAGGGAAAGCTTCTTAATCAGGAATTTCTGAAGTGTGTTCCACTGTACCTGTATTAAGAGGCATTCTAAACAATATAAAAGTCTAAAATTATTGGGAAACTTTAAGTATAATGGGTAGAATGGCCTTTTTGACAACTTTTTGAAGATGTCACGGAAAGGCTATCTAGCTAAATAATTTTTCTGAATATTTACAAATTATTGAATCGATGAGAAAAAATATAAATAGAACTGTTGTATAATAGCAAGAAACTTATTTCAAGTGAAGCAATATATTTAAATAAAAATACCACTTAATAATGATTATAATTACAGCAAAACTGCTTAATTTTTATTAAATAACTAAGATGATTAAATATTTGATCAAACTAAATGATAACTATGAATCTGTAAGAATCATAGTGTAATGATTGACAAAAGCAGGTGATCATGCTAAAACCACCATTAGAAAATTAGATTAAGTTGTTTTGAAGTATTATTTTATTAAATCAATCATCAGACATTTTAAATGAAAAACATTGGGATTGTGCAATAGAATAAAATACAATATAGTTCATCATAAAAACATTCTACAAAAATTTAACAAGTCTAATAAAATTGGATTCACCAAATATTTAAGTTGTAGCAGTTTATAAGTTATTATCCAAATTTTATTATAGTTAAATACTCTGAGAATGTGAATGTAACTGATAGAGCTGGACAATATCAGAAATTCAATATCATAATATATCCACAAATTAATATTGACATTAATATATCCTGATACTGCTTTAATTTAGGAGTAAATAGATATCACTACTTTTGAAAGAGTAACAGCATCCAGATATTCACCAAAACTACCATAAGCTTCCAGTATTAACAAAAGGTATGACTGAGCAAGAAGTATGCTATCATTATGTGCATGTCTCTATTGCAAACAAGCTACCTAGAAATATCAACATGCACACATATTACTGGCATTTGAGATTAAGCTTAAATATCAATCTTTGATATTTCCCAATACATACAAGCTAGTAGTATGTGAAGAAAAAGAACACTACTGAACTTCCAGTGTCATCGAATAAATGTATTAGTATATTCTACCAAAGAACTGGATGGATACATGATAATCTTCAAAGGCAGATTTCTGGCTTGTGTTTGTATCAAGTATGTTGGTAAACCCTCATGCTATCCAGAAATGACTGTTTGCATTCTGAAAAAGTGACAATATGGTGTGTTTTTATGGTTACCTTTATCATTGGACCATAAATTTTTTAAAGATATGCCACCAAATAAAATAAAAAATCCTTCCATAATTTGACAACAGTAGATGCTGAGGAATTTTACTGCTGGCCTTCCTATGTGAAAATGTGAGCAATCAGCTGTCCCCTCAATTTGGAAAGTCAGTATTGCTATAAAATTCTGCTTTAGTATCCATCATTTCAGAAGCAGTGACAGGAAATTCAATGTGGTATGGTAATATTATGCTGATAGCATCCACAAACTTTTTAAAAATCTTGATATAGATGTTTGTGAGATCTGTGAAAAGTTGATTACTGAAGCAACATACTATAAGCTGCTAGAATCAAGAATATGTAAATTACATAACACCTGCATATGCAATCATTTATTTATTTTATTTTTTTAACAATATAACACAGTTTATACATCAATAATAGCCTTACATAAATCAGTAACAAACTAAATATATATTCAACTAATTTGATTAAAACTTATAATAACTTTAAAGCCTTGGGCAGGAGATCAATTACAAAACTCTGATCAACAAATTCCCCAAAAGTGATGAAAAAAAATAATACACATAATTATTTCACAAGAAACTATTTTTACCATGAGTATGAAGAGATTTAAGAATAAAAATTGTATATCAAGAGTAAGTCTAGGGCATTGGTTTTCAACCATTATGCTACTATGCCTCTCTAATTTTTTTTTTTTTTTACCTCCTTACTTTTTATTTTTAATAAGTATAATAATATAGACACATTTTAAACTATGCTAATTTTTTTACAAAAATAACAGAAAAATTAAATACTGAATATTATAACAGAATGATAACAAGGTTTTGTTATATCATACTCAAACATATAAATTTATTTTTATCTTAAATTACAAATTAACCAAACTGCATCTAACATGTCAAAATTTAATACAATGGTTCTTGCTTATAGACAGAAAGTTTTTCAAATAAAAAAGATAATCATAATCGATTAACTGGATATTTTATTGTAACATGGCAATATGAAGTTTTATTCATTTGTTGATATTATGGTATAAAAATAATTTTTTTGAAAAATTTTAGTGAATCTTCTGACAATTGTCATTCTTTTGGCCAGATCTTGAACACCTGTTTTTTTTTTTTTTAATATTTCAATAAAGGTTCTTTGTTTCATTTCAAATAGATCATCTGTCTTGCAGCCTCCATTATACATTATTATTTTTATTTATTGTAGCCGTTATCTAATGCAATGATGTCTGCCATGTTTGTTATGAATATGCATTGCATACTGGGCTTTATAGAAGTTCTAGCTACTGCAAATATTGGGATTTTTTTCATATATGACATAATTATGACTGGTAAACCTTCTGCATATTTGACATGTTTACTGAAACTAGTTGGTTTCCTTAACTTTACAGATGAAGGGAAAGGTATGAGAGATAAATGTTTTATTGGAATCTTGTCACTGATATTTCCTGTAAAATATTATTTAATGGGTTTTAATCTGAGACAGTTGAATTTTATAGAAAATGAAAATTATTTTCTGATACAACTTGTAGCTTAAAGACAATTTAGTTTTTCCTCTTAAAGAAAGAAAAGTTTGAATAACAGACAGTTGTAAAGACACAAATCTGTAACCAGAAACATTGGGTTAATGTACAAATATATTGTTTTTAATTGTAGAATATCATTTCTCCTTTTGTTGATAACATTGTGACATATCTGTGGATGTAAAAAACTTTCATAATTTTTATTTATAGCCAAATACAGTAGTTTGGACTCATTTCTACCTTCTGAACATGGATACCTTCATTTTTCCTGATGGAAAAGGCCTGTCCCTTATCCTATTCAGTAAGTTGTGATATTTAAATATCTGTGCTACTCTTATAAAATTACTTTTTATAATTCTGTAAGATATTGTTAAACTTTTAACTACAAATATATCTGATGCTTTAACCACTAAAGATTCCTTTTTAATAAAAGCATGAAATAGGTAAAAGAACTTTTTCTTTTAATTTGTAAGAAATATTACTGAAAAAAATGTTATTATATTCTTAAAAAATATTTAAAAATTGTTTAAATGAAAACTGAAAAGAAATGAAAAATCTAGATTCATATTTATTATAATCATATTTACTTTGTTCAAGAAACAAAAACATATTGTTCTTGTAAGGCAAATTTTATAATAATAATAATGATAATAAAATGTAATGAAATGAAAGTGTATTTTATCAATAGTTTACTTTTGTGTGATTATGTGAAAACATGGTTATACAAATAGATCAACACTGCCATCAGGGCATTAGTATTAGGATACTTGAATAATATAAAATTTTAAAATAATAAAAACAAAGGCCCTTTTCTTTAGATGAACATTTAAGATCTATTGTATTCTTGACTATTACTGTCACTTAACATTTTCTTTACTGTGATTCATTGCAGCAAATACACTACAGTTTTATATATGCTAAGATAAAATTATCTCCAAAGAAAGCATACCTATAAAATTATGGGCAGGATTTGTTTTTTCCTGTCTTGGAATTTCTATCTTTTTTATGTTTAAGTTTAAAAAAAAATCTAAAAAAGCATAAATTTTTGGTTTAATTTTTTTTTTTTTCATGTTTCAATTTTGAAAAAATATCAAATAATCATGCTGATTCATTTACTTTCATTTTAGTTATAACAATCATGAACTAATAGAATTCCAGGAAAAGTACCACATTTAATATAATTTCTTTCTGTTGGGTCCAAATTTTTTCTCTATACTACATGCTTTTATGTCATCGATGCTATCTTTATTTATAGTCAAGTAAAGTACTTTTTCTTCCCAATAAATGTTTCTGTCATCAACTACTTCTATTCAACATTTTCTACTTGAATCCTGACTGTATTGCAGTGTAATATTCTTTTTCATTTAGAACACCTTTACTCTAAAGATTCATTGACTATAATTAATAGAATCATTTTCTGAATTCTGTATTTGCTATCCATATTTAAATAGTGAACTTTAATGTACTTTGATTTAAATCTAAAGTAGAGCTGCCTTCCCCAAAATGATACTTCAGTCTACAATTTGACGGTTTTAAAATTTTCTTTGGTAAGAAAATTATACAGCTTCAAAAACATAAAATTGCTTCATTAAATAATTAACACATAGGAAGAAAATTGAGGATTGATAATATTTGTTATAGCTATATTAAAAAAAATAGTTTACAAAATGTTAATCTTTATTAATGTCCAACATTTTGAATATTATTCTGCCTACCTAAAGCATGTACTTACTCATAGACTCCTACAGTATTGTATGATACTATACCTTTTCTTTTTTTTTTTCAGACTTGCTTTCAAGTATTTATGTACATTTGATGTTTAACAGTACAGCTGAATATTAAATTGGTTGGTTTGAAGATAACAAAATCTTGCTTTGGGGAAAGAATTAGATCTAATAGTACTGAAAATTAAGTAATACTCTGTGCAAACATGGAAGTTATGAGACAAACTGTGAACATGAATAAGCATCTTGCTCCTCCTTTTATAGAATATCATACTCGTCAAACTATAAATATGTTTCTTCCTCAGAGTATAGATGAGTATCTTCCTTCTCATAGTAAAGAGGGACCTTTTGCTTGTAATTTGTGTAACAAAGCTTTTTCTCAACGTTCTAACTTGAAACTTCATCTTCGTACTCATACTGAAGAAACTTCTTTTATTTGCAATGTATGCAATAAAGCATTTTCTACTGCAAGCAACTTTGATGTCCATCTTCGTACTCATAGTGGAGAAAAACCTTTTGTTTGCAGTGTATGTAAGAAAGCATTTTCTCAAAGTTCAAATTTAAAAGTTCATCTTCGTACTCACACTAAGGAAAAACCTTTTGTTTGTAGTATATGTAAGAAAGCATTTTCTACTGCAAGCAACTTTGATGTCCATATTCGTACTCATAGTGGAGAAAAACCTTTTGTTTGCAGTGTATGTAAGAAAGCATTTTCTCAAAGTTCAAATTTAAAAGTTCATCTTCGTACTCACACTAAGGAAAAACCTTTTGTTTGTAGTATATGTAAGAAAGCATTTTCTACTGCAAGCAACTTTGATGTCCATCTTCGTACTCATAGTGGAGAAAAACCTTTTGTTTGTAGTATATGTAAGAAAGCATTTTCTACTGCAAGCAACTTTGATGTCCATCTTCGTACTCACACTAAGGAAAAACCTTTTGTTTGTAGTATATGTAAGAAAGTATTTTCTACTTCAGGAAACTTAACTGTTCATCTTCGTATTCACAGTGGGGGAAAAACCTTTTGCTTGTAGTGTATGTCTGAAGGAATTTTCTCAAAATTCTCATTTCAAAAGTCATCTTTGTATCTACACTAAAGAAAGACCTTTTTCTTGTAGTGTATGTATGAAAGAATTTTCTCAGAGCTGCTCTTTAAAAGTTCATCTACGTACCCATGCTGAGGAAAGACGTTTTATTTGTAATATATGTAAGAAAACATTTTCTACATCAGGCAACCTAAGTGTTCATCTTCGCATTCACAATGGGGAAAGACCTTTTGTTTGCATTGTATGTAAAAAGACATTTTCTCATTATTCTTCCTTAAAATATCTTTGTACTCACACTGAAGAAAGACCTTTTGTTTGCAGTATATGTAAGAAATTTTTTTCTACTACTGGTAACTTAAATGTTCATCTTCGTACTCACAGAGAAAAACCCTTTATTTGCAATGTATGTAATAAAGCTTTTTCTCACAGTTCTACATTAAAAGTTCATCTTAATTCTCATGCTGAGGAAAGACCTTTTGTTTGCAGTATATGTAAAAAAGGATTTTATCAAAATTCTCATTTGATCATCTTCGTATCCATTCTAAAGAAAAAACTTTTGCATGTAATTTCTGCCCTAAAGCATTTTCTCAGAGTTCCACTTTAAAGGTTCATATTTATATGCATACTGAAGAAAGACCTTTTGTTTGCACTATATGTAAGAAAACATTTTCTACTTCAAGCAGCTTAGGTGTTCATTTTCGTCATAGTGGAATTCATAGTGGAGTCATTCGTATTCATAGTGGAGAAAAACCTTTTGTTTACAATGTATGTAAGAAAGCATTTCCTTACAGTTCCAGCTTAAAAGTTCATCTTGAAACTCACTCTGAAGAAAAACCTTTTGTTTGCAGTGTATGATTAAAGATTTACAATTTCAATAAAACAGCACAATGTGAAAATGGTACCACAAAATTACAGATAATATGTAAGCTTTATGAATTTCTCAGTTTATCATTGTGACCATTTGTCCCAAGCAGCAGAACCCTGCATTATGACACTGGCATGAACATCTAGAAATGAATATTACTACTAATACTGTGATAAAAAATCTCAAGTAACTTATTCGAAAAGTAGTTATCTTTTACTAAAATTTGCTTTCTGTATTAGGTTTATTATGAATAAGATAAATATAGTAATTTGAAGGTGTATTCTGAGACTAAAAGTAAATTGTATACTTTTTCCAAATATTAAAAAAAAATGCTAGTAACCTAATAATTTCTTATATTTAAAATATATATTTTTTACATGGAATCAGTTATATAAAAGTATATAAACCAGTTTTAAAGGAAACCTCTATTCATTTATTTATAAAGATAGTTTACTGAGATTTGGAGGTAGATTGTGTAATTCCTTACTGCAGTATAATATAAAGTATTCTATCATTTTACTAGCTCAATATAAAGTCAGTGTATTTCTTGTAATTTTTTATGTATTGTATGTACCTGCTGAGTTTTAATTTTTATTGAGTATTATTTAAACTTAATGAATTAGCCACTGTTGAATTGATATATTATGTATACTTATTGGTGACTGTTCAACCATTTGAACATTTTTGTTTGACAATGGCAAAATGGGGGGCATAAATAGGAAGTATGTTAACACAAAAATAATTTTGTTTAATGAGGAAAAATGAATAAAATTTACAAAACTTAAACAAATAAATTTGCAATCTGTGGGATCTGGTGCAGATGTCAAATGTCTTTTTTTTTTTTAATCAACTCTTTATCATTATATAATTTTTGGAACTGCTAATAACAATTTGTTAAAAAAAATGGTTTGTGATTGTGACAGAAATTAAGAGAGAAAAAAAAAGGCATCCAAAATTAAATAAGAAAAACAACAGAATCCCCTTTTTTTTCCTATTGATATTTGAATTAATCAAGTAGTAAGTTGGAAACCAAGGATTAAATTTTTTTAGTTATAAACAATAAAGACAGAAATATATATATATATATATATATATATATTGCTATAATACATAAAGTATTGTAATGTTAAATATGTTATTTAAATCCCAGTTTCTCCCAAAAAAGCTAAAATAACCCTTTATTATCAATTAATTTAAATATTAGTAGTTTATTAAAAATATCTTTTCTTCCAAATATAAGCTTATTCCAAGTAAAGGAAAATCTATATTTACTTGTAAGAATACTTTTTTTTTTTCGAAAACAAAATTCTCAGAATTTATTTTGCAAAACTATAAAACAATTAAAAATTTTAAAAATAAAAGGACAAAGACCAGATTAAAGTAACCTAAATTTCAAACAGTGAAAGAGCATGTCAGAAATATCATAATTGAAATCAAAATAACTTGCTCAACAAATATTGGGTGGAAAGATAGCTAGAAATGCAACACTTTAAAGCAAAGTCAGGTTTGCAAATCCAAATAAAAAAATCTTGCCAAAATAACAAAATTGTGCCAAAAATCTTGTATGTGCTAATGAAGACATATATTACATCTGTACCAGGATGGCCACTTACTTTATATTTTTCTTCACAAAACAACTTATCTGAAAATAATTCATGTAAGAAATGTTACCATTACCTGTGATTAAAATATACACATATTGCTAAAATTTAAGCATTCAGATATAAATTTAGAAAAATCAAGAAGTCAACATATGTCTAATAAATTTCTAACAGTTATGTCAATTTTTTGAGGATTGATAAGTATGTATATCAAACTGGAGATACTAATGAAATTGTCGACATCTTCAATAACACAATCACTGTTTTGAACAGAGGATTTTATTTCTTAAATGACTAGCATGGCATTTAACAATGTGTCAGCCTAATCAGACAAGGAACAATTCTTCTGCAAGGAAACCACCAGCCATTTGATTACAAATATTTGACCACTAATTCTTGTATGCTGGCCACTAAAATAGAATCTACTCAAATCTATCTCAAGATCTTTGCATGTTAGAAAAGAGTTTGCTCTATTTTTATTAATTACATCTTTAATTTTAACATTTAATTTTCAAAACTTGGCTATTCCTGATTGGCAAGTCCTCAGAGAATAAACTTAAGCTTTGATATCATAAAATTTCCTTAAAATCTAAAAATAAATTATAAACTTATGTAAAAGTTAGATTTAGTGACTCTTAACATATATGGAATATTGAATTAATACTGTCGGTCAATAATAGAAAAATTATCAAAGAATAGCTATATATTGCCATGTTAACAAAAATCCTTTTCTAAAACAAAAAATATCCCATAGTAACACTACATTGGTTAATAATAATAACGTTAAATAAAATTACACAAAATCAAAATATTTTATATTGAATATTCAAAAGTCAGAAAAGTAAATGAAGGAAAGTAAAAATAATTAGTAATAGCATCTCATTAGTTCATTCCTGGGACCTAGATTGCAGATAGTTCAGCATGAACACTATGTAATAAATATATATGTATATAATATAAATATATATATATATATATATATTAAACATATATGGTTTCTAGAAAATCATAGGTTACCCAGTAAAAAGATGAAAATGGAACATACTGTAATACAGTTGGATCCAAACTTCATCACATAAAACTTAAACCCTGATTTGGAACTGAAATCTTGATAGCTTAAGAAATTTAAATATAACTTTGATTTTGTGATTGCGTTTTTGTTCTCACCAATTCTAACAAACTGATTAAAGTGATTGCTTTAGTTCTAGCATTCTACCAGCTGCCACAGCAACAACCCACAAAGGTTGATATGTGAATTGGTACTTTTTCAACATCCCATTCCCAAACTGTTTGAGTTTCTCCTTCGTACTAGTGTTTTAAACCTCATTTAAATGTTTTTTAATGTTTTAATGTGAGTCTTTACCTCGTCTTTGCTGTATTTATTTTTATAAATTTTTAGTATTTTCTTCTACATTTAAATTATAATTTTGTTTCAATATGTGCCCTTTTGTTTGGCGCAGCATATCCTAACTTGGATCTTGCGCCAATAAACCATAACCAACCAACCAACCATCAACATCCCATTACAAGTTTTGGTAGCAGACCTCTCCAGAATGAAGTAACACCTTGTTACCAAGTTGTGGAGTGGTCTTCTACCAATACTTTTGAGAGCTGTACCTGCTATTAAGGTCTACTTTACCATGTATTGCACCTACATGATGGGATGCTTAAAAAGTTCCAATTCACAAACCAACCTTTGTGGGTTCCTTCTGTGGCAGCTGATAGAATGCTTGAACTATAACAACCACTTTAATCAGTTTGTTAGAATTGGTGAGAATAAAAATGTAGTCACAAAAACTAAGTTATATTTAAATCTTTCAAGCTGTCAAGACTTCAGTTCTAAATCAGGGTTTAAGTTCTATGTGATGAGGTTTGGTTCCTTTACTGAGGTATTACAGGATGTTCCATTTTCAACTTTCTACTGGGTAAGGTATGAGTTTCTCAAAACATATGTATATATATTTATATTATATACATATATATATATTACATACAGTGTTCGTGCTAAACTATCTGCAGTCTCCCAGCAACCAACTAATGAGAAAAAAGTGGGTGGTCCTGTAGCAAACAATGAGAAATTTTGGTAAAGTGCATCCTGTTATCACGAATTTGTATAAAAAAAACTTACTATAGTGTTTAAAAGTTCACCCTGTATGTATATATATGTAACAATATTTTAACCCAAAACTAACGTAATTATAATTGTAACATATAAGTTTAAAATAAATTTCTGGGGATTATATCCCTAAAATCACCGCCTTTAGTGAGAAATCTTTGTTTTTCTCCTGATTGTGATAACCTTAGTGACTTAACTTGGACTTCACTTAGCTCAACTATTCTTATATAACTTTGATTGATTGTTACTTAACATATTTGCATACTAACACTGTAGCAAATTGTAGCATCTCCAATTCAGATTGGCTCCTGAAAATAAACATTTTCCTCTACATGTTTAACTTTTGGCAGTGAATCTATATTATTAAAGGAGCTCAGCCAGAAATATAAAACAGTTACTAAATTTTTTTATAAATGTTATTCCAAAATACTGTGATTAAAAAAATGTGAATACTTCACTTATTAACAGAGGTTATTGTCTTGTAGTCAACATAGTCAAAAAAAATTAAAGAAAGCAAAATAATTGCTTATAATCATTACTTAATTTTTTTTATTACCATTCTAAATAATTTCACTTTAAATTTTAACTGTTATATTAGTTATATAGTTGTAATTAGTGGATCTAGTTGTTACAACTGTTGTCATTCAAAGTGTAGAATTATTATTAGTTTTGGTGTCATATACTTATGTATATATATATATATATATATATCATTTTTAAGGAATTATTAACATTCACATAAATGAATAGTTAACTGGGTTGTTTTGATAGGTTCTGAATATATGTAATAATGACTAAATATTTTTTAATAACTGATTTTATCTGCTCTTTAAAGTGAAATATATTTTTTTATGACCTATTGATGGATAAGTCTTAAACCTACTTTTTTTTTACAAATTTTTTCTTAAACTAGTCTTGTTATTTTCTCAGTATATTATATGACAGCTTTTCAGGAATGTTTCTCTTATGATAATATTTTATTCAGAGTTCAATGTATAATATTGAGTTTATAATTTAAATAAACTTTTTGGTAATTTAAGATAATGTTTTTTTTCAAAATAGTTGATAATTTATCTTTTATGTTAAAACAATGATTAACTTAACAGCTATTATATAATCGTGAGGGTAATGATTATTTATATGAAGTCATCTTTGTTTTCAATTAAATTATCTCATTTGTATAGTTTGATCATCATTTCTTTCTCTTTGTCTATTAATGATTTTTTTTCAAATTTATTTATATTTTTTTTAAAGTTTACTTTATTTGTTAAATGCTATGTTATAGTATTAAATATTGTGTTGCTTATTTGTGATAAACCTTATGCCAGAAATTTTTTGGATAAAGATGCAGATATTTTTTAAATTTCATACTAATTATGAAATCAACTTGAGCTTATCATTGTATAAAATTTTGAATCAGTGTTTCATAATACTATTCCTGCAATATTTACTTATCTCTAAATACATCAATTTTAATCAAATACATTATATAATTTATCTGTAAAAAAATAGCTTAGAAAAGTATTTTCAAAAGTACACATGATATCAGTTGTTATGTATTCAGACCAAAGGTTAGGCATGCAGCAGTTAGTATGAAAATATATAGGATCCGTCCATATGAAAAGAGCAAAAATTAACTGTAGCTGTATAGTATCCAATTGTTATAAAACTTTGTACTTGGGTTCTGTTCATGTATTAATAATGATATCTGTATTATTTTGATTCAAGATTAAATTATCCTGCAGTTACAAATATTTGGAGGTCCAGTGCAATATTTCCCAAAGTATGATCTATACACTGTAAGAAGGATTTGAAGAGGTTGCCTGGTGTAGCCTGTATATATTATATTGAGCTTTGATTATAACCTGATGCAATAAGCAACCTACTTTATTTTTTTAATTTTAAACATAGAAAAATTATAAAATACTTTATTACATGTTAGTATTGTATATATGTGGCTTTGTATGTATTCCACATTTTATTATTTTGTACCCATGTCATAAAGTTTATTGCATGGAGAAGAAGAGCAATTGCTGATATTAGCTTCAGGTGGATTCTTAAAAAATAAACATGAAGAATGTACTTTAGCATTATTGTGGTTACTAATGCAACATGTGTATGCAGTTTTAACATCTTGCTCTTTCTACTATCTTGTCTATCTAAAGTTGCTTTTTCAGAATTTATAGATATTAAGTTTTAAAAAAAAAGACAGAGGTACAGTTTTTTGTATGGGAAAATGCATCTCAGATTAAACTTAATAACCATAGTACCAAATTATGATGATTTGTATTCCTAACATAAAGAATTTCAAACTTCCTATTGATTTTAATTTCTGTTTTTATAATATCTTGTTTTATTTATGCTTTATTGTTGATTAGTTTTTATTTAGGTTTTATTATGAATGATTTTATTTATATTTTGTTATGAATGAATTTTACTTATGTTTTATTATGAATGAATTTTATTTATATTTTACCATGAATGAATCTTATTTTTTGTGTATTATTATTTTGTTTATGTGCTAAAAAAAGAAAAAATAAATATATTTTTATTGTTCTTCTTTTGCTTAAAGGTACTCAGTGTTATAAAAATTATAGAAAAGATGCACTAATCCTTAAAGTTTGAGAAACACTTATCTAGTGTAATGAAACTATCACATGAGCTGAATGATCTATATTTGAAGTTTTGTATCTCAAAATAACACACACAAAAACATTGCATTCTGTGAAACATGCCTATATATTTATATATTGATGATTTTAAAATATCATACTTAATCTTAATATGACTGCAAAAATAAGAATTTTATCAATTTGGACAAAATTAAAAATGTTCTGGGGTCTAAAGCAATTTAAATACATCTTTGTTATTAATACCGGATAGACTGCTAGGTATGACAAAAAGATTATTGAACTTTGAAGCTGTCATTTATTTTCTTCTGATTGAATTAAAAATATGAGAAAAATGCATAAAACAACAATTTTGCCCTTTACATAAGTTCAAATATAAGATGTTTGACTGTTCAAATATGTTCAAATACAATATAATAATAATAATATAATAAATATGTTCAAATATAATATAATAATAATATAATAAATATGTTCAAATATAATATAATAATAATATAATAAATATGTTCAAATATAATATAATAATAATATAATAAATATGTTCAAATATAAGATGACCGGACACAAATGATATTTTACAGGAACAGAGGTCAATGTATGTATTATATGTTATAAAAGAAATCAAGATTCCTTTTTTCAGTTCTAAAGTAAAATAATTTAATCAACATATTAATATTTGCGCTGTGTGCTATGCATAATACAAGAGTTTCATATAATTACAATAAAAGCACCAAATTAATTTAACATTTACTTTTAACTTAAAAAAATAATTTAGACGAGTAAACATTTCACATGCCACTATTTTACATTCATAAAAAATATCAACAATTTTTTAAATAGTAATACATGTAGTATAAAGAACTTTGGTGACCAAATCCATAAATGATTATAGAAATTAAAAAAATTAGAACATTACTGTAAATAATAGTAAAAGTCACTTCACAAGAAATATGTTGTTATATTCACAAGAAATATATTACTAATATATTAATATGTATACATATTAATAAAAAAGAATGAACGAAAGTATCAACACTAAACAATTATAATATTCTTTAAAAAAATTTAGCTTGTTAATTATAAACATATTTTAGACTATTAAGTGCAAACTCAATCGTGGGACTCACTGTTGATGTTGTCACTCACTGTTGTCTATATGTCACTTTGTATAGTTAAGTTATTAAACAGTTATAAGTTTGGGTTTCTTTTGTAAATTTGTTTTCTTCTTTTTTGTTCATGCATTTTCTAGTAAATTTTTTTAATAAATATAACTGACTGTGATGAATGACTCAGTGTCATAGAGTATGCTGTATTGTAAAAATTTTAAATAAAAAAGGTTACTAGTATTTCTTTAATACTTATAAATAATTGTACTGTTTTACTAATAGCAATTATATAAAAGTAGTCAAATTTAATGTGCACATTTCATTCACTTAAATCAGACATCCACTTAATCAGACATAGTGTTATTCAAATAAGTATATTAAAAAACATCAAATAAAGAAAACAGAAAACTTAATTTCACCCTGTAGAAAACAATTTTATTCAAATGTATATTTAATATAAAATGATCATTTAAAAGAATTATAAGCAGTCAAAGCAATTATGAAAATTATTTTCTTAAAAAAATTAAGTGAACACCTGTAGTTGCAAGTAAGCAATACAAGTAAATTTATCCTCAAAACAGAAAATACAACTTCTGCTTTAAAAAATAAGCATACCACTTTTCTTATTATTCTTAGTTTTATACCTAAGAAAGTAGAAAAATGAGTAAGGAGATCATCTTTAGACACAGAAATAAAATAAAAACCAAAGTAGAACATGATATGGGGCAAATGACATTTCCACGTACAGGTTATTTTAGCAGGTTTATTAAAATATTTAAATTTACCGAATGGAATTTTCAATATAAAACATTATGATGAGTTTATTAATTTATACATTATCTCTTTGTAATGTACCTAAATTTTCTAATATTATTACTTCTAATGGTACATTTAGACAACTGCTTTTAATCAGTTAGTATATAAAATAATAGCACAAAGACCATTACTTTATTAAATCAATTTTAAGAAGTTATCCTTTGCTATAAAATGTACTATTAAAGAAGGTATTAAATACATTACTCCTCTTTAAAATAGTACATTTAAAATTGGTTAATTTAAATTTCAAGGGAATACAAAACATTTTTAGCTATTCAGTTTTGCTAGAAAGAAGCAAAACTACTTGCATTGTTTAATAGGTCCATGTAAAGGAAGAAAAGAACCATTAAACACGAACTTTTTTTTTTAATGATTGTAATTTTCGTTTACTTTACTTTAAAAAATTTAATTGTACAACCTCCAGTTAAAAAATATTTGATCAAAAATTAGGATGCTTTATTTTAAATTTGTAAAAATAAATTTAAACTATAAAAATGCAAATTTATTGGCAAAAGAGTGCTTTCTTAAAAACTTTTTATAAATGTTGTAAATTATTTTGAATAAAAATTATTTTTAAATGAAGAATTTAAAACTAAAAACTATCTTTGCGAAAATCTCCTTCTGCTTTCTTTTCTTCAATTAAAATGAATAAGTAAATCATAATGTTAAAAAGAGGTCGAAAGTTTGTCTTAGTAATAATCGTGTATCTGATCAAATGATGAAAATGATGGATTAAATTTTGATACGAAACTAAATTTAGTGTCACCATTCTGTGCGGATTCTACGAACAAATAGCCAAAAGATGGCTGGATGATTTTGCGCTGCTTTTCGGAACCGGAAATCATGGGTTCGAACCCCACTTCAAGTATGGATGTTCGTAGCAATTCGGAATGGGCTGAGTTAGTCCCGGTCTCATTAACACTCGTGTATCTAAAGAGCAGACAGTAGCGCTTCAAATCAAAACCAAAATATATAAGCAAATAGTGTTAACTACAGTGTTGCAGGAAAGCAGTAATCAATAAAATTATCAGAGCTCGCTGTGTAAATAAAATCATTTTTTTATTTGTTTTTAATTGAAATTTTAGAATTCTTTTGAATCGCGATTAATATGCCTCCGAATTACAAATGCACATTAATGATCATTAATTTGCTTTTTTAATTTTAAAAGGTATCATGTTCTGCTTTTAAAAGGGCGTCAACTAATTTATCAACCTATTTATTGAATCTACATTCAAACAGAAAGATTTTGATTTCTTGTGGAAGGATTCACAACATGTATTGGTTTCGGTTTCACTATGGAAACAATTTCTATATGCTAACGACCATTGTTTCAATACGGTTTGCTCAAATTCGAGGACAGAGTTGGATGCGCAATCTTGACGATTCAACAAAATGTAGTAACATATACATAGCAATGTATGAATTGAGTGACCACTGGATTATCTACATCACCGACTTCCTGGCAAATCAAAAAGGGATCGAATATACCGAATCACACAAGGATACAAATCAGACGCTATGTTTGCCAGTTTTTTCATATCATCAAAAGAGACAACTAGTACACACGAAATGTGTCAACATATCAGGAATTCTTCAAAACAGATCCATAATGTGAGGGTCAAATCACACGCTGGAGAAAAGTTGCAACGAAATGGTAGATAACCTTGCGTAAAATTCCACATCAAAACTAGAAATTGATTTGCATCTTCATTATCATCATGAACAGCGTTTAAATGTGTCTCAAAGCTCTGTTTATGTGCAAATTGCGGAAAGAGGACGGTAAAAGAGATTCCTACCTGATCGGATAACATAACAACATTTTCACGTTGTTATAGAAATATATATTAACTTAAGACGTTTTTTCATGACCTAAGTCAAAATATCTCTGTATGTGGAAAGGTTTAGCCTCTTACTGAACATATTTGAACTTTTATAAACAGTTAAATTAAAAACAAATTCATGTAGAACAATGTTGTTGTTTTCTTTTAATTTTCGTAGAATACTGTAAATGAATTGTGTACATAAAGCATTATGTTGTGCAAAGCTATTTTAAATATTTATTCATTGTTGAATTCTTTTAAGGTGATTTAAGTTTAAATGCAAATATTTTATTCATATTTGTTTATTTTTTCCTTATATCATAAGTATTCTAAACTGTGTATCACTACTAACATGTACTATTTATTGCTCAACAATTATTTTTTTAGGAAAAAAAAAATAAAGTTGCGGACGTTATTAAAATTCATACAGGATCGAAAGTAACTCTAATTCTAAATATCGTTTCAAACACCGTTTTTAAAATTTTTACTATGTTAACTAGGCAATAAATCTTAAAGAAACTTTTTATATCTTTTTAAATGGAGTGTATAGGAGGAGGAAGCAGAAGTGACGAGAACGCATAAAATACTTTACATTTTAAGACCAAACTATCAATAATTATTTTTAACAAGACTTTTGAAGATGAGTATTCAAATATTTCTTGTTACTTATCTTAAACCTAATAATACAAAAATATAGGAAATCTTGAAGTAAAATATTAAAAGTGATAAAAATTTCAAAATAAACTGCTTGTACTTCTGGACTTATATCGAGACGGAATCGAAACAGGGTTGAATGCTATCGTGACTGACCACCCTACGAGCTCTTTGAATTCAATACAATTAGTATGGATTGTGACACATTTTCTCTGAAACCAGAACTAAGGGTGTCACGTGTTTAAATACGTCATTAGGGTTCTGCAAGTCTTACTCAAGTTTTGACAAATATAATGATAGCTGAATCTGCAGATTTTCGTTCATTTAACTGTAGTTCTTGACGAACCGCCAAACTGGGTTGTGTTCAAAGCATAACATCATCGCGCTCCTTTCGAGTGGAGAAGGGAGCAGTGTCGGAAGTAAATTATTTGGATAAGAAGAATTATTCATTTAAAATAAGTATGAGTGAAGCCAGTGAACCTGTTGCTTCCCCGCAATCTATAGCACTATTGAAGGAGTCTATTCAGCATTTAGAAGAGCCAATTCAAGAGGAGTCTAACTATATTTTTATAGTTTTAGGAGCATCGGTGAGTTTTGTTTACATTTTTAACCTCCATATATCTAAACAAAACTCTCGAATCGAATGCTCATTTAGACTTAATGTTAGCATTTTAAGTAACAGTCTATCATGTATGTATTTATTTAATCAGTTTCCTTTCTTTAATTTACATTCAGCTCTGGGTAGAATAATTACTGCTTGTATGCAATAATTTAGCATGAAATTAAAATAGATGAGGCATTATACAATTCTACATTAAACTTTAAATAATTACAAAGTCACAAGAAGTTTCTCACAATAGATAATATTAAAGTCTAGTTCATATGTGCATTAAATTATCTCCCTCTCTCTCTCTACTTTATAAATATCTGTGAGATTTTTCAGTTCAATGTCTGTAACTGTTGTTTCCCCTTTTCTTCTCTGTTGTTGTGATATAATGTCCGATAAAGAAGAAATAGATTGCAACTTAAATTATTGAGATTTCTGAAGTAGAAGTTATAGTAATATTTTTTGTCAGAAGTAGAATCTAGCATTCTTGGTTTTAATACTGTACTATCTTTCTGTTTTCTTTTTGTAAGACATTGTAAAGCATTGTGTTGTGCAAAGCAATTTTATAAATTCATTCATTGTTGAATTCTTTTAAGGTGATTTAAATTTAAATGCAAATACTTATATTATCAAAACCCTTTAATTTTTCTACTTAACTAGTGTGACAAGATATTGTTGCCTAATTGCCTTCTGATAGACTATTTGCAAAAATTAGATGTTGGAGTTTGACTGAAATAAAAATTTGAAATAATGATTAAGAAATTTTCCACATAAGAATTATATTTATTTACCATCCTTCTCAATATTTTTGGCAGTTATTAATGTGTATTTGGTTAAATATTTACTTTTGCTTTTTAACAGTAAAATATTAATTTTGAGACATTCTAACAGTAAAATATTAAACACTCCAGTGTTGGTATTTGAATATTTCAGGTTAAAAAATATGAGAAAAGAAGTAATATTTGGAATATATATTTAAGAAAATTAGTATAATTTGTCATACTTTTGAGAATTTTATAGTTGCTTGACCTGACATAAAATATTTGGCTCCCTTCTGTGATCCTATTTTGGATATTTTCTTCTTACTAAGTATACTACTGGTACATTTTTTTTCTATTTTTATATTTTACAAAGTTCAAAATCAAAGGAATACATATAGAATTCTTTTTGATTCTTTGATGTATTACCTTTTATTTAATAAGCTATTGGCCTAGCACTTATGCAAATTGCTGTTTATTTTTCATCTGGTTTAATGAATTTCTGAAGCTACTAGAAATTAAACAAAAGCATAAATATTAGTAAACTTTACTCCAGATTATTTTAATTAAAAAAAATGTTTATTTGATACTTTTTCATTTCATTATAAAGATAATTGTTTTGTGATTTAGTAATAAGTTTTAAGCATAATTATTTTTTAAAATTTGTAATGAAACTAATATATATGATTAGAAAATTTATAATAATATTATTTGAGAATTATTTTAAAGATGTTATATATTATTTGGGATTACAATATTATATTTTTAGAAAATGTCTGCATTTAGCCCTTTTTTTTATTGGAAAAATTTCTTGTAATACGTTAATTTTTCATTGTAGGTCTTATTTTCCCTTTACAGATAATATTAAAATCATCATTTAGTATTCTATATTCAGTGTTTGGATATAGTATGCTAAATAGACTTTTAAGAATTTTCTGTGAAGTTTTATGAATCATATCAGTGCTATTGATTAAGCTATGCATGTTTACATATATTTTATTAATTTTTTCTTGAACTTCATTTGAAAATGTTTATAAAAATAATAAAGCCTGTAGATTGAATAAATATATAAAAGTAAAGCACAATATGAAATAAATTTAAATTCTGGAGATTACTGAAATAGGATTAATGACGCTAATAAAATTTTAAATCATTTGTTTTATTGCTACATAAATGCCCATCTATTTGATTTTTATATCTAACATTAAAATTACTTCGTTTACACTCATTTGTTATTTAAGTGGGTGAAGACAAGATGACATTATCGAAACTAATATTTTACTTACCAAATCACTATTTACAAATCTGTTCTGTTTATAATTTACAAAGTAGGAAATTTTTTTTTTAAGAAATAAAAATATTTTTTACCAAACATATCCATTTCTGCTGAAATGTTATAAGTAAAATAATATGGTTAAAATGAACAAAATGGAATTTTTCTTACTTTAATACAAATTATATGAAGAAATGCGAACTAGACTTTTGTGCCAGGAAAACTCTAATGTACTTACAAAGAAAATCCTAATTTGGCTGGGCATTTCTTGTCAAACTTCAACGAGGCATACTATAGTAGTTCTTTTTTCATGTTTTATGTTAGTTTACTTAGTTTAAAGGAAATTTCTGATGAACAAATAAAACATAGTTATCTGTAATCAGTGATATAAATTCTATTCTGTGTAGATTCAATTTAAAATGTTTGAAAGTTAAAAGCTAAGTAATACACTTAATGCTGTAATTTTAAAAATTTGAACTGTATAACTTGAGCGACATTCAAGCTAAAATAAAATTATCATTACATTTAATATCTTCATAAATATAATTTTAATATATGACTACTTAAATTTGCAGATAATTAAAGTTATAATAAGAAATATGCATTTTGATAGTAATAATATGTGTATTGCAAAATATATGGTAATGAATAGTTTTTGTATGCATAGATATATCAATTGTTTCTATTGTATGTATTGTACTTTCTTAGTTTTTCATTTGATAACAAGTCATATGGTGACTACTCAGGTAGGGTACTGACTGCTGGTATTGGATTCAGCATGTTAAAATCTAGCTGCAAGCAATGGTAGATATATATAGCTTTATATGTTTAAGGTAGAAATCTTCATATCTCCCCCCCCCCCCCAATTAGAATGATCACTCTACAAAATGTCAATAGAAATAGATATTTAGCATTTTTTTACTTAAAATTAAATAGCAAAAATAATTTGAGACAAATGAAACATAATTTACATTTAGTAGACAAACATATATTTAAAAGAGTTTATTAATCTGTCATTTTTGATTTTTTTGTTTAATTAAAAGACTGTACAGACCACCGAAATTTTAAATCTGATTACAGCAATCTACAATTCTGAAATTGCCCATACAATTGTTAACATCTTAAATTTTTTTTTCACGTAAGAACTCGTCCTTGAGCCGTTTTTGACATAACCGCCGTATTTTTTTATTGTTTTTCCTCACTCCCAGTGCCAATCCAATCAGGAACAAGGTGGTGCACAGCATGTTAGCAATCAAATTTAAGGGCGGCGAAATGATGATCAACCAATTTCTATCCAAGCATAAAGTTTGTTAAAAACAAAATGCTTTTTTTAATTTAGACGTAGGCGGCCGACGGTTTAGAATTGGTACCGCTGAATTGGTACACATACTTACGATTTTTCGTAGTCTTCCCTCCTCCGCCTTTCTGTTCAGAAGCCTAGGGCGGTTCGCAACCGTCGACCTTCCCTTGATACGTCTGTGGCGAGGGGCGGATTAAGGACTAGGCAACCTAGGCACGTGATTAGGGCCCGTAATTTTTGGGGCCCGAAAATTAGGTTTTTAATTTTTATTTTTATTTAACAGAAAAATGTGATATTCATAATTATAGCTGAAACGTATCCAAATTATGCCGAATCGTTGATTGTTAAAGTCGACAAGTGTGGACGAGCTTTCCCCGCATTCATGCCCACGAGTTTCGGTGTGTGTAAATATGTACGAGCCTCGCGCTTATCAAAACTACTAACAAATTAAAAACAGTTTTTCATGATAGTGATGCTAATGACTCTTCAATAGAGGAATTAAAATGTTATGAACAAGATTTAAACCAAGCAGAACTGAAAAATAAAGCATGGTTCAGCCGGGTGCTTAAAACCCTTAAAAAGTGCTTATTTTGTAGATCCATTTTTAAGGTCCCTAATAAGTCCTTAAAAAGTGCTTAGTTTTCTTTTTGTAGCCTTAAAATTTATAATTTTTTCTGAGTGCTTAAAAAGTGCTTATTTTTTTCCCCAAATATTGGTTGCTGAATTTTTATTTCCCTTGGTAATTAATCGTCAATCCATTCAACAAAGCGAAAGATAAGAAAGAAGAGTTAGACTAATTAAAAAAATGTATAGAAGAAAAGAAAAATGAACTTCAAAAGTAGACATATTCTCCCCCTTCCTATATTTTTTGGTTCTCATCTTCTATTATGAATGGAAATAGTTCTTCAGTTACATTTTTAAAATAGCATTGATAATTTCTTGAATCTTGTTTTTAGTATGTCATAATTAAAACTTTTTAGTGTAGATACTGCATCTTTTCTCTCTGTCTCCCGGTGTGTGTGTGTGTGTGTGTGCGTGCGTGCGTGCGTGCGTGCGTGTGTATGTGAATATTATATTTACCTGTTTATAATACAGAAGTACTTTTTATTATATTATTTTACATCTATGTTGCTGTAAAAATACTGTTGCTATGATGTGAAACTTATTGATCTTCCACCACAGATAGTACTTTCTTAACTTTACAAATATTTCAGATTTGTTTAGAGAAGGGGGGGGGGCATTTGATCAATACGGACTATTGCTGTTCTAAAATTTGTTTGCAAAAAAAGATGTGTTAACATAAAGTATGAGATATTAACAATTGTGTTTAATAAAATTATTAAATTATCTATTTATATTATTTAATGTCATTTTACAAGTCATAAAGCTCATGAAAATCTTCAATTTTTAAGCTTTAGCTGTAGGGTGATCATAGTACAATAAAAATTTAGGTGCTTAAAAAGTGCTTAAAAGGTGCTTAAAAAGTGCTTAATTTTTTTTCTGTGGAAAGAGTCTGAACCTTGTAAAGTTATTACAATTTAAGACTTTTATAAGTAAAGAAAATATTACTTCGCCTGTATCCATGTGATCATTTATTCAGGAAAATAATAATATTGCAACATTCCCTAATTTAAACATAATTCTGAGAATTTATTAAACTCTTCCAATAAGCTGTGCAAACGGTAAAAGATAATTTTCAGTAGTGGCCAGAATAAAAAATTTTTTGAGATCCACATTAGGCCAACAAAAATTAAATAGTTTATCATTACTTTATATAGAAAAAGAGTTATTAAATAACTCTATTAATTATGACAAACTAATTGACGAGTTTGCAGAATTAAATATAGGTAATCAATCTGGGTATATTTAAGTATTATTGTTTGTTTTAATAAATTACGTTTGTGTTTGTTTTGATAAATTATGTTTATTTAATTTTTGTACATGTATATTATTTTTTTCCTTTTTTTCTTGGAATCCGATAATTAAATAGAACTACATACTATATGCTTTAAAATCAAACTACCAAACGCAAAGTATGTGTCATGACTGATAAATAGGCCCGGAATTACAATATAGCTTAGGGCTCGCTTTAGCCTTAGTCCACCACTGTCTGTGGCTTCAGGCTTGGATGTTAGTATGTATTCGGTATTAGTTCATTAGAATTATGTTCAGGGCCTGATGAAGAAAAAGATTGCCCTAGGCCCAGTTGTTTATTTAGAACCTCCCACCTGAAGTTCAGTATAACGTTCAATTAATTTGTATAGATTAAATCAACTATCTTTACCTTATACTATGAAGTTTATGAGTACCAAAAAAGTATAAATTTGGCATTTGATTTTTCTAATCTCCAATAAATATAAAAGCTATCATTTGCTTTTATATCACTTTCTGTATAAAGTTTTATGAAATATTGTTTGAAATATTAACCAGAAAGGTTTTAAAATTTTGTTAGTTAAATAACTAAAGTTTTAAAAATTAGATGTAAAATTTTGAGGCTTAGAGCTACGGCCCAGTTGGTCCGAGCTTTAATCAGGCTCTGGTTAGGTCTTGGCCAGATCAACCATTTTTCAGCAAAACCTTTGGCCGTATTTGCTCCCAACCAGCATTTTCTTGTAAAGGTTGTTTAATTACCATATTCACTCTCCGCGATAGCTTTGGGGTGGAGGGAGGGAGGGAGCGAAAAAAAATAACCCGGCCTTGAAATGTTCACCTAATCGAGACACTTTTGGCCTTGAAAACAGGATGCCTTCTTTCATTCTCTGCACAGATCTGTTTCCCTTGTCTCGTTTACGAGGAAATTAGCGTTTCTTCTATTGACGGAAGGAAGTTTCTGCATATTACTTTCCTCATGACTACAGTGAAATGGTGTGCCCCTGTACCACTGCCAGTCGATTTTAGAGCATCCTGCGTATTTTTTCATGTCAAATTTTTCGTTTGACTATTATGAAAAGAGTAATAACTGGGTATATTTCAAAGGATCAGTTGTTTATGTTAATAAATAACTGCAGCGTAAAAAGGAAGTAAAAATTAAAAAAGAAGAGGTAATCACTTGGTGTAGATTTCATTCCCAGCAATTTCTTCATCAAAGAGCATTTTAATAGCCGTTATTTTTAGCTTTATAATTTAAGGATAGTCGTAAAAACATTTAATTTATATTTTCATGTACCGGCATGTAACAATAAGTTACATTCGATTCAGCTCTTTTTTTATCTCTTCCCGTGAGTCATCGTCAAAGATATACCAAAACAAGACCGGTTTGAACTAAAAAGAAACTTCAGACTTCTCCCAACCAACAGAAGGGTTCGTTGGTTTGGGGAATTCTGACACCCCCGGCCGTTCTGGAGTGGACCCCTGTTTTTTTTCTCCGCGAAGCAGTCTGATTTTTTTTAGAGGGCAAGGTTGTGATCAGAGGAGAGTAGAAGGTGAACGCTGCTGGCATCCGCGGCTTGAGGGCTAGACCTTTTGAGAAAAATTGTTTTTTAGGGCCAGCGTCGACTCGAGAGCAGTCTTCGATATCTACAAATAAGTTGATTGCAGTTGTATTCCTCAGGCATTTATTTAACTGTATAAATTAATTTAATCAAGACATATTTGTCCATGTGTTTATTAATGAGTTTAGATTTCTTCTTTCTCAAACACTAGGCCAACGTAATATTATTTTTACGCGCCACCATCATTTTTTCATTTCTAAATTCAAGAACAAAAATCCCGTATCTTTTTGCTTTCTCCTTTTTAACCTCTACTCTAAACTACTACAGGGCTTACAGTTTACGCCCTCAGGGAAAAGGTCTAACCCTGTAATTCTCAACCTTTTTTAAGCTACTGCTCCTATGGTACTGAATGCCGAACGCTGGCCGATTGGTTAGAGCGCTGATCGTCGGTACGGAAGTTCGTGGGTTCGAATCCCACTATGGCATGGATGTTCGTAGCCGTTCGGAATCGGCTTTAAGTAGTAGGTCCCGGTCTCATTAACCCTTGTGTGCAAAACAGTAGACCGTAGTGCTCCAAGCCAAACCAAACCAAACCTATGGTACTGAAATGTATTCAATGCCCCCTATGGATCTGAAATGTGTTCAACGCGTCCCTTAAGAATCCCGTAATTTAAAGTGTAGGGTAGGAAAAGTACTCAATTATAAGATGCACAATGTTTAAGTAGTTTTCTTGCATAGAGTTACAAATCAAATTTTTGTTGCTGAGACACGCTGAAGAAATGCTCAAACAAATACTATGGCCGAATGATTAGGGCGCTGACCTTCGGTTTCGGAGTTTGTGGTTTCGAATTCTACTAAGGCATATATGTTCGTAGCCATTCGGAATCGGCTTTAAGTAAACGGTCCCAGCCTCAATAGCCCTCATCTTGCAAAAGAGTGGACCGTAGCGCCCCAAACCAAACAAAACGAATGCCGTTGTTTAAATATAATTTTTTTGAATGTCGACCCAATTTCATGCAGAACATAGGGAGTGAAAATAACTGGTTCTGGTACCACCGCGTAATTTGCCGAACGATGGCCGAATGGTAGAGCGCTGCTCTTCGGAACCGGAGTTCGCGGGTTCGAATCCCGCTGCTGGCATGGATGTTTGTAGCCGTTCGGAATCGGCTTTAAACTGTAGGTCCCGGTCTCATTAGCCCTCGTGTGCAAAACAGTAGACCGTAGCGCTCCCAACCAAACCAAACCAAACCACCGCGTAATTTTGTCTTATTGCCGGTAAAAATCGTGTAATTACATAAATAATGTAATAAACTTATTTAGTATTTTTAAAATTAAGTTTGAAAGCCATAACCTGCTCACATCGCCGTCCTACCGTCCGAGACAATTTCACTGCCTACCATCATAGTCTCTCCGGGGGGCAGTATCAACCCCGTTGAGAACCATTGGTCTACCGTTTAAAACTTTATAATGCCCTAACAAAAAGATGTGATGCTCGCTATCGGAGACAGATTTTTACTTAGCTTTTTATTTAGATTTGTCATGTTAGCTGATCTCTGTTTGCCCCGTCCCTATAATGAAGTGGAAACCCGTCCACCTGATGTCTGGTAATAAAGGTCTTTCGTGACTAAAACGGTGTCTTATTTCTGGCCATGACTGCAGACCATCCATCGTATACTCCTCTTACGACATATGTGTGTATATAAAATAAATGAACCGACGTATGACGAGCACAGTATCAATTATAATTCAAATTTTGAATTATTATTTTTTCGTACCAAGTAGATTCTCGTTGTTTCATTTATATCCAGGTCAAATTTCAAGCTATTTTGACCAGTGGTTCTTTTTTTTAACAGCATTTTAAAAGTGCTGATTTGATTATAATTACCCTGCATTACTTAACTCTGCTGCTCATGCACGGTCAAATATGACCCTAATTTTGTAAGTTAATTACTCGTTAGAAGTATATCACAGCAAAAAATTATATCAGCCTTCATATTTGAATGGTTTTACGTGTAAAATCAGTTTAATTTAAAATGTCTTATTTTGGATTAAAAAAATATTTTACAGCACCATTTTACTATTAAAATTTTTTTTCATGCCTTCGCTAACATTTTTATATACGTCATATGATAAAGAGGCGGAGTACACCAGAAGGACCCGATATTTTAAACACAATGTATTCTAAAGCATAGGTTCTCAAACTTTTTATTTACCGTGGAACCCCTTTAGACTCCGCGGTTCTCAAACTGTGTATCGACACATCCTGGACAAACGATAGCCCAATTGGGTACAGCGCTTCTCTTCCGAACCAAGGTTTGTCGAACGCTGGCCGATTGATTAGGGCGCTGATCGTCGGTACTGGAGTTCGTGGGTTCGAATCCCACTATGGCATGGATGTTCGTAGCCGTTCGGAATCGGCTTTAAACGGTAGGTCCCGGTCTCATTAACCCTCGTGTGCATAACAGTAGACCGTAGTGCTCCAAAACCAAAAACCGAACCAAGGTTTGTTGATTCGTATCTCACTAGTAGCCTGTATGTTGTAGGCGTTCGGAAAATCAGCTTTAAGCAATAGGGCCCGGTCTCATTCCTCTCGGGTGTAAAACAGAAGACTGTAGCGCTCTAAACCAAACTCAGACGCGGAAAGACATATAGAATGAAATATTTTTTCACTAAATATTTTCACCCAAATCCTTTTTTCTTATCCCCCCCCCTTCGGTTAGCATATTTTAATGTTTATTTCTTCGGCCGCCCCTGAAATTTGACCACCTGCGTGCATGAATGCTCTGCGCACATACTAGATCCGTTTATGTATATCTACGTACACACACACACACACACGCACACGCACGTGTCGTAAGATGGAGTATACGCCGGGTAGATGCATATCAGGACCAGAACAAGACACCTTTTAGTCACGAAAGAGTATCAGAGTTGGTTGGAGGGCTCCCACTTCATTATAGGGACGGGACAAACTTGAGATATTAGCCCTGTTTACATGTGCCAAAAGCAGCGTAGAATGCAGGGTAGATCGCGAATTGTACTCCCCTTTCAAGAATTATCCGTTGCTAGAGAAAAAAATTGAGGGGTAGAAAGAACCCACCTTTCTACCCGGGTAATAGCAGAGTTTACTCTCCTTTCCCATCATCCTTTGCGCTTACAGATGATTCCCGTCCCGTATGATCACGTGACTTCTAGCGACGATCCCGGCAAAATGGAGGGTAGAAAGAATTGACCATGTAAACGGGTTTCTCCGACCCTCCAAGCAAAATCCCTTTACCCGGGTAAAAAGAAGGGTACATGACTGGCACATGTAAACGGGGCTATTAGCTAACAGTAGAAATCTAAGTGAAAATCTGGGTAAAAAAATCTAGGTCAAAATCTGTTTCCGGTAGCGTGCATCTCCTTTTTCTTCAGGAATAAATTGGCCGCCTGGGTACGATAAAATTATAATTGATTAGACCCCTTTCTTGAGGGAGTGAACTGTAGCCCCAGTGGTCAGAAAGGAAAAGCAAAATGACGCGTTTTTTTTTCTCCTTCTCTTTCTTCTCTCTCTCTCTCTAGTCTTTAGATTCGAAAACTCCTGAGATTTTTCTCGGTCATTAAATGAGGGCTTTCAACTGTAAATTTACTTCGGCGCGATTGAACTATCAAATAACGGAAGTTCTTTAACTGTATATTCCTTAAGGGGCCGTTTTCGGGGTTTTATACAAAATATCTGTATTAGTTACCGATTTAGTTTTCTTTTCCCTTACACACACATATTTTGATAGATAGGTATAAATTTAAAGCAATTTAATTTATTGTAGTTTTTGTTACTCTTCGTAAATCAACAGTAGAGCAGTTAAAAATTTATAGCTGAAAAAAATGATTATGAAAATAATAATAATAAAGCAGTCGAATAATTTATACAATAATCAGTATAATATTTATTTCTAATATAAATTTCGTAAATTCACCTTCTCCCCCCTCCTTGTTTTTAAAAATGAGCCGTAAATCTTTCTAACTGGTAGGCGCCTCATCTAATTTATTTTAGTTATTAAAAAAATCGATTATGTTACTTTTCTTACGAATTTTTTCCTTTTATACCTCAAATTACATGTTTGAGCGTTCACGCGTGTGTAACCTATTTCGTTTGCATGGACCCTCAGCAGTATTTAGAAACAACATCAGTCGAGAATTAGCTGTTCAGATAATTATACGAGGAGAACATATACAGGCACAGAGTATCAAATTATCTAATTTTTATAACCAAAGCAATATTTGTTTCAAGTATAATTTTTGCGAATTTCGCCTCCGTTTGGCCCATTCCTGTGCTAAATTAGCTTACACGAAATGATCACATGAAATTCCTCCCAACTGGTGAAAGCCTCGCGTGTTCCTCATCTGATTAAAGTCAAAAATAAAACCCTATCTCAATCATGATGCGACTCTTATCAATTTTATTCTTTTATGCATCAGATAGCATATTGAGTACTCGTGTCGCCCACGCGATTGTCATTTTTTCCGATTGCACGGGCTCAAGCAATATTTTTAGAAAATAGATTCTCAAACTTTTTTCGCCTTGGCACTCCTGGTGTACGTTTGTGGCATCCAGTGTGAGAAGCACGTAGGTAAAGAAGTACAGGGGCCGTAACTAGGTCCTTTAGCGCCCGTGGCAAAAAACTGGTCTGCACCCCTGCCACCATAAATAGTGAGAAAATATGTAAACATGATTGTTTTCTAACATATATTCAGCATAAACTCGCAAAATATTTTGTGAATTCTTAAAATGTTCCTAGTACATTAATTTTTAATTTTTCTTCTATTTTTACCTTATTAACAGGCTTGCAATTCCGTCACTTTTCTCACCTTTAGTCACTTTTTTTACAATTGATCACTTTTAGTCACTTTTTTAAGTAAACAGTCACTTTTAGTCACTTTTCTCATGGTGTATCACAGCAAAAGTCTGTTGTTGAAAAAAGAAAATCTGAATTAATAACAAAATATTTTAATAAAAGACCAAAAATGGGATGCTCTAATCTTATTTTTCTTATTAAAATGTAATTAGTCATATGGTTTCCATAATTTAGTGATTTTAAAAAGTCGTAAAGAAGTTCCTGAAATCTACATTTGTACTGAAATGTACATTTAATACATTAAAGTAATTTACGTCAAAGCACACATTTATCTTTTTCTTCACAATTTTTGTTTAGATACTCTAATCTAGCTATGTACATATTTCAAAACATCATTAATATATGCAGAAAATTGTGATTATAAAATTAATGTATTGTATGTATTCAAATCTAATTTATAGATTTTCTTGAATAAAAAGCAATGTTGAGTTGTATTAAACCAAATTTTTAACCTTTTTTTGTATTTGACGCTAAAATCATGTCTTGCATGAATCATTTGATTTCGAGTTAAACTAAATAGAAAAAATCTTAATAATAGCATCTGTAATCAAGACGAGAAAAAAAATCCCTTTTTTTTCAATGTTTAGTCACTTTTTAGTCACTTATTCTATATTATTTGTCACTTTTCTCACCTTTTTGAAAGTACGTCAGCAGTTGCAAGCCTGTTATTAATGCTTAAAAATATTTTTAAGCTCTTTGTAAGTATTATTTTGCTAATAAACGGAATAGATTTTTTGAGGGGAATATTTCTTATTTGAACCTTGAATTTTCATAGAAAATTGGTGCATTTCTAAATTTAAATTTAGTTTTAATAACTTTAAAATTTAAAACGAATACCCGGATTTGTATTAAGGCATATTAGGAATGTTTGGTAAACATTTTGTGAGAATATATAACAAGTTTAATCTCTAGAAACATTTTAAAAAATAAGAAAATTCATTAAAATAATCATTTATAAACACATTGGATTTTAAAATAAAAAAAAAGAAAAAACTATTTTTCAACTTTTCCTTATTTCTACTCGGAGCGAATCGTTCTCTTTCGTACCCTATTTCCTTCATCGTGCGCCGCCCCTAAGACTGATGCGCCCGTGGCAGATAAGGACTTTACCACGCCCTACTTACAGCCCTGAAGAAGTAATATCACCTCGAGATAAATACAAGAAAAATTCTTAGTACGCTTTGACAGTGACACAGTTGCGAAAGAAGACAAGTTAAATTTTAACTTTTTAAGTATCTTTGTACCACGGATTTAGAAGTCCAGTCGAGGTTCAGCTTAACTAAATTGATGTCTAAAGTTAAACGTCGATGGAACCATTGATACTAACCAGAACGTTTATAAAATAGTTTATTCGATTGTATGTATTTTATAATAATTAGAATCTTAATTTTGATTTTTTGTTTCTAATATTTAATTTTTTATGTTTTTCATACCTGTCAACTTTTATGCATTACGAATAAAAATTATGCCTTTCAAACGCTGTTTACGCCTTTAAACTTTAATATTTTTTTGCTACGCAATCTTAACTACTTACCAAGTATGAGTCTTATCCGAGAATTTCGGAATTTTTCGAAAATTTGTGTGAGTTTGTTCCAAAAATTATAAAAAAAAAAAAAAAAAGATTTTTTTTTTTCCCGAAAAGAATTTGAAAATAATTTTCGGAAAAATTTGTTTCTGGAAATTAGAAAATTTTCTTTCTAATTTTCCATTTTTTCTTTTTTGCGAGTCCACAAATCTTTTTCCCCGCTGAAGAACAGTACTAATATGTCATGTTATTTACTTTTTTAAAGCAATATGTTAAAATTTAAATTGGTATTTAGATTAAGAAATTGAATTTTTGTTTTCTAGGTAACACACACATTGATAAATGTATGTTTGTATTATTTTATACAAAACTCACTTATATTTGCAACTATAATAAGGTGATATATATGTATGCATATATATGTATGTATATATATGTATATATATGTATATATATGTATGTATATATATGTATATATATATGTATATGTATGTATATATATGTATATATATATGTATATGTATATATATATGTATATGTATATATATATGTATATATAAATATATATGTGTGTATATATATGTGTGTGTATATATATGTGTGTATATATATGTGTGTATATATATGTGTGTATATATATGTGTGTATATATATGTGTGTATATATATATGTGTATATATATATGTGTATATATATATGTGTATATATATGTATATATATATGTATATATATATGTAAATTATGTATATATATGTGTATATACGTATATATATATATGTATATATATACGTATATATATATATATATATATGTATATATATATATATATATATGTATATATATATACGTATATATATATATATATATATATATATATATATATGTGTATATATATGTATATATATATGTATATATTATGTATATATATATATATATACGTATATATATATATGTATATATATACGTATATATATATATATATTTACGTATATATATATCCGTATATATATATATATATATGTATATATATATACGTATATATATATATATATATATATATATATATATATATATATATATATATATATATATATATATGTATGTAAGAACATAATATATTTATATTTGGTGAACGATAAATCACAATATTGAAATTCCGATATCATCCAGCTCTTGTTTTGATACACCCAGGAATTAACCTTAAAATAGTTTTAAATTATTAGCATATACTTTTTCAGAAAATTTTGTAGGTTGTTCAGATAATTTTCTTACTTAGAATCACCCATTCTATTTACTACATGATTATTTATTATGACTTAACTCTCAATTTTTCTAAAAAATGTTTTTAGTGAATTTAAGTCGACTGTAAAAGGTCGAACGATGGCCGAATGGTAGATCGCTGCTGTCTAGTAGTTAGCGGGTTCAAATCCCGCTGCTAGCATGGATGTTCGTATCTGTTCGGAATGGGCTTTAAGCCGTCTCATTAGAACTCGAGTAGCAAAACAGTTGACCTTAGCTTTCCAAACCAAACCAAGACTGTAAACAGGGAGGAAGAGAGAGAAAGCTACTATTGCTTGGGTTATTTTAATATTAGAGTAGCCTACCTGTGATTAATTTGATACTTAGTTTGATAATAATTGTAAATATTTAATTGCAAATATTATTTATCATTCAAAATATTGAAAAATGATATAACAAAAATCTAACCAGTCTCATATTTCTGTTCTAACTTTTTGAACTTAGTTTTCTGTCTACTTTTTAATCATAAAAGTTTTTGATAGTATGAAGATTGTTACATCTGTTGCTCAAAAGCAAGTTATTTAATTTAATCAAAATGTATTTGTATTTGTTTATAAAGTCTAAAACTATAGTTATTGAGCTGAAATATTTTGCAGTGAGTATATAATAATATATACTCAATGCAAAATGTTTTGCAGTAAATGTTATTTGTGGCTTGAAGAAAATATTACTAGCACTCCGTTTTTACATGTTATTTTTCAGGGTTGTAATTTTGACCGGTCAAAACCGATTTTGACCAGGACACTGGATAAAAGTGGTGTTAACCGTCCAAAAGTGGTCAAAAATGGTCAGAATTATTAAAAATAGTTTTAAATGGTCTTAATTTTAATATATATCTTTTGTAATTAGAAGTGACTTTTAATAAGTGATAAAAATAGTAGTGCAGTTAAACAAAATATTACACTAACAAGTTCATGAGATTTAACATGTTTATACAGTATAATAAGAATGTTTGAATTTTAAAAATGAACCATGCACATGCAATTGTAAAAATGTAATCCAGTTGCAGTAAAAAACATAAAATATGAGTTACAGTTAAAAAAGAGTACAGTTAAAGAAACACTTGGACCCGATGTCTGGTGGGCAGCAATGAAGAAGGTTAAAGGCATTAATATATTGATTATATGTTGATTTCACAATACATCTAATGAACTGTTTTGTCAGCTATAGAAAGATTATTTTCAAAGTTTGGAGTAATCCAAAATAAATTACGAAATCGTTTAAATTTAGAGACAACTACAAAACTTGTTACTTGTAACCGTTTTTTGAATTCAACATAAATCTATATATATAAAAATGAATTTGTGTGTGTCTGTCTGTCTGTCTGTCTGTCTGTACTCAATAGACTCAAAAACTATGCATCCAATCGCCGTGAAAATTTGGGAAATGTTTAGGTATATCCCTGGGAAGGTTTTTGTAAATTTTCAACGTTCGAAATTCATTCCTTCCCCCTTTTTCGAGCATTTCATGTCATTATTCCAAGCATTATTTTCCCCGGTTAAACGCAAACGATTAAGTTTTTAATTTATCGCATCATATCTAAGGGAAAGAAGCAATATTTCTAGCAATGTGACGTCATCCCAAGTAATTGTTTTAAACGCAGTTTTCCACGGTTAAAAGCAGGAGATTAAAATGTTGAATTCATCACATAATAAATAGGCGAAAATGATATTTTTCTATCATTATGACGTCATTACTTTAAATATTTCATTTATTCATTTCTTATTTTATATTATTTAAAATCGTCTGCTTAGTATCTATTCGATTTGAACTGAAATTTTAGATATAAAGTGATTCACTTTCATTTTTATGTGACGCAAATTATAGCATTTTTATATGAGAACTAATTTTAAATTTAATTCTTGGTTCATTTTTATGTTACAATGAAATGCATATCAACAATATTCTAAGTACAAAAAGTACAAATTTCAGTGACTCTCATGGCCAAATAAAACCTATCATTTTATATAGTTATCTTCATATTCATACGGTTGTCGATATGAATGTGTGTTTCTGTTTCATACAAAACTATGTGGTTTGTCATAAATTTCCTTAATTTTGAGAAACATTTATTACTACCAACAAAATTAGCACTGTTGCTGTCAAAACCTGTGCTTCCTATTCTATCACGTAATATGGCAAGATATGTTAACTTTGCTAATCAACGTACAGTAGTAATACAGTAATGCAATTTAGGGTTAAGCTTATATTTTACAATAAAAAAAGTTTGAGCAAATTTAATATAAGACAAATTCGATTATAAAAACTGAATAATGTTATAATACGCTTATGATAGAAATATATAAACATGCCAATGACTCGAACTGAACTGTGACGAATTTAGAGAGTTATTCACGAAAAATAAATCTTTGTTTAAAAGTAATATATTAAGTTCACCGTAGCGAAGCACGGGCAAACTTGCTAGTTACATATAAAACAGCTTGAAAAAAAAAAAAAAAAAAAAAAAAAAAGTAAAACATTTTTTTTGTATCTTGGTGTTTTGTTATATATATATTTTTTCTTTTTTACTGCTGTTATTTATATTATGACATTTTTAACAAATGTAACTTGCCTTTATCATATGCTAGTAAACTATGTTCGATTACTATTAAATATGTTGAAAAGTGAATTTCAGTGGTCGAAATTGATATTGATCAGGACGGTTAAAAACAACTGGTTTAAATCCCCAAGGTGAAAATCGATACAACCCTGTTATTTTTACCAGTATTTACTCATGTATTATTATAAGTTTTTGTTGTTTTTGTGACTGTTTAAAAATAAAAATTTCATTGACCCGAAACGTCTTAAGATCTGAGAACTAGGAACTGCCACATTCTCAACCTTTAAAAACTAGATTTTTCAATTTTTATTTTAAAAAATAGGTGTTTTGCCGATTTGAAAAATGTATAGTGTTTATAGGAACCGAGACTTAAATCTAGGCTAGTGAGCATAATACATTGTAAACAACCATAGTAGGTAGTACAAAGAATTATAAAGTTACCCGAATTTTTCACAAAAGGTATTTTTTTCAATAATTAGGTACGCTTGTAAAATCAATCCATCCTTCTGAAAGACGCGAAATTTTGCGTACTTTAATTTAAAAAATATTTTTGAAATAATAAAAAAAATTTTCATAAAAAGCATTTTTTGAATGAAATTTATAAAAAAAGTGCGCTTTTTAAAAAATTTATTTTTTTTAAGAATTTAATTAAAAAAAATTTAATTCATTTTATAATATTTTTACATGAAATAATAGAATTAAAACTATTTCACTTAAAAGTAAATACATCTTTTCTTAGTAGTAAAGTAGGCTTTATGGTTTTAAAAACAATACTAAAATTTTTAAGCGTACCTATTCACAGGGTTGGTTGTACCGGTTTTAATCGTCCTGGTCAACATCAATTTGACCAGTTTTGACCACTGAAATTCACTTTTCAATATATTTAATACTAATCGATAAACGTCCTGGTCAACAACAATTTGACCAGTTTTGACCACTGAAATTCACTTTTCAATATATTTAATACTAATCGATAAACGTCCTGGTCAACAACAATTTGACCAGTTTTGACCACTGAAATTCACTTTTCAATATATTTAATACTAATCGAATATAGTTTGCTAGCATATGATAAAGGCAAGTTACATTTGTTAAAAACGTCATGATATAAATAACACCAGCCAAAAACAAATATAACATAACAGCAAGATACAAAAAGAAAAAAAGTTTTACTTATTTTTTCATACAAGCTGTTTTATATGTAATTTATGTTGAATTCAAAAAATGGTTACAAGTAACAAGTTTTGTAGTTGTCTGTAAATTTAAACGATTTCGTAATTTATTTTGGATTATTCCAAACTTTGAAAATAATCTTTCTATAGATGAAGAGCTGGCACAACAGTTCATTAGATGTATTGTAAATTATGGTAACTGCAGTTAAAATTATTATAAATTAATAACAATTTTAATTGTAAAATGTCATGTTATTTGTTTTAATTTTAAAATTTATGCTTTTAACTACAACTTATGTTTTTAACTTCAACTCATGTTTTATGTTTTTAACTGTAACTCATATTTTATTTTATTAATTTTTTTTTTACTGCAACTGGATTACATTTTTACAATTGCATGTGCATGGTTCATTTTTAAAATTCAAACATTCTTATTATACTGTATAAGCATGTTAAATCTCATGAACTTGTTAGTGTAATATTTTGTTTAACTGCACTACTGTTTTTATTGCTTATTAAAAGTCACTTCTAATTTACAAAGATATTATATATTAAAATTAAGACCATTTAAAACTACTTTTAACAATTCTGACCATTTCTAACCAGTTTTGACCAGTTTTGGACGGTTAAAACCACTTTTATCCAGTGGCCTGGTCAAAATCACAACCCTGCCTATTCATAATCAAATATTGTATTACTATTTATGGTCAGTACTTTATTGCAAACAGCGTGGTGATATTTTATTTGTTTCTCTATATTTAGTTAAAAAAAAATGAAGTTTGCACCGTAGTATAAGAGAGTAAGCATGTAGTTTATACTAAAGTAGTATTTTAGCTATAAAGTTTCATCTAGTTAAAAATATTAAAGTTTTTATAAGCTAAAGATTTTTGCGTTCTGTACATTCCAAAATGTCCAATACTTAGTTTGATTCATTTTTATCTGCTGATAAAAAGCTCGAAGACGCCTGCTCAATTCTGTCGAATTCTTCATTATATTTTATCATTATACAAACTAAGTATTCACTATTATATAACTCGGATAAACCTTCAAATGTAGAGAATAATGCTAACCATTTCTTTTTGTCATAAATTTATCAATGTTTCGTAAAATGAGATTTCCGTTCTTAGGAGAAAATGTCACTAAACAGGATTCCAGTGATTTGGCAAGCCAGGGAGCTGTAAATTTATCAGAGAAAGTATGAAAAAATACACAATGTTTACTAAAAGTTTCTTTTTGTATAAAAAATTCTTTTTGTCCATTATCATGTGTGTTGCGTATACGCGACGATGGCTTATCCAATGAACTTTCCTTTTCTAGTCAATTATCAGGAGTGCAGCGTATACGCTAACGCGGCTTGTCTACTCGAAATAACCTTAATATGCCTATCTGCAAATAATGAAAATTAATAGACGGACAGTAATATGAGTAATATTTCTTTTGGCTATTTAATCCATTGTATAGCCTTGGTAAATTTTCTACTTCAATTTTCCAGCTTGTCACTAAAATTACTTTCTTTAAATGTCTATGGTAAACCATTTTACCATTTCTCATTAGATCTGTCTTTTATTAATAACTTCAAAGAAAAAAAAAACCAAAGAATATTAATAATTGTCTTGACCTCGTAACATTGTTTTAAGAATTAAGGCTAGCTTTAGAGGAATCAGGTAAGAGAACATTAGGTAGCAATTTTCTGCTGTTGTCTTTGTTAATTTGATACAAATTCTTCTTTAGATTGTAGTATTAGCAAGATAAGCTTTGTAAATATTATAAAGAACAGCATAAAAAGAAATAAACATTAAATTCCCTACGTTTAATAGCGCCCAGTAGGCCGTGGTATAAGCTTACTTTTCACTACTAAAGAATTTAAATTCAAATTAACTTAATCTAATAATCAAAATGAATTTATTTTCTTAAATCTAAATCAGTCTCAATTCAAAAATATTTTATTATACCATTGCTAAGAAAAAATGACAATATAAAAGGTTAATTCAAATCCACTAATAAATCAATGCCAATTAAGGTATGTCTACGTTAAAAACGTTATTTTTTTGCCAAAAATCGCAATTTTTTTGATTTCTCTATTGTAAAATTTCAACTTTTAGGCTTCTAAATCTCTTTTTTGTCTCTACGGTATTTTAAAGAAAAGTTACAGCTGTTTAAACATCAGTGACAGCTGTCAAAACAAAATGGAAGTAGCGACTTCGGAACCGGAAGTTGTGAATTTAAAGCCTTTTAAAGAGCCTTTTTTGGACAAAAACTTTTAAATTTTTATGAAGATTAGTTTAAACATTTTTCTAGTATTTTTAATAATTAGTAACTTGGCAATTAGAAAGTTTTGAAGCAAGAAAGTGTGGGGAATTTAAAGCATGTATTTTAATTTTTTAATACTAAAGTTGCTTTCATAAACTTCAAATGCGTTTTTCTCAGAACGGTATTTTTAATAAAATGTTGAAACTTGAAATGTGATTTCTCAAAAAGTTCTTAAAATATTTTGTTGAAAATTTTTTGATAGTATTTACTAGTGAATGACCTGAAAGCTTTAAATTTGGATAATTTTTAATGATGTTACACTCATAGATATAAAGGTAATGAAAATTCGTTAAAAATTCAATGTGTATGATTTTGAAGGATTTTTTACCAAATATAAATTAAGCAGAGATTTTAGGTGATTCACTAGTCCAGTGTATAAGAAATGTGTTGCGTCAAAAAGTATTGAAATAATTTAATTTATTAAAAAATTAAACCTTTAGAAAAAACCCGATTTTTTTTTTTACTAAATTTTCTTTCTTTATTAGAAATTTTATAAAAACTTCTCCAGGAATAAATTTTTTAAGTTCAATTCTCTATGATAATATCAAAAATAAATCTAAAAATGAAAAACATGAACTAGTTTCTACGTTTAAAGAAAAAAGTTCTCCGAATGTAGACGGATACCTTAAAGAATATGCACAACATGTTAATGCTCATTAAAGGTTGGTTGGTTGGGAGCATTGCGGTCTACTGTTGGCTGCATGAGGGCTAAACTCATTAACCCCTTCCGGTATGATTTAATAATGAAAATCTGTGCATGAAATAACCATTTAATTTTTATTTAAAAAACTTGTTTCATTTTACAATTCTTACATATTCTTAATTAAAATCCACTTTTTACATAGTGTTAAATAATATCAGAAACAGTAAAATTAAGAAAATATCAAAGCAAAACATTAATAAGGTATACAGATAATAGTTTTCAAGCTAGTGGTACTTTTCAAAACAAAGTGCAAAGGAATTCTTAATTGTTTACACCGCCAAGTAGTCTCACTTTTAATTTGATTCTTGTAACACACACGGCATTTCTTAGTAGGTTTTCTTTTATTCTGACTCATTAATTTGGCAATGACTTGTACCAAGAAATTCTAAGTAAACAATATGCAATAGTGACTTGTGATTTTCACAAGTCATAAAAGTGTTGCCAAATTCAGTACACTAGAAATTTTAAACTAAATTAATTATCATATTTAACAGTAACTTTAATCGCATGACGAGTGTAGCTCGTCATTGTGCGGTATGGAATGAAAAACTAATGACGAGCTAGACTCGTCATTTTACCAGAAGGGGTTAAAGGCTATTAAAAGATGATTTACGAGCTCAGCCTCCCTCATATGGTATATTTTTAAAGCCAAGTTTGCGATGTGATTAAGTGCTAATAGTTGCTGAGATAGGGATGTAACAAAATGTTTTAAAAGCCGGTAATTTTTAATTTCACTCTACTAGTGAAACAAAAATCATTAGTTTTTTTTAGAAAAAGATGGAAACTAATAAACATTAAGAATGTTTAAGTCCGGAAGAAAAGGGAGATTAATAAGGTAAAAAGAAATTTGATTATAAAAATAAATAATTAAAATAATTATACATACAATGTTCCCCAACCTGAGTCTTAAGGGGTCCTCTGAGGAGAAAAAAAGAAGAGTGTCTTCAATTTCAAGTGAAAACCCTATTTATTTAACTAATGAATATAATAAATATTACTCATATTTTCAAATAAAAAATTTATTTTATTTCCACTTATGTATTTACAAATTGTATGCAAATCCTATATCGTATTAATGTTTTCATTTTTTTTTCCTGTAAGTCCTGTAAAACTAGTCCTCTAAGACTAGTAGTTTTGATTATCTTCATAGAAGACAAGCTTCTAACCTGAAGTTTCACCAAAAAAGATAACTTCTCTCCTTTTCCTCGGAATTTTTTTGGTCCACGATATTCAAAATTAGTCTCGCCGAACGATGGCCGATTGGTTAGGGTGCTGGCTTTCGGAACCAGAGTTAGTAGGTTCA
>CM063503.1:68718747-68816247 GCA_032207245.1 Pardosa pseudoannulata
CTGCTGCTAATCGATGTTTTTTTTTTTTTGGTTTAAACAAATATTTAAAGTCTAACTACATTAAAAGATTGACTAAAATAATATTGTATAAATGCCTAATAAGACCTGTTTTGACTTACTCAGCTGAAACCTGGGCATTGACAGAGAGAGACAGGGAAGCAGTTTTTGTGAGAAAAATATTGAGAAGTATTTTGGGGGGAATTAATGTAAATGGTATATGGAGAAGAAGAACAAATATTGAATTATACAGAACATATAAAAACCCAGATATAATTAATTTTATTAGCTTACAAAGATTAAAATGGGCCGGACACCTAGTTCGACTTAGTGACAATAGATCCACAAAAAAAGTTTTTACGGCCAAACCAATAGAAACCCGAATGAGAGGACGACCAAAACTTAGATGGTTAGACTGCATTGAGAAAGACATAAGATCCTTGAAAATTTCAAATTGGAAATCCAGAGCCAAAGATAGGACTGCCTGGTATGGAATTCTAGAGAAGGCTAAGGCCCATCCTGGGCTGTCATGCCACTGAGGAAGGAAGGAAGAATATTTGTATATTATATATATATTTGTTTTTATATATATTTTTTATATATTTCAATATAAAATACGAAAAGTTGGTTAAAAATTAAATAATTTTTGATCTATTGAGATTTAACTGAATAACTAAATTGAAACGCAAAACGCCCGCTCCCGGTACAATTCCGCTGCGAAATGTACCCTCACACAATGTGTTAAAATATACATTTTTGTCCACTTTGCATTTGTATCCATGAACTTATAACCTTTTCTCTAATGCTTGAAAGAAAAAAAAAGGAAATGTGATTTTTTTTTCTTTTTAGAGAGACAGAATTATTTTTAGCGCATGACTTGCGGAAATTTCGCGTTTTCTGTTTTCGAAGTTTTTTTTTTATTTCTTTGTATTGTGGTTGCTCAAATGTCAAACTCAACGTGATTGCCTTTATCAGCATTTGACTGACAAGTTTCAAGATCTGAATGACACTTCCGTTTCGCCGTTTTTGTTTTGTATGTGTGTTGATTCCTAAGCCAATATTTTTTGACAGGCGAGATTCATCTCATCTGTGAAGCTCCTTTTTGACGATTTTTCTGCTCTACCTTATTTTAGATAAAGCATTAACCCTTTAAAGGTCACCAAAATAAATTCATGGGAATTTAATGTAATTTGTTTATAAATGTTATCTATAAGCCTTGTATGTGTAAAATATATAAATTTTCTTTACATTCCTTAGAAGGTTTTGCCTTAGAGAATACCAAATTAGGGTTTGAGAAGTGGTTTAGTTAAATAACCTCTACCCTTGTACAGCTTGGACAGCCTTTTTAAAAGTTGAACTATACTGGAAGAACAATAAATTATAATCCTTAAACTGGTATAATAAATAAACTGCTTAACTACTTAAAAGTTTTGTTTGTATAGATACTTTTATTTGAGGTCATAAGTAAGATAAATTGAATCTGACTTCTCAAGTACAGAAAGTTTAAATACATATATTTCAATAGAAAAAGAAATAAATAAGTTAAACGTAGAACTATTATCTGTTATATATTTAAAATATCAAAAATATAATATGTATAAAATGTATAATATGTATATATAAAATGTATAAAATATGTAAAATATATAAAATATATAATGTATTTTTAATATATATGTATAATGTGTATATATAAATATACACACACACACACACACACACACATATATATATATATATATATATATATATATATATATATATATATATATATATATATATATATATATATATATAATCAAAAACTCATCCATGTCTCCAAAAAGTTTTTTTTAAATTGCAAAAGCTCTTGATTCTACATCATTGGCTTCCATACATCACAAATGTATGAGATTGGAGCCGTAAAGAATTATAAAAAGATAAAGTAAAGTAACCCAAAAAGTAAAGTTGTAAAAAAAAAAGATGTTTAATAGGTGGTTTTGCTACGAAACCACTGTCCGTTAAAGGGTTAAACAGGGTATGCAACTTGTATGGGATCGAGGGCCACAGTTTCCGAATTGGCCAATTTTCATAAAATTCTGCGAGTGGGACAGAGGTACCACTACGAAATATTATTCACAGCATAATCGTTACAAAGGTTCATTCTCATTGCCTAAAAATCCCTGTGAAATTTCTGTGTTATAAAATATATTTCTGTGGCTCATCATTATTTGTCCGTTTACACACGTATAAACTTGAAAAAGTATTAATTCAAAACAGAAAAAAAAAGCTCTTTTTAAGTTTCAGCAAAACAATTAAAGCCTTATAATTCTAATTATTTTGCATTTGTGTAAAATAATGATATTAAAGTAAACAAAAGCAAAATACCCCAATCAATTGAATTTAAAAGACAATTACTGAATAGTGTCAGTTCTTAGCCATAATATTGTTCCAAAATATTGCTTTACATTCGAGTACAGTCTAGTACAATATTTTACCTGACAACGTATTGCTGGGGAACACACTCTAAGGCAAACAGGAAAGAGGGCCGAATGGTAGGGTTCTGCTCTTCGTACCGGAGTTCGTGGGTTCGAATCCTACTTCTGGCATGGATACTCGTAGCCGTTCGGAATCTGCTTCAAGCAGTAGATCCTGTTCTCATTTCCCCCCGTATAGCAAAAAATTAGACTGTAGTGCTCCAAACCAATCAACGAACTAACCAACCTAATGTTGGTTACACGAACATTATACATTTAAGTCTGATCTTTAATAAATTTGCATTTTTTGCTTTTGGGTAAACTTTACATACTGATAGGTTGCGTGCTTTTATAGTGGGTCACAGTTCGTTTAAAAAAAAAAAAAAAAAAAAAAAAAAAAAAAAGAGCAGAAACAGAGGCTTAAAATGTTGTTTATCCAGTGTTACTAGACTGCATTTGTGTTAATCTTTCACTCAATAGGTGTTTTGAGCATCAATGGGACTTTCAATAAAAGAAGCTGCATTTTTATTTCGTATTGTACAGGTAATAAAGATAGAATTATTGTCCGCGAACTGAGCTAGTAAAGCGAAATATGATCTTAGTATATATTTAATATTAATATTAAAAAATGTCGAGGTTAAAATGTAGTCTTGCTAGACTCTAGCCGTCATAGGTTTGTTTCCAGGATAATTTTGTGTTTATGCACTGTAGAGAAAGCATGTGAAATTGTTTATGGTGAACAGCCACCTTACTGATATTGCGATCCGGATCAAATGCCGTGCTTCGTTGGCCAATGGGATTCCTTCCTTTGGACCAATGAAATACTTAGATAGGACAAGTTGACTTACTAAGATCAGTATATTCCGTTGATGGTGGTCAAGGGTAAATTTGAATCAGGATGGTCATCGTTAGCAACATTACAAATGATACCCTTAAGATTGATAAAAAAATAAATTTTGAAGATACTGCGTAAGTTAATGAATTTAATTTTCTTCTAAATTCGTTTCTAAAAGTCCACGGAGCATTTACAATTTGTTTTATGTAACATTTGGTTAAATTAATAGCTTTGTTTGCAATATCTAGAAATTTACTATTTTTTATAATTTTATTGCGAAGAACCATATTTTTGGAAACCAAATAAAACATCTGTGTCTCCAGTTATGTTGTTAATGTATCCTGCTCGTTTAGCATCATATATTGAGACTTTTATCCTCTATTATATGTCTATTAAAGGTAAATTCTTATTCCTTTCGTGCGGTTGGTTCTTTTTCCGCAACAATTTTAGCAGCATTAGTTTTTTTAGAAAAAAAAAATTATGTATGTGTTTTTGACGTCATACAGTTATTAAGATTTCCTTAAGTTAAACATTTCATCTCTGAAATGCTACTCTCACAGGAATCTAAATTTCCGAATGTTGGAAGTGAGATTATCTTATCTTTGAAAGATGGTTGTTTTTATAATTCTAGTAAGTATAAAACTATTTCATTTGAACTTTTAAAAATTATTCTTTTTGAAAATTACCTTTTAAACTTGAACTAGCGCTGGTGTATAACATACATCATCTACAGTAAGTAGAATAGCCAAACATAGCCGTACAAATGCCAAATCTGACTTTTAAATGCCTCCCCACCATGCTTCCTATATTTCCCCTATCACTGAAGTGTCAGTATTAATAAAAAGTTTTGATTATTAAACTTTATATCATACATTTTTTCTTTATTTTTGTTTACGTATCTTGTAGTGTATAAAATGCACCACTCGAGTTCTTGTGTTTGAATATTAAACTCGAGTAGTTATTTTTAATAGTATTCGACGTTTCTTTCTTTGTTAATATACAATACCAAATCATATTTTGTTTTACTACTCCATCTAAGGAAAGCTCAAACCAAGGGTAATTCTGATCCGAAAATTTGTGCTAGTCTGTTATGAAAATTATTAAAAAAAAAAAAAAAAAAAAAAAAAATCCCCAAAAAAATTTGAAAACAATTTTCGGAAAATTTCTGTTTCCGAAAATTAAAAATAAGTTTTTAAAAACTATCTCCCATTTCAAATAAAAAATATATAAATGAATTTTGAAGATAATCAGAAAGTTTTATATCTTTTCTCACCCTTTTTTCTGTTTTCACTTGTCCACAATTTTTTTTTTCTACCGAAGAACAGCAATAATATGTTAAAATTTAAATTTATGTATTCAGATTAAGAAATCGAATTCTTGTTTTTTAGATAACACACATTAATATATGTGTGTTTGTATTATTTTATACAGAACACACTTACATGTGCAACTCTATAATAAGGTGATATACATTAGAACATATTATTATATTGATATATGGTAAACGAAAATCACAATATTAAATTCAGATATCATCCATCTCTAGTTTTGACACCCAGAAATTAACCTTACTATAGTTTTTATTTTAAATTAGTAGCTTATATTTTTTTAGAAAATTTTGTAGAATGTTCAGAAATTTTTTTCTTATTTAGAATCAGGGTTGGCATGATTTAAATCAGTTGATTTAAAAAAAAATTGATTTAAATCATTTTTTTTCACTTTTAAAACCTATATTCCAAAGACAGGAGAATTGGGAATCAGTCAGCACAGAAATACCAATAAGTAAATAATTGTAAATAGATAGCATGTGCTTTCCTAGAATTTAGAGGTAGTTCATCAGAAAGTATGTAGTAGGGGTAGGTACAATGACTGATTATGACTGGTGAAATTCATTTTATGTAATGGGAGGTAAAGAGAGTATTACAGAACTTGAAATCCAGTTTATCTACCAAATAACAACAGCCATGGCTTCATGTGCTGGAATGGAAAGACAGTTTTCTTCTTTTGGTATTGTTCATTCTAGCCTTTGTAAGAAAATAGGAGTGGAAAAAGCATCGAAACTAGTGTTTTTATTGAAACAGTTAAATCTATAATTCGTTGCTTAAAAAATATTGAAATAATTGTGATTTTTTTTAATAAATAGTTATTTTAATAAATAGTAATTTAATAATAGCATTAAATGAATATTTAATTTGTTTTTGAAATTTACATTTTATTTAGTTTGCACTATCTAATTACAAAATAATTGAATGCATTTAGATTAAAATTTATATATTTAATTTTAGGTAATCAGTGTGTAGAATTTACTAGATAGATAAGATGTTACTTTGTATAAAAACTATTCTATGTATATTGAAAAAAAAAATAGAAGTCAGAAAAAAAAATCAAATCTGATTTAAATCAAATAAATCTGATTAAAAAAAAAAAAATCAAGATTTTTTTCTCATCCCGCTTAGAATCACCCATGGCTCAAATACCATACCAGAAACTCCTATTTTGCTGCCTTTTTTTTACAGTAAGCTACAAATTCAATATTTCTGAAGACGACAATGCATTTTTAGTATTTCAGCGTTTGGAAGAAATGTCTTTAACCTGATTGAATCGATCCGAAAGATTTTTCTTTCAGACCTTTGTGGGAAATGAATATTTTGGTTTTAATACGAGGTTATCGGTTTTCGCTTGTATGTTGCGAAAAAGAAATTCATGCCTCATTTGCTGACCGTAACACATCTTGCACGTAATTAAGAAATTGCGTGATGCGTATTGAACTAATTAGAAATTGCTTAATACATCATAGAAATAATGATTTCAAACTCAATTATTTTTTAGCTCTTTGAAATGCAGTATTTGTTTTCTTTTTTTGTGTTTTGTTCTCATTATTGGTCAATTTTTATTTGTCAGATAAGATCTTGTCGAATAATTCTTGTCTGACGAATTTTATTTGGCAGGACTTTCTGTTTAACAAAATTTAAATTTACAATCGCAAAGGAGTGATCTTAGAAACGTATCGATTTGGCTTGATTATTGATTGTAGGAAACTAATATTTGGTTTATATAAATATTTATTTGTATTCAAACTGACTTTACTATTATATATAAAATTTTACTATCATATATAAAAGGTAATTTATTTTCCCCACTGTTATATTATTAGTCTGAATTTTTTTAACGTCTTGTCCTCTAAAAGCTCACTTCCTTTTTTTTAATTACTGACATTCGTTTCTTAGTTTTTGGTTTCATATTTTGATCTAATTCAGCTACTACATAAGTGTGCACCCATTATATCAACCAATCCGAATTTAACTGTTCATTTAATCGTCAATTAATTATACGTAACTAATTTATTAATTTTTTTTATACGTTTCGACTGTAGAAATTCTGTCGGTATTGTATTTATTTCTTGTAGGAATATGTTTTTCGCAGGAGTACATTGCACGTTTCATGTGTTGTTCAGTTTGTAGTTAAACCGAATGCAGCTACTATAACAGGGTTTGTACACTCTTCTTTAAAACTTAAAACTCCCTTATTTTAGATGCTCCTTAACAAAAGCCCTTAAATTTTCAGATTGGGTCCTTCATTTTAGAGCAAATTAATTTTTTTTTTAACAGCAACCAAATTTGAAATAAATCGCCAAAGGAAAGGTGTTTTGAATAGTTGTATACTTCTTTTGTTTGTTTTTCTGTATTTTCCCTCTTTTCCCCTACTGTTTTTTTACAATTTTTTGTCTTAGGATCTGAATAAATTTCTGTCAATCATAATTTTTTTTCTCAGAGAGATCTTTGAGATCTTTCGCTGGAAATAGTATGTTATTTCAATAGAAAAAATAATAATCTATATATCTTACTTAATTTTTATCTCGTACTTACAATTACTTAAAATATTGTAAATATATACTTAAAACTTCAATAGGAAATAAGACAAGTAAAAGATCACTTTGGACAAGTTACTGGTTTTTGCCAATCAATTTCCAGCGCAAAATGTTAAATCAAAAGAATCCTTTAAAAAATTCTTAAAAACTCCTTAATCTTCACTTTTAGAGAGGTCCTTTAAAAATTGAGACTCCTTCAAAATTTAATTTTTACTTCCAAAAACGCTTATGAGCCCTGTATAAGTATGTAGACATTATCAGACATGCACACTACTCCGGATTCTCCAAAGTTGCTCCGGAAAAATGAGAAAAATTGATAACTCCGGAAACTCCTCAGATTACTTCGGAAAATAATAGTACTTTTGAACAGCTAAAAGATTACGATTCAGCAATTAAATACAAAGTTTTGCAAAAAATACTGCTGAATATTACTTTTTCCACACAGTAATGCTGCATATTAAAGAGTTTTCTGTATTAGGCGAAAAAACCAAAATGTATTTAGGTCAAATTTGAGTAGACAAACTCTAGAATCCCTGATGATATGAAAATGTAATTATTTTAATCAGAGTCAATGTTGCTACAAGAAACACTGTTCTGAAAAATAAGTTGTTAAAAGAGCTATTCATACATTTTTAAATACATAAATTTTGATTTACATTTTACAATTTACAACTGTTTAAATATTTTAACTTTAATTTTAATTTAGAAACCAATAAGATATGTATAATCTGTAATTAGCGTGATAAAATTTCGAACCACGCTGTTGGTCCTGACACAAGTACTTGAATGTTGGCATGTCTGCATTATACCCAGGCCCGTTTTTAAGTATTCTGATCCCCTGTGCTTTATTTGTCGCCTCTAATTCCCACACAAAAAACTTGCCCCAATCAGGGAAACAAGTGATTTTACAGATATACTAGTTAAAGTTCAGTACAAGATTTATTTCTGTATTTTATTAACTCATTTCTGTAGACTAGTATCGTAAATGACCAAGTGACACACTTGAACTTGTTAAGTAAATGACTTTTAATTTCATAAATTGTTAGTCACATTAAAAAATGTTTTAATTTATTCCTCCAATAGTTGATCAAATGTTATAATTATTACTTATAAGGAAAATAATTGAAAACCATTCGTAAACAGAACTGGTTTCATTCCATTTTAAGTATCCCTTTATTCACCAAAATATTACCGCCCCTCTGATTTTGCCGAGCTGTGCTCCAGCACAGAATAACACTTTCCTAAAATCGGGCCTGATTTTACCCATTAGCCAGAGCTGAGCAGTCATTGAATCAATAATTATTTGTTCGTAACTAATTTATGAAGTTTTTTGGTTAGTCTCCGCCGCCACAAATTCAGTCGGTAGTTCACTTACTTCAAATGTAGGTCGGTAAATAAGTGGGTCGGGGGTTATGACATTACCCAACTACCACGCTAGTAATCAACCTGTTCCCTGTCACTTCACAGGAAACCAGTTTCCCCCGAACTAATTTGTAATCGCGACCTCCAAGGGGGGTGGATGGAGAAGAGAAGCTTATTGGCAACGTTGCACCGGTTGCCTCCCTAATCTTGAACTCAAATAATGATATGAAGTGGCGATAGAAAATGGGTTTCTGTTCTCAAAATCATCATGGACTTTTAATTCCATCGATTTAAAACAGTGGTCGGGGAACCGGGGTAAATTTCCCCAAATGGGGTAAAAATGAAATTTTTGGGGGTAAAAATGAAACTGTTTTGAGTAAAAATTATATATTTTTAATTTGCTATTTTATAAACTTGTTAGTATTTTTTTCAACTTAAACAATTTAGCGACATATGCAGGCCAGGCCATCTCACTACCCACCACTAAAGTGTTCTCTTCACGCAATAAAGCACATTTTATTTTACTTTAAATTGAGTACAAATAAAGTGACAAGTCAGAGAGCGAGTTTTTATTAGTTAGTTACTGATTTTATCATTAATCATTGATATATCAATAAAGGTAAACCGCAATTTAGAAATTTAATTTGAATATTTTACAAATATTATTTTCTGTCTCCCTCCAGATGGCAGCAAATAGAAAAAGAACATACCAAGAAGAATTTCTTAATTACGGTTTTACACAAATAGAAGACAGTGGTACAATGAAACCACAGTGTGTTGTATGTATGAAGGTACTGACTTCAGAATCTTTCAAAAAAAGTCAATTGAAGAAACATTTAGATAATTTGCATTCACACCTGTCTTCCAAACCGCGAGAATACTTTGCAAATTTAGAAATATCTGTTAAAAGACAAAGATTGAATAGCAACTTGTTTGGTACATTCGATCAGCGTTCAGCATCAAGGGCTAGTTTTGAAGTAGCCTTGTTGATTGCTCGAAATAAGAAACCATACACTGTTGGTGAAGATTTGGTTAAACCAGCTGCTGTAAAAATGGCAGAGATTATGTGTGGTCAAAAAGAAGCGAAGAAACTGAATTCAGTGCCCTTGTCTGCAAAAATTGTGAAAGAACGAATTTCTATATTAGCATAAAATGTGAAGGATATATTTTGGGGTAATGATTAAAAAAGTTCCCCGACCGATGATTTAAAAGTTTGGATTCACTTATTTTAATCCTTTATGCGTCATGAAAAAACTACACATATCGATTAGAATATTTATATTAATACTTAGCTCTCCCATATGTCAAGGCAGACTGGACTTCATGTTTCTTTTGCAGCAAGTACAACAAGCATGTCAACTCAGACTAGTACGGACCAAAATAAGAAAGAACTAATTACGATCGCCCAAAAAAAGTTCCTATTTCTTTTTACAAGTTTCTATTCCCAGTAGGTTCATAGTCGAACGATGGCTGAATAGTTAGGGCGCTGATCTTCGGTACCGGAGTTCGGGGATTCGAATCCCACCGTGGCTTGGATGTTCGTAGCCGTTCGGAATCGGCTTTAAGCAGTAAGTCCCTGTCTCATTAGCCCTTGTTGCAGCCGAACGATGGCAGAATGGTTAGGGTGCTGGCCTTCGGAACCGGAGTTCGTGGGTTCGAGTCCCACTATGGCATGGATGTTCGTAGCCGTTCGGAATCGGCTTTAAGCAGTAGGTCCCGGTCTCATTAGCCCTTGTGTTGCAAAAAGTAGACCGTAGCGCTCCAAAACCAAACCAAACCTAGCCCTTGTTGCAAAAAAAGTAGTCCGTATCGCTTCAAACCAAACCAAACCAAACCAAAGCAGTAGGTTTACAGCTTCTATACATTGGAGCCAAGCTTACTTTTATTAAAATACACCAAAGTTTATTAAAATAAATATCCTATCAAGTTATGTGACAAAATGCACCCATAAAGTGCATTCTTTTTGCTTTATTTGTCAGTTCATCTGCAATATATAATTGTAAATTTTAACAGAATTACTTTTTTAATTGCTAATCCTATCGAAAGAGGTGAGAGAGTACAATTTGATATCAAAATTACACACTTCTTACATTTTATTTTTATTACAGATAGTTGGTATTTCAGAAATTTTTAAAATAAGAATTCCTTTAAAAAAGACTTAATATATTACAAATCAATCTCTTTTTAAATAACAAAATATGTAAAACAGTATTCTTTAATAACTAATACAGGTTAGTGACAATTATTTCTTGACGTGACGTGCATGCATGCTTTGCACAACTACCCGGCCCTGTGTGTGTATGTATGCATATAATATATGATTTTTTTTTTTAGATTTTTAAAAATAAAATGCATCGAAGAAATTCTTCGAAAGTGGCCCCCAAAATGTCAGGAAATGGACTTTTAGATATGGAGTAGACAGCTTGTATGATATAAAAAACATATTCATGTGCGATGCTTGAATAATCCTAAAATGTGAAGGCAGACCTTCACTGAAAAGAAAAATCGTTCCAAAAGAAAAAAAAATCTGCTCGCTTTAATATTAACTGCCTTTAAAATAAGGACGCTGGGCGTTAGTAGGTTAAAGTTGACTTTGAAAAATGGAGTGATTTTAGCTAAATGTTTACGAGCATGTATTTCATTTCAGAATATAGATCGAAAATATTTATCTTAGTCCATACACGCATTGTGTGTTATGTGTAACTCTTCATCTGACCTTTATTGTTGATTAATCAGGCCATGATTATCGCATCTTCCGCTCTCTCTCTCTCTCTCTCTCTCTCTCTGAGGAAAAGTAAACTAGTTCGGGAAACTAATGTAGGCATTTCGCATAAAACTCCTTAGACGGCTCGAAAAAATTCTCAGGGTTTTCAAATCTTAAGTCAAGGGCGAAAATTCCCGCTTCCTTTTGCTTACCCCTTTTTAACATCTAACCTAAATTGACCACTGGGGCTACAGTTTACGCCCTCAGAGAAGGGGGTCTAACCAATTATAACTCTATATTGCCCTAGCGGACAATTTAGGAAATTTCCAAACAAAAAGGAGATGCACGCTATCGGAGGCAGATTTTCCTACAGATTTTGACTGAGATGTTAACCCAAGTGTTAAGTGCCTTTTACATAACTTCATGCTAGCTGACCCCTCAGTTTGTCCTGTCCCTATAATGAAGTGGGAACCCGTCCTCCAACGTTCTGTTAATAAAGGTCTTTAACTAAAACGGTGTCATTTTTATGGGCCATGACTGCAACCATCCATCATGAAGTCCGTCTCATTACGCACGCACGCACGTCGAATTTTCTCTTTTCTTCTTTGTATACTTACACTTTTGGTCAGTGTGCTTTCATCTTTTATTCGTCCTCGTCTGAATGAAACTTATTAGTATTTAATTCATATTCATGTGGTGGAATCACCTTTAGCATAAGTATCCAGTTCACCTTTAGTAAGAAACATGCGAATTTTTTTTCATCTTTGTTTTCAGTTGCATTTTTGCGTAGACTTTTTCCCCTATTTTTTCGTACGCTATACTCGTTTCCCCTGCATTTACCGCTTTTTTTAAAGCTTCATGTACTAAATCAAAACAAAAAGAAATTTTGTTTTATTTCTTTGTTACTCTTCAGCTTGCGAGGTATGCCATTAGCTGCCATCATTTTGGTGAGTCTCATAAACGGACAACGAATTTCCTTACCTCACTTATGATCACATTTTTATAATGGACTGAACACTTTCACGCCCCACTTAATTATATCTAATACGAAGAAAGCTGCAACTATAAAGTAAATATGCTGTCTCTACAATATAAATGCGAAATAAGATATTTTGTATAGAGGCGGTAGTAGAAGGCGTCACATAAATTTACTCTGCCAACACTTTCCAACTGGCAAGCCGCATACAGCACTCTTCATTTTTGAAACCTGCTAAAGAAGTTAATCTTCTAAAACTTAAATAATGATATCTTTGTCAAATATTACCTAATTTACTGGTTTTGCCTCATTGAGTGTACTCCTCAAATGGGTGCATTTTGAGGCGTGCTAAGAGTGCAACGGAGATACAGGATTATAAAAAAAATTAACTTCAATAAATTACTGTCTAAATTGGATATCATGATTGACAATTTCAACTACAGATTTTCTGAATTTCATGATCTTAAAGATAATTTTAATTTATATATATATAATTATTTATTACGAATCTCAGACTAAGCAGACGGTCCAATATGTAGGAACCTACTTTTCGTTTCCAGGGTTTGAATAGCTCAACTGGCGATACTGTTTGGTTGATCGATTGATTTGGAGTGCTGTGGTCTAATGTTTTGCTACATGAAAACATGAGACCGGGATCTACTGCTTAAAGCCGATTACGACCATCCATGCCATCAGTGGGCTTGAACCCGCAAACTCAGGTACCGAAAAGCAGCGCCCTATTCATTTGGATCATTCAGTAGGCACGACACAAGTTCACAATACCTACATGGTTCGTCCAGGGAGATATAATAAACGCTCCTGATTGGATGGATGAACTGATTCTAACGTCGGGTTGCTATCTTGGTATCAAATCACTTATTTGTCCATTAAATTTCGGCCAATACTTGTTTTTAACTCTTTGCATGATGATGGGAATTTCCATCTTAACATTTAGTATATTATATATAAATACTAGAATTCTTTAAAACATTTTTCCTTTAATCGAGAGTATAAATTGTGTCACCCTGATTTATTTCACAAAAAAGGAAAACATGAAAATAAGAGTTAAATTTCGAATATGTATACTTTGTATTTCGTATTATTTACAGGAGAAATTTATCAAAATAAGCATATACGAATTTTGAAGGGTTTGTTATAGAAATTTATGTTATAGAATTTATAGAGTTTTAAAGTGCAATTTTTATAAAGATTATAGTAACTTCAAATGAAAACCGCATATTAATCAAAATATCTGTTGAAATAAAAAGTGATGTTGGTATCGCCATCTATTGGCGACTATGAGTGATATATGTGAAATTGAAATTTATAAGAATAAAACCAAAAGTAAATAGTAATATGTTAGGTATAGATAGTATAAATACATGCCATTAAATAGAGAAATTTGGAAAACATGATTCGGAAATTGAATGCTCTTATAAAAATTCTCAAATAAAACCGTTTTTTATGTTTAAAATATGTTTTAATAATGTAACATTTTGATTAAACTTAATAAGTGAAAAATAATAGATTTATTGATTTAATAAACTTCATGTTTTATTTTAAACTATTATGTAATGTGTTTCAACTTAGTTACAAAGTAATTAATTTAAGTGTAAAAAATCTGATAAGTTACATGGTTTTTCATATTATAACTATAAAACTAATATAAAATAATAATAATTACTGAGATACACGTACATTAATATTAAGTTTAATTTTCCACTAAATCAGTGAGTCATACAAATTCGGTTTCATTTTGTTATTATTAACTTTATTATGAAAAAAAAAAAACCGGTAATATTATATTACATTTAAACAGACTTAATTACATTACAATTTTAAATATATCCATCTACTTATATTTATAGAGCATGAAGAAAGTTTAATGACATTCAGTATTTAATACATATTTCTGAACTTCTAGCAACAAGGTTTTAAATTGTAAACTTATATAAGGAATTTTTTTTTTAATGTAAGATTAGAACTTTCCAGTGCAGTTTCTTTTTTGAATATGTTTTTTATTTAAAATATAAAGTTTCTTTCAATATTTTCAATCATCTTATAGTCATAAATTTCAGAAGATCAAGATCCATGATAATTAAACTAAAAATTGAAAAGGTTGGAGAATAATTACAAGCAAAACAGATGTAGCCAGTTCTACATTTTTGTTAACCTAACAGTCGTTTTGGTGCCATGTCCAATCAATGGGTTTGATTACCTTGGATGAACTATGTAGGTTTTGTGAACTTGCAACTGTACTGTGGGACAACTGTGCTGCAATGTGACTGTTTGGATGGAACTTCCTGGGCTACTCGGAAGCTATTCAGAATCAGCTTTAACCTTTTCTGCATTCATGTAGTTTTTTTCGACCAGAATAATTTTGTTCATATTCATGTAGATAAAGATGGGAATCTATTACTACCCAGGAAGCAGAGAGACTCGTCTCCTGAAAATCTTCCCTTACTATATTGCTCCCCCTTTTGCAAGGGAAAAACTTGAAAAAGAAATGTCTGATCCCCACAATGTTTATTTGTAATACCATAGTCAGAAAAGTTAAACTCAAAATATTGTGAGATATAATTCTAAAAGTATGTAATAGAAAAATTATACTTTATGTATAGATATGACTATATGTAGGCTATATATATGCACTTTTTAGTTGAGAAACTATTAAAAATAGAGTAATCAAAAATTTAAAAAGTAAATAAAGAAATTCAGAAAAAAAAATTACATTTTTATCTTGAAAACATACAGAAAAATTGAACTCTAATTCCTTCCTTCCTCAGTGGCATGACAGCCCAGGATGGGCCTTAGCCTTCTCTAGAATTCCATACCAGGCAGTCCTATCTTTGGCCCTGGATTTCCAATTTGAAATTTTCAAGGATCTTATGTCGTTCTCAATGCAGTCTAACCATCTAAATTTTGGTCGTCCTCTCATTCGGGTTCCTATTGGTTTGGCCATAAAAACTTTTTTTGTGGATCTATTGTCATTAAGTCAAACTAGGTGTCTGACCCATTTTAATCTTTGTAAGCTAATAAAATTAATTATATCTGGGTTTTTATATGTTCTGTATAATTCAATATTTGTTCTTCTTCTCCATATACCATTTACATTAATTCCCCCAAAATACTTCTCAATATTTTTCTCTCAAAAACTGCTAGGGTTTCCTTGTCTCTTTCTGTCAATGCCCAGGTTTCAGCTGAGTAAGTCAAAACAGGTCTTATTAGGCATTTATACAATATTATTTTAGTCAATCTTTTAATGTACTTAGACTTTAAATATTTCTTTAATCCAAAAAAAAAACATTGATTAGCAGCAGTAATTCTACTATGAATTTCAACAGATATATTATTTTGTGTATTAATTTCCGAACCTAGGTATATAAACTGCTTTACAGTCTCAAATCTATAACTGCCTATTTCTAAGAAGGGGTGATTATATTCTGATTTTAAATAAGGCATATATTTGGTTTTAGTTTCATTATTATTAAAACATTCATTATTATTAGAACTCTCATTATTAAGCATATAAAAACTATTAAAAAATGTTGTTTATAGACTCATTTACTATTATTTAATTCGTTAATAACTTTTGACTTTTTATCTTTTGTGGTAGAATTTCTAATTTGATTCACAGGAAAATACGTTGCTAAAGTAGTGATGAAAAAATTATTTTTATCTAGAAAAGAGAGTGTTATGAGAAAAAAACTAAAGAGATTTAAACTGTATAAAGTTATTTCATCATGTTTAGATATTTTTGAAGTTATAACTTCTACAATATTTATGAAGTTAACACGAAAATATCTCCATTACTATAAGACAAAATCATTGATTAATTAAAAAAGTTAATCAATATGCAGATAAAATAGTTTGATGTTAATTTTGTAGATCTTTTGTATGCCTTTTTATCAAATTTGGTTCTATATCTGCCTCTACCCCCTCAAAAAAAGAAAATATTCGATCTTCTATGGCAAAAAGTCTGAATAAAATAATTATATGCCCTCAGCACAATACAATGTTTACCTCCCTTTCCCAATTTATAGCAATAGGCTAGTAACATAACCATTTTCATATAAAAATTACAATATTTTAATAGAAACAGATTTAAATATTTTGTTTCTATTTCTTCATTATTTTTAGCAATAAAACTATTCATTGAATTAGAATTTAAATAAATACAAAACAAATGTATGATATATCACATTTATTGGTGTAATGGCAATCACTTCTTCCTCTAAAATGCTTGGATGAATTTATAGAAAAAAATTTCAATGACAATGAAACAATTTCAATGGTGAATTTAAGTTTAAATTTCATGCTTATTTAGCCTTTTAATCTCCCAACTTTATATATATTTTTTTCACTTCACAGTCTAAGAGATGTTAGAATTTTTCATATTACTTATATATTTATATATACACAACATACTCATATAATATCAATGAAAATAATGATGTATAAATTTTCTTCCCCATTAAAATTAAAAAGTTAAATAAGAATGAACTATAATATTTGAATTAGCTATTGTATTTTTGTCACTTAACTTGGTTATGTTTTCTGGGAAGGGGGTGATAACTGATAATTTTGTTGATATTATGAATTCTTTTGCTATCAAATCAATAAATGGGTTTTTAGATTTTTTTTGTGTTTATATAAATTCTAATTCAATAAATAGTTTTATAGTAATAAATAAGGAGGAGCTAGTATTTGAAATTTGTTGTGTAATTTAATGTTCTAATTTTTATTCGAACAGGATTATGCTATTAGCTTGTTATAAATTGTAGAGGGGGTATACTTATTAGTTTCCTCTGTTATTTTTCTAATAACTGTGTCAGGTAATACACAGCCAAGAAAATCTTTTTCACCCACTTCAGCAGCGGAATTTCTTTTTAAAGAATTTTGACCTAAAAATTTATGTCCAATTTATGTTATGGTTTCAGGTTATTGCAAGTAATGCCATTTGTTTGAGAAATATTTGTTTACTCAAGGATTTACTGAAATTGATAAATCCAAATTGTCATCTTCATTATTTCCTAATTCACATTCTGAATCAGAATCGTCTCTTCATCTTCTAATTCTGCTAACAGTTTCCCCTAATCTCTTTGGGAGTCAATTCTCTCTTATGCTTCAGCCATTTTTTTAATTGCACAAAATTTATAACATAAAGACGAAAGAAACTATGTAAAACCAATAGTAATAAAAACTGTGGAAATGAGTTTTGGGGAATGACTGAAGGGAATTCCAAGATTGGGGTGAAATGTAGCCCTGTAGAAAAAGGAGCATTATAGTAGTGATAGATAACAATATTTCTGACCCTCGTATATGACAGCTGAATAGTGGACAGAGGGGAAAGGAAGTGCCTGGTTCATATGACGACCAGGCTCATATTTTTGAAGATTTCACTCCTGGTAAAAAAATCAACCACCTGTTTTGAAAGGGTTAAGTCTGTTGGTTCTTGTCTAAGTATTATTCTTATTGTAAAAACTTATCATGTTTGAAATCAAATGAGAATTTTTAGAACTTGTTTTCTGTTAATTTCAGTGTCATTGTACCTATAGTTATTATACTGGGTATTACTACAGAAAAGCAATCTTTTTGCAGTTGTGTAGAAATTTGAATGTATTATCTTTAATATATTTTTATAAAGCATATCTAAAGTAAGAAAAATATATTATTAGAATTAAACAACCAATTAAATTAATACTTTTCATAGGGATGTTATTCATATGTATGTGTGTAAAATCTACTCATTTATCAGTTGAAGATATTTGATTTTAGAATGTATATAACTTTATTCATAACTAAAGTATTTTAATAGTTCATGACATACATGGAAATTTTTAGTTCAGAGCTATTCAGGTATATATCATCTATCTTTATATATGAGTCTGTTTAGCACCTATTTTATTTCTAAGTTTTGTCATGTGTTTACTTGAAAAATAATTTGATATTGTAAAATCCACTTCTTGATAAATTATATTTAACCAGTAAGTAATTGTTTGCTTTAATTTTCTTTTTTACTTCAAAATCTGTAAACAAATAGTTATTTGATATTGTTTTATGCTATTGTACATTAAATTAAAATTATAGTGTGATGTATGAATTTCTTTCAGTTTTATTATGATTCAAGTTATACTAAAAAACAATATTTACTTTCAGGGTGACTTGGCAAAAAAGAAGATTTATCCTACTCTCTGGTAAATTTTATTTTTGAGTTTTTAATATTTTGATAAAATTATTTGTTAGCAGTGCTTTAAAAATTATTGATATCATACATAGAGTTCAGAATTTAAAAAAAAATATATATAGGGAATCTACTATATAGTAATACTAAACAGTAGAACTGTGTTTATGTCGATCTATTAGAATAAGACTAGACTCGATTCTCTTACAACTTTGTGTCTTGATAACTGAGTGGCGTATGTAGAATTTTTTTCAAGGGGGGGGGATAACTCTAAAAAATAATAGCCCGCATAATTTCTACTAAAATTTTTATTTTTGCCAATTTGACTGAGCTCAAGGGGGGTGTTTAAACCTCTACCCCCCCTTGCGTATGACTTATGCAAAATTTTAAATGAAGACTTTTTATTATGTCTGTTATTGTTGGTATTTCCAACATCATAATAAAAGACTGTAAATAAATTGTAATGACTTAATGACTGGATAAATTTCAATGTTGTTTTTGAAATCAAGAGATATTAAATGCTATTCATTTGTTGATTTTGTTAGCACAACTCAGAGTTAGAGCAGATTAAAGAAATAATCATTCATCAATCAAATGTTTGGTATTGGTAGTGCATTTATTTCAGATGAGAGCTATTATTCATTGTGATTACAAGTTTTTAAAATATAACAAACTTATTCACCTTCTGTTTATTTGCTAGTATAACCATACCATAGCTTCTTTAGGCAACAAATACTGCATCTGACACAGCATCATATTAAGCCCTTTAGCTCTTATATAGTAAAAAGTTGATTGTGTCACTCTAAACAGACTAAACCAGTTAAGGCATCCCTCTTATTATTAATTGAAAACCTTTCCAAATACTTCATTTTTTGTCATTATATTCATGCTCCTCGCTGACCTAAAAACTGTTTGAAAGTTCTGCCCAAGAGCTGTGGTTCTAAATTTGAAATTATCTGAACTGGAAACCTACATTTCTTTTGTATTAAATGAGGATAGAACTAAACCTTCTGAAGGAAAAAAAAAAGTCTCTTTTGTAAAATTTTTAGTTATTTAGCAATACCACAGAGGAACATTTAAATTCATTAGAAGCCATAACTGAAATATTCTATTCATCTTTAAGGAATCAAAGAATGTGAGTGAAAATTATCTTTCTAATGTAGTGGTCTGCAAAATTAAAGTATTATTGACAAAGAAAGCAGAAAGAATACTGTTGTTAGACTTATTTCTTTAACTTAAATATTTTCAGGGATTTAAGGATCAGTACTGTATGGTGGGTCTTATTTAGTTTATTTGCACTTCAGTTTCCTTTAATCAAAAAATTTCAGTAGTATTTGCAGATGAACTCCTATTTTTTTTTAAATAAAAAAAGATTTATTTGAATACATTTCACTTTATTTGTATTCTTGAATCTGTTCATTTGAAAAAAATAAATATTTCCTCTAAGACTGCAAAAGGAATGGTCATAAATTTGAAGTTGAAGAAATTAAAACCAAGTGAATGTCAAATTGAGTGTAATTATATCCCTGTTTTCTTGCTAATTTTTAGCAGTAAGTCTATTTTATTTTAAAATAGGGCTTTATACCGTGATGATTTACTTCCAAAAAAGACTCAATTTGTGGGCTATGCTCGAAGTAGCATAACAGTTGATGATATCAGAAAAAGAGCTGAGCCTTACATGCAGGTAATATTTTAATGATTATCTTTTTCTCTTAACTTCTCAAATTTATATTATTCTTTTGACTTTTCTAAAGACCTATTGTTTATCAATCTAGGTACTGTTTTTATACCCAATACCTTTTTTTAATAAAAAAATATTAAATTATTAATTATATTTACAAATGACAGAGTTCTCACTACCTGAACTGAAACTTAAACTATTTCAAAGCTGGAAAAAGAAAAAGAAAGAAAAAATCTACAAAGCCCTTATTTTATAAAATTTTGATTTTCTTTACTCTTCTTTCAACAAATTTACTATACACAACATTTAATGTTTGGTTTCTCTGCTGCATTACCTTGAACTCTGTCAGTGTGCTTTACATTTATCCCTTTGAAATTCTGGATTTGTGATTTTATTATCCTTTTACATAAATACAGTGATTCCTTGATTTTTATTAACAATCTATCTGAAAACAATTAACGAAATATGGAATTGTTGAAAACCGAGGTAGTTTTTTCCATATATGAGTATTAATTTGATAAATAAACATTAATTTAGGTGTGTATTGGTAACATTTTGGGAATTCACAAAAGGTTTAATATAAAATAATTATGATGCATTTTCATTTTTATGAAAGTTAAACACTAAATTAATTGGTAAACATTTTGTTGTTAATTTGAAACAAAATGAAGATTTACTTGGTTATTGTGAACAATTTTACAAATATTCTTTCAATACTACTTTTGACCGTAGACAAATATTTAAAACCATTCTTCACTTGGTTATCTCTATTTGGGTGTTAGACCCTTTTACAAGTAAATTGACAAACTCAGGTAAGTCTATACTCATACAGGAGTAACTTAAAGAATTATTAACAAATGAAGAGCTGTTTGTACAAGGATACTACAAATTCTTATTATAAAAATATATACCCCTTTTATAACTGTGTCATTGTTCTAAAACTGTTAATTATTTTCTGGTCTTGTTATTTAGAATCTGTATTTAGTACAGTTATGAATTTTATCATGGGAACAAAAGAGGAAATCAGTGTTTGCGAAAACATGAGAATGTTACACATAAGCACAAAATTGAACATAAAGTCATTTTAATCATCAAGCCTACCCATCTCCTATCAGGGAGAAATATTATTTCTTAGTACATATATTATTTCTTAGAAAAGGAATCCTCTTCGGGTTGACTGAAGAATTGGGTTCCCCCTGCCAAGTGGCGATAAAGCGCTAAGTATGGTAACCTAGACTGCTTTCTCCTTTCCTCGCCGTGTTATTTTTTAGTTTATGTTGATTTCAGAGCCTGCTCTTCTTATATAACTCTTTCGTTACATTTTAATGCGCCTAACTTCTATTGGTTCTGTGTTTAAATGCACCTAATTTTTATTAGTTCTGTGGTTAACGGTACTTTTAACACAACATTCAAACTGGTTAAACTCGTTTTCTGCTATTTTTGCCTGAGGATATTGTTTGATGCACTTCTGTTTGGTTTTTGTGTGTGTGAATTAGAGGTTTTATCAGTAATAAATATGAATGTTCGGTGTGTAAGAATGATATGCATCTGGTCGAGTGTAAAGATCGACCCGATGGAAGTGCATCCAACGGCTAAAAAGTAAGTGCTTATGTTTTTTTAATTCAAGTGATATTTCATGTTATTTTAATTGTAAACTCTTTCGTGTGGTATGAAGGAAGGTTTTGATGTGTTTTTTGAACGGTTGCGGATTTAAGCATTATTTTTTTAGATGCAGTTAATGTATATTTATTTTATTTTTCATATGTATATAAAAAATATCACATTTTTTATAAATTTTTATACTATTTGTAATAACATTTACGGGGGGTCAAGGGGGGCAGAGCCCCCCTTGGTTAAAAAACTTTTGATAAATCAAAAATTTATTTAAAAAATTAAAAAGTACTAACCTTTTAATATTGTTTGAAAATTACAAAAAATCTTTGCGTATGTTTTATTTTTTTATTTCTAATTTATCTTTTAAAATGAAATTTTTAATTGTTTTGTGTGTTTAAAATCAGGAAATATTTTAAGAATATTAAAAAAACAAAAATAATCAATTCTTAATGGTTTACAATTAACAACCAATTAATATTAAAAAAAATAACATGAATAAACAAAATTTGTATTAATATAAATATCATTTTACACAATTTTCAACATTTTTGCCATTAATTGCAAAATTAGTATATTATTTCACAATAAAATAAGTCAGTTAATTTAGTCACGCCGAAAATCCGCTCCCATTCAAAACGCCAGCCTTCCGGTAACTCCGCACGAAGAAGTTTATCGCGATTGGTGCCATTAAAAAATCGCCAAAAATAGCAGGGGGTACCCATTTCTTAAGTAGTCCCTCCTCTTCCATAAGGACCTTAGGTATGAAGACGTTATTAATCATCTTTTGTCTTTTTGGTATTTTGCCACTAGCACAATCTTCAGAATCAGTAAATACATGTTGTACAAGAAAGCTGTTAAAAGACATATGATTCTGCCACCTGTTTAAGATTTACATAAAATAGGATGACAATATTAATAGAATCTTCCAGACATGGCCTCTAATACCTGTGCATAGATTTTTTATTAGAAACTCCAGTACCTTACTCCACATCGAGATGATGTTTTTAAACTCTAAGCAAGACATTAAAAACTGAAACTGGTGATTATCAAGGTCAACAGAAACTGAACTATAACCATATACTGTGGTTTCTCACTTTTATTCTTTTTTTGAAAGGCTGTGTGAAGCTTTACAAAGAAATTTTGTTTATAGTTGCTATTTGAAATGTAGCTAGCTGAAAGAGTAGTTTTAAGCAGAATGGATGTTTCATAGCTTGATTTATGCTGATAATTAGCACTTATAAGTTTATATAAAATTTCTCATTTATTTTGTATCTTAATGTGGACAATTTATAATTCTAATATTTTCAAATGTATTATTGATGTATGAAATGGATAGATCTAGCAACAAACTCCTGAATTGGGCAATATGTGACAAAGATAAATAATGAAAAATGAAATATTTCATAAGTTTATTCTGACATGAAAGTCAGAAATGCTCTGCTTGAATATTTTTTATATGGGGTCAAGATTGTTAGCTAATTAAAGGTGTTTGTTAAGGTAATAAGGGTGATGCCCAAAGATAAAAAAAAAATTATATATTTATAGCAAGACAGCATTTTTTTTTTTTACTTGACAAGTTGGTAGTTGCCAACATATTACCAGTAAAAGAAGAAAACTAAGGAAAATCATCAAGAGGCAGGAAAAAGTACAATTTAAGTATAGATAAATATTATTATAGGATGTAGATGTAACAAAAATCACTATGTATATACTTTTAAATGCTGCAGTTTTTCAACCCTTAAATAATTTTTGTACTGTTGATTTGTTAAGATCATGAAATTAAGAGTAAATTGATTCAATATTTTCATTCTTATTACTAATGTTATTTTACATATATTTTATTTCAATTTACAGGTTAGTGATCATCAGAAAGAACTTTTAGATAAGTTTTTTAATTTGAATCATTATGTTTCTGGAACTTACGAAAACAGCGATGATTATGAAAAGTTGGATCAAAAGATAAAATCTTTAGAAAAATCATCATCCTCAAACAGATTATTTTATCTTGCTTTACCACCTACAGTATTCTCAGTTGTAACTAAAAACATTAAGATGAAATGTATGTCAGTAAAGTAAGTAATAAATATCAAAATTTTAAATTTTAAAATTTTTTTTCCATTTTGTTAATTTTTTCTCTTATTTTTCATTTTTTAAGGATTTATTAGAATCCAAAATATTGAGTATAAAATAAGAATTCTTTCTATGTAGTTTATAATTTGATAATATTAAGCACTAAGAAGCAAAGGGCTGTAAATGACATAAATGAAAATTTTGGGAAAACTAGAAAAAATCGTAGAACATATTTAAACTAACACACGCACGCACGCACGCTCGCTCACTCACTCTATTAAAAAAATGCTTGTATGGAAATCTTCTAGAATTTTTAATAAGATCTGAACATCAGGCTAGTTTTATACATTTTTCTATAGTCGCTTTCATCTGTCAATCCTACTGTAGCCAAAGATATTTAAAATAAAATATTCTTCATTTTGTATATAAATATAAAATGAAGAACATTTTATTATATCATTTTTTTATTTCATTATTTTTATTATTTTTTTGGACTATGTATGATGTACAGGCAGTTTAGAAGACATACAGGATGGTCCAAAATTATTGAGCACATTTATAAAAAAAATCTGAACCTAAATTTATATACATTTTTTATACATAAATTTTGAACTGACTTAGAAAACTTCATCTCTAATGAATAAACTTTCTATGTTTCTGATTATGTACAACTGTCATAACTGTCAAATCTCGGGAACTGAATCTCCTCATACAATAAAAGAAAAAGCACACAGTTGCTTGAAAGGGAATGTTTGGTATACACTAGCAGCGGATGAAATCTTTAGACCATTTTTTTTTCATTTATCACATTGATGTGTTACCATATCTCAACATGATAGTGCTATACTTTTTCTCAATTTGAACAAGATTTCACTCCATCATATTTGGATGCTATAGTTTGAACAGAGCTAGACAATACATTTCCTGATTGATAAATTAGTTGTGTATGTGTGGGTGAAACAATGTCCATTAAAATTGCCCAACTTTACATCCTTTGTTTTTTTCTTTTGGGGTATGCTAAAGAGCAAGTGCATGCAATTCCAGTTCAAGGAAATGATGGCCTAAAATCAAAAATCACTGAAGTCATTGGAGGAATTCTTGCAGATGTGCTGAAAAAAAAATTTGAAACATGTAAAATTGAACATTGAATGAATATTTTTTGTCCCACAAATAAAGTTTATGGGGAAGTCATTTCATGTTTAAAAATTTGATAAATGAAACTGTTTTAAATTGGCTTTCCATGTAAATAATAAACATATATATACTACATTTTATTCTTTTTTTCAAGCGTGAAATGTACACAATACTTTTGGATCACCCTGTACATGCCTAATTCTAAATTTAATTACTCAGTTCTGATAGACTTTAATTGACATCATAATCTGGAAAACTTTGATAGAGCAGTTTAAAATATCTACAACAAAGACTACAAATTTAAATAAATGTAATTATACTTTTCAGAACTTAAATTTCTATCATTTTAAGTTGAAAGTGATATAGTTTGTTTCAGAGGTAATTTCTGTAAAATGCATTAAAGGAAAATTACAATAGGTTATATAAGTAGATCTTAACTGGGTTATTGCTAGTATATTGCTTTCCACACACTTAAATTCTTCTCTTGTGTAGGAATAGTCTATGCATTATGGACTGAGAAGATATGTTATAACTCTGAACATATGTTAACTGCCAAAATGTGCATTCTATGTCAATGAATATGTTCCTGTAGTGTGTCTTTTTTCTTTATAAGTCTTGATTATGAAAAATAGACTTAGAAAAGATATTTCCAATGCAATACATTGAGAAAGAAGATCTTTAACACTCAGAAGTAATGGTTTTGAAGCTATGGAAGATAAATTTATTCAAGTTAACTATCAAAATATTGCTCTATAAAATTTTATTTTTCAAAGTATTGGATTAATGCTCAGTATAAATACTCATAATTAAGTGTTAAAACTATGAAAATGCTCAGACCGTGTTTCTAATTAATTATGAATAATAAATATTATGTAAAATTTGATGTTACGAAAAAGTTGTTCTGCTTAGTTTTATCCCCCTATTTATTGTTAGAAATAAGCTCATCTATTTCATGAGTTAGTATATTGAAATATTAAATTCATATTGAAGATATGCTCCAGTAGTTATATATATGTACTTTTAAAATTTAATTTTCATATCTAAAATATAATAAATTCAATGGGATCTAATATGAGAACTTAAATAGAATAAAGCACTATTCATATGTTTCACATTTATGACATTTTATCACAGTCTCAATGTATTCATAACCACTGTAATGACAAAATCTTTTATTTATGTGTTGCAAAAGATGCAAAGTTTTGGTTATATACTGTTTTTTCCTTTTCTAACACAAATTTTCAGGTAAAAAAATGCATTAAAAACTTCAAACTTATTTTTTTGTGTTATAAAACTTTTAGTGCACTTAAATTGATTCATACTGTTGTACTCAATAACTCTTAAATAAGTACCATGTATGGTAATGATTAAAGATTTTTTAGAATTAAATGCCTACCTGCATGCAATTAAATGGTATAATTAGTACTCAAGATATGTAATAAATATAGTGGGCACATATCAGGTAAATCTAGGAAATCATGGAATTGTCAGAGTATTTTATGATTATGGAAAATATCAGGCTGCCTTTCTTTTATTTTAATTTTTCCCATAGCAGTCTGCACTTGTTATGTGTACAAGGTATAAAATTTTGTGACTCAGTATAATATAAACTGATAAAAGATTATTTGTAGTACTTATAGATTAAACTTTACTTAGTAAATTCAGTACCATTTTCTTATGAATAAACCTGTTTATAAAGAAAAGAAATTATATAGGCCACAAGTGTCAGCACTTAGTTATATGTGTACTATATGAAATTTTATCTGATTCACTCTAAATGAAGCTAAGTAAAGTACTGATCTTTGCTCAGTAACTTAATAAAAGTTTACAAAAGTATTGTAAAACTTTGTTACTAAAAATAGTTAAAAGATAGAAACATTATCTTTATTTTTAAGACTTCACTATATAATCACAATCTCAAATTATACATTTCCCACAGCATATCTTTTGAAGACTCCTTGTGTAAGCACATTGACAACCCCCTATCTTTTCCATACTGTAGATTACTTCAGTCTATGATTTTCTGAGAGCAAACAAATCAACATTAATAGCTGTAATTTATAACATTTTAAATTACAAAGTAATGTTATTAATTGTCAGTATTAATTCACATAAATTTTTCCCAGATATCTATTATTTTTTAGCAATAAGTGAAACATTACAATACCCCTATGTATAATATTTTGAAGAGATATAAGGAAAGACTTTAATCATAAAATTTTTATTGACAGTCCTTTTTTTATTTCAAGGTTAAAAGTTATTTAGTATTCAGTGTTTTTAAATTATATCTATTAAAAATATATAGTTTAATATTTGATCTTTTAGAGGCTGGACTCGCATTATAATTGAAAAGCCATTTGGAAGAGATAGCGCCACTTCAGCTGAACTTTCTGAACATCTTTCATCTTTGTTCAAAGAAGAAGAAATTTATCGAATAGACCATTATCTTGGGAAAGAAATGGTTCAAAATTTGATGGCCCTTAGGTAATCATTAAGATTTTTCATTGATAAAGATGATTTTTGATTTATTAATACAATTTCATTTCCTATAAAAGCATTGTAAATGATTACCTAACATGGGGGGAATCCTTTATAAGCAATTATACTTTTGATACAAATAAAGATATTCATATGACATATTAATGCCATTAAATACTTTTATGCTATTAAGAATGAGCATGAGAAGAGTAGCCATAACGATAATGACTATCATATATAAATAATATTGGAATAATATGATGCTGGTATTATGATAAAGCTGTTTTATGCAATCTGTTGACATAAATAGGTATAAGCACATGTCTTTTGTGTATATTCAATGTTTGTTACCTAATTGAATAGAATGACTGTTTTAAAAATTTCAGCTTAATGGAATATGCATGGAAATTATTTGTAATGAATTATTATAAAATTGTTATCCTTACATATATAAATAGCTGTAGTTTAATATCTATAAATACCATGACTGTCCTTCTTCCAGATGTATTTATGTAAGGTTTTATGTTAATTTATAATTATGTGTTTCTTAAAGACAAAATAGATTGTGTTACCTTACTGAGCTGGAAAAGAAAAAAAAAGTATGAAATATACTCAAGAAATTTTAAAAATTAAAATATTCCTGATTATTTAGAACTTACATTTAATAATCATCTTAATTCTATGCATTCTTAAAAATACCAATTTTTATCAATATATATGCTGTAGCATGATCACTTATATATCTAATAGTACTATTTCTCAAAGTTTTGATTGTCTGTAACACATATTTTATAGTTTTTCATTCATGTATTTCTCTTAGTGAGTTCTGCCACAAAAATACTTTTTAAATTTCATTTTTACCTTATATAAAATTTTAATTTACTTAAATTGAGATTCATGTAAAAACTTCATTTTATATCAATTAATATTTATTGTATAATATTGAGCTTTTATAGATAAATATAATTTCATAGGTTTGGAAATCGAATATTTGGGCCTATTTGGAACAGAGAAAACGTTGCAAGTGTAATGATTTCATTTAAAGAACCATTTGGAACTCAAGGAAGAGGAGGCTATTTTGATAACTTTGGAATTATAAGGTTTGAAGCTATTTTCATTTTGTTTACAAATAATTTTTACTTTTTAAATTTTGTTTGAGCATACAACTGAAATTTGATCTTTTTTCCATGTTAGAATTCATAATAGATCCATGTTATGCATGTTATACATTCATAATAAATCCATGTTAGAGCTGTGTATACAATTCTCCTTCATATGCTTGATTTTTATATGAAAAAAAAATCTTACTTGTACAGTTGACTTGTTAAACCTTGAAGTCATTGGAAGCAAGGAAAATATTTGAGAACATTATTTTTTCCTTTTAATTATGGGGTATGTTATGACTATTGTGGCAAAAATATGCTATAAAAATATCGATAAAGCAAAATACTTTTATATATATTTCTGATAAACTCATAAATTAATAATAGAAGTGGTCCAATAAAAAGGAATACTGCTTATATGAATGAAATAATTGTTTTGCCTTACTTAAATTAAAAATAAGATATTAATTGCTATAGAAAATGTTAATTATATCTTTTGATACATTTTCCTTGCTTTCTGCTCAACAATGAATACTGAAATTGCATAATTGATTTCAGCATTTATAAACACATTATTATCTATAGGAATCAAAAGGTTCTTTTCCTCATCTGTCTTCTTAAGTTGTTATTTCTGTGATAATGTCTTTATCTTAAAGTTCTTTGAATCTGACAAATTTTTTCTCTGCATCTATGAAATCGGAAAGTGCTGACTTATCCTCAAATGATTTCATGACATCACAGAATTCATTGTTAAAAATTCATTAATCCCCTTCAGACAATTTGACACAGGATATAAAAAATAATTACAATTCATAAAAGAATCGGAAAATGTTTCCAGAAGAAGGAAATGCCATTTCACCAAACAGTAAAAATCATTCCCCAAAATTCAAATAAATTCATATGATCAGAACTCTTTGCAATTAATCATTCATTCTATTACAAAAAAAATATTACATTCAAAGTTTCTCTCAAACGTTCACATAAATGGATTCAACTCTGAGATTACAAGAAAAAATTTATATTGAATTATGCTTATGGGAATTTGGTATTTTGGAAAAACTTCAAGATAAGCAGCAATTTTGGATATTGATTGTCAACTATATATATATGTTCTAATCTACATTGCTGTTTATTATTCACTAGTTATATTTTAATCAGAATGATTAACTAATTTAAAACTATGTTGAATATTTTAGGTGTTTCTATTCTGTTAAAAAAATTTGCTATTGTTTCTACTTGCTTGTTACACAGAATCATAACAATCAAATCAACATTCTTTCTACATCAGTGATAGTTACACTTTTAGACAGTATGACCTTTCTTGGAACCTCAAGATAACATGCTGACCCAATAGTTAAAATAATCAATAATCTAATAATCAAGAAGCAAGTAATATTAAGATTAGGAAGGTTTTAATTTTTATTTCATACTAAATAAACAGTATGAAATACTATTACAATAATTGAAAATCAACTCTGTAGTTACTAAATATTTAGTTGAAAAATAAAGTAATAATAAATCTAACAAATTAAAGCATGGCATTTAACATGTAGGCACTTTAAAAAACAAGTTAAGAAAAAACATTGTAAAAGGAAAATACTTAATGACAGCTATGAGTTTGTTTCTTATTTAAATGTAATGATATTTTGTTTAGATGGAGTCTTGAAGGTGTCTCTATTGTTAATTTGTTTCAGCATATAGATTTTAAATGCAAAAAAGGGAAAATCTTATCTTGCATATTTAAGATGAGGGTAAATGGTAATAATGCCTTTAGAACTAATCAGATAGTTTTCTGTATTCATTTTGAACTTTAAGCCAAAAATTGTTTAAGTTCTTTAAAAACAAGTTTCAATTCTTTTTTTAGTTTATCCTGTGAAGTAACGTGTATAAGGATTTTAAAAATCCTAAAGATCAAATAGTATTTTGAAAATTATCGGAAATTAAGTTTTTACATGCTGGCTCTATTGCTACAGCTTTAATGTGATCAAACTCAAATTCTTTTGTAGCTTATTAGTTGTGAAGAGAAAACTTGGTTTTACTTTTTTTAAAGTTTATTTTATTACTCTTTAACAGTCTTCTGTATTTCATTTTATACTTCTTTTTCTAAGTATGATTTTATTATGTTTTTTAAATATTCATATTTTTTTAGGGATGTTATGCAAAACCATCTCCTTCAAATATTTTGCCTTGTTGCCATGGAAAAGCCAGTTACTACTTCAGCAGAAGATATTAGAGATGAAAAAGTATAAATTTTTATTCTGTCTTTAAACATTAATTAGTAAGGAAATATTAATTTTAATTTGGAGATTGGGTTACAAAGTCACTAAATGAACAAAAGTTAAGTATTGATTATATACAGGGTTACTATAAAAGTTCAATTCATTTTCAAAATGCTATATATTCAAAAGTATTACACAAACATGTGTAATATATGGAAACAAATACAACCTTACTAAATTTTCTGCACATAAATGTTCAGTTGTCCCCTAAGTCTCACAACCTAAGTCCAGGCAGTAGTTAAACTTTTATGTAGCATTATCCTGTCAATGGTCGTCGCTGCAGCATTTATCTGTGCCTTAAATTCTTCTAATACTTTTGGTAGTGAGGGTATATAAAAAAAGTATCTTTATGTGCTCGAAAGGAAAAAGTCTCAAGGTATTGAGTTATGTAACCTGGGGAGGAGGCAATAGAACAAAACATTATGCTCTTTACCAACATGTTGCTGAACAATGGCCGATTAGTTATGTTGTTGGCTTTTGGTACTGGAGTTTGTGGGTTCGAATCCCACTGTGGCATGGATGTTCATAGCTTTTTAGAATTGGCATTAAACTGTAGTCCCGGTCTTATTAGCCCTCGTGTTGCAAAAAATAGACTGTAGCACTCTGAACCAAACCAAACTAAACTTTACTTACAGGCCCAATCCATGATGCTGTCAACCTGTGATGCTTACATTGTTAGGTATCCATTAGCTGGAATGTTCTAATGAGGGAGAGGGCATTTCTGGCAAAAGACAAAGTCTAGTTGTAGTAGCTAGTTGTAGAAACAACCCTATTTATAATACTTCCAGATAATGGGCATTAATTAGTTTTCTCATAAAAGAAAAATGAGCTATCACACAATGGTCCATATTGTCTGGACACCTGTTGTGACTCAAAGAGGGCACACACATACACACAATAAAAATTGGTAAGTTTGTGGTTAGTTTCATATATCATTCATATTTGAGCACATAATACTTTAGAATCTATAACATTTTAAAAATGATTAAATCTTTTTTAGTAACCTTGTACAGCAGATTTGTATAAAATGATTTGTATATACACTTCACCAGATTTGTATTTTGTGTATGAAAACTTATTTATCTTTCTTATTTTATTAATTTGTAAACCTAAGCTGTTCTAATAGGGTTCTCTTATACAGTTGAATCCTGCTACTAGTATGGGTGTTTTAGTCATTTGGAATTGCTTTTAAGTAGTAGGTCCCAGTTTGAACCAACTGAACTACAGTCAAACCAGATTAATTAATAGATATTGTTAACAAAAAGAGTAAGGTTACTGATTTCATATCTGCTTAAAAAAGTATAATTGGATTATCTTCCTGATTGTGTTAAACTAATATGGAAAGATAAAAGTATCTTGGAATTAAATAAAACCTAACCTTGTACGTTAATATTGATGCTCATAAAGTGAATATTTGACAGTATCTAATAGTGTCTAGCTTGCTGTAATCATAACATAAAAAATATAACATATCAGAGATATAAAAACTGTGTTTTATAGGCTTTAACATTTTATGAAATGTATACGGGTTGAATAACTAGGAAACTTTCCTTTGTGGGATTAAAGACAACATATAATAGAATTTGTGATATATGAGTCAGAGGTTTCCAAATCTTAAAATTAAAATGAAATTCATTGTGATATTAACAAATTTTATTTTATAGTAGAGGGAGGACAGTGTATAGACAATCTATATAACATTGAAAAAAGTACTACTGTTAAACCTTTAAATAGCACTAACATGAAACCTTGAATTGGTCCTTTATTTAGAGATCCTGTATTCAAATAGTCTAAAATGAATGCTAAAAACAAATAGTAATTTTGAGGAATACAAGTGTATCCTACATGATGCTATTTTTTATTGCTATTAAAATTAATGACTGACTTAATTTAAAAATTATAATTTAAAGTCTTGAAATGTGCATCTGTGTTTCACATTATTTTCTACAGTTTATTATTTATTTTTTTTTGTTTACCATTCATTCAATGTAACTTGTGTCTGACATCATAAGTAAATCTCTATAAATTTTAATCTTTCACAATCGCTTTATTAAGAATAAAAATCTTAGTAAAATTTCTTACTGTTTTGAGATGCACAATGAAGATTCTCAACATCATATACTATATTAATTTCTATTAGATTTATTATCATTAGCAGTATCAGTCTTGTAATACTAATGTGTATAATAATGAAGTCATCCGATCAATATAATGGGTAGAGCATCCACCTACTACACTGGATAGGGTAGGTTCTCACCCTGCATAAATCTTGGTTGTGAATTTGTGTTGTCATTTCACAGGGAGTAAATTTGACTGCATATATGGATTTTCAATAATAAAATAGTTGATAAAATATGTAGCATTATATTGGCAAATGTTTAATAGTGCCTCATGCCCCCCCCCCCCCCCCCCCCCCCCCCCACCCCCCCCCCCAAATATATATAATATCCCCCCCCCCCCCCCCCCCCCCCCCCCCCCCCCCCCCCCACCCCCCCCCCCCCCCCCCTTATATATTCCCCTAAAAATCCCCCCCCCCCCCCCCCCCCCCCCCCCCCCCCCCCCCCCATGTTAATATATATATATATATATATATATATATATATATATATATATATAATACAGTAGTTGATTTATTTACAATAATTCAAATAACATCCCCCGTATTTGAAAATTTTGACGTTTTCTTTAGCTGTTCTTTGAATAAATTTAGATATTTTCCTTGCATTGTCATTTAAATCTGAAAGAAGAGCTTAGCTTCTTAAAACATGAATTCTGATGTTGACTTTTATAAACACTGTGATGTACTTTCTGTCCTCAAATTAAAATCTATTTTCCAAAGTAGATTTTGAAAGTTCAGTTTTATATCAGCTTATGCAAGGAAAAATAAAAGGATTTGAGCATTTTTTCTTATCCAAATCTTGATACAAAGTTTCATTGTCTAAGATTAAGTAATTTGTTTAATTATTCTTAAAGTATTTTACACTTCAGCATAAATGCTGTAAATTGATAATTTTTTCCCTTAAACAGCCACTGTAAATACTTTTGCATACCTTAAATTTAGGATCATACCCACTGGTAGAAATAAAAATAACATTCATTGTTAAGGCAGTGATCTTCAATGGGAAAGCACATATATTGTTTTATTTGTATTATTTTAGGACAAAACATGACTTATTTTATAAGTAATGAATTTTTTCTACTATTCATGGAAATGTTTATTCATATTCCATTTCAAGCAATTAATAGAACCCAGAAAATATTGATAAAAAAATTAAATTCATATTGGAATTAATTTCATTTTCATTTAGTGTGAAAGAATTCAATTAATAATTACTTTTCTTAAAAATAACTGTCTGCTTTTTAGAGTGTCCCTTGTCTGGAAGTAAATATATTAGAAATATTGTTGGGAATGGGACTGTAAATGTTTCTCCTAAATTCAGGTATACTTTATCTAGGAGTGTTCCATATATAAGTTTTAGTCTATTTGATCATGCATTTACAGAAACATACAATTTGCATTATATGGTTTTAAAAACTGTATTATTTAAATAAAAAAAGGTAAAATTTTTAGTTTTTTTTTTTGATAATTTTGTGTCATAGACCCCTTATGGAATTCAAGCAAAACTAAAGAAAGTGATTAATACAGAAGATATAACAGACACATAGCAGATTTCCCCCCCCCCCCAAAGTTTAGACAAAATCTTTTTTTGGTTACAAAAAGGGTTCATATATGCATAAAAGTTAAAGCAAAGAACAGACTCTTTTCACTTAAAGTACTCCACTTACACAAATGAAAGAACATTAGCAACAAAATTTTAATATTACTTATTCTTAATGCAGATATTTTTTTAATAAATTGTTTACTTTATACTATTGTTATAAATAATTTATTCTGAGTTTCATTCTTATTTATATAATTTTTAAAATTTTCCTGCATTCATTGTTTTCTATTTCAGTTCCTGTAAAAAGTGATCAATTGAGGTTTTACTTTATTCCTCCTCCTGCCTTTTTTATTTAGAATTACTTTTATTGATATATTTTAGTAACCAAGAATTAATGAGTTACAGACCTCTTTTTTGAATGATGTAACTCTCTTATAGCTATTTTTTGCTTTGTGTTAGCTTTGTTATCATATTTTTAATATATTTTGGGAGTAAATTAATATATCTTAGAATGATGAGCATATATTAAAGAGGAAGTAAAAATGTCCATTATATCATTCATTTTTTTCTTTTTTATATTAAAAGTTTAGGTTTATGAAGTGCTTCAATTTATATATGAGTAGTAGTAGATTTTCAAATGTATATCAAAACTTGTTATATAATTTTCTTACTGTTTAATATTCTCTGTCTGCCTTTTATATAGATATTTATATTTTACATTTTAGGTTAAAGTTTTGAGATCAACAAAAGATATAGAACTAAATAATGTTGTACTGGGGCAGTATATTGGCAATCCAGAGTTAGAAGGAGATGGCAAAGAGGGATATTTGGATGATCCTACAGTTCCAAATGATTCTGTAACTCCAACATATGCACTAGCAACATTATACGTAAATAACGAAAGATGGGATGGTGTTCCATTCTTTCTACGTTGTGGTAAAGGTAAGTTGAACATATATAGTTTTTGATAAACTAAATGAAAGTATACTGCAGTTACATGCATTAAGGTGCTATTAAATACAATATATATATATATATATATATATATATATATAATCTGCCAACTTAAAACTATGTATAGATCACTGTCTATTACAGTCCACAGGTTTGAATTCTACTGTCGATATTGACATTTGTAGCCATTCAGAATCAGCTTTAAAAAGTAGGTTTTGTTCTTGAGTAGCAAACTTTGAGTACCAAAACTGTAGATCATAGCATTTCAAACCAAACTTGCCAAGTTGTTCTTTTTGACTGTATAGGTGTTAAAACTGTTTGATGGTTATTGAAAAAAAAGATCATTATGAGGCAATTCAAGGATTAAGCATCCCACTAAACTTGTACTCAAATACTTGTCAAAGATTGTAGAGTATAAACCAAATAAAACTAGAAAAATTTGTGATTTCATAGGTAAGTAAACCATTTAGAATAATAGACTTAACTAATATACTGACTCAACATTAATTCTTTAAAATTATTTGTTAGAATTAATTATTATGAGCTGAGTGATGTACTGATAGTTTACATTAATCAAAATCATTAAAAAAGTTATATTCTGCAAATATAAAATAATGACAAAGTAAAATGAACAGTATCTGAACTCTAAAAGAATTGTAATATTTCTTGATTGCGTATCTGTGTTTACATTGTATTACATTGGTCTTAAGAATTATATTAAGTTCATTAGTACATAATTACTATGAACATCTTCATTAAAATAGAAGATAGAGCCAAAATTAAAATTTTCTCAAAACAAAGTTAAAAACGAATATATGATACTTAAATACATGTATTCATGACATCAACAGCAGCTACCTCTCTAAAAATATAGTAAAACCAGCAAAACCTAAAATAAAAAAGATAATTCAAAGAAACTTTTCTTCTAAACCAAATCCAGCAAAGAACCCTCTTTAAAAGAGAGAAGGCTTTTGCTGGCACTCCACTCACAAAGAATACTCAAAACCATATTAAACATACTTCTTTCAAAATTTAGTCCAGACTGTTCAAAAACAAATTGTCTAATCACAAGTTTTGATGACTCCAGACAATCTCTTGTTTTCCCATGGTCATCGTCTTCATTCAGAGGCTTTGTTGTTAAGATAAAATAAATTAATTTCATAGAATAAGTAAAAGTTATTAAAAGATTGCCTCACAACAATAGATTTTAATTAAAGGGAATAATTTAGGTTTATGTTTAAATTCTATAAATTTAAACTATGTAACGTAGATTTAGAAATTAGTTGATTTCAAAATGTAGGCAATAAATCTCTGCAAAGAGGAAAAAGGAATAGGAATCTATGCAATGAAGATATTTTATAGTGTTGCTGTAAAAATGCTATTATCCTTGTCTTAAATTTAAAAACTGGACCATAAAATCTGTCCTTATAACCTTGTCTCTTGAAGTAATTTGGAATTTATTTTTCTCTTGTTTTATAACATTTAAAAAGTAAACTTTTAATCAATACATGTGAATGTATTTTTATGTAACAATCTTTAGTTTGAAGATAATTGAGTTCAAGATATAATCTTAACCTGTATCATTGCTTAAATTGGGTGAGCAAATATGACATCTATAACAAAGATATTTCTTCTTTCTTTTAATAGCTCTTAATGAGAGGAAAGCTGAAGTTCGCATTCAGTTCAAAGATGTTCCAGGGGATATATTTCATGAACAGTGTAAACGAAATGAGCTGGTACTCAGAGTACAGCCAGGAGAAGCAGTTTATGTGAAAATGATGAATAAAAAACCTGGCATGTCATTTGATTTGGAGGAAACTGAATTAGATCTTACCTATAACAGCAGATATAAGGTATATATAGTACAAAAACTATATAGTTAATGTTAATTTTTATGATCATATTAAATTTTTTTTACTTAGGAAATAAATTTTGGAAAACTTTATTTTTTTACCACATTGTAAAATCTAATTTTTTATATCAATTATTGAAGAATGCAATTATGTTAATTTCATAAAGTTTGAGTAAAACCATACATTGAAAATTACAGTTAATCATACCAATAATATAAAATCTAAGATTGTACTGTGATGTATCTGAAGTTTGATCATATCATCCCTAGCTTACAATGTCATATGGCATAGGGTAAATCAATAGGAACAAAAGCTAATATAACATATGAGAGGTATAAGTTGATCAAACTAAAAATAAATACATTGTGTTTGAAACAGTAAATTGTGTATGGCTAAAAGTGACACAACATATTAAAGATGCAGTCATTTGGGTTATATATAACATGTACTTAAAGAGATTGAAATAAGTTCTTGAGGATGCACTTGCATAAAAATACATATATTACAGAAAATGTTTTATTTTCAGTTAAAAATTAGCATTGGAGTGTAGTTTCAGCATTTTTTACTGGTGTCTAGTTTAAATATTATGCATGTATTGTTTCTCCAGACTTTTGTCTTATAGTGTAAAACTAGCTTGTTGTACGACTGTCTTTCTCTCTCTAAACAAGTTTATGTTAATTTATCTAATTTATTATATGTGAGCTGCTATATATTCTTTTTGCATAATCATCTTTAAGCATTTTCTTGGTTCAAGTCCAAGCTTTTGATGCAAACAAAATATTAAAATCTCCAAAATATACTTATGGCAAAATAAAAAAGAGAATTGATAAAAAGCATTAATAAATGTGATAAAGTACTAATTTGACAATTTCAAACAGTTATTAATTTCAGCTTAAATAATACTTTAAATCATCAACACAACTAAGATATATATTATATATTTAAATATATATTTTTAATTCAGATATTTAAGTTTTATCAAGAGCATCTTTTTAATTTCAATTTTGTATTCTGTATCATGAACAAATTTCTATTTCTTTGTTTTGTCAAACATTTTTTCTCTTAATTTCATGTTTTTCTTAATAATTGAGTCAATATCTACTCAAAAAATGAATATTTAAATTTCTGGTGAAACTTTAAAGTCTAATTGTTAACAGCCTTAACATTCATTTAGATGCCAAGTAAACAGTTGTCAAAAAGAGATTATACTACATCTTTTCTATGGAATATACAGCCACACCCATATTGAATGTGTACTGCTGCAGCTGTATAAGTATACACACAGCAGCAGCACCCATTTAATACGTACATATATCTGTGTGTGTATGTATATATATATATATATATATATATATATATATATATATATATATATATATATATATATATATAATTACATAATCAGCCATAAGTTTTTGCCATCAGTTTAATAATTTTTTTAATAGCCTAAAAGTATATTCCAATTATTATTATTATTAGCTTATGCAATTTTACCATTTTTATAGCTTTCAAATTTGACTTTATTTTCTAATTCAAACTTTTCTTACTTTTTTAGAACATGTCTATGCCAGATGCTTATGAACGCTTAATATTAGATGTGTTTTGTGGCAGTCAAATAAATTTTGTCAGGAATGATGAATTGGCTGAAGCCTGGAGAATATTTACTCCTTTACTGCACCGAATTGAAAAAGAGAAAATCAAGCCATCATTGTATAAATATGGAAGGTAAATATTTCTTTTATTATGGAGGGGATTCATTTAATAATGTGCTATATTCGCTTTAATTTAAATATATTTTTGATGTCATAAATAGTGAAGTTTTTGTTGTCTGAAGGTAAGAACATTGTTAGGGTCGCAACAATTCATTTTCACAATGAAATAACAAAGTAGACAATGTACAAAATGATAATGTTATAGCATTATAAATAGCAGGGTTATGACAAGGCCCTCTGATACATTATGTATCATTTGACACAGTGCACAAGGGTTGAGCACATCATATTAACAGTGGCAAACAGAAATTATAAACTAAATAGATAAAATTCTTCTTCACTAATTTAAAGCTAATATAAATTTTGTTTAAGGGTTTATAATAAAAGACAACTTGTTTATGAATCTATTTAGGTTGGTTGTTGGTTTTAAATGTTACTATTTGCTTTTCTACAAGAAGGCTAATGAGACTGGGTCTTATGGTTTAAAGCAAGTTCTGAATTACTATAAACATCTATGTCAGTGGTTTTATTCAAACCCACAAATTCAGGTGTTGAAGAGCATTACTTTTTTCATTTAGGCATCATATAAATCTGTTTAGAACATTGCAGTTCAATAACACTGACTTCCCTTCTAAAGTTGGAACTGATATCTGTACTGGATGTGGTGCTCTTGGTACTGGCATCTTTATTGTATCTGGTACTTTCAATTCTTTATTTGATAGTAGTGACTCTGAATCCTTGACTAACAGTTTTCATAAGTGTTTCTAACTTGGATGAACTTCTTTTTTATACAAATGGGTCTTAGAGACGTGTTTCTATTGGAAAAAGAAATTATCATTCATTGTTGATTTATTTTATTTCTGTGCCTCATGTGGATGAAGTTTTTAAAAATGTTTTGTGATAGCCTGTCATCTTATTTCAATAATATAATGGGCAGCACCTAATCTTTTGCTAACAGTACTGTATTTCCATATAGTTAAACTGACATAACTATGCAATTTTGTGTTCTTCAATTTTGTAAAATGTCCTAAATTCTGGCTGTACATTTTTAAATGTTTCAGATCTTGTTTAGCTTAAAGATTCTGGTATTACATAATTTCAGCTAGAGTTTGACCATTTGAAAGAGAAATAGATTGATAGATAAATAATAATTCATAGTTTTTGTATAAGGTGCTCACATGAAATCTCATATACTTTATTTTAAAATATAAACAAATCTTTTGTCTTGTCCATCAGTAGCTAAGTGACCAAGTAAATTGATCTTTGATGAATGTGATTTGATGTACAGAAGGCTTGAAATTTTAAAGATCTTAAATGAGCAGTATTGTCACTAACTAGTATTTCTGGAAGTTCATGGTGACTAACTATTTCATGTAGATACATTCTATTCATGATATTAGAGGATTTTTTTATCACATAAATTTCAGGTTTTGATTACGTATAAACTGATGAAATAATTATGTATCATAAATGGACCAGCATAATCCATATGAATGTATTGTCAATAATGAATAGTTTCAAACACTACATCATTCTTTGTAGGCTTTAATCATGTTCTATGCTGATTTCAACCATGCTTGTGTCTTAAATATGAATATTTCACCAACAGCAGGAATTCCTAGCTATAGCCTTCATTTTATTTATTCCATTATGTTGTGAATATAATACTTGTAGTATTTCTCTATAGAAGAAACCTTAGAAATATCTGTGGTTTACAAAGGACCTATTGACCCTGGAGATTATAAGATACTTTTTGAACAGTATCTTTTGCCTAAGTCTTGAACATATTTTTTTTTATGCTGTGTGATGGACAATGAAGCATACATATCCTTAAAACTACCTTTCATGTTTGTTGTATTTTGGACATTGTAGCTAGTCTAGTGCCTCACTGATATCCTGCTCAACATGAGTAATCCTGTCTATTGACATAGCTTATTAGATCACTGACACAACAAGGTTGCAATACATGATGTGATATCAAGTCCTATAGTTTATAAAATTAAAATTAACTTATAAATATGACAAAAGTACTTAAAAAATAAACATGCTGTATGTTTTTGTTGTTTTAACTAGGAAAAACTTGCAAGAAAATGATTCCAAATAATTCTATATGGCCTTATTACAAAAGCAGCTTTTAACAAATGACTACCTAAGCAGAAGCAAACTCACTTATTTGAAACGTAACACAAATACAAGTACAGCTATCTATCAAAAGCATTAAAAATACCAGTATCTATATTAAATAATAAAGGTTTATAAAAGATAATTTGTTTCTCTTAAAAAAAAATTAATCTTCCATGTACAAACTGAGTAATAATCCTGATAATTTGGCTACTGACTGTTATATTTATGTTTAGAGAGAATAATTTGTGTCATTGCTAGACGATCTTTGTCTGGCACCTTTCTGTATAATAATGGCTAAATGGATAGATAGGGTGCAGCTCTTCAGTACTGGAATTTGTGGGTTCAAGTCCTACTGCAAGCATGGTTGCTCATAGCCATTCAGAGTTGGCTTTAAGCAGTAGGTCTCAGACTTACTAGTCCTCGTGTAGCAAAACAGTAAACTGTAGTGCTTGTTCCCCATCAACCAACATGGTATTTTCCTTTTTCATCTACAGTTTCCATCTTTAACATATAATTCATAAAGTAGCACATAATCGATAATTCCTTTCTATGCTTGGCCATGATTTTGAACAGTTCATTTTGTCACACCCATAACTATCCAGTTTAGACACCCTATTATGTGAAGACTAATAATCATGAATTTTTGCAAATCCTTAGTTTTTAAATATTACTACACAAATGCTAAATTGCAATCTATCATTGTATAACTTATTAGACACTTCAGTTCCTACCTTATTTATTTATGTAGCAAATAGCATTACTGTATCTTAGTAAAATTTACATAAAAACATTTCTTGCTTTTATTAACAGTAAGTATGTCTATTAGTTTACGTATATGAGTATATATTTTTTTGTTATAACTCCATTTTCCAGATTTATTTTCGTTGCTAGGTGAAAAAGAACTATCATGAATGCATTTTTTAAAAATTTCTCAAGATATTTCTTGCATTAAAAATTTCTTAAAGTTATTTAATTTTATTTACTTATTTTTTAGCCGTGGTCCAAAGGAAGCAGATGATCTTACTCAGAAGTTGGGATTTAAGTTTTATGGAACCTATAGATGGGTGAAACCATCTCATATGTAAATGAAAAAAAGATGTCTTCAACTTAACATAATGGATCTTTCAATTTGTTTATACACATACTTATCTTTTACTTTTTTAAACCTTTCAATGTCTTTAATTTGAACAAAGAATTATTGGTTGTTATTTATTCATTTATACAATTTATTGTTGACAATGTTCCTGCTTTATATTGTTTGCTGTTGCTTTTTTTCTTTCTTACAATTTTAGTGTTATAAAACAAAATTTGTGATTTAATTTTCTCTACCATTTGTTATACATATTTTTCTGTTATATATACTTCTCATTAGTTTCTATGACTACACTGGGAGTGTAGTATTAAGATTTGAATTTTGTAAATGGAAATTGTTGCATGAACATCTTTTTAATGTTCATATTGACAAACATGACTCTTTAAATTTTTTGGACAAATTATTCAGTTAAGTTGCATAATTACTTGTCAGAAATGATAGTCTATTGTTTACAGATTCATAAAAAAAATTTTTTTTATCCTAAAAGAATTTTTTAAAATGTGGAAATCTGTTTTGAAGTAAATACACACATTGTATTACTACTATAAGTTACGTTTGTTTTAGCCATTAGACTATTTATTTAGATTACATGTTTTGATAAAAGTATGTATTTTCTGTATTTATACTCATGTAAAAAGCTCCAAAAGTTGGCAAGAAGGTAGATCTGGCCATATGCCTTATTTTAAAGATTTTATGAATCCTATGCCATATATTTCCGAGTATAAGCCCATCTATATATAAGCGAATAATTTCTTTAAAATTTGTCCAAAATTCTAAACTGTGTTTAAGTTGAAATGAGAGAGGGGAAATCAGAAAATTTCAAAATATGTTTGCAAAGCAGGTAAAGAGGGTGAAATATTTTTGATGGAATTATTGAAAAGTAAAAATGTAAGACATTAGATTATATTTCTAATACTGTTGTCTCCCTGTTTAATGACTTTTAAGGAACTATGAATAATTATCTTTAAGTAGAATCTTAAATAGGATTTCCCATCATTCTTTACAGGCTTAGGATTGTAAATATATTCTGTATATATTGGCATGTTTAAAATCAAATTATAACATAAACAAAATTTATATAATTAATAAATACCATGTATACATAAAAATTAATAAGAAAATTAGATTTTAAATCATAATGTATACAATTTATAATTTATTTAAAAAATTAGCATTTGGGAAAATGTCCAGATTTTGGCCATTCTGATTTTTGGATGTCTGGATCTGAAGTTTTTTACTGTAATTGTGTCTGCCTCTCCCTATTCTCTTTAAATTTAGTAAAAGTTCCTTAAATTATTGACCTATGCACAAAAATATATGGTAATTGCCTTGGGATTTACATAATTCTTGTTAGCAACACTGAAGCAAATATATTGTAATTTTTACTGTTAAATAACTACTAGAATTCTTTTTGGGAACAAACACTAAGCAAATACTGTAAATTTGACAGTTAAACAGCTGCTAAAATTTCTGCTGACATTATTGGGAATTAGTAAACTTTGAAATATCAATTTTTTTCTAAGGTAGTTGAATCAGATTTTGTTTATAACCATACCCAAAGTATATTTTCTTTCCTGTTTAAATGTTTTAGATGTTGTTACAGTGCCTTTAAAGCTTGCTATAAAACATGATTTTCTATTTTATTCTATTATATAAATTAGAAACATAATCCACTTTTAATTTTTTATACAGGCAACTGTTAAAAAGATGAAAGATTTTGACTGTTCTAGAAATTTTAAGAGAAATTTTGTGGTTGTTTTGTCTAAAAGTATATCATGAGAGAAAAAAACTGAAAAATGAGCTGCTGATATAGTTATAAGTTTTTTCTAAAGTGAATCAATATTTTATAACACTATATGAAATTCCTAAGCTTTTATATACACTTTTCTGCTTTCTGAAAAAGCGATGAAAAGAAGCAACATTTTAAAAATTGTTTTTGGAAATAGAGTTTTGAGAATCACATTTTCAAGCTTATTGTGTAATAACAATATTTGTTGTAGCAGTGTTTTTAAAAAAATCTCCTGTTATTGCTTTTAAGTGTTAAGCTTGAAAGTAACAGTAAGCTCTTTATGAAGTTGGCACAATGTGATTTAGTATATACAAATTCTGATTTTATTTCACATTACTTTGATAGATTTTGAACTGATTTTTTTTGGCTTTAAATTTGTGTAGTTTATGAACTGTTGTTTTTTTTATTTTTGAATTGTTATAAAATATTTCATTTTTTAATTTTGTTTTTCTTTGATACCTGAAATATTAATTTACTCACTGTAGATTGCTTTTCTCTATTTAAAATTATTGCTGTTAAGTGCAAATCTGCTTTTTAAGTTTCTGAACTTTTATTATTTATACCCTGTAGCTTCAAAGCTTTGAAATCTCATGTTTAAAAAATTATATTTTGTATTTACAATTTCAAGTTCTTTATTTTAATAAATTGATTATTTTACCAAATATGTTTGGATCTATTTGTTAAATTTTATTTCTTGTGTAGAAAAAGAAAATTCCATACTTTAATTCTTTGAGAAATATTCAGGCTATAAGATTTTATACAGCAAAAGTTTAAATAAGGAAACTTCCATTTTCAGTATAATTTTTTATAACAAGTTATTATAGTTTGACATTTATTTTATTTATAAATATGTCACTATTGAGTTGGTAGAACTGCTTTTGACTTTTTTTAAAATCACAAACTCAATGTTTCCTCTGACAGAAGTTATTTGATTATTAATAAAAGGTATGCATATGCAATCTCTTACAGAATTGTAAGACCACCCAAAATTTTGACCATTTTGCAGCAAAGAAAGAGTTAATGTAAATTTCAATGAACATATCTGAATTAAAACAATATTTAAAGTTTGTTCAGCTTAGAAAAGATAAATAAGTCAAACATCTCTTCTATGTCTAATGATTTTCTGTAATCACAATGTTATATAAGATATCTTTGTGTTTGAGAGTACTGCTGTGTATTTTGTTTTATCTTTTGAGTTTAACTGTAATTTAATATGTCTGGAGAGTTTAACCATTTTAGTCCTCGAGGGTTTTAAAAAAACACTGAAAAATCCCAAACAGTCCAACCAGGCTTTATCTACATGGGTACGAAAAACCCAAGCAGTGCAAAAATGCTTTTATTTTGTGTCTATAAATCCCAAGTGGCATGATAGTGCTTCTTCTATTTTATATTCTGCATATATAAGATTTGTTATATATAACATTTTCTACATCGCTCCACTAGACTTATTGCAGTTGGCAAAGTGATCAGACATATTCTTCCATAAGAGTTTTTCATTGATACTAATTTGGTGTTTAAAAATTATTAGACCAAGAGCAATCCAAAAAGCAAGTAGAAAATTAATCGAGATTTACTGGTTAACTTTTCTAAATTTGGTATTTATGAAATACATCTGTATTATCACATATGTGAACTGTAAGTTTAATATTTCAAGTTTTGTTCGATAAATATTATTGAGAAGATGACAATGAAATACAAAATGATTTATTTTGTAATGCATTATTGCAATATTATAATACTGTGCTTTATATAAAATATTTTATTTACTCTAAGAAAAGGAGCTGCATGATGTATTTGCATTGGTAAATCTGAGTGTTCAAATTCGACAATCGACACACCATCAGTTATCCACAACACTTGAAATGTGCTAGATTTCCACGACATAGAAATTGAACAGCATGACTCAAATGGTTAATTAAAAGGATTAAGTGGTATATATTATGAAAATGGGATTTTTTGGTTTATTAGTTAAAGGTCTCATCCTTGTGAATTGTCTGAAGTAGAAATATAAAAAGTTAAGTTCTACAAAATAAAATAGATTATTTATGTGAAATAATGGTCTTAATTCTTTAACTAATATTTTTGATACTTTGAGTAAAAAGGAATATTAAGATATGCAAAATGGATTAGTCTTAAAGAAAGATGTTATCAGGGGAAATATCTAATGCTAATATGTAAATTTTCCCATTTGAAAAAGAAAATACTTCTGATTCACAAAATAATACAACTGACACATCAGCCGAACGATGGCCGAATGGTTAGGGTGCTGGCCTTCGGAACCGGAGTTCGTGGGTTCGAATCCCACTATGGCATGGATGTTCGTAGCCGTTCGGAATCGGCTTTAAGCAGTAGGTCCCGGTCTCATTAGCCCTCGTGTTGCAAAAAGTAGACCGTAGCGCTCCAAACCAAACCAAACCAAACTGACTAATCAACAAGAGTCTTATGTAACTTTCAGGTGACATGTTATATAAGAATGCATATGTAATTAAGTACTCCTACAGCCCCACATGGTACTGGAGTTCGTGGGTTCGAATCCCACTGTGGCATGGATGTTCATAGCCAATCAAAATCGGCTTTTAGTAGTAGGTCCCGGTCCCATTAGCCCTAGTGTTGCAAAAAAGTAGGCCATAGTGCTCTAAACGAAACCTACTGTCCCTTAATTTGCTTACTGTAGAACTTCAGTATTAGTTTTCCATTAGATTAAAAAATTAATATATGCATTCATTTTCAAATTCCTCACAGTTACATAGAACAGATGTTGACTTGTCTGTTGTGCTATTTTATGAGCTGACTTATATCTATCCATCTATCTATCTATCTATCTATATATATATATATATATATATATATATATTTGCTTCAAAGTGGAAAATTTGCCTATTTGCACTCTTTTTTTTTCTGATAGCACTTGTTTGCAGCCTGATCCATTTTGTATTCCATAACATTATCATTTATATAATGTATTGTAAATATCAGTTTTAGAACTTCTGAGAACATTATTTCAGATGCAGACTTTTCTTTTCCGTTTTAGAAACAAACTTTTCTTTTATCTACTTCCTACAATTCACTTCAGTGAGATATTTTAGTAATAAACCAAAAAATCCTGTTAATTTCCTAATGATTACCATTTTTTCCTTTATATTTTCTTTTCCAGATATGTTAGGTTATTGTTGATCTCCAAATTTAACACAAAATTGCTGAATTACTCCAAAAAACAAAGGTTTTGTTACATTTATATATCATTGTTCTGATTCAGGAAAAGCACCAGGCACACACACAAAAAAAAGATATTTGACAAGTTTTTCTTTTCTTAGCTGAATCAACTCTAAAAGTTTGTTTTATTTTGCATAGGTTCATTTCTATTTTTTTGTTGGGAAAATGTCGAAATTTTGTGTGATCTTTTAATTTTGTAACATACTATATTTAATGTTGTCTACATCATATTGGAATGCTTATTTGATTACAATTTAATGAGAAGATTTATGAAAATTTTATCACTTAAACGGATTAATTTATAAAAACACAGCACACACACAAAAAAAAATGGTTATATTTCATAATTTAACAGTTTTTACTATTTAGAAAAGGGATATAAAATCTATTTTTGTAATTTCATGTATTTTAGTCTTATACTTTATCTTATTAGTGATCTTATTATTTAGTCTTATATCTTAAACTGTTAATTTTACCAAATACATGAAATGCCTACTGCAATGAAAGAAATGACAAATTATTACCCAAGTTTCCCAGTAAAATATTTTCACTGTTGCTCATATTATTCCTTTACAATGGAAATACTCCTTCGTACAGTAACCTATATAATTAGGTTTAAATTCGTTAAGTGGTTTAAAATATATAAATTACTAGAATAAAATATTTTATCGGAATATTAATATGATCCTATGTAGCAGAAACTTCGTATATCATTTTCATATTGATATTTTTTTTTCTCACAATTATGCCCACAGAAATTATCTTTCCCCCAGATAAGTCATTTGAAATTTTGACCTTGACAAAGTGTTTCCTGGATCTATCATTTTTTGGCATTAAATAGGAGAAATTATTTATATGTAGTGTAGTTAGATTTTAACACTAGATCTACCAAGAGGGGTCAAATGACCCCATTTTTTGTTATTTTTGCCCTTATAAAAAAATGTCCAGTAGTTTTAGTGTTAAAGCGGAATTTTAAAACTAAAGAAATTGCTTCTTTCAAGATGATGACAATGTGCAACCCTCAAATGAATTATAAAAATATTTATAAATACAGATTTAAAATGTTTAAAATTTAAAATGTCTATAATGTTGAATGTTATAGAAGTGTGTAATTAAATTTTTATCATTATCATCTAATACCCTGTTATAAATTTAAGGTTTTGTTTCCCCTGCATTAGGGCCAACTGTTTCATTATCAGTTACATCAATTTTATTTTCATGTCGATTAATTTCCAAATTTCGCTGTCATAACAGCATGGATAATAAGTGGAGTAGCAATTGGGTTGAAAAGGGGGCCTATGATATACTTCGCACTTCTAACAGAGAGCTGTCAAATGGTTCCTAGCACAATTTTATGCTTATTTTTTTGGTGAGGAGAAGCAGCAAAAAAATTATCATGGCTTGGGCACCAGTAATGGCTGCAACACCACTGCAGATAGTATGGATTTTACTTATGAAATTCAACAATTCAGCGCATTGTAGAGTTACTATTCAGATAGGCGACTAGAATCTGCACCTGGACAAAACGCACTCAAGCTCTGATTGGCTCGTAGAAACACCAAGTCCTTTTTAAAAAATTCACTCGTCTAGCACCAGAACCAAAACTATAACTTTAACATGGTGAATGTAAGAATGGCTGAATTTAAGTGCACTGCTTTTAGCAATTTTTTTATGTCAGCAAAGCTTTTATGAAAAAAGGTATTTAAGTGCGCACATTAAGCGCAAACATAAATAGCATTCCAAGGAAACTGATAAAATATATAAATGTGTATATTGTGAAAAAGTATTTAAATTGCAGGACAGTATGAATAAGCATCATAGGCAGACACACAGACAATATAATGTAAAGCTGAACTTAGTTTGCCAAGAAAAATATTGCCATGAAAGATTTTCAGGCTTAAGCAATTTTTATAATCATTTGAAATCCTATCACGGTTGCTATCAAGAAAAAAAGTTTCAATAGTAAGGAAGGTAAGCCCTTTTATATACTAAATTTCATAATAGCTAATTTTAATACGATAATATAGCATGATAATTTTTGTAAAATGTGATACATAATGGTATTAAAATTATTTATACAAACATATATGTATTTGCAATTTCTTTCATTTCTTCATCATGGCCATTATAAAATATTTCAAAATGTACTAACCAAGCTAAAATTCACAGTTTTATATTGTTTATTCATTATTATATATATATTTTGATATTTATATACTTTTTATATTTATACACGTTATACTATTTTTTCCCATTCCATTTTATTATTTTATTCCAGTTTTTAATTCATCCCTATTAGTAAGGTTTTAAATTATATAGTAACATAATGATTATGTAAATTAACTTTAAAGCTCTTTAAAATTATTGTATATTATGCCATATGATTTCAAATTGTAATCATAAATAACACTGTAGAATAAATTGTGTACTTACTCTCATCCCACATCCAGCCCCTATAGAAGAGTTTATGGACTCTTAAAAATATAAAAAGTCCCTTTTAAAAATATAACTGTTTGAAAAAGAGCACTGGGTCATTAGATATAGGCCTGGATCTCCCACCTTACCACATGGACAATATGGAGTGTGGTATCTTTCTATTTTATGTAGATAGGAAGGGAAAATACCATGACCATTAACAAAATAATTTATTATATGATTTGGAAATTTCAAGTTATAATTAACTGCAGAACAAATATATGTATATCCTCTTGTTTGGCTATGGTCCCATCACTCCTTCCAGGTAATAATAAATTGTGTGCCTCTTTTTAAAACAGAATTCTGTACATGCCTCTGTTATAGTAACCTCATCCTACTAAGTGCCAAATGGTAGAGTGCAGCTCTTTGGCAATAGAGTTTGTGGGTACAAATCCCACTGCTGGCATGGATGTTTGTAAACGTTCAGAACCGACTTTAAGCTGTAAGTCCAGTCTCATTAGGCATCAGGAAGCAAAATAGTAGACTGTAGCATTCGAAACGAAACCATTTTACTATAATATAATTAATTTTTTATCTGTGTTCTGTGGGATCAGGTTTTAATATTATAGACTAGTGAAAACTAAAAGTATTAATAACTTTTAACCATTGGTAAAATAATATTTTGGGACTGTGCATTAATATTTTAGTAAAAACAGAGCTCATCTGCATAAATATTGCTTAAAAGTTAATTGGGCATACGTGTCCTGGATGTCAAGTTAGACTTCCAAATTAACACTTATGTGCAATTTTTTTAAAAATCTAATAGTATTGATTTCATAACAGTAGTTTATATACACATCATCTGTTAATTAGCAGCGTAAATGAGACATCTACCCAAGACTTAAATTTCAGAAACCCAAGAAATTTGCATTCATCAAAAACTTAGATTTTAAAAAGTATATAAATTACAAAATTTGTCAAATTTAAATTTTATTCTCACTATGCATAAATTATACAACCACTCAATAACTTTTCATAGCTTATTCTACACAACATTAGTGTTAAAGGTGCAAAATTTGTCTGAATAGTCTAGATTTTGGTAGATTGGGAGAGGGGAGTAGCTTAAACCCTGTGGACTACTACTGCAATAGATGTGTAATGCTTTCATGCAATTTCTCCTAGAAAAATGATCTAGCATAAGTGACTAAAAATTATTTGTCTTGGACTTTGTATTGTGGTAGTCAGATCCTAAGGTTTATGGCCCCTGATGTTTATAGAATTTTTAAAATTAATTATCTGAGATCTATGCAGTTTTGAAAATAATTGCAGAGTCAAATAAAACATGTTGCAATATACCATTATATACTTATTTAAAAAATATAATATAGAGCACACTTTAACTCATGCATATGTTTTAGAACTTGAATCCTGGCTTGTTGAAGAAGAACAAAAATGCAAGAGCAGTTTTGTGATGGCTCGGCGAGAACAAAAATATAGTTCTCATACTACTAAATCCTATATTTGTAGTAGAAGTGGGTACTATATTTCTCACTCAGAAGGAAAAAGACAGCTTAAGGTTCAAGGCTCAAATAGAATTGGTTTTCACTGTACCTCCCAGATTGTTGTAAAAAAATCTGAAAACAGTATTGATGTGCAGTACTTTCCAAGTCATTATAAACATGACAGCTTTTTAAGTCATATTCCTTTATCTCAAGAAATAAAGAATACTGTTGCAGGTCAGAAAATTATTTTTATCTATACATATAAAAAATTAAAGACAATAATTTCTAGTATAATAGAATCTGAATGTAAAAGTAAGAAGAAAAGGATGAGCAAAACTATGGTTGTTTTTAATTTTCTATTTTCCTCATTCTTTGTATAATTTTTATTGCATTCATAAATTATATTTGTTACTTTTCATGCTTATTTTAGCAGTTTTTATTTTTGACAATGACACATATAAAGAAAAATGTAATTCTGTAGTCTTTGAATCCAAAATCATTCATAGCTTGCAATAATCAAGTTTTTAAGCCCACTTAGCTGTTGGAATCATTACATTAGTTTTTGTTTAAAAAAAGTTTGTGGCTATAAGAAATATAAACAAACTGCATACAATTTTTTCTTTTAAAAATATCATTTTATTTTATTAAATGTACATTAAAATTTTACTATAAAAGAAATATTTTACTTTTCTAGGTAAATTACTTCAAGGTGTCAGTGATTCTAGAATCATAAGAGATAATACGAGGCTGTTTAACTTCTGAAGGCAATTTGAAAGGAACCACATATTTACACAAAAAGATTTGAATAATATTAAAAAAGATATTGTTCTAACAGATAATCATATAAACCCAAGCTCGTTCAATGAAATAAGCGTAGAAATATGGGTAGAAAGTATGAAAGAGAGAAAAAATATTCTTGATTTCAAAAAACAAGATACTGATCATGAAATTATTGAAAAAAAAAAAGGATTTTTTTCTTCCCTTTATGATGCCTATTCAGTTAGATATGTTTATTCAATTTGGGGGGGATAGAATATGTGTTGATTCAACCCATGGCATATCAAGCTATGGGTTTTTGAACTTGTTACCGTAATGGTAATCGATGTATTTGAAGAAGGTTTTCCTGTTGCATTTCGTGTTACATTGATTGTAAATTTTAAATCAATGCAATATTTTTTTAAAAATTAAAAAATACTCTCCCAGAAGAGATAAAAACCAGAGTTTTTATGAGTGATGATGCTCCTTTTTTTTATCAGGCATAGGAGGGTATTTTTGGTCTTGTAAAACTTCATCTACTTTGTGCCTGGCATGTAGATAGAACATGGCAAGGACATTTAATTTTTATTCCATTAGAAAAGAGAAGATATGTGTATAAAGTTTTAAAGTCAATAACATATAAGTTAGCTGAAGAAACTTTTCACAAAACTCTTTCTTAATTTTTAACAGAATTAGAAAGTGACTGTGATACGAAAGATTTTCATTTATATTTTACAAAATATTATGCAAGCAGAAAAAAGATGTTGACATACTGTTACAGAAAGGGAGCAAAATTAAACACTAACATGCATTTAGAACATTTTCACAGAGAGATTAAACATGTTTATTTAGAAGGGAAAAAATGTAAGAGAGTAGATAACTGCTGTGAAAGTTTGCAAAATTACATCACAGATAAACAGTTTGAAAGACTCAGTAAACACTATAAAGGTAAGATCACAAAAAAACATACAGATTCCTATCACAGGCAGAAAGAGGGCCAAAATATTATTTCGAATTGGCAACAGATATCACAAGAAAAATGGGTAGTAAAATCTACCACATTTCCAAGCAAAACGTATATAGTCCAAAAAACACATACATGTACAAACACATGCAATATTATCTGTTGTGATTGTGTATGCTGTATGTCAGCATATGAATACACATGTCATGACTTTTTAATTCTAAAAATATATGTAAACATATTCATGCTGTTAACCAATTATATGAAATTCACACAGCATACTCTGATCCTCTTCATATCACACCATCCTCACAAACCACACTACCTAATGCAAATAAACTTACTGATAATGTAACAAGTAATTCAGAAATAAACAAAGAACACATTTTAAACAAAATTAATGCTTTGTATTCTAAAATACAATCAAAATCATCAATACATCAAGAAATGGCCATACAAATTATGAACTCTCTCAATTCTGTAGATCATTTATTAAACATTAACATACCAGTAAACATAATTACCAACAATCCTCGAGAACCTGCTAACAAGAAAATAATCCCACAGAAAAGATTTTTTCCAAAGAAACAAAAAGCTCAGAAAAAAAAAGAAATTAAATAAACCATCCAAGGAAGAACAATTAAATACTGAAAACATATTAAATAAACTCTACATTAGCATAAATTCTAACAATGATCACAATTATATTTAAATGGATAGATGATTAAAATTTAGAATTTCTTTAAGTTAACTTGTGACAGTAAGGTTAACATGAAATGCAATAGCAAGTCTATTGATTATGAGGACTTTTTTGAATACCTCAAATGTTTGAATTTTTAATAAATTTTTACCCATTATGTTATTTTGTTAAACATAACAAACATCATGTGTGTAACTGAGTACACATGCTTGTTTATTTGATGAATGTACATATGTTTTTTTGTTAAATGTAACAGAGCATTTTATATGTTTGCTTTTTTGATAAATGTATGCAATATCTGTTTTTGTTAAATATAACTGATGAATAATAAACTTGATCAAATTTTTTACACATTTCATATTGTCTGTTTTATTTGTCTATAATACATTTTTATATTTTCCCATTACTTATTATATCTAAATTTTTTATACAAGATGAAATTAAGAACAAATCACAATTAATTCATTTATTCAAGATCCGGTAAAAGTGGCTGGGTCTTTTGGGGCACTAATGTTGTTACAAACTTCCAAACAACCCTCGCATTTATACCATAATTTACTTTCAGTTGGAACCTATTACCCATTACATTAGAATATATTTTTAAAAGATTATCAAAATAATAACCAAATGTTTTATTAATAATCATGTAAAGTTTAAGAAATAGTAAATTTCACACATCTGTTTTATAAATTATATAATACATCAAAATAAATAATTTCAAAACAATTAATATAAAGCTTCGTCTTGCTATTAAAAATCAATTTAACCATTTATGTTTTGATATTGAATACAGGCTAGTTGAAATATAAATGTCTAAGTTATAGGCATAAAGAGAAATTTTCAATGGAGAGGGTTGTGCTTACTGTAGAAATCTGAAATTGCCAATAAACAACTAAATATTTATAACAGAATAACATGTTTTTCATTTTTTTTTTTTTTATAAAGTCTAACACTTAAATTTAGCTAATTATCAAGTGTTCCTAGACATAATTAAAATCCAGTTTAAAATTTTCTGAAAAATTTATGTATTGAGGAATATTGTGTACATGATCTATAATTATACATGGGAGAGCCTTCACCTTCCTAAAAACTGGATAATAGTTATTTGTGAACAACTGAATATATCTATCCTGTATATATAGATCTCTCTGTAAACAAGTACCAAATATTTTTTGACATTATACAGAAACTTAAAAGTGTATACTGAAGAAATTTTTTTTTTCATTTTATAGCATTAATAGGGTTTTAGGAGATACCTTTTATAAAAATGTTGCATTTTTATGATGGCTTAAATTCTGGAAAATTTTCTAATAAATGATAGGGTTGAACTAGAATAACGTAAAAAACTAATAATTTAATATAAATTATAATACACTTAATTATTGGTAGGTATTTTACAAATTAATAAGTAAATAAATATCACTAACATTATATTAATAATGAACAATGTTGGCCACCAAATATTAGTTTAAAATAAATTTAACTTTTATTAAAATTAAAAACCATTTATTTTTTCAACATTCCTATCAAGTTAAAGTTCGGGATGGTAAATATTTTCTTTTAAAGTGAAATGCCCGTACAAAATTTCAGTAATTATTAAAATTGTATAACATTTTTTTTTTTAATTGTACAATTTCTATTGAAACAATATTCTGCGTTATACTGATTCCACTGCAGTATAACACAGAAATATTTCTCTCAATATTCAAAGCATTTAAATTTAAAAGGACAGCTGTTGTCTTTTTAAACTTGCAATGAATCAGAAAAGATGAGCTCCCTCTGATTGGTCAAATCAGAGCTCGAGTGCGTTTTGTCCGGGCGCAGATTCTAGTCGCCTGTCGCTATTCAGGACTTTCTTAGTTTTCTAGAGTGGTAACAGATGGCGCAACTTATCCGAGCGGCTACATGATTTTAAGTAGGTCAGCGAATCTCGGAGACGTTAGCTGTCTTTCACTCAGTTGCAAACGAATACTAGCCTCGGTGGCAATTTCGAACATTATCAGCAACAGATGGCGCAACGTGTCTGAACCGCAACTGGGATTAGGACAACCCTCATCACGGCCTTTTTGCGAAGATAAATTTTGCTCCCAAATTGTTTTATATTCTGGATTTACAGATTCCCTCCAGAAATGGTTCTAGGGCATTGGTGGCTCGTGGTTTATTTAAATGATAGTTAACAAAACAAATTAAGAAAATTAAAAATACAGATACGACATAATTTACAATTTAAAATACATTTGCTTTTCACTCAATTTACAGAAAATAAATGCAATTTAAAAGGAAACACGTTTTTAAAAAGGTAAAAAAATTATTTCTCACTGTGGAATGTAATGAAACTATTATAATATCTACTACATATTTTTAAATGTTCTTTACAAAGTAATTAAGCACAGTTTCTCTAAATTAAATCCTCTAGTCGTCTTTTTTTTTTAATTTTAATTTATTTTTTTTTTCTAAGGCACACAAATCAATAATCTTTTCATGGATATTAGGCACGTATAATATTTTTTTTTCAGCTGGGACATGGCTAGAGCGCTTAGTCTGTCTTTGCTCATGTTCTCCTTAAAAATATCTTAAATTGTTTTAGAGTTGAGAAACAATCTCTCAGCTTCAGCATTGGTAATTTGAACAGCAACAATAATTAGCAACATTAGTACGTCTCCAAAAGCGCAGTCTGTTAAGTAGATCTACAATAAATTGTCGAGTATTTGGTAGTACTTAGTAGGGATAACTGTAAAACTTTTCTCTGTAGTTCAGTCCATTTTGCCGTCTTTAACATGGGATACCTTGCCTACTTTCTAGAATTTGGCCTTGTATGTAAATGTTTAATGATTAAACTAATATACTTGGATCAAAATTAGGATAACTTAATGTCATTAAACAGTAATAAACCACAGGAAATTAAATGTCAATTATATATTTAATTAGTAATACTCCATAACTTTTTTAAAGTTGGTCACAAGATTGTGAAAAAGAATTGATCTATATCCGGGATGCTTAACCCCTTTCGGTACGATTTAATAATGAAAAACTGTGCGTGAAGTAACCATTTATTTTTTATTTAAAAAACTTGTTTTATTTTACAATTCTTACATATTCTTAATTAAAATCCACTTTTTACATAGTGCTAAGTATCAGAAACGGTAAAATTAAGATAATAGTCTTCAAGCTAGTGGTACTTTTCAAAACAAAGTGCAAAGGAATTCTGAATTGTTTACATCGCCAGGGAGTCTCACTTCTAATTTGATTCTTGTAACACACACGGCATTTCTTAGTAGGTTTTCTTTTATTCTGACTCATCAATTTGGCAGTGACTTGTACCAAGAAACTTTAAATAAACAATATGTAATAGTGACCTGGGATTTCCACAAGTAACAAAAGTGTTGCTAAATTCAGTACACTAGAAATTTTAAACTAAATTAATTATCATATTTATCAGTAACTTTAGTCGCAAGACGAGTGTAGCTCGTCATTGTGCGGTATGGAATGAAAAACCAATGACGAGCTAGACTTGTCATTTTACCGGAAGGGGTTAACGTGCAATTTCTGTTACATTTTCCATGAAACACATTATTTATTGAGCATAATATGTAGCATTCTGTCTATGTATAGTTCTTTTGTATGTATAGGCATTCTGTCTATGTATAGTTCTTGGTCATTGTAGCATTCTGTCAATATTCTAACTCTCTTAAACACGCATTTCATCAAAAAATATTTAAGAAGTGAAAATTTTCTTATTTTAGAAATTTTTTATATGTATTCTGAAGCAAAAATGTCGAGAAATTTTTTTAAACATAATTAAGTATCCTACCCTTTTTATAAAATAAATATAGCCCTTTTAAATTAAATAAATTTTCCGCTCTTATTTTTACAATCGTACGTAAAATAGACTTAAGCTGAAGTATTGTACTAAGTTTCTTGTCCCTTGGAAAAATTCTATCTTCCCTCTTGGGTACACCTTTGTTCGAGCAAAGTGTTTTTCGCGTCTTTCTCTTGTTTGCCGCTGACTAGTAAAAATGTCCTTTTCTAAAAGCTCTTAAATAAAATTTCCAGTAGACTTGAACCTGTGTGCCATTCTCTTTAATGTGTTTAGACTGCATCTTACTATATTATATTACTGCTAGCTGATTAGGCTTCTCCTTGTCCAGCAGCCTGGGCAAGTAAAAATAATAGGGGCTATAATTTCAAGTTTGTCCAGCAGTTGTATAATTCCTGGATTACATGTATATAAACAAACACGTGTGTTACGGATTAGCAAATAACTACTTTTAACTTTTAAGAAGATATGAAAAAATTCAAAGTATCCAAAGTTAAAAAATAAATGAAGTAAATTACAATAATTTAAATGATCTTCTCATAACTTTTCTTGCTGAAAGTACTATTGATAATATAACATAAAAATGAGTTATAGCATATTGCTATAACTCATCGACACACAAAATGAACACCGAATGATGGTCGAATTGTTAGGGAGCTACTTTTCGGTACCAGAGTTCGTATGTTCGAATCCCACTGTGGCATGGTTTTTCTTAGCCATTTGGACTCAGCTTTAAGCAGTAGGTCCCGGTATTACTAGTCCTCGTGTTGCAAAAAAGTAGACCGTAGCGTTCCAAACCAAACCAAACATATAATCTACTTTACCCGTAGTTGTTGTTGATTATCAATACTAAAATTCACATTTTCTGTCATACATGTTTCTTTTATACGCAGACGGCAAATACCCCCAAACCAGTCCTGGTCAAAGCTATAGAGATTGCACAACTGGAAAATTTTCCTTTCCCCGCAACCGTCTCCAATTTCTTCCTTCTTTTACAATGAACGCCGAACGATGGCCGAATGGTTAGTGCGCTGATTTTCGGTACCGGAGTTCGTATGTTCGAATCCCATTGTTGCATCGTTGGTCGTAACCGTTTGGACTCAGCGTTAAGCAGTATGTCCCGGTATCACTAGTCCTCGTGTTGCAAAAAAGTAGACTGTAGAGCTCCAAACCAAACCAAACCTTCAATGTACTTTACCCGTAGTTGTTGACTTATGCCACTTGGTCAAACCAAGCACGATTGAGCCGGAGACTACTCGTATTAAGGCAAAGGGGAGAGCCTTTCGTTTATAACGAGCACCACAAGGGTAAGGTACGACTTATGTTCAAGTGGATCCTTGTAAATTTGAAGTAAAAGACCAAGCAGAAGACTCATAGGCTTGGTCTGCCACCCCCAGAGGTATTGTTTGAGAACTTGGAGGACATCGTGGCCACGAACATATTTTGCCACTAGTCACCTTTAATGATTACAGCGGATCTTAGGCCGGCTTGGGCTCCGAACCCGCAACTCTACAGTTACGATAGCTTTGCCTTTGCCAACTGAGTTACCGCGGCTCCTTTACCCATAGTAAAAGTGTGTGGTTATCTAGCCACCTCTCTGACAGTTTCCCCCTCTAACCCTAATTTCATTTTAAAATTCATAGAAAATAAAATACAGTAGAACCTCGATTAACCGAGGTTTCTGTTAACCGAGTCAATAAGGAAGTCTAATTTTTTTTTTCTCCTTTCCAAAATGAGCTTGGAAAAAATTATACACATTTTAGTTCGTTGTCCGTGTTACAGGCACTTCTTCCCCACAAAAGCACTCAACTTCCAAGAAATATTACACCCTTTTTAAATCTTTTTAGCTGTGAAACATAAGTTCATATATGTTTATTTTTATCATTTAAAGAACGTTCTATTGTTTTTTACTTTAAAAGTTAGTTAAATTCGCAAGCACGGAAGGTTTTTATACATGGTTTCTATTAACCGAGATTTCCGATATCCGAGGTACTAGCGGTCCCAATTAGCTCGGATAATCGAGGTTCTTTTGTAAAATGATATAAAATCCTAAATTTAATTCAGTGTGCTAAAATTCCCGGTTTATAATCACTAATAATAATATACTGTTCTTTATACTGTAACAAAAGTCTAGTGGTAATAAAAATAATTAAATAAAATGTGAATTTTAAAGAAAATTATTTTAATAAGAAGGGTTTCATTTTAATACATGGTCGAAAAAAATGGACGTAGTTAAAATTAAACAAATTTCCAGGAAAACTATATGATGTCGTAAAAAATATTCATAAATCTAACAAATTGAATAAAAATGTAACTCCAGGGATCGTAGATCTTTATATCTGTTTGCCAATTATTTGATCTTTAATTGTTCGCAGTATTATCCACATTATTAAATATTTCAGCGTCATCTGAATTGTCAGACATGCACTTGTATTAGAAAAACTGCTTTAGCCCATTTCACTATCTGATTCATTCATCAATCAGTTTAGAAATCTTGCTGTCAGTATAATATTTCACTAATTTTGACGTGATGGCTAAAATTAAATTTACCCCAAACGCACAAAATCTTATTTAGAAAACTCCAAACTGTAAGTGAGATTTCTACTCCCACTCTAACGATAATAAACATTTCATCCGTTCCCCATTCCGTCAAAGTATAAAAACCCACAGCTACATAAATCACAGCACTTCTGAGAACTCAAACAAGTGCTGCTGTTTAGGTGATCGAATTTCCCTGAATCACTCCCTCCCCCTAAATATGGTAGAGAAGATTTGGTTTGGTTTTGAGTGATACGGTCTACTTTTTCTAACACGAGGGCTAAGGAAAAAGAGGAAGAAAAAACAAACAAATTCAGATGTGAAAGCTTAATGGAGAAGAGCCACCACTCTGTGTGAAACATTGATTAAAAATATAACGGACAACACCCACCATCTAGTGCTATTTAAAATTTAAATGAAATGATCCGATTTCGGATCACATCAGTGTATCCGTGGATACTGAAGGGAAAATTGAGTGATTACTATATACTTATATATTACTATATACTATACTTACTGTACTTATATACTTATATATTACTATATACTATACTTACTGTACTTATATACTTATATATTACTATATACTATACTTACTGTACTTATATACATATATATTACTATATACTATACTTACTGTACTTATATACTTATATATTACTATATACTATACTTACTATACTTATGTACTTTCTATTACTTATTTATACTTACTATACTTACTGTACTTATATACTTATATATTACTATATACTATACTTACTATACTTATGCACTTACTATTACTTATTTATACTTACTATACTTATATACTTATATATTACTTATTTATACTTATTATACTTATATACTTATATATTACTGTATACTATACTTACTATACTTATACTTACCATACTTATATACTTATACTGACTTATACTTGCTATACTTATATACTTATACTTACTTATACTTACTATACTTACTATTACTTATATATTGAGTATTACGTTTATATGTAAAATCACGTTTCTGAACGGGTTAAATGTTCTACACGACTTTCCTTATTATTTTATAACTTATAACCAGGGCTTCGAACCAAAACTGAACCAAAAACCGAAAACTGAAAAAAAAAAAAAACCGTTATTTTGATAGCAACGAAAACCGGAGCTGAACCGAAAAAAAAAAAAAAAATCCGTTTATTTCGATTCGCTATATCATCATTTATTTTGTTACTGTAACCAACTTATTAATATTTTCTAATTTAACGCCAACCATATAATTATCGTCATTAAATGTACATTATGCCTAACGATGGCCGAATGGTTAAGGCGCTGATCTTCGGTACTGGTTCATGGGTTCGAATTTGACTTTGGCATGGATGTTCGTAGCCATTAGGAATCGACTTTAAGCAGTAGGTCCCGGTCTCATTAGCCCTCGTATTACAAAAAAGTAGAACGTAGTGCTCCAAACCAAACCAAACTACATGTACATTGCTTATCGATTTCCTGTTTTGATGTTCATTGGAGCTTTTCTGTTTCATTTTCGCATGAAACTTTTTGTAGAAGGTAGATTTAATTTAGTTGAATGTTCAGCTGTCGAATACAATTTTGATAATAGATAACAATGCCAATGCTCACCGTTCTCTGCTCTCCGTATCTTACATGCTGGTAAATTGTATCAATTCACATAGGGTACCAATTAATAAAAGAATAAAATCTTCTACATTTTCATACTTACATTTTTTTTTATCTTAAAGCTATATTTTTAGTACAAATAAAAATATACGTAAAATAAAATTATTTATTCGGAACTGAACCGAAAACCAGACATGCCAACATTCAGGCACTTGTGTCAGGAGCAACATTGTGGTGTGAAATTTTAACATGCTAATTACAGATTATACATAAATACATATCTTATTGGTTTATAAATTAAAATTAAATTTATAATATTTACAGAGTAGTAAATATATAAATTTGCTAAAGGTAATTAAAATTCATGCTTTGTTGCTTAAGGTAAATTAAAATTCATGTATTCAAACATTTATGAGTAACTTTTTTAGCTTTAACAACTTATTTTTCAGAACAGAGTTTTTCATAGCAACATTGACCTTGATTCAAATATTTCCATTTTTCTATCATCAGGGATTCTAGAGTTTGTCTATTCAAATTTGATCTAAATTCAGTTTGGTTTTTCCGCACAGTACTGAAAACTTTTAACATGCTGTGTGAAAAGAGTAATATTCAGCATTATTTTTTTCAAAACTTTGTATTTAATTGCTGAATTGTGATCTTTTAGCTGTTCAAAAATTTTGTTATTTTCCGGAGCAATCTCAGGAGTTTCCAGAGTTGTCAAATTTTCTCATTTCTCCGGAGCAACTCCGGATAAGCCGGAGCAGTTGGCATGTCTGGAAAACCGTTATTTTTAGTACAGTGATCACTCGTTTTTCGCGGTAAATGGGAACCAGAACCTCCCGCGAAAGCTGAAAAATCGCGAAGTAGGATTTGCCCCTAGGAATTTTCGTGTATACGGGTACACAAATGTTTTAAATATTAAACGGTATTTATACTTTATACATTTAAGACAAAAATTACAACAGTATACGTATTTACTTAAACAGGCCAGTGCTAATTAATAAGGTTAACAAAACCTTACAAAAACTTATAGAGTAATAAACATTAATCAACATTGCTTTCTGAGGGAGACGAAGAGTTTTGTATTGGTGACGGAGGAGAGGTTCTCACTTGAATCGTAGAAGTTTTAGGCTCCCTCGGAGACTCTTCTGCTGGAGGCGCTGACGGTAGAGCCAGGGGGCTTTACCTTGAAGAGAAACATGGTGATGGGTAGTTGTTGTCTTTGTTTTTTCTTTTCCTTCAAAATTCCCCTGTACAAAGACATAACCCCGTCAACGTGATTGCTGAACTCGACAGCTCGAACCATATTGTCGTCAATGTCTTGTGGAAATTCTTGCCATATTGCACAACTGTTGTAGATTCTGCTTGGTAAGGTCATGCTTTCCAGTTTGTTCTTCGTCTTCCCCTTCATTTTCTCCCTCACTTGCAGTCTTTGTCATCTCAAGAGCCCGTGGTATGTACTCTGAATCAACTCATCTCTTTGTTTGACATGCAGGGATCCTTCTCTCTCGAGCATCAATATGAAACAACGCTCCTTTCCCCAATGTGGCTGTCGACATGATTTAAATTTTTTTTTTATTTTTTATTTTTGGGTGAATATTTTGGAAAAACCCGCGAAGCACTCAAGCCGCAAAACATGAAGCGCGAAGTGGCGAGGAAACACTGTAGACGAAAACCGGAACTGAACTGACATTTTTTCTTAGTGCGGAAGTGTAGTTTTTTTAAAGTTCCAATGCACCCTTCCTAATTAGGTATGGTTTGGTATTTATACTTTATACATTTAAGACAAAAATTACAACAGTATATGTATTTACTCAAACATGCCAGTGCTAATTAATAAGGTTAACAAAACCTTACAAAAACTTATAGAGTAATAAACATTAATCAACATTGCTTTCTGAGGAGACGAAGAGTTTTGTATTGGTGCGGAGGAGAGGTCTCACTTGAATCGTAGAAGTTTTAGGCTCTCGGAGACTTCTGCTGGAGACGCTGATTAGAGCCAGGGGCTTTACCTTGAAGAAACAGGGTGATGGGTAGTTGTTGTCTTTGTTTTTCCTTTTCCTTCAAAATTCCCCTGGACAAAGACATAACCCCGTCAACTCGATTGCTGAACTCGACAGCTCGAACCATATTGTCTTCAATGTCTTGTGCAAATTCTTGCCATATTGCACAATTGTTGTAGATTTTGCATGGTAAGGCCACGCCTTTCACTTTGCTCTTCGTCTTCCTCTTCATTTTCTCCCTCACTTGCAGTCTTTGTCATCTCAAAGCCCGTGGTATGTACTCTGAATCAACTCATCTCTTCTCTCTCGAGCATCAACATGAAACAACACTCCTTTCCACAATGTTACTGTCGACATGGTTGTATTTTTTTTTTCACTTTTATTTTTGGGTGAATATTTTGGAAAAACCCGCTAAGCACTGAAGCCGCAAAAGATGAAACGCGAAGTGGAGAGGGAACACTGTAGACGAAAACCGGAACTGAACTGACATTTTTTTTAGTGCGGAAGTGTAGTTTTTTTAAAGTTCCGATACCCTTCCTAATTAGGTATGGTTTGGTATTTATACTTTATACATTTAAGACAAAAATTACAACAGTATAAAGTATTTACTAAACATGCCAGTGCTAATTAATAAGGTTAACAAAACTTACAAAAACTTATAGAGTAATAAACATTAATCAACATTGCTTTCTGAGAGACGAAGAGTTTTGTGTTGGTGGCGGAGAGAGGCTCTAACTCGACTCGTAGAAGATTGAGGCTCCCTCGAAGACTCTTCTGCTGGAGGCGCTGACCTCGGAGAAACATGGTGATGGGTAGTTGTTGTCTTTGTTATTTCTTTTCCTTCAAAATTCCGATGTACAAGGACATTACGTGATTGCTGAACTCGACAGCACGAACCATATTGTCGTCAATGTCTTGTGCAAATTCTTGCCATATTGAACAATTGTTGTAGATTCTGCTTGGTCATGTTTTGTTTGTTCTTCGTCTTCCTCTTCATTTTCTCCCTCACTTGCAGTCTTTGTCATCTCAAGTTATGTACTCTGAATCAATCATCTCTTCTCTTCTCTCGAGCATCAACATGAAACAACGCTCCTTTCAATGTGGCTGTCGACATGATTAAAATTTGGGTGAATATTTTGGAAAAACCCGCGAAGCACTCAAGCCGCAAAACATGAAGCGCGAAGTGGCGAGGAAACACTGTAGACGAAAACCGGAACTGAACTGACATTTTTTCTTAGTGCGGAAGTGTAGTTTTTTTAAAGTTCCAATGCACCCTTCCTAATTAGGTATGGTTTGGAGCGCTACGGTCTACTTTTTTTGCACATTAATTCTAGAGAGACTACTGCTTAAAGGCGATTCCGAATGGCTACGAACTTCCATGCCCGCTGCTGGACTCGAACCCGCAAACTCCAGTTCCGAAGAGGAGCACCCAACCACTCGGTCGTCGTTCGGCCCCTCCCTAATTAGGTGCTTAGAAAACTGAAATTCTGTGTAATTCACTTGTTCTGATGACCAAATGATACACTATATTAAAATTCTGCTGTTAAATATTGGCAGAGTAAAAGACTGCTAATATAAACACCAGAGGTACTATTTTTAACCCCTTCCGGTAAAATGACGAGTCTAGCTCGTCATTAGTTTTTCATTCCATACCGCACAATGACGAGCTACACTCGTCATGCGATTAAAGTTACTGTTAAATATGATAATTAATTTAGTTTAAAATTTCTAGTGTACTGAATTTGGCAACACTTTTATCACTTGTGAAAATCACAAGTCACTATTGCATATTGTTTACTTAGAATTTCTTGGTACAAGTCATTGCCAAATTAATGAGTCAGAATAAAAGAAAACCTACTAAGAAATGCCGTGTGTGTTACAAGAATCAAATTAAAAGTGAGACTACTTGGCGGTGTAAACAATTAAGAATTCCTTTGCACTTTGTTTTGAAAAGTACCACTAGCTTGAAGACTATTATCTGTATACCTTATTAATGTTTTGCTTTGATATTTTCTTAATTTTACTGTTTCTGATATTATTTAACACTATGTAAAAAGTGGATTTTAATTAAGAAAATGTAAGAATTGTAAAATGAAACAAGTTTTTTAAATAAAAATTAAATGGTTATTTCATGCACAGTTTTTCATTATTAAATCATACCGGAAGGGGTTAATAGAACCATTCAGTTATTGCTCTTTGTTGATGATATTGATGTCATTGGTAGAACAAAACAAGCAGTAATTGAAGCTTTTGTCTCCCTCGAGGAGTCTGCAAAAGGAATGGGTCTGACTATTGACCAAGAGAAAACAAAATATTTGGCTGTAACACAGAGAAATTATGACTTATCTCGTTTGTAAATCAATAATTTTATTTTTGAAAGTTTACAACAGTTTAAGTATCTTGGAACAGTCATCAGTAATGCTAATGATCTAAAACTTGAAGTAAACAACAGGTTATTTACGGCAAACAAATGTTTTTATGGGTTGAGAAACCACTTCAAATCCAAATGTATTAATGTTAAAACAAAAATTAATTTATATAAAATCTTAATCAGACCTATTGTCATATATGGCAGCGAGTGCTGGCCATTAAATAAATATGAAAAAGATAAGCTATTGATTTTTGAGAGAAAAATACTTAGAAAAATCTTTGGGGCAGTTTAATAAAATGATGTCTACAGAATCCAATATAATTATGAAATATACAATAGATTTAAAGAACAAGATAGTGTCAAAGTTATTAAGGCCAGCCTCATTAGATGGCTGGGAAAACTTTTTAGATATGAAGATTCTAACCCAACTAGTGACCTTCTCAAAATTTGAAGGAAAGCGAAAAAGAGGAAGACCCCTCCCCCACCAGGTGGATAGATTCTGTAGAGAGGGATTTAAGAGAACTGGGAGTCCATCATTGGCGATCTATTGTCTTTGATAGAGTCAGGTGGAGGAAACTCATTGAGACGGACTTGGCCTGTAACAAGCTGTAGTGCTGAAGAAGAAGAAAAGAGAGCATCGCATATTTTTCTGTAACTTATTGTAAAATATCAATTAAATTTTTGTTTTAGATCCGTAATTATCGTCTCATCGTCATTATCTCATTATCATTAGATGGTTGGGACACCTTTTTAGATATGAAGATTCTAACCCAACTAAACTAGTGACGTTTCCACAAATTGAAGGCAAGCGAAAAAGAGGAAGACCCCTCCCCCCACCAGGTGGATAGATTCTGTAGAGAGGGATTTAAGAGAACTGGGAGTCCATCATTGGCGATCTATTGTCTTTGATAGAGTCAGGTGGAGGAAACTCATTGAGAAGGCCTTGGCCTGTAACAAGCTGTAGTGCTGATGAAGAAGAAAAAGAAGAAGAAAAGAGAGCATCGTATATTTTTCTGTAACTTATTATAAAATATTAATTAAATTTTTGTTTTAGATCCGTAATTATCATCTCATCGTCATTATCTCATTATCATTAGATGGTTGGGACACCTTTTTAGATATGAAGATTCTAACCCAACTAAACTAGTGACCTTTCCACAAATTGAAGGCAAGCGAAAAAGAGGAAGACCCCCCCACCAGGTGGATTGATTCTGTAGAGAGGGATTTAAGAAAACGGGGAGTCCATCATTAGCGATCTATTGTCTTTGATAGAGTCAGGTAGAGGAAGCTCATGGAGACGGCCTTTGCCTGTAACAAGCTGTAGTGCTGATGAAGAAGAAAAAGAAGAAGAAAAGAGAGCATCGTATATGTTTCTGTAACTTATTGTAAAATATAAATTAAATTTTCGTTTTAGATCCGTAATTATCATCTCATCGTCATTATCTCATTATCATTAGATGGTTAAATTTAAATGAAGATTCTAACCCAATAAACTAGTGACCTTTTTGAGGCATATATCCTGTAGAGAGGGATTTAAGAGAATTATATCATTATCTATTTCTTTCTTCAGGTAGAATCATGGTTTGGTTTGGTTTGGGAGCGCTACGGTCTACTGTTTTGCACAAAAGGGCTAATGAGACCGGGACCTACTGCTTAAAGCCGATTCCGAACGGCTACAAATATCCATGCCATAAATTCGAACCCGCGAACTCCGGATCCGAAGGCAACACCCTAACCAATCGGCCATTCGGCGTAGGAATTAAATCAGTAAACACTGGTAAAAAAAAATATCGATTGAACTTATTTTGTAAAAAATATAGTTTTTGTTTTAAATCCATTTTATATTTGATTTAAATAAAATTAAATTACTATCATAAATTTTATTTTTTTTCTATATACAGAATAAATTATTTCCGTTTTCATTAGTAGATTTGGTTTGGCTTGGAGCGCTACGATCTACTCTTCACAAAACGAGGGCTAATGAGACCGGGACCTTCTGCTTAAAGCCGATTCCGAACATCCATGCCACAGTAGAATTCGAACCCACGAACTCCACCAACCAAACTAACCAATCGGCCCCCCCCAAAAAAAAAATAAATCATGTAAACATGCGCATATATATAGTGATTGAAATTTTGTTATAGTTTGCGTAATTTTTTTGAGAGCTGGCCGAAAGTATGCTATTTCAGTACCTAATTAGGATTTTAATTAGGATATGTTCTAGCGAAATCGGCTTTAACAAACTCTTGGTGGAATGCATTTTTTATAAAAGGCTTATCGGACATTAAGCAGTAGGCTTCATTAGCAGTGTTGAAAAGTAGACCGTAGCACTCACCAAACCAAACTAACTAAAAAAAAAAAAATTAACACTCTTGATATATATTTTTAATTTGCTAAGTTATCTGTTCTGTAATTCAATATACAGAGTACATACGAGTAGAAAAAAGTTTGTATTTTCAGATCCTAATTAGGATTTTAATTAGGATATTTCTACAGCGAAATCATTTTATGCGAAACTCTTAAAGACGTGGCCTAATCCGTCTTTACATATAATATAAGCTTTACTGACTTAAAGCATAAGCACAAAAAGTGAGCTTTTATGCAGTAGAAAGGGCCTCTCACTTCACTACAACTACCCTTTTTGAAAGAAATGTGAACACTAGTTAAAACCATGATCGTTCGTTTCTAAGGATGATCTATCGACACTACTCTAAGAAGTATTTTTCAAGGTTTTTTTTTTTTCTTTTTACTTCATATTGAGATTGCGAGGGGATGTTATAAATTCTCAAATACGTAATTGCAATGCGTATATTGCAAGGCCTGCTCACTTAAGAGTGGATGAAAGAATGAGGGCTGTAATATTTATGACTGCTTAATGATGTTTTCGACGCAATCACTTCCACTTACAGACTTTATAATGATACATTTAGATTGGTGGTAAATTACTCCCTAGATAATGATATCATTACTTTCGAGATGAGTTTACTAGAACTTGAAGTAATATTTATATGCGTGTTTACGAACAATTCAGAAAGATGAATCATTTGATGGCACGTGCTTGAACCCTCAAGGGCTTACGGGATAAAGTGTGTACTAACGGTTTTTTGAAGGTGTTTTTAAAAAACGGTTTTACAAGCCATGATATTCAATGCATATATTGCGTAGTATCTAAAATCGGATGTAAGGTACTTTCCTTGCTTTTGAAAGGATTTTAAAAAATGATTGACATACGAGCATTCTATTTTAGAATGTGGTTAAAAACTTCCACTGAAATTTAAAATAGTAGTACAGTTTTATGTATTTAGAATTTTTATTATTTAACCATGTGAGTTTAATTTATGGTTGGGTATGATTTATGCAGCTTTTTACTATCGAAACTCTTTGATTGTTGAGTGAGAAATATTAGGATTCTAAAAAAAAACTAAAACTCCAATTAGAAGGATTTTGTTACAAGAAATACATCATTAGATTGTACATGGCTTCAACAATGCTCTTAGATTCGTTAATATTTTCTTTTAATCTTTTCCCCGAGCAATGGCTGAATGTTCAGCGCTTTGAACTTTAGTACCGGGGTTCGTAGGTTAGAATCCCACTGGAGCATGGTTGTTCGTAGCCGTTCGGAAGCGGCTTTAATTAGTAGGTCTCGGACTCATTAGCCCTCGTGTGTAAAAAAGTAGGCCGTAGGGCTGCAAACTGATCCCCTTTTTTACTTCCTTATTGTAATCACTAATTTTCAGTGTTCTAATTTGTCAATTTTTAAAGAAAATACTCATATAACCAATGCCCGAATGTATTTTTGTAAATTTTAATGTTACATCTGTATATACGCGCAATGAAATTTTAATTTTGGAACGTTAAAAATTCATTTTGACCATTTCTGAACTAGTTTGCCGAACGATGGCCGAATGGTTGAGCGCTGCTCTTCGGAACCGGAGTTCACGGGTTAAAATCCCGCTGCTGGCATGGATGTTTGTAGCCGTTCGGAATCGGCTTTAAACTGTAGGTCCCGGTCTCATTAGCCCTCGTGCGCAAAACAGTAGATCGTAGCGCTCCAAACCAAACCAAACCAAACTGAACTAGTTTTGAATAATTTTCTCCTGACATCTTTATATACGTATCTACGTATCTAGCACAACTCAAATACTGTTAGCCGTTAGAAGAATTAGAATTTTTTTCGTAGGACTATTACAACGTCTAGTTGTGCACTTCCCCTTTTGGTTCCATTCTAATCTCAATATAATGAAAAATTTCAATATAAGAAGTAATTACGCTGTGCGGCATAACTGAAAAAATCATTAACCTTACAAAGTCTAAATCTTGAGTTTAAGACTAATATAACATCTAGTTATGCTTCGCCCTTAAATATGATTCCCAAAGGCTACAAACATCCAAGCCATCAGCGGGATTCGAACCTACGAACTGCGGTACCGAAGAGTAGCGCTGTACCATTCGGTCATTGTTCGGCAGCTTTGTATTGGATTACATGTTTTTAGCTTCAGTGACAGACGTCTTCTTCAGGTTCTAATTAATATATTATTCCATGTACTTATTAATTGCTTACCTTTCCAGAGCAAGCCTGACTTCTTTTTGAATATTCGATGTACGATTGAGTATCTGAATGACGTTATATACATACTTACCACATGTCCTTTATTGCAGAGTCTTATTAGTCCTGTTATTGCAAAAAGGAGATGATATCATTCCAAACCAAACCTAATCAAACTTCCATTAAAAAGGATATTTTCTTTAAATTTGACAGATTTCCGGTAATTCATTCATTAAGGATAATCAAAACGACTTTATAGCTTAATACATTTTTTAGCTTATTTATCTATATCATATTAATAATAATGAGAACACTTTAAAATTATAGCTCTTTTCTCTGGTATACTTATAACATGAATTTATTAAGTATTCATCTTTCTAATCAAGATAAAAAATGTAGAAAAACAAAAATAATGGCTGTTATTAAAATCGGATTGCAAAGTGTATTTTTAAAAAATTATTGACTAAACATAAATAAAAAAGAACTAGAGAAAGAATTAGAATTTTTTCAGCTCAAGGATGTCAGCATCTTTCAATCCTACGCTTCCTCCTTTTATTTTGAGGGCCGGTCTCACCAAAGTTGTTTAACACTTAACCGCGATTAACCCATGGCGCCAACCAATGGTGGGGCGCAATTCTCCGTTTAATCAGAGATTAATTGCAGTTAGCTGTTACTTTACTAGCCGACTTTGGTGAAATCCTCCCTGATTATTGTTATCGTTTTCAGTTTTGTTGTATTCCTCTTAAAGCACATCCTAGTTTAAAAAAAATTGTTGAATATTGAGAAACATAAATAAAAAAGAACTAGAAAAAGAATTAGAATTTTTTCAGCTCAAGAATATCAGCACCTTTCAATCCCCCTCCCTCCTTTTGTTTTGAGGGCCGGTCTCACCAAAGTTGTTGCTGAAAGCTGACCGATTGGTTAGGGTGTTGATCGTCGGTACCGGAGTTCGTGGGTTCGAATCCCGCTGTGGCATGGATGTTCGTAGCCGTTTGGAATCGGCTTTAAGCAGTAGGTCCCGGACTCATATCCCTCGTGGGCAAAACAGTAGACCGTAGCGCTCCAAACCAAACCAAACTCACCAAAGTTGTTTAACAATTAACCGCGATTAACCCATGGCGCCAACCAGTGGTGGGACTCAATTTTCCTTTTAATCAGAGATTAATTGCAGTTAGCTGTTAAACGACTTTGGGGAAACCAGCCCTAATTATTGTTATCATTAATTATTGTTTCAGTTTTTTTTGTATTTATGTTAAAGCACATCCCAGTTAAAAAAATGTTGAATATAGAGATCAAATTGTACCTTAGCCTGATGGAGTTTTTTTAGTGTATGTGCCTACTTCAAATGCACATATCTAATGAAACTCTTTTAGACTGTAGTATTTTGATATTTATTGTTATAATATTGTAAGGTAAGTATCAGATATTTTAAAATTGAGTTTCAAATTAGTATTTATTAATATTTAGGTAACAATTACTGTTCTTGTTTTTATTATTACTGTACCTAGAATACCTGTTGGCAGTAATTTCTGCCAACTAAAATTTAAATTTGACCAAATTTGACTAAACTTAAATGTGATCTTCTCTAAGTTCGTGTGTGCAAACACTATAACTAAAAAAAAGCAGTAAGTTTGATTTGATATATAACATTCTTTGTAAAATATCTGTCTACATACATCATGGTTGATTACAGCTAATCACCGATGATACATAATGCATAGTTTAGGTATTTAATTAGGGTAATTCAGCTGACGTCACAACCACGTGATGCCCTTCTGATTTTTGCACCTGCTCGTATTTTCGTAGTAAAGTGTGAAGGGTGAAAGTTTTATTAAAGTTTTAATGATATATTTTAATATTTTTTCGTGCATATAAATCGAAATAGTGCCTTCTATTTTTGAACAAGTATTACCAATTTATGGATTTTCTTCTGATCTTATTTCAAAATATATTTTAAAAATTAATTGAAAAAAATGTAATTTTTCTTACGTTGGTACATTTAAAAAAAATCTATTTAATACATTAGATTGAAACTTTCCGTACTTGTATAGGATGATTATATCAGAAATAATAAGAAGCGGTTTAGCTCAAATATAATTATTTTTTGTGAGAGTGGAAATTTCCTCACTGAAATTTTAGTGATTTTTCGATAATTTAGAGAATTAATTTTTGTAACTTTTTCTAAATGATTTAAATGTTGACTGCTTCTTATTATTTTTATTTATAGTATTTTAAACCACTTTAGAGCTTTTCATATTGATAGTTTCAATAGAAATTTCAAAATGTGTACCTGAAGAATACCTTGTTTATGAAATCCAATAATTTTACACAAAGTTTGTGTTGTTATAAATCATACCAAATATTTAAAATTTTGACTTGTATTTGGTTATATATAATATACAATATTTATATATTCATCATAAAAATATTTGTGGCATTGAGATAAAATTTCACTGAGCTATAAGAAAATCAAATACTGTCTAAAAATGAGTACTTTCATCTATCGAGATGTTCCTACTCTCCTTAACTGACTTGTGGAGAAATATCTCATTTATGCCATGTTAAAGTTAATTATTTGTTGATCACTTTGTTGCACGCAGATTAATTTTACGAAACTATAGAAATTTTGGAAGTCCATGGCTTTCCAAGAAATACACCAAAAGTAAAAAAATGGCTCAAATAGTGTTCAGTAATAAAATCATTATTTTCAACTGTCCTTCTAAAAATGCTTAAAAATCTTCCACACAAAGTTGGTAAAAGAGGAAAACATTTAATGCGGAAGTACCAGAACATATATACCCTTACAAGAATAAGAACGCTTTCCCCACTTGTGCCGAAAGATCAAGTTCGAAAGATCAAGTGGGAGAAGCCTATAAATTCAGCCACTTTAACCGGTGGCGATGATTTAACAGCGCTGAAATTGCAGTATCACAAGCTTGTCGATTTTGTCTTAAATGCGTATTTTTTTAACCAAACACTAGGATGGATGGATTTTTTCTGTGTTTCTCTGAATTCCCAATGGCTGAACTGAAAATGTCTCCGGGTGAATGGACTTAGAAATTCAACTCTTAGCTAACTTTTCTGTAACGAATGTTTTTTGGCTAACGATGGCCTAAAGAATTCTACATAATACTGAATTAGAATCAAAACAAACCCTCATAGTAGTACATGTTTGAAAAATTATTCTTGCATAGCATTTATTTTATTGTTGTTTGGAAAGTAGATATTTGTGAAGCAGCCGCAAATTTGTCTTATGTTCTGAGCTGCAGAAAACTAAGCTACACCATTGCATGGACCTCGTTCTATTTTACTGTAGACAAGGGTGGACAAATGGCGGTCCATATGCCCCATGCGGCCCGTAAGTAAAATTTTGTGGCCCACTTCGGAAATAACGAAATTTCCAACTGATCGTATTTGTTAGAGTAAATATATTATTATTAGCTTAAATATTAGCTTAAATTAGAGTAAATATATTATTATTATTATGGTTATAACTATATACATACATTTATAAATTTTTAATTCTTCAGGTGTTTATTTTATGAATAATAATAAAAACTTTAATAATAATACATTTTTTCAATTTTCCCGTCATATATATATATATATATATATATATATATATATATATATATATATATATATATATATATATATGTGTGTGTGTATATATATATATATATATATATGTATATATATAAATATATATATATATATATATATATATATATATATATATATATATATATATATATATATATATATATATATATATATATATATATATATATGTGTGTGTGTGTGTGTGTGCGTGTGTTGGTTGACAAACATATGTGCCGAATGATGGCCGAATAGTTGAGCGCTGCCTTTTGGTACCGGACTTCGCGGGTTCTAATCCCCCTTATGGCATGGATGTTCGTAGCCACTCGGAATCGGCTTTGAGCAGTAGGTTCCGGTCTCATAAGCCCTCGTGTAGCAAGACAGTTCACCGTAGCTCTCCAAAACAAACATATGCATGCATACAAGCAGTGCGGCCCGCTGAGATAAGGTGCACTTCTATTGCGACCCAGGGACCAATTTGGGCTGCGTGGACCTACCTTAAATGATCACAACAATCAACATTATAGATTTTTAGCTACTGTTTTATACATAATTTATTTCTTCAGTTATTTACTAACTTTTAACGAGTAAATAAATACAGAAATGTTCCGGACTGTTACTTAGTAAAAAAGAACATTTTCTCTCTTTAATTTTAACAAACATACACCAGTGGCGTAGCTTAGGTTTCTACTGCTAAGGATAAGTTTATTTCCCTCTTTATGAAATACTATATTAATATAAAGAGAAAATTTTCTATCGCGAGGAAAATATTAAGCTGCAAAGAGATTTCTTTCAGTAAAATTTAAAATGATTACAAACTGGAAAACAAAATTTATTTGTCAAAGCATGTTTTTGTTCATAATTTTAATAAATGTCTACCAAAAAAACAGTATTGTTAAAGAGAATACTGCGGTATATACTTTAGGCAAATAGGTAGCTACAGCTCAAAGAATTATTGCGGAGTTTTCATCTAAACTGTTTTAATGGAGTTGCATCTCCTATAATTAGTGTTGGATATCAACCCATTGAACTAACTACTTGTGCCTAATAAGACCCGCTCTTTTAAATATCTATACTATTAAATCATAGTACAATATTTTTCTTAAAATGTTTGAGAAACACAAAAAATAAAATAAAATAAATATGTTTTTGGAATTTAGAAGGTAAGCCCTCTTTTTTTATAAAAATATTTTCAAATTTATATGAATGGTACATATACATACCAGCCGCATCTAGAAGTGGTACACGTATATACCAGTAGTACTGTAATTTCGGACAGATAAGCCGAGGTTTATACGTGCTTAAAAGTTGAAATTTAATGTCTGCGGTATATTTGAAATAATTTATTTTTCTGTTATCAGTCCAAAAATATTATTTTAAACTGAACATATTTCACTTGATTCTATTACACGATTTATTCAAGGTTTTCCATACTGAGCCGTAAGGTATTAACTCTATACACATTGCCGTACGGTATCGGGAGAACGTTTTTAAAGAAATTAAGTCCGAACCGACTTAAATGATGATATGTGGAGGCCGACTTAGGCGGTGGTGAGTGGGGTTAGCTTTTATATATAATAATAAAAATATGTTTTGTTTAGAAAACGTATTTCCTTCAACATTAATAACATTCTAACTTTATAAAAATTGCTTAGTTTTGCCCTATGATGCAATACTTGCTTAAAAACACATAATGTATACACCAAGGTGAAAAAAAACATAAATTCTTTTATCCGTAAAATAATTTTAGAAATTTGTAAATTAGAAGCAAATAATATTTTTACCTCAATTATAAAATGTGAGTAACATGTTTTATTCTATAGCAATGTAAAAGGATATGTATCTTAAATTTTCAAATTTTAAACAGATTTAAAATAAAAAAATTAAATCCATCCATTTAAAAAATGTTTAATTTTAAAATGACAGATACATTTAAAGCTTTATTTTTAGAGAATGAAAAAATTATTTATGTTCAAATTTATATAAAAATTTAGTTTCTAATATATATATTTCACAAGTTATATTGCAGGTAAGTGAATTTCCTTTTTTTATTTAGTGCATATTTTTTATGCTATTTTAAAAAAATGTACTACCTGAAAGGACAAAGCTAAGTAATTTTAAACAGATTTAAAATAAAAAAAATTAAATCTGTTGAGTTGTTTAATTTAAAATAATGTTTAATTTTAAAGTGACAGATACCTGTAAAATTTTAATTTTAGAGAATAAAAAAATTATTTATGTTCAAATTTATGTAAAAATTTAGCTTCTAATATACATATTTCACAAGTTATATTGTGGGTAAGTAAATTTCATTTTTCTGTTTAGTGCATATTAAAAAACATACTACCTGAAAGGACAAAGCTAAGTAATTTTAAGTTAATTTAAATTAAAAGAGTTTGAAAAGAACTTTCATTCACCGAGAAAATTCATTCTAAACTTTACTCTATATTAAATCTACAAAAAAAAAAAGCTGTTATAAAGAAGAGTATAAGTTTTTAAATAGTGCTATGTTCCCTAGCAAGAGGGATTTTGCCGCTCTTTATAAAGGACGGACTCCCCCTTTGTTCCCCCTACCCTATGCCACTGACACAGATCTCTACATATTTCTGTCAACCAGTTTGCTCCTCTTTGCTCCTCTTTACTTTTTCCTCCCTATATCTTTTCTTTTGCTCTTGACCTTAGAGCCCCGATTCTTATCCGCGACAGAAACAGAAGCTAAAAAGTTGGCCGTTGAAGCATGGATTTCACTTGTATCTATAAATATGTCTTCTCTCACAGTTGAAGTTTTCCCTATTCTCTCTCTCTAACCATCTCTTTATTGTTATTTTTTTTATTTCCTTGTACTAAGTAAAGCGGGTATTGTAACGAAAAAAATTCTTTATTCAATTTTCAAAGGAATTAATTTCCTTTACCTTGCCTGAATGAGTTTTGACAAATTTCAGCGTTACATCTATAAGTAAAATATAGTATTGGAATATCTTATATTGTATGTAGTACTTTAAATATCTATTTTGACCAGTTCTGAACTGGTTTTGAATAGTTTCTTCTTTATGTTTGTACACATGTATGTGCCAGTGGCGTGCGGTAAGCAGGGTGTGCAGAGAGCAACAACAACAATAATAATAAAACCATAAAAATGTACATTAAACACTTCTTTAACGCTTATTATTCATTTGTACACAAAATCCATACGTCTATCCGTATTACTAATAAAATAACGAAAAGCTTATGTTTTTACGAAAAACATATTTTCAGCAAACATAGCACCACACGGCGCCCGCCTCTGCGGTGCCTCGTCAGAATGCTCACTGGTGCAGACAAACCGAAAGTCTAGTCCACGTGCAGAGGATTTCACTGCACGCTGGCGCAATAGAAAGAACAGTTTCTCGTTCGGTCAGTAGATTAAATTATATTTATTAATTTTTTTTGACATTTTGAAATCGTATATTCTGCGAAAAACGTCGTCACAATGTTTAAAAACAAAACCACGAATATGGTGTTACAGATATAACTTATATACTGTCTGTAAAACACAATGGATGGTAAAATTTGGACTGTTCTGTTAAAATTTGTTTCTTTTTTGTCTAACAAAACAAAATTGTTTTTCAGCGAATTATTTCTATAAATATAATACATCACCGAAATTACTTGACCACACTAAAACATTTCCCTTTATATTGATGAAATACTACTTTTATATTTCCATGAAAACAAAATCTTACAATATATATTTTTAACATTAACCGTCTGCAAAATCGCATGGCCAGTTAATCAGTTAAGAAACCAAAATCGCTTCAGCACGTAAGTCCCCGCTCTAATACAACGCTTAATAAACCGTAACTTCGGATGATTCTGAATGCCAAGTGCAGGAAAAATAGCTGCACTTGCCTCAGTGCTATAGTATGCTGTTCTTCTCCAGTAGCCCATACATATAAAGCGTGATTTTCTATTAGTGCGCAGTGCGTACACATAAAAATTTCTTATGTTTGCTTTTGAACGCGGTATGTAGTGCAGCACCTAGTACCGCAAGCACTGCTAGAATACAAGCAAGCACATCAACATATTTGAATATATTATAAATAATATTTATTATATACCATATAAAGATAGGTAGACATAGGTGTAGAAAATTATTGTCTCTCATAATTTTGCTAGGGTGTGCAGTGCACACCCTGCACATATGGACCGCACGCCACTGGTATGTGCGTACCTATATATGTACGAATCTAATTCGTATAACGTAATGATAAATGTTTCTTCAATACATTGCAAATCTTTTTACAATTTTTTTCACATGATTCAAAATATTTATATCAAGAGTTTGAGAAACTTGTAGAAAAGATGCAGTTTTGCAAGAATATAATGAAGCAACTTAAGGTTTAAAAAATTGAGCTGACAACGAGATATCTCTGACAAAGTATATTCTCTCACTGCACATGCACCAAATAAACGCAAAATTTTATTACAAATTTTGTAGGCAACTCTACAGGAAAACTTACTGCATTAAGTCCAAATGTATATTATGAAAATTTCGGATGATATCAACTTTATATTTATAATTATATTATATAAATATAATTATATTTATATGATATAATTATATTGATTTGCATTTGAGTCCCTTTTAAATTAATTACAAAAAAGGAGAGGACTTTCACAAACTGCCAAAATAAAATGTTTGAAACCCATTGAGAAAGTAATTTATGAATTTTAAATACTGATGTCCTTCTTATATACTGAAGAGCCTAAACAGTGTGATCATCTATTTCAGTGTTATAAAGTACTTTTTCCATTATTTTCAAACCTTTTTTTTTAAATTCGTAAAAGATTCCTAATTTTTTTCAGCCATAAAAAGAGAGATTGAAATACGACTCAGTATAACTCCAATATTTTATTACATTTTAATATACTCATGGACTTTTTTTAATAAGTTGACCTATAGTATTGGCTGAAAAATTATATAATAAAAACGAGTATATTTCGCCCACGCACAGTAAGAACATTCTTCCTTTACATACCTCTTTGATTTATTTTACAGCACAATATTTTTTTGCAAAGTTGGATTTTCTTAAAGTTTCATATGATATAGATATAAGCTTTGCGAATTATGGCGAAAAAGCTTGATCAAAAATGTTTTTTTTTTCAATACATGGGTGGTCCCTAAATATAAGTTACAGAAACCACCTTAGAAAATGTGAGCTTAAATATGTATTTCATATGGCCAAAGTTAGTAAACAAAACCTCTAAGCATTTTTTTAGAGATTAAAAAATTAAGTGTGAACTGAAAAGTGGTTATTATGTTTTGCTTTTCAGTGCTTCTCACTCTTCTTTTGGAGCCACGGAAGCTCAGTCAGTAAAGGCAAAGCTCTCGTAACTGGAGGGTTGCTGGTTCGGAGCCTGAGCAGACCTAAGATCCGCCGTGTGACTGGGGCACGTAAAATATGCTTCTGGTCACAATGTCCTCCAAACTCTCTCTCAATCAGTACCTCTGAGGGTGGCAGGACCAGCCTATGGGTCTTTTGCTTGGTCCTTGCTTCTAAATTACGAGGACTCACTAGAGTATAAGTTGTACTTTCACACTAGCGGTGCTCTATAAAGCGAAAGGCGCATGTCTTTGCCTTTACGAGTAGCGTAAGGTTCAATCGTGCTTGGTTTGACCAAGTGGGATCAGAAACAACTCTTCTTTTATAATATCTTTCATGCCTACAGACAAATAGACATTTTTATCTACAGAAAAGCTACTCTTCATTAAATAATTTTACATATTACAATGGATTTTTATATTAAAGGGATTATTATATTAGTTCATTCAAAACATCTGTTCTGCCCAACTTCTATTTTTTCCATCAAATAAATACAATTATTTTAATAAGGTGCTACACAGTTTTTCTAAGTGCTTACTCAGTAACATTTTGAAATTTTAGTTTCCATTAAATCATTAATCATTCGCCAAAATAATACCCAAGAAAGTTCAAAATATATCTTTAAATAATAATAATAAGGCAGTATTAAGAAAACAAAAAGGAAACTGAAAATGCAATAAAAGGTTTCAAATTAGCAAAAAATGAAAAAAAATTGAACTTTCAATATATAGATACATATACATAATCTTTTAAGTGTAATTAATTGTCTTAGTTAAACTTCATTATATCTTCATATAAAGATTTCTATCTGAGTTACAAACTTTCATAGACGTCTGTAAGTTTTACTTCTTCCATTGACGTACTATAGATTTCTGCCTCTCGTAGAAGTTACTAAATTTGCCCTGCTTTCCTTCAAAAATGATATTATTTTAAAGATAAAATTTTTCCAAGAGCTAGTAAAAAATAAAACTGCAAAGGAGCATTTTTTCTAAAATTTAGAATTGTTAAAATTAGAAAACTAAATCACCCTCTAAAAAATGCTTTGCATTCTATCATTAAGAACTTATTCCAAAACCATATTATGAAAATATATTATTATTCTAAAACTGTAGCAAACATTAGTAAAAAATTAGTGACGGATGCAATATGATAAACATTTTTGCTTTCACTGAGGAAAATAATTTTCCCCTTCAATTTTCAAATAATTTTATATCTCGTATAAACTTCTTTAAATTCCAGGATAAAGATTTTGTCGCCCCTGGCAAAAATACCCTTATATATATATATATATATATATATATAAATACATGTATATATATATTTATATATATATATATATAAATACATATATATATATACATATATATAGATAATATATATATATATATATATATATATATATATATATATATATATGTGTGTGTGTGTGTGTGTGTGTGTGTGTGTGTGTGTGAACATATTCCTTTTACCCACTCCTGAACGAAGTACTACAGCTCCAGAGCAGCAGAGTCCATCGCCAAGTCATCAGTTCGACTTCCTGAGTTGGCAACAGTTGGTTTTAGAAAGAATGTGCATACAATTCCGAGTTCTGAGTGACGTGTGTGGGAGAGAGGAATAAGATGATTAATCGAGCCATAATTAACCAAGTTTATCCCTAGACCCCTCTGTATATAATTCCCTTAAATGTTAATTAAACTAATGTTCATAGTAAGAGTTTGTGTCCTGAGTCTCTCTCCTTCACAAAAAATGGGGGCTAGTCTCGTCCAATGAACCCCATCTGAGTTAATTTAAGTGTTTTATAAGTCATTAATAATTACGTTGTGAGTAATAGTTTTTTTCTGCTGAATTCTGAGCCATCACATTTGATTCGAGTGAAACCAGAAGTGCGAACCATCCCGAGTGCAAGTGTTCTGATTTGTATTTCTGTTTTCGATTTCGACGTTCGAAGATTAATTTTTTTTCATCATGTGTACGTCATTACAGTGCAACAAAGTGTGTTTGATGAAATATTCTTTATGTGATAAAATTATTACATCTATGCTTATCCGAGATATTTAATATTTTCGACATGGATTCGGGTAAGTTATGATTTTATTATTTTCATTTTCGAGAACAATTTTGAAGTTGACTTACTTTCGATTTCGAGATTTTGATTTACAGAAGAAAGTGACTAAATGAATATTGACTTACCGATACCAATTAATTTGAGTATTTTACAGTGATTTGACTAATTCAATTCTATATATATGTACTTATTTGCATGTGTTTACAGTATATTCTATTGAATTATTTAACTACTTTGTTCATCTGACTTTAATTTTTTATGCAAATTTCCCACTGCTGTTTATATTTACGGCAATTTTATATTGGTTTTTATTCAGAAAATGGCCCTCAGATTAGTAGACATCCCTCAGATTGCCCATTCTCTAAAATTTGCCAGCACTAAAGCCATTACGTTACTCAACAGTATTGTTTTCGATACACCCCATGATAGAGCAACAAGGGCGAAATTAAGCGAGTTTAGGGGTTTTCCCGTCGAAACTAATTTAACGGAAAAGATTAAAAATGTTAAAGAATCTTTCTCATTAGCAGATCTAGTGCAAGTTGCAAATATTTTGCATATCGAAATTAGCACAGACACCAATTCATTGTGCGATTCTATATTTATGTACCTCAGAAATATTGCTGAGTTAAAGAATGCAATTTCTGTTGTTAATTCCGAAACAGACAAGCACACTGTGCCTTTCTTATAACAATTTCCTACTCATCAAACATCACAAAGTAGTGCTTTATCCCTAGCAGTGCCTCATCCTAAAACTACAGCACTTAATTCTAATTTTGTTGAACATAGTGTTCCGCCTGGTCAGCAAGGATTCAATGTTGGACTCAGCATCAAAGACATCGCGGATGAAATCAAAATTTTTGACGGTACCTCAATGTACCCTATTAACCATTTTATTGATTCAATAGAAAATATTTCAGTGTTATACAACTTAACAGATATACAGACTTTAGCTGTGGCTAAGCACTGTATTACCGGTACTGCGAGGACGTTACTTAACTCTCTACCGACTGTTACATCTTGGAAATCCTTTAAATTTTATTTTCTTGATGAATTTGACCAGCAATACACATCAGCGGATATTCATAAAATGCTGTCGGAACGACATTTGAGCAGAAATGAAAATTGTACAGATTATTTACTAAAAATGAGAGAAATTGCTAATAAAGCCGCCATTGATGAAAAATCTGTTTGCCAATACTAATACGTAATCAGGGGTTTGCCAGATTCTCCCCATAAGGTCCTCTTATATGGTTGCAACAATTTTAAGGAACTAAAAGAAAAACTTTTGATTTTTGAACAACTTCAAAATGACAATGGTACCCGTACACATCCTAGGATTCACAACAACATCTCTGCTTCAAATCAAGAATTTTCCAGATGAATTTTTGGTTATAATAAACCTGGTGTTACTCAACCTCTGGCTTCTATAAACAAAGCCCCGAACAACACATCTAATTTCAATAGTCCCGTTAGTGTTTCAAAAAATAAAATTAAATGCTATCAATGTGGAGAAAACAATCATTTAGCTTCTACTTGTACGTATCAACAGATTCGCTGCTTCTATTGCAAAAATTTCGGTCATAAAATCTCCTCTTGTCCAAAAAAGACTAGCATGCATTCTACTCGTCCTCTGATTCCACAGACAGACGCTTCAGCACATCCAGTTGCTTCTCATACCGCCCCTCTACCATCAATAACTCTACCAATATGTATCTCTGATCTCTGTCTCTTTGCACTTGCGGACACTGGAAGTCAATATACATTACTCCGTGAATCTATCTACCAAAAATTAGGATCTCCTGAATTGAAGAGTACCTCCCTCACTCTCACTGGACTTGGATCAACTGTTATTCATCCCATTGGCTTTTTTCACATGCATTTCAATATACAAAACACCACATTTACGTCCGACTTTTTCGTCATTCCTGATCATTTACTCTTAGTTGATGTTATCCTGGGCCATAGTGTATTACAACAGGCTGAATTTAAATTAGATAAAACAGGTATTAAACCGACCTGTTAGACAAGATTATAGAACTTCACCAACAAACTGGAACAGACATCAACACAGGGTGGATAATTAACAGATAGGACATATTGACGGATGACAATTGTCATCTAAGGGCAGGTAGGTGGGTAAAAGCTTCCTTTACTTGTAGGCACAGGAAGTACTTCGGTGAAAAAAATCAAGGGCGAGTCAAAGTTTAATTAATTTAGTGCAAGAAATGCAAAACGAAATACATTCCAACATAATAAAAATTGAAATACACATTTACTCTGATATACTCTTAGAAATAGGATTGTATTAGTGCTGCACAATGTATTTAATAATAAGTTATTAATTTAAAATTTAAAAAAGTTAGAATAATGACCTATAACACACTTATCCATATTATATTAAATGTATTAACGTTATTTCAATTTACGTATATTAAGAATGTTGAAATACAGCTATTGAAATTTCAAGCTTTTATCACAACTTCAACCCCTTAATGCTAAAGCTGATTCATTACGATAACTAACATAATAAACAAAATATAAACAAAACACTTTTATAGTAGTTATAACTACGAATGCTAGATTTATATAAATATGATAATAATTAAGCATAAATAAGAAAATATAATAATAAATCTAGAATTTGTTATGAATGAATTTATTTTCGATCGTTACTTATATATTACTTATTTATACTTACTATACTTATATACTTATATATTACTGTATACTATACTTACTATACTTATACTTACCATACTTATATACTTATACTGACTTATACTTGCTATACTTAAATACTTATACTTACTTATACTTACTATACTTACTATTACTTATATATTGAGTATTACGTTTATATGTAAAATCACGTTTCTGAACGGGTTAAATGTTCTACACGAATTTCCTTATTATTTTATAACTTATAACCAGGGCTTCGAACCAAAACTGAACCCAAAACCGAAAACTGAAAAAAAAAACCGTTATTTTGATAGCAACGAAAACCGGAGCTGAACCGAAAAAAAAAATCCGTTTATTTCGATTCGCTATATCATCATTTATTTTGTTACTGTAACCAACTTATTAATATTTTCTAATTTAACGCCAACCATATAATTATCGTCATTAAATGTACATTATGCCGAAAGATGGCTGATTGGTTAGGGCGCTGATCGTCGGTACCAGAGTTCGTGGGTTCAAATCCCACTATGGTATGGATGTTCGTAGCCGTTCGGAATCGGCTTTAAGCAGTAGGTCCCGGTCTCATTAACCCTCGTGTGCAAAACTGTAGACCGTAGAGCTCCAAACCAAACCAAACCAATCGATCGTTACTGTTGTTCTTGTTTGAATATCTTCAGTAAAAAGTGCTTTTAGAATAAAAGTAACCGGGAAATAAGACAAGTTCTATTAAAATAAAAAAAATTATAATGCAGTTTAACCCTTTTCTGGGCCGTTTATTTCTCACACAACTTCGACAAACTTTCAAAACAGAAGTGCTAATTCTATTCAGTCGAATGCCAATAGGTGATACCACAGAACTGAATTAGTCTTCCTAACGTTATGATAGAAAGGCCAATATATTGAGTTGATAATATATTGAGGGGCCAATATATTGATCAAAATTCAGTTTTGTGCTTCCCACAGGTGTATTTTGTAAGTTCATGTAGATGGGAAGATTACTTTCCAAGGCACACGAAATTGTTCGAAAAAAATATAACAAGAAGGGAAACATCCACAATTACTGTAAAACATTAAACTTATAGTTTTAGTGATAGTAAAATTCACACAGAAAATGAAAAATACCTAAAAGAATTTTCATTTTCGTGTTAAATCCTTAAATAGCTTCAGCAAGTGCAGCCCGGTGCCTGGCACCTTTTGCACCCTTCTATTTGGCGCGCTCTTCCATCGGTTCCAGTTTTGTAAATGCAGCGTATCAATGTATTGATGAATATCGATTAATTTATCTGTTCTTAATTAGTAAGGTTTGGGATGAAGATCACAGTGTGGTCCAACATCAAAATTCAACATACATACTATATGAGGGGAAGGGTCCACAATTCAAACTATGATTGAAAATTGGCTATCAAAGGTTAAGAAGCGAAGCTTAAGAGGATTAAGAGATTGAGAGATAAAGCGTAAAATATTGCACTCATATCCAAAGACGCCTACGCATTTTAACCCTCTCTTACGTAGCTCTTTCATTCTTCAACTCTCCAGCGAACTCTCCAGTTGTGTTTTTTCTGCTAATCGTAAAATGCCGATCACCACGGGATTTTTAAAAGACATTCTTCTTTCAGTTAGTTTCCGTTAGACTTTTTTTCACTCAAGAAATATCAGTATTATTGTTTATTCTTCTTCAAGAGTGATTTGTTATTGTATCAAAATTTCTGTGCTACGAAAACTCCAGGGCTGAATCCGGCATGGCAACATTTCTTTGAGGTGAGAAAAAAAAATTTGTTCAATATTTTAATTGTTTTTCCTATTTTCATTACCTGTTATAATATTTATCATATTCTTATATTGAAAAAGTTTTTAGAATTTTTCTATTGTACTTTAATTTGCGTATAGCATTTTTCCTGGAGGATTACGTAAATTTATTTATTATATTGATAATGTAACAAACTGATAAATATATTTTTATATTACTCAGAAAATGTTTCCCAGAGTTATATAGCTATTTTTAAAATACGGATTAGCCAGCATTTTTGAGTATAAAATTAGTTTGAAAGTTAGTTTAGTAGGTTTTTTCCTTTTGACGCGGACCGAATGCTGGCCGATTGGTCAGGGCGTTGACCGTTGGTACCGGAGTTTGTGGGTTCGAATCCCGCTATGTCATGGATGTTCGTAGCTAATCGGCTTTAAGCAGTAGGTCCCGGTCTCATTATCCCTCGTGTGCAGTACAGTAGACCGTAGCGCGCCAAACCAAACCTTTTGAGGTGGGGCTATATCCGCCATATTGGATTTTTCTTGCTCGTTGTTAATATTTAAATAAAACTCTTCTGAATGGCTAGCATTTTAAGAATTCCTTAAAAAAATTATTCGGCTTGATAGAATAGCAAATTCTCCAAATGCATGGATGTTCGTAGTTAATCGGCTTTAAGCAGTAGGTCCCGGTCTCATTATCCCTCGTGTGCAGTACAGTAGACCGTAGCGCTCTAAACCAAACTAAACCTTTTGAGGTGGGGCTATATCCGCCATATTGGATTTTTCTTGCTCGTTGTTAATATTTAAATAAAACTCTTATGAATGGCTAGCATTTTAAGAATTCCTTAAAAATATTATTCGGCTTGATAGAATAGCAAATTCTCCAAATTGCTCTCTTTTTATTTTTATTTATATTTTTAGTTATGTCTGTTCAATGTTCTTATTGGAGTTTGAATCACTCACAAATAATTTAAAATTAAATATATTTTTGACAGTGTTTTTTTTTTTAAAGGGAAAGATAGCAACCTCGAGAATTTGCTGTTATATCGCATGGTATTAATAATAAAAGTTTTTAAAAATATTCTTAAAATGTAAGAGGAAATCGTATTTTGCCCGCTTTTTATTTAGACTCTCATGGAATTGTGCTTTTCTTTTTGGGTACATTAGACTTCTGGTCTCAGTGCCTAGCTCTTGGGGAATCTCCCAAAAGCTGTCCTAAAGATGAATTCATTGATTCAAATGTATAGTTATGCTTTTTTAAAGCAATTTGTTCATGTTTCTTTACTGTTTCGAGAAAGTAGGATGTACCATGACCGGGAACGGAGTTTGGTCTTTGGTTTAGGTGTTACAAGTACCTAAGTTTACTTTATCTGCTAAACAATTAAAAATTAATTTGAAATTAAACTGTAACTGTATACATTAATTGTAAAAATATTTTCGGAGGGTAAAGGGTGCTTTATCCCCCTTGGGTAAAAATAAATTTGAAATTCTTTAAATACCAAATAAAATTTTTAAAAAATGTAGCCGTACTAGCTTATTAACACATTTTGTGTGGGTACATTTCCCAGCGGAATTCTACCGGGAGCTGGCGTTTTGCGCGTAAATTTAGTTATTCAGTTAAATCTCAATAGATCGAAAATTATTTAATTTTTTAACCAAATTTTCGTATTTTATATTGAAATATATAAACAAATAAATAAATAGTCAAACAACTATATATATAAATACAAATACATATATATATATATATATATATATATATATACATATATATATATATATATATATATATATATATATATATATATATATATATATATATATAATATCATTTTCGCAAGGATAAATAAAAAGTTAATTTTAAATCTAAATTGATTTTTTTTTAATCAACCTTCCCGTTCTGTTGTTCCGCATCGACTGATGTAAAAACTAGTTTTTACTTGTCTAAGTTTTTCCAGAATCTATGTAGTAGACAAGAACATTCGGCTTCGTTTTCCTGTATATAACGTTATTTTGTACCCACCAACAAACCATGTTGTTACACTAACCCGTTCTAGTACGTGACACGCGCTCAAGTATCAATCGTCAGAAAACGTACTACTACGTGTTCCGCATACAATGTGTTCATGCCTCACAAGTATTATTAGAAATACTGTTTTGAGTAAAAGTATATTTTAAGTTAAAACTACATATTTTCAATATAATTTCAGTAATATTTGTTGCTAGTTTTATTATACGTTCTAAAGAGTAAATTTTAATGTGATTTGTTTTGAAAGATAATTTTTTAAGTATTCTAAAAATTACAATGTAAATTATGAATTTTTTAAAGATTTTGAACTAAAGCGTCTTAATTAAAAAAAAATTACAGTCAGTAAAACGTACCGTACTAAATTACGTATCTCTACTAAAATAAAATTACCTACCCTACTAAAACTATGTGTCTCTACTAAAATAAAATTACTTTATCGTACTTGAAACGTTGTTTTATTGGCTTTAATTAGAATTATTATTATGTTTTTTATATAAGCGCAGCTATTTTATTACCTCAGCAGATCTGCTCCCTCTCGCCATTCACTTTCCGTTCCGGTCCGGGAAGGAGTTAGCGTCGAACGCGCCAGTGAAAATTACGAAAAATACAATGGTGTATCCTATTCTGATATAACACCGTGTTTTCCTCCTCGATAAATAATAGAATTTAGATGAAAATTTAAAAATAAAAGAGAGATTTTGGACATGTTTTCTGGTGTTTCAATGTCTGGAATTTTCATACTAGTTATTATTACAAAAATGCGTTTCTTTTCACGCTTTTGGAGAATTGGGACATTCTTAATCTCCTTTCAGTTTTTCTTTTATAAAGTAGTAAGTGTTTTGCCGATTCCTAAAACGCACAGTTTTTACAGTAATAAAGATATTTTGGACATGTTTTCTTGTATTTCAATGTCTGGAATTTTCATATTAGTTATTATTACATAAATGCGTTATCTTTACACGCTTTTTGATAATTGGGACAATCTTAATCTTTTTTCATTTTTTCGTTTATAAAGTAGTAGGTGTTTTGCCGATTCCTAAAACACAGTTTTTACAGGAATAAAGATTTATTTCCGAGTTAACTAGGATAATACCATGCAAACAACCATAGTGGTGTTCAGAAAATTATAAAGATGAGTTTTTCTCAAAATGTGTTTATTTAGTAATTAGGTATGCTTGTAAAAGAATCCATCCTTCTAAGAGAAGTAAAATTTTATACGAATTTCTGTATGACTTTAATTGAATAAATGAATACAATTTTTTCATTTATTATTTTTTTCTTCAAATATTATTAATTTATTCTTGAAATTTGTAAAAAAAAATGTCCTTTTTTTAGAATTTCAAATTTTTAAATTAAATTGATTTTATAAAATTTTATATTCAACATAATGGAATTAAGGTCATGTTAGTAATTAGGTATGCTTGTAAAAGAAATCCATCCTTCTAAGAGAAGTAAAATTTTATACGAATTTCTGGATGACTTCAGTTGAATCAATGAATATAATTTTTTCATTTATTTTATTTTTTTTACAAATAATATTTATTTATTCTTGAAATTTGTAAGAAAGATGTGACTTTTTTAGAATTTCAAATTTTAAAATGACATTGACTTTATAAAATTTTATATTCAACTTAATGTAATTAGGGCCATGTTAGTAATTAGGTATGCTTGTAAAAGAAATCCATCCTTCTATGAGAAGTAAAATTTTATACGAATTTCTGGATGACTTCAGTTGAATCAATGAATATAATTTTTTCATGTATTTTATTTTTTTTTTTACAAATAATATTTATTTATTCTTGAAATTTGTAAGAAAAATGTGCTTTTTTTAGAATTTCAAATTTGAAAATGAAATTGATTTTATAAAATTTTATAATCAACATAATGGAATTAGGGTCCTGTTAGTAATTAGGTATGCTTGTAAAAATATCCATCCTTCTAAGAGAAGTAAAATTTTATACGAATTTCTGCATGACTTTAGTTGAATCAATGAATATAATTTTTTTATTTATTTTATTTTTTTTACAAATAATATTTATTTATTCTTGAAATTTGTAAGAAAAATGTCCTTTTTTTAGAATTTCAAATTTTTAAATTAAATTGACTTTATAAAATTTTATATTCAACATAATGGAATTAAGGTCATGGTAGTAATTAGGTATGCTTGTAAAAGAAATCCATCCTTCTAAGAGAAGTAAAATTTTATACGAATTTCTGTATGACTTCAGTTGAATCAATGAATATAATTTTTTCATTTATTTTATCTCTTTTACAAATAATATTTATGAAATTTGTAAGAAAAATGAACTTTTTTTAGAATTTCAAATTTTTAAATTAATATGGCTTTATAAAATTTTATACAACATAATGGAATTAGTGTCCTGTTAGTAATTATATATGCTTGTAAAAATGTCTATCCTTTTAAGAGATGTAAAATATTATACGAATTTCTGTATGACTTTAGTTGAATCAATGAATATAAATTTTTAATTTATTTTATTTTTTTTTTATACAAATAATTTATTTGTGAAATTTGCAAGAAAAATGTGCTTTTTTTAGAATTTCAAATTAAAAAAAAATTGACTTTATAAAATTTTATATTCAACATTAATGGAATTAGGGTCATGTTAGCAATTAGGTATGCTTTTAAAAGAAATCCATTATTCTAAGGGAAGTAAAAATTTATACGAATTTCTGTGTGAGTTCAGTTGAATCAATATAATTTTTTTATTTATTTTATTTATTTATTTATTTATTTTTACAAACAATATTTATCTGTTCAAGAAATTTGTGAGAAAATTGTGCCTTTTTTAGAATTTCAAATTTTAAAATGAAATTGACTTTATAAAATTTTATATTTAACATAATGGAATTAAGGTCATGGTAGTAATTAGGTATGTTTGTAAAAGAAATCCATCCTTCTAAGAGAAGTAAAATTTTATACGAATTTCTGAATGACTTCAGTTGAATCAATGAATATAATTTTTTCATTTATTTATATCTTTTTTTTTTTTACAAATAATATATTTATTTATTCTTGAAATTTGTAAGAAAAATGTGCATTTTAGAATTTCAAATTTTAAAATGAAATTGACTTTATAAAATTTTATATTCAACATAATGGAATTAAGGTCATGTTAGTAATTAGGTATGCTTGTAAAAGAAATCCATCCTTCTAAGAGAAGTAAAATTTTATACGAATTTTTGTATGACTTCAGTTGAATCAATGAATATAATTTTTTTTAATTTATTTTATTTTTTTACAAAGTAATATTTATTCTTGAAATTTGTAAGAAAAATGTGCTTTTTTTAGAATTTCAAATTTGAAAATGAAATTGATTTTATAAAATTTTATAATCAACATAATGGAATTAGGGTCCTGTTAGTAATTAGGTATGCTTGTAAAAATATCCATCCTTCTAAGAGAAGTAAAATTTTATACGAATTTCTGTATGACTTCAGTTGAATCAATGAATATAATTTTTTCATTTATTTTATTTTTTTTACAAATAATATTTATTTATTCTTGAAATTTGTAAGAAAAATGTGCCTTTTTTAGAATTTCAAATTTTAAAATGAAATTGACTTTATAAAATTTTATATTCAACATAATGGAATTAAGGTCATGTTAGTAATTAAGTATGCTTGTAAAAGAAATCCATCCTTCTAAGAGAAGTAAAATTTTATACGAATTTCTGTATGACTTCAGTTGAATCAATGAATATAATTTTTTCATTTATTTTATTTTTTTACAAATAATATTTATTTATTCTTGAAATTTGTAAGAAAAATTTGTCTTTTATAGAATTTCAAATTTTTAAATTAAGTTGAATTTATAAAATTTTATAATCAACATAATGGAATTAGTGTCCTGTTAGTAATTATATATGCTTGTAAAAATGTCTATCCTTTTAAGAGATGTAAAATATTATACGAATTTCTGTATGACTTTAGTTGAATCAATGAATATAAATTTTTAATTTATTTTATTTTTTTTACAAATAATATTTGTGAAATTTGCAAGAAAAATGTGCTTTTTTTTAGAATTTAAAATTTTAAAAAGAAATTGACCTTATAAAATTTTATACACTATATAATGGAATTAGGGTCATGTTAGCAATTAGGTATGCTTTTAAAAGAAATCCATTATTCTAAGGGAAGTAAAAATTTATACGAATTTCTGTGTGAGTTCAGTTGAATCAATATAATTTTTTTATTTATTTTATTTATTTATTTATTTATTTTTACAAACAATATTTATCTGTTCAAGAAATTTGTAAGAAAAATTTGTCTTTTATAGAATTTCAAATTTTTAAATTAAGTTGAATTTATAAAATTTTATATTCAACATAATGGAATTAAGGTCATGGTAGTAATTAGGTATGCTTGTAAAAGAAATCCATCCTTCTAAGAGAAGTAAAATTTTATACGAATTTCTGTATGACTTTAATTGAATAAATGAATACAATTTTTTCATTTATTATTTTTTTCTTCAAATATTATTAATTTATTCTTGAAATTTGTAACAAAAATGTGACTTTTTTAGAATTTAAAATTTTTAAATTAAATTGATTTTATAAAATTTTATATTCAACTTAATGTAATTAGGGCCATGTTAGTAATTAGGTATGCTTGTAAAAGAAATCCATCCTTCTATGAGAAGTAAAATTTTATACGAATTTCTGTTTGACTTCAGTTGAATCAATGACTATAATTTTTTTATGTATTTTATTTCTTTACAAGTAATATTTATTTATTTATTTTTGAAATTTGTAAGAAAAATGTCCTTTTTTTAGAAATTCAAATTTTTAAATTAAATTGACTTTATAAAATTTTATATTCAACATAATGTAATTAGGGCCATGTTAGTAATTAGGTATACTTGTAAAAGATATCCATCCTTCTATGAGAAGTAAAATTTTATACGAATTTCTGGATGACTTCAGTTGAATCAATGAATATAATTTTTTCATTTATTTTATTTTTTTTTTACAAATAATATTTATTTATTTTTGAAATTTGTAAGAAAGATGTGACTTTTTTAGAATTTCAAATTTTAAAATGACATTGACTTTATAAAATTTTATATTCAACTTAATGTAATTAGGGCCATGTTAGTAATTAGGTATGCTTGTAAAAGAAATCCATCCTTCTAAGAGAAGTTAAAATTTTATACAAATTTCTGTTTGACTTCAGTTGAATCAATGAAATATAATTTTTTTCATTTATTTATTTTATTTTTTTATAAGTAATATTTATTTATTCTTTGAAATTTGTAAGAAAAAATGTCCTTTTTTTAGAATTTCAAATTTTAAATTAAATTGACTTTATAAAATTTTATAATGAACATAATGGAATTAGAGTCCTGTTAGTAATTTATATTGCTTGTAAAAATGTCTATCCTTTTTAAGAGATGTAAAATATTATACGAAATTTCTGTATGACTTTAGTTGAATCAATGAATAAAAAATTTTAATTTATTTTTTTTTTTTTTTTTTACAAATAATATATTTGTGAAATTTGCAAGAAAAAATGCGCATTTTTTTAGAATTTAAAATTTTAAAAAGAAATTGACCTTATAAAATTTTATACACTATATAATGGAATTAGGGTCATGTTAGCAATTAGGTATGCTTTTAAAAGAAATCCATTATTCTAAGGGAAGTAAAAATTTATACGAATTTCTGTGTGAGTTCAGTTGAATCAATATAATTTTTTATTTATTTATTTTATTTATTTATTTATTTATTTTTACAAACAATATTTATCTGTTCAAGAAATTTGTAAGAAAAATTTGTCTTTTATAGAATTTCAAATTTTTAAATTAAGTTGAATTTATAAAATTTTATATTCAACATAATGGAATTAAGGTCATGGTAGTAATTAGGTATGCTTGTAAAAGAAATCCATCCTTCTAAGAGAAGTAAAATTTTATACAAATTTCTGGATGACTTCAGTTGAATCAATGAATATAATTTTTTCAATTATTTTATTTTTTTTACAAATAATATTTATTTATTCTTGAAATTTGTAAGAAAAATGTCCTTTTTTTAGAATTTCAAATTTTTAAATTAAATTGACTTTATAAAATTTTATATTCAACATAATGGAATTAAGGTCATGGTAGTAATTAGGTATGCTTGTAAAAGAAATCCAGAATTCTAAGAGAAGTAAAATTTTATACGAATTTCTGTATGACTTTAATTGAATAAATGAATACAATTTTTTCATTTATTATTTTTTTCTTCAAATATTATTAATTTATTCTTGAAATTTGTAACAAAAATGTGACTTTTTTAGAATTTCAAATTTTTAAATTAAACTGATTTTATAAAATTTTATATTCAACTTAATGTAATTAGGGCCATGTTAGTAATCAGGTATGCTTGTAAAAGAAATCCATCCTTCTATGAGAAGTAAAATTTTATACGAATTTCTGTTTGACTTCAGTTGAATCAATGACTATAATTTTTTTTATGTATTTTATTTTATTACAAGTAATATTTATTTATTTTTGAAATTTGTAAGAAAAATGTCCTTTTTTTAGAATTTCAAATTTTTAAATTAAATTGACTTTATAAAATTTTATATTCAACATAATGTAATTAGGGCCATGTTAGTAATTAGGTATACTTGTAAAAGATATCCATCCTTCTATGAGAAGTAAAATTTTATACGAATTTCTGGATGACTTCAGTTGAATCAATGAATATAATTTTTTCATTTATTTTATTTTTTTTAAATAATATTTATTTATTCTTGAAATTTGTAAGAAAAATGTGACTTTTTTAGAATTTTAAATTTTAAAATGACATGACTTTATAAAATTTTATATTCAACATAATGGAATTAAGGTCATGTTAGTAATTAAGTATGCTTGTAAAAGAAATCCATCCTTCTAAGAGAAGTAAAATTTTATACGAATTTCTGGATGTTATCAGTTGAATCAATGAATATAATTTTTTTATTTATTTTATTTTTTTTTTTACAAATAATATTTATTTATTCTTGAAATATTTAAGAAAATTGTGCCTATTTTAGAATTTCAAATTTTAAAATGACATTGACTTTATAAAATTTTATACTCAACATAATGGAATTAAGGTCATGGTACTAATTACTGCTTGTAAAAGAAATCCATCCTTCTAAGAAAGTAAAATTTTATACGAATTTCTGGATGTTGCAGTTGAATCAATGAATATAATTTATTTATATTTTTTTTTAAAATTAATATATTTATTTATAAATTTGAGAAGAAATTCTGTGCTCTTTTTTAGAATTTCAAATTTTAAAATGACATTGACTTTATAAAATTTTATACTCAACATAATGGAATTAAGGTCATGGTACTAATTACTATGGCATGGATGTTTGTAGCCTTTCGGAATCGGCTTTAAGCAGTAGGTCCCGGTCTCATTAGCCGTCTTGTGCAAAGCAGTAGACCGTAGCGCTCCAAACCAAACCATACAGAGAGGGAGGCATTATGTGTTCTTGTACTTTGTAGAGTTTAAATTCTTCTGAAGAAAATTCTGATACTAAACGGAAAAATTATAATAATCATAAAATACTAAATTTAATAAATACTAAAAATTTGCAAACGTATGAAATCAAGAAATGCTATGTAAAGTGGTAAAGACGATAACGAATTTTTCAACGTGCTCATTCGGCAAATTTTCCGACATAGAACTCTACTGATTGGATTAGGAAAATTGTTGCCAAAAAATTTTTAAAAAATCTATTAAGTATTAAAAATACAAAGAAGTCTATTTCAAATTAAAAAAAAACAGTGATGTTTTCTAGAGTTTTGCACTATGACAGGAAGATTATTTCTATCAATGTACCCTCTGACCGGATCGTATTTTAGATATAATTTTAAAACATATATAAGACACGTGACAGAGAAGCAAATTCTCTGGAATGTCATTTTTCCTTAAATAAATAAATAAAACCGACAAAAATATATTTATTTTTAAAATATTTGAGAGAAATTCTGGTACGCTCTCTTTTAAAAGCTAATAAGTAATAAGATTCAATAGACATAAATTTAAATAAAAGAATAAAATTAAAATTAAAAAAGATAGGGAAATGTAGCATCCAGTATCAGATTACCCATTAGATGGAGTTGGCCTATGGGCCCCACAACATTAGATTAAACTCTATATAAAATTAAAATATATTTATTTAATAATATTTGAGAGAAATTCTGGTACGCTCTTTTTTAAAAGCTAATAAGTAATAAGATTCAATAGACATAAATTTAAATAAAAGAATAAAATTAAAATTAAAAAAGATAGGGAAAATGTAGCATCCAGTATCGGATTACCCATTAGGTGGAGTTGGCCTATGGGCCCCACAACATTAGATTAAACTCTATATAAAATTAAAATATATTTATAAATATTTGAGAGAAATTCTGGTACGCTCTCTTTTAAAAGCTAATAAGTAATAAGATTCAATAGACATAAATTTAAATAAAAAAGAATAAAATTAAAATTAAAAAAGATAGGGAAAATGTAGCATCCAGTATAGGATTACCCATTAGGTGGAGTTGGCCTATGGGCCCCACAACATTAGATTAAACTCTATATAAAATTAAAATATATTTATTTATAAATATTTGAGAGAAATTCTGGTACGCTCTTTTTTAAAAGCTAATAAGTAATAAGATTCAATAGACATAAATTTAAATAAAAGAATAAAATTAAAATTAAAAAAGATAGGGAAATGTAGCATCCAGTATCAGATTACCCATTAGATGGAGTTGGCCTATGGGCCCCACAACATTAGATTAAACTCTATATAAAATTAAAATATATTTATTTATAAATATTTGAGAGAAATTCTGGTACGCTCTTTTTTAAAAGCTAATAAGTAATAAGATTCAATAGACATAAATTTAAATAAAAGAATAAAATTAAAAAAGATAGGGAAAATGTAGCATCCAGTATCGGATTACCCATTAGGTGGAGTTGGCCTATGGGCCCCACAACATTAGATTAAACTCTATATAAAATTAAAATATATTTATTTATAAATATTTGAGAGAAATTCTGGTACGCTCTTTTTTAAAAGCTAATAAGTAATAAGATTCAATAGACATAAATTTAAATAAAAAAATAAAAATTAAAAAGATAGGGAAAATGTAGCATCCAGTATCGGATTACCCATTAGGTGGAGTTGGCCTATGGGACCCACAACATTAGATTAAATTCTATATAAAATTAAAATATATTTATAAATATTTGAGAGAAATTCTGGTACGCTCTTTTTAAAAGCTAATAAGTAATAAGATTCAATAGACATAAATTTAAATAAAAAAATAAAATTAAAAAAGATAGGGAAAATGTAGCATCCAGTATCGGATTACCCATTAGGTGGAGTTGGCCTATGGGCCCCACAACATTAGATTAAACTCCATATAAAATTAAAATATATTTATAAATATTTGAGAGAAATTCTGGTAAGCTCTTTTTTAAAAGCTAATAATAGTAATAAGATTCAATAGACATAAATTTAAATAAAAAAATAAAATTAAAATTAAAAAAGATAGGGAAAATGTAGCATCCAGTATCGGATTACCCATTAGGTGGAGTTGGCCTATGGGCCCCACAACATTAGATTAAACTCCATATAAAATTTAGAAATTTAG